>OZ023320.1:17528012-17593770 GCA_964007375.1 Ophion obscuratus
TAAATAATCTCGCGGGCAAACAAAACGGAAAAAAACGAATTTTTCGGCCCATCATCGTGGTGTCTTCCCTCAATTCGCTTATAATTCTGTATTTAACAAATAGTCGTTGAGTAAAAAATGTAAATACATCATTAGAATATCAAAAATATATTGATCGTTCGGTAAAGAGTTGTGATTCGTTGCAAAAATGTATCTTTTCGTCTGTTCCCCGGGGAAAAAAAATATTTATTCTTAGAGAGGGAGAGGGAGGGAGAGAGAGAGAGAGAGAGAGAGAGAGAGAGAGAGAGAGAGAGAGAGAGAGCACTCATTAGTTCAGCACAATTAAGGCAGTAGTCTAGTCTAGAAATTTGGCAAAGCCGATTTTTTTTATTTTTTTATTTTTTAAATGAATGCATAATATATCAAGAATATTGTGTTAAAATTTCAAGTCGATCGGAGTAAAATTGACGAAGTTATGAGTATTTGAGCGTCTATTGCTCCATGCCGACCAAACTCTTCTGCGTTTTTCAAACCGTTTTTCTGAGACTTGTCATATTTGAAGTCCGTGTGCACGATAACTCAAAATCTACTGGACCAATCGCTTTGAAATTTTGCACAGTACTTCTTCACATAATTCACCAGGTATTGTCGAGAGCTTTTTTGTTTTTTTAATAATTACTAATTTTTCAACAACAAATTAGCCGATTTTTTTTAGCGAGAATCGGGTTTTTGGTTCCCAAGTGCTACGAAAAATCGAAAACTCGAAGAAAAAAAATCCTCCCGTCATTACCTCGAGAAACATCTCCTTTAACAAATGCATTTTGATTTTTTTGTTTCAGATGATTCTGTTGCGAGTTATGGTGCACACCGCAAACCAACTTTTTTTCGAGGCGCCTACGGGGTTTAATTTTCACTCGCTCAATTTTGAATATTTTGCAATGCAAATTTAGGGGCATGTTGTTCAAATGTTACTTTATTATATGTAAATTTTTCAATAAACGAACACTATTCGCTACGCCAAAAAAAAATCTTAAAAACATGCCTTTTTTCGCCGAATTAACTTTACCCCGCCGTTAATACGCGCATGAAAAACGTTTATTGATATTTCAAAAATTAGCAGAGTAATAGAAATTATAAGAAAGCCGCGCGCAAACGTCATCTAACGTTATCAAAACTTTGAACGCGTTTATCTCAGAACTATGCTTTTCAAATCGGCGCCCACGATATATCGATAACTAATTGACCGATCGAGCTCAAATTTTGCACATACCTTCGGTAGCCTCTTTCTGAGGACTGGTAGCAGAATTGAGTCGAACAATAATTTTGCCCACATTTTATAACTCGTCGAATACCCGAAAATGTATGAAATATCGTTAATCAAAGTTTAACAGGCCGCCATTTTGTAACGAAATTTTTTTAAGTACTAATTCTGCTACCAGTGCCCAGAATACTCATACAGATTGAGAATATGTATATATTTTTTCTTCAGATGCATACAACATCACCCAGAGTGGGCGCCGATTGAGGCGGTTTTCGGCGGACCATGTTGTAAAAAAATAAAAAACTACATGAAAATATTTAAAATAATTATTTTTTTAATATAGATAAATTCTCAAAGGAACAATAAATACATATGTAAAATTTCATCAAGACAACTTCAACGGGTTTAAAGTTATTCCAACCCAAAAATGACGTCAAAAATCTGCCTTAATGGTATTACGATATAATGTTAATTGTTCGATCAATTTTCGTCGCACAATTCCTAACCATTGATAAAGCTATCTCATGACGAAAATCACAATAAATAAATACGTCGATAAAGCTGCGATTGATAATTCAATAGTAATTTCTGCACGGAACGAGAACTCATAGAGACGAATAATTTCGAAAAGGAAGGGACGGCGGTCAGTCGATCCCAGTTCGTTCGGAGAAGAGTGTTGGAAAAAAAACCGGTCAAGTGCGTGTCGGACCGCACATTAACATAGGGTTCCGTAGCTCGTTAGGCATGCACATAATTGGAAAAGTACATAAAAACAACTACTTTCGAAACGTTCCCGAATTAAACGGTTTGTGTTTGTGATGATGTTTTTAATATACAGTTATTTAATAAGCAAGTGTATTTTACGAGAAGGGATCATTATCGATATTTGACGTGTAATTTTCGATTAGTGTAGAAATAATGGCAAATATCCCCTTGGCAAATGAACCCTCGATCTTTTTGTCCTTTTTTCCCTCCGAAAAGAGTTATTCTACCGTACCACGGCTAAAGGCAACACCGACATGTAACTTCGAATTAAAATTCGGTTCGAGGGGTCTAAGGTTGAAATTTCAAAAATACGATCCTTTTATTGTACGGTTTTATCGCCTGGGGTCTTAGAGCGAGCTGTACCACGTGTCATATGAGTGCAAAAAAGATCGCTGACTTTTTTTTACAGAGATTTCTCAGGGTTGATAAATATTCAGGGCGAAAAAAGTCAAGATCTGCGCCCGTGAATTCTACGGAGCCTGATGCTCTGTTTTTCCGAAAAAGCCGCACCATCTGTGAGAAAACTATAGTCGAACATTTCTGAGGTTATGTTGACCTCGTGCATGCCCTTGAGGTAGGATATACATTAACAATGATCAAAAAATCGATTTATTATTATTTTTTTCTTAAAACGATAGAACTATATATGTAGAATATTTTCTTACAGTTTCAAACGCGTTTTTCTCAAAATTGCATTATCGAAATTAGAATGCAGGATTATTAGAAAACTATTAAGCCGATTGAGTTGAAACTTGGTAGAAATATTGATAATATTGGTACCTTCTACTTGACGAGAATTGATTTTGAAAAATTGGGAAAAACTACTTTTTTCATCCACATTTTACAAAAATGTTGCGTGAAATATTTTTTTTTTGTAAATACGTGCCATTTTCTCAAATTTGCATTTTCTTCATTTTAATTACCGTCACATAGGAACTATACATTATCTAATTGAAAAAATGTTGAAACTTTTTGGCAAATCAAAGTCTGCGGGAAGCTAGACTGCACGCCGATTCGCAACTCCCGCGGCGACCTTGCTGTAACACTCTGCCACGGCTCCGTCATTTTGATGATGAATTAATTAAAAAATATTGTTTCGTATACTTAAATATACCATTAAAGTATAACTAAAGTTTCATAATTGTAAAATAATTATTTCTTAGTTTTGAAAATCCCTCAACATTGCTTATTTCTTTCCTGTCTAAATGTGTATCCCACCTTAACGGCGGGGTAAAGTTAATTCGGCGAAAAAAAGGCATGTTTTTAAGATTTTTTTTTGGCGTAACGAATAGTGTTCGTTTATTGACAAATTTACATATAATAAAGTAACATTTGAACAACATTCTCCTAAATTTGTATTGCAAAATATTCAAAATTGAGCGAGTGAAAATTAAACCCCGGCGGCGCCTCGAAAAAAAGTTGGTTTGCGGTGTGCACCATAACTCGCAACAGAATCATTTGAAACAAAAAAATCAAAATGCATTTGTTAAAGGAGATGATTCTCGAGGTAATGACGGGAGGATTTTTTTTTTTTTCGATTTTTCGATTTTTCGTAGCACTTGAGAGCCAAAAACCCGATTTTCGCTAAAAAAATCGTCTTATTTGTTGTTGAAAAATTAGTAATTATTTAAAAAAAACAAAAAAGCTCTCGACAATACCTGGTGAATTATGTGAAGAAGTAGAGTGCAAAATTTCAAAGCGATTGGTCCAGTAGATTTTGAGTTATCGTGCACACGGACTTCAAATATGACAAGTCTCAGAAAAACGGTTTGAAAAACGCAGAAGAGAAGAGAACGGCATGGAGCAATAGACGCTCAAATACTCATAACTTCGTCAATTTTACTCTGATCGACTTGAAATTTTAACACAATATTCTTGATATATTATGCATTCATTTAAAAAATTAAAAAAAAATGAAAAAACAATTTTTTTTTAACTTTACCCCGCCCTTAACTGTGAAGGATCAGATCGCTCACTGCGCTACGGCGAAACGTCCCTTTTTTTTCCTTTTCTCTACGATGTTGAAGTTTGCCTCGATGGGATGCAAAGGAAATCAATTACTTCAAATGGTTGACCATTTTTCTTTGATTCAGCCGGTGAATATCACTCAAACCATTTTATGTATTTTTTTTAGAGATTAACGATCTCAGATTTCCAAACAAGACTTTCGAC
The DNA here is from genome assembly GCA_964007375.1 of Ophion obscuratus. NCBI lineage: Eukaryota > Metazoa > Arthropoda > Insecta > Hymenoptera > Ichneumonidae > Ophion > Ophion obscuratus. The sequence continues at coordinate 17,532,190 of OZ023320.1, forward strand.
ACAAAGCTAAAACGTCATTTGTTTCTTTTGCGTTTTTTCTCGACACAGAGTTGGTCGTATCTCAAATTCTATTCGTCCGATTTACTTCAAATTCAGACGGAGCCTAGATTATAACATGTTCCAATGTATGACTGGACGATTCTTCCATACGTTCAGCAGTTTATTGATAGCAAATTATAGAAGTTGTTTTTTTCCATCAAAAATCGAACTCTTTTGTCTACAGCCTTCCGTTTTTGTAATTTCAAAAATTTCAAAAATTCATCCGGTCGCAGAAAAGTTTTATACTTGTACTAAAAGTAAGTTTTTATATTTTTCATTCCAGATCGGTCTGGTTGCTGGAACCACCTACTGAAATTGGCCATGCAGCAACGGTGGCTCTTTTTTCTAACAATAACTTGATTGCTGATGCATGTTTTTCAATTTTAAAAAACCCAAGCTTGGCAAGACTCGTCATCCCATTAGTCTCGTCAGAATTAAAAAAAAAAAAAAGAAAATTTGCAGACCCTTTAAATCTACTAGTTTCACGTGTGTCTTTCCATGCCCAGAATGATGAGCAGCAAGACTGAGATATGATAATGAAGTTTGCATCGTTGGGACGCAACGAAACTTTCGTAGCTCAACCTTTTTTGGCACATTTAGCCATCCAAAATTTCTCAAACGTTTTTCAAGATCCTCATTAGATATTTTCAGCCTAAATATCTAAGACAAGATTCTGGATGATAATGAAGATGAAGAAATAAAAAAAAAGAAGAATTTTCGTTGCATTTCAACGATGCAAACTTCAACATCGTGACTAAAAAAAGGCATGCTCAATTTGAGGCCCTCTTGAACAAGCTCGCAATTTTATCGTATGACCCAATGTTTTATAGTGAATAATTGCACAATTTGCGAAAAACTCTCTTCCATACATAAGTATCCACCCAAACAAACCCAAAACCTTCCGTACCATTTTTCCCTCATATTGTTTCCCATGACGACCGCGAGTGAAATAAAATGAACGTATGCACCACAGCAAATGAAAAGCATCAGAATTCTCGAACAAACGTTCTTTAGGCAAAGTTTCAAAAGAATAGAAGAAATGGGGGTTCGAGAGTACTCCGCTGTGACGGACGGACGTGACGAATATCATGAGAATTACCGGCGGCTACGGGACGCTAATTGGAAAAAAAAAACATTCACGGAAATTAGGTACGTTTTGGACACGAATGTACGAGCGGGGTACCCTTAAGGGGTCTTCTCACCTTAGGCGCTACAAAAAGGCTGTTTTCATGCATTTTTCTGATAAGTTTATATTATAGATATTGATATAAAAGTTGTTTCAAAAAACGTTTGAAATTTTCATTTATTTAAGTCACTACTTATAGACGAGAATGGTAGTTGAAAAAATGTCCTAAAAAAATTGTAGGCCTGGGCCGATGATGAAATCTCGGAGATGGATCATCCGAAACAAAAAAAAATCAAACGTTTTTAGATTCAGTTAATGGCTATAGCGCATATCATACGATTTTTGATATATGCAAAAATAACAAAATGGCGGTCATTTTTCGAAAACAAAAAACAAAACATAAACGTATTTTCTCAGTTTTTTGGCAAAAAAAAGTAAATATCAACATTTTAAAAATCCTTGATATGCGCTAACAAGCCGTCGAAAAACGTTGTCTCGAGAAAAACGCGTTTAAAGTTTGTTTCGGTTACGTAAATACATTGAAAAAAATTCTTATGTATTTCGAAAATGTATTTATTAAGTGTTACACCTTTTATATCAATATCTATAAAATAAACGTATCAAAAAAATTCATGAAAATAGCCTTTTTTAGCGTCTCAAGTGAGAAGACCCCTTAAAGCCGTGGACAATGTCGGAACGTGGCTCATCGCATAGCGTAGTGAGGAAGGCCAGGAGAAACGGATGAAAGTTCAACGTATACGGTGACTGTGAAATGATCGTGGGATGACTATTATAATCTCGACGAAAGGTAACGAATTCTCTCGTTTTTTTTTCTTCCTCCTTTTTTCCGACTTTTTCGGTGTTTTTTTTTTTAACTCAAAGCTGAACCACCGGCGGGAACGACGAGTGAAAGCTGTCGATATATTCCACGACAGTGAACGTGACACGCTGACCAAATTGAGACGTAAGTCGGTGAGTGGGTAAAACACGACGAACGAACGAAGGAGAATGAGGAGGAGTTTTACGCAGGGTCGGATACTCGTCACGCGGAACAGTTCCATACATGCACCTTCCTTCGTCGTCCTCGCGCCAACTATATACGCGCGTATTTTCAACTTTTAAGTCTCCATTATGTACGAGACACAGCCTGAGTCGGAAAAATTTGAATTACGTACCTGGTTGTCCATCACCATTTTTATAACAAATTGAATAATAAATTTAATCAATTAAATTTTAAAAATGAAAAAAAAACACCCCTATTTTAATTACAACTCCTAAAATATTGATCCTAGGTTAAAAATGGGACTCACCAAAGTTGAAGGAAATAAAATTTCCTACGTGATTGTTTATTGCCATTTTTACGATAAACTTGATAATAAACGAAATAACTGAACATAAAAAAAAGTTCACCCCTAAATTAAGTATAAGTCTGGAAATATTGATCCGAGGGTAAAAATGCTAATAACGAAAGTTGAAGGAAATAAAATTTCCTATGTGATTATTTATTACCATTTTTACAATAAACTTGATAATAAACGAGATAAGTTTAAAAAAAAACGTTTTTTACCCCTATTAGCAGTCTAACTCTATAAATATCGATCCTATGGTAAAAATTATAACCACCAAACTTGTGAGGAATTACATTTCCCACAACTTTGAATATTATCATTTTCACTCTAAGGTTGAAAATAAGCGAGTTATTTGAAAAAACAAAAAAAATCCCCTTTAAATCAAGATGGTGGCCAACGCACTGGAGGGATTTTCTCGAAAATCGCGATTTACACTACCAACCACTCCCCCTAAGTATAAAAAAATAAAATCGCACCCCCGAATTAATTCCAGGTGAACCGAATTTTAGAACTATCTTGACTGGACTACTCACGAGAAACATGAGTCCACGAGAAAAATTAGGAGCACACTGCGTTAAATTTGTTTAAATTTCTTATTTTATTTTTTTGTGGCAAAAAACTGCCTGTTTTTTGCCTCAAAATTTGTTAAAAAGTGTCATTTCAACTTTTTAACCAATTTTTAGGTGTTTGGGGCCGGATTTGATTCAAAATATTTCGGGAGCTAATAAACGTGTGCATGAAAAACGGGATTTTTTTTTAATGTACGTAATGTGGACAAGACCGGTTTTATTCACCAGCTCCTCAAATATGATCTTAAGGGGTTACACCTAGTTGAAATTTTTGAAAAAAATCGATTTTTCGTTTTCGTCGAATTCATATATTATAACCTTCAAAAAATATTCTCTGCAAAATTTCAAGTCGGTCCGTTGAAAATTGGGGGAGTTATGATCGTTTACAGGTAGGTCCGCTTACCGCTTTACCGTTACAGGTAAAAACTAAACGCGTTTTTCTCGGAATTACTTTTCCAGAATCGGTAACCAGAATATCTCAAAAACAACTAAACCGATCTGCTTCAAATTTCACAGACATTTTTTTTATATCAAAAGGCAGTCCTTAATCGAAGGATTTTTTTTTTCAATGCATACTTTTTTTATATCAAGGAAAATGGAGTGTTTTTTTCACCGAAATTTCGACGAACACTTTCGGTCGGCGACCATTTTTTCAAAAATTATTATTTCATTGAATCCTTGATTAAAGACTAAATATTACGGTACAGAAAGGAAATTCATTTGGTTTTTTTAAATTTCAGATTATGTGTTCCCGAGCAGGAGTGGTCACTGCGAAGGACCATTTTGCACAGCGGTCTGGTGCAATTTACTGTATCTACGTCGTTTATAAATATTTCCCAATTAAAAAATTGTCAAAGATACTTGAAATGATACCCTTCAAATAATTTTAAAAATTCAGAAAATTAAAAATAATTCTTTTTCATTGATGAAATTTCGTTTTGGCCGATTTGGGTTATGCAAAATCAATCAAACGTTTTTATACGTATTTTTATTTACAGATTTACGACCTCGAATCACAGTAAAATAAAGTTGTCGATGAACGATAAAATTGACGAAATAACAACAACAAAAAATCGTTCCGTTTCAATTTGCAAATTATAACGTCATTGAAAAATACAAACGGAAATATGATCTTGGTATTTATTAAATCCGTTTGAGAAATTCTTTTTTTTAATTCACGATAGGCTGTACGTCAAAAAAAAATACTTTTTCGTGCGTAACTATTGACAGTAAAAAATCATCGCCAGCGAAAAAATTATTCTCATCGTTGATAAAGTCGCTTAAAAATTACTTTTTTGCAAGGGAATATCGCAACAGAAAATGATCAACGGAAAAGTTATTCTTATCGTTAATAGATCGGCGTAAAACATTCCTATTCTTTGTCAAAACTCATGAAAGCCGATTGAAAAAAAAAAAATACTTTTTTGTTCGTGACTATTGACGGCAAAAATGCATGACAACGGAAAATGATCACCAAAAAAAAATTATTCTTGCCGTTCGTGTTGTCGTTGATGCTCTTGTGAGGAATATTGCTAGTTCATAATCTTCTGAGAAATTGATTCTTTCTCTCTTTCCAAGAGATAAATTAAGTGACGATGATTCGCCGATTCAACTTCAATGCCATCTTTTCATCATCAATACGACTAACGAGGGTGCCGAATAAACGTTGCTTGTTTCTTTCTTTCTTGTTTTTTTTTATATTCATGATAAAAACGTTTCGCAATTTTTCTACTGAAAAGTAAACAAAAAGGAAATAGCGAACAGTTAGAGAACTGCGTTGAATCATTCATTCCGATTGAACGAAATTACAAAAATAAATCTGATTGAAAAAATTCTTCGCTTGATAAAAAAAAGTTGAAGAATTTTTTGAAAATTGGTTTAATACACGTTGCTAAAATTTGTATCTTCGTTATGACGTTGAAGTTCGCATAGTTGAAATGCAATGATTGTTTCGTCATTTCCCCATTTTTCTTATTATTCGAAACTGTTTTTTGCAACTTGAGCTCGTAAGTCTGCAATGAAAATACGTAAAAAAAAAAGTTCAAATATTTTCCACAGCCTTAATCGGCCAAAAGAAATGTTATCAATGATGAATTAATTTCCCTTGCGTTTCAACTATGCAAACTTCAAGATAATTTTTTATTATTATGGAAGATCTTTTTTTTATAGATTTATATCGTAGATCGGTAAATATATATCTGAAAAAAATGGTTGAGGGATATTTGTAGGCACAATCGGCCAAAAGAAGTTGAAGGAATTCAGAAATATTTATTTTCATTGCATTCCAACGATGCAAACTCCAACGTCATTTCAATGCGACTATCCAGTTAAAGCAATTAACGTAACTACGTTGATGCAATGAGATAAATTGTAACATGAATATTTACACGCATAATTATAAACGTAGCACGCATAATTATAAAGAATGAAAGAATTGTGTATGAATAATTGCGGTTGGTCATGAATCACGATTGTAATATTAATTATAATCGTGATTAAACTTATAATTATGCAATTCGTAATTATTACATTCGATCGCAAGGGTATCTCTGATCCTTCCGTAGTGACAAGGGTAAGCTATAATTATTCGTAATAATCATTTAGAACTTTACTAATATTATGCAAATGCAATGTCTGCCTGTGCATTCGTTTTTTTTCGGGCTGAAATTAAGCTGGTACGATTAGAATACGGTGGTCACGAGGAACATTATTTTGGTGTCCACCTTCGATTTTGTTGGAACTCATGTAGAGCATGAAAAACTGTCAGATACGAATTTTTTTTCTATCGGCGAAAAAAACGGTTTCAAGGGGTGAAACCACCCCTTGGAATGAAGCGTGTCTAGGGATGATTTCGCAGTTTCACCAACAAGCCGTCTACGGATTTCAGTGAAACAGAAATGAAATTTAGTGTAATGCATAACATTCAGAAATTTACTATGTGTACATTTTTTCAAAAACACCAAAATTAAGGGATGTACCACCCCTTCATTTTTTTCTCACCCCACATTTAAAAGGGGTGCATCAAATTGAACGTAATAGGTAACACTTGGGAAGGGGGGCAAAATTAAATTTCACGTATAATTGCATTTTTGCCCCTTAAGTTTGATGGCAAACTTAAGGGGTTGAACCACATTCCATACATTTTCAACGATTTTTTAATTGAAATTGACGGTTTTGGGGGAAATGAATGGTGAATTCGTATTCAGAGGGTTAAAATACATCGATATGGACTTGTGAAAAAAAATATTTTAATTGCTATTTTTTTGCGATCTCGGCCAACATGAGTTGCTTCACTGAATCATTGATCATTTATTTTCTGCTTCGATTTGGAACTCCGCTTTGGGCGGATTCTCTTTGTAGTCGTTTTCTCTTTAAAATGCCGTTTGGTTCGTGAAGTTCCGATAATTTTTCGATTTTTGGCCGAATTTCAAAATCGGGCCACCGATTTTCCCGAATTTTTCCATACCCCTTTGCCTCTTTTTCGGCCATTTTGCAAGTGCACTTTTCGAGGAAACTAATCGAGATATCGAGAGATAGATGCAGCGGCATTCTCGAAGTCTACCGAAATCCTTTTCAGAACGCCCGTATCAAATTTGTGTCAGAAAAAAAAGGACCGACGATATGGCTGTTTAAAAACTTAGAATTTTGACGATTTCGGAAGTGGCTAAAGCAGTCGAAATGATTTTTTTTTCGACTTTTAAATTATTTCAAGGATCTTTCCGGTGGAAAATTTTCTTTCGATTACGAATATCACGGAGTTTTCGTCGAGGCTGAAAATTGCGCGGGCTGAACACGACAAACGTGTTTCCAGTCACATTCGACGATTTTGAATAAAAATTGAGAGGTTTGGGAACAATAAATGTTGAATTCGTTTTCAGAGGGTAAAAGTACATCGACACGGAGTTATAAAAAAAAAATATAAAAAAATCCAAATTTGCTTCGCCTCACGCTTAAAAAAAAAGTTTCTTCACCCAATCGCCGCGCATTTGATCGCCCTTTGGATCTGAAACTCCGCTTTGCGCGCATTCTCTTCACAGTCGTTATGCCTAAAAACACTTGTTTGATTCGTCGAGCCACGATAATATTTTCATTTTTGGCATAATTTCTCGTCATCGTCAATCGTCTCGTCAACCATTTTTGGCATAATTTCTCGTCATCGTCTCGTCATCGTCTTCAGAAAAAAAAAAGATTGAAAATCGACCTGTATGTGAAAATATCCATCACGATGAAGTTTGCATCATTGGAATGCAAAGAATTTTAATTTTGTACCTTTTATTTCCTTATTTTCACCGTCGTAAAAAATCTTTTTTTCCGATTTATATTGTGAATCTCTGAAGTGTCTCAAAGAAGTGACCGAGGGTTTTTCGTACACAAATTCTGGGGCAAGAAAAAAAATGGTAACATTAATTATCATTGGATTTTACCAATGCAAACTTTAATGTCACAAATGTCCGCCACACACGCGAGCGAGCCTAGTCGAGAATAATTACAAACCACTAATCGCAAGAGTAAACACGACCGTTCAAAAACGTTCGAAGTGTGCCATGGTTGTTACCCATTATTGACTCAGAGATTCCGTGACTTTTCCAGCTTTTCCACACAGGTTTTGCAAATATTACGGCGAGATTGGGGTTAAAAAAAGAACATCATTTTTTTCAAGATCAAATATATGCAAAGGTTAAATATTAAAATAACGTTTGTAAAAACTGAAATACGAAAAATAATTTATCACCGTAAAGTGAAAAAAGAAGTACATTCCAGGCAGATTAGGGTCAAATGAAGAACAGAATTTTTTAAAGATCAAATATATGGAAATGTCAAATATAAAAATAAAATGTTGAATAAGTGAAATTCGAAAAATAATTTAAACACCGTAAAGTAAAAAACAAAATACATTAAAAGCAAATACAAAACCTGTTCTTCATTATAAACAAAAACAATTGTGTAGGTGCCAAAAAATAAAAAATAAATATAAACACAATTTCTAGTTATGCAATACGATATAATAATAATTGCATACATTGTATCGATACACAAAACAACAATAATCATTGTGTGGCTGTGTATCGACAAATCGAACACAAATGTACAGAGCTTCGGAGTAAATTATTTTTTAGTTTTTGACATATTTAATGTTTGGCACTGACATAACTTTTTCGGTATATAATGAAGCATAACATAAATATTAAAAATATTAACTTTTCGATTTTTCGATTTTTTCTTTTTCGTAATTCTTGCAAAAAGTGAATTCTGGACGAATTCCAGACAATTTCCAATATTCCCTGACTTTTACCTCATTATTCCAGGATTAAAGAAATTCCCTGAGCTTTTCCTGTTTTCCACAATGGCCACAGCATGAAAACAAAGGCAGCAGCCTTTCAGTTGCACAGGTATACAAAAATAGCTATAAAAGCGCAACAATACCAACAAATTTGGCCAGCGTCGAAGAGTCTGGAGGAGAGAGACGAATGCAAGCGATATTCGATACCTGCTCCGGAATCGTACAGTTGCGAGAGGGTTGCCTCGAAATCTTGGAGATGAGCCTAGACGAGAGAGCACGGTGGTTCTCCCAAGGGGTAAACACGAAACTCCGGGTAAGCCGCCAACTCCGGTGAGCACGATGACGAAGGAAGGAAGGAAGGTGAGGAAGAAGAGAGCGAGAGAGGTGGGCAGAGGAGCGCGGAGAGAAACGGCGTTGCCATGTCGACGGGGACCCGGCGTGTGGCTCTGTTGCCACAATGACGTAACTACCGTGTCTTTGCGTCACACACAGGGAGCCGATGGAGGGAGCTGGAGAGGGACGTGTACCTGGGGGCTAGAGCAAAAGCGCCGATTGAAAAGCGAATAGAGAGAGGGAATCCCCGACTACGCAGGTGGCGACCACCTTTTCTTCGCCCGCAATGCCGAGAGGCTTGATCAAAAAAAAAAAAATTCAATTGCACCTCACAAAACGAATTTAAAAAAAATCGTAAGTAAATGTGTCAAAAATCCAAGACCCACCGCGCCCCCGCAATTATATATTTTTCTTAGTGTCAAAGTAACCGCGAGTGTGGGGTTTCTTTGACAAGGCATTGAAATGCAACTTATGTCAAAGATTGAGGGTTACTTCGACATCATTTTGGAAAAAAAATAATAATATTTTATGCTTTGTACATGGAATTAAATGAAAAACAACGATTTTTTAGAATCAAATTGGCATCTTTATTGAGGAAACATTTTGCATAAAAATATCAAGTACCTAGGGTACTATGATAGCCACTTAATCAGTTTTATAATTATCAGTGAAATCAAAATCAACTTTAGCAACATTAGAATAAACATGAACAACAAATTTGAGCAACAATGTACAAAAAAAAAGTTAAAAAGCGCACGCGATTAAACCGTATTTTGGCGCTCTCTTAAAGTAGCCCCGAAAACTGTCAGAGTTGCCCTTAATGTCAATTAAACCCCGTTTTACGGTACTCGTTGGAATTAAATTAACAAAATTGATGCCATGTAAGTTTGCATCGTTGGAGTGCAACGAAAGTCTATTGATTTCGGACTTCCGATTGTTTTTTTTTTTTGTCACATTTAGGATACATAAGTCACCGACACATTTTTCAGCATCTTTATTCAACATTCGTAGCCAACGGCTGCAAAAAAAGATTTCAGTTAACAATGAAAACAACGGAATGAAAAAATCATGAGGAATGTTCGTTGCGATAGAACGGAGCAAACTTCAACACCATACAAAATTGTCAAATCATTCCGAATTGGAGATGTTACGGGTTGATGAGGAACTGATAGTTCGTTGCGTTAGAGCGGCCAAAACGAAGAGAGAAAGAGAGATAGAGCAAGAAGGGAGGCGCGGGAGCGAGGTGAATTATCGTGAAGCGAGGAAGAGGAAGAGAAAGACAGCGAGATTATTGTAGATTATTTTCGTAGTGGCTCAAGAGAGGTAGGAAGAGGGTCGTTGAGTGGCCCAGCTTGAAGGGGAAGTTATATGGAGAAGAGCGGCAACATCGAATCAATGACCCAGATACACTTCTGGGTCGGCATCAAGCCGCGTCAGGAAAACTGTTTCTCCCGCACCGCGCCGTTGCTGCGCTGTTTTACCTGTTTTCTCCCTCTTCCTCCCCCGTACTCCTTGTTCGTCACTCCGAAACGAAAATAGCCGCGAACAGCGCGAAAAAATATTCCCTGCACTTCGGGGATGCGGAAAAAAGCGCGGAGACTCCGGCCTGATTAAAAAAAAAGGAAGGAAACCAAGAATCAGCGCAAATGCAAGAACGGAAAAACACGGCAGAGGCGGGTACGCGACTTGGATTGGAAATAACGGAGGACAGGAGAACGGGGGAGAGCAGGGAATAAAAAGGATAATACGAGAATTGGGCAGGACAATATATGCATGGTCCTTCCCGTTCCAGTTGCTGCAAAATATTTCTCTCTCTCTCTCTCTCTCTCTCCCTCCCTCTCTCTCTCCCTCCCTCTCTCTCTCCCTCCCTCTCTCTCTCCCTCCCTCTCTCTCCCTCCCTCTCTCTCCCTCCCTCTCTCCCTCCCTCCCTCTCTCCCTCCCTCCCTCTCTCTCCCTCCCTCTCTCTCCCTCCCTCTCTCCCTCCCTCTCTCTCCCTCCCTCTCTCTCCCTCCCTCTCTCTCCCTCTCTCTCTCCCTCCCTCTCCCTCCCTCTCTCTCTCCCTCCCTCTCCCTCTCTCTCCCTCCCTCCCTCTCTCTCCCTCCCTCCCTCTCTCCCCCCCTCTCTCTCCCTCCCTCCCTCCCTCTCCCTCCCTCTCTCTCTCCCTCTCTCTCTCCCTCCCTCCCTCCCTCCCCCCTCTCTCTCTCTCCCCCCCCTTTTTTTTCTATGTCTAGGGTTGGTATGGCCAGATGAGCAGCGAGCAGGCGTGTGCGCTGTTGATTTAGGGGGCCGGTATTAGAAGCCGAGAAAAACGAGGAGGAGAAGGCAAAGGAAACGAAGAAGGAGAAGAGGAAAACGAAGCAGAGCGAGAGAGAAGAAGAGAAAGAGAAGAGGAAAAAAGAAGGCAGGCGGATTCCGAGACGCGATCGCGTTTTCTCCTGCCAGGGAAAGAGGCAGGAAAGAGCGCAGGAGAGAAACGTCAGTCGGCTCTTATTACGATATATATTGGATCGTTTGCGGTCCACACTCTCGTGATTCCGGTTCGCGGATGGCGCCGCAAGGTCAGGCACACCACGATACTACGCGTCTTTCGTGCTCGTATATCTCGTCCCATTGCCGAAAAATCGATTCGATACGAGAGTGGGAGAGAGCGAAAGAGTCGGCGAGGAAGAGAGAGGGAGCAACAAAAATGGCCGAAACGTTCGATCGTATTCGCGGTGTAGAGGAAAAATTTACAAAAATTATCCCGCACGCGCGCGCGATTGCCGTTGAAAATAACTCGCCTTTCGTTGTTGCTCAAATCGTATACCGAGAAACATTTACGAAAAACTTTAGTGAAGCAAAAGCGAAAAAAGATTTGGCAGACCGAGCGTTTTTATACTTTGTGCCAAATTGTTCTGTTTTTTCTTTCGTTTTTTGTTCTTAGCTCTACAGTGACAAAAAGTTGCGACTTTTTCGACGCAAGCTCCAATTACATAAGTTTTTTTACTTCACTATTTTTACTTCGTCGGGATGCTGTATATACGTTTTTTTTTCTTTTCAACGCTGGTCGAATTTTTCCGATCGAACGTTTTACCGGTGAAAGCGAGAAAAATTCTGCGGGGAAAAATTTGGGGACCTTCCTTGCCGACGCAACTTTTTTCGCCGCTTCCCCGTGCCCAAGCGAGCATGCGACATCCCTGCGGGAAGTGCCGACTGTGGGGGACTACGGGGAAAAAATATAGCACGGACGGGGAAACCGTGAACAAAAAAAAGAGAAACATCGAAACCGTGCGGGAAAAAAATTGAAAAGCTGGTAGCATATATACGGGACACGCGTGGTGCAAATAGAAAACAGAGGGGAAAAAAAGATACGTAGACGAAAAAAGTAGATCCCGCATATACCGTGTCCCCGAAACGTGTACCTAACTACGGCAATAAAATTGAAAAAAAACGAAAATGATAGTGATAGAAAAAACAACGTTTCGTTGATCGTGGGGAATTCTATTGGAAGGCGGAATTCAATTTATTTTCTTTTAAACACAAAAAAATGCAGAGCAGTGAAGAAAACAACATTTGATCGATCGTGAGCTATTTTATTTGAATATCCCTCACGATAGATGAAACAATATTTTTTTAATCGCTTTTTATTTTTTAAATCGTGCGTACGTGCGTGCGTACGTGCGTGCGTACGTGCGTGCGTGCGTGCGTATGTGCGTGCCTGCGTGCGTGCGTGCGTGCCTGCGTGCGTGCGTGCGTGCGTGCGTGCGCGCGCGCGCGTGTGTGTGTGTGTGTGTGTGTGTGTGTGTGTGTGTGTGTGTGTGTGTGTGTGTGTGTGTGTGTGTGTGTGTGTGTGTGTGTGTGTGTGTGTGTGTGTGTGTGTGTGTGTGTGTGTGTGTGTGTGTGTAACCAAGAAACCAATATTTCATCGATCACAGTTTTTTGATATATCTGATAAAATTACTCACAATCGATAAAACGTTGTTTCTTTTTATTGCTCTGGATTTTTTCTGTCACGAATTTTATTTGTATATCTTAGAAAGTATTATTATAGAAAACTTCATTGATCGTGAGTAATTTTATCATAAACATCATAAAATTCTTCGAAATCGATTAATGTTTTTTTACTTCTGTGGATTCTTTTATATTTTTATCGTAGGAATTATATATATAAAGATATCAAAAAATCTATAACTAGAAAAAAAACAACATTCCATCGACCGCCAAAGCATTTCATGATATGTACGATGAATTTACTCACGATCGATGAAATGTTGTTTTCTTCACTGCTACGCATTTTTTATTTATGTGTATAAATATAAAGACAAGAATGAAAATGAAAATTCAACCTGGCTCGCAATCTTGCGGAGTGGTATTTTTGTACAACCCTCACGTTCGATGCACCTGTACATACATTACGAAGCCAATGTTAATAGACGCATATTGGCTCCGAATATATATGTATATATATATATATACGAATCGAGAGGACAGATGTTTCCGAGCGACATTTATTTCCAAACACTTTTCAACGTTCCGACATTTTCGAAGCGCCTTTGCCTCACGATGACGAAACTTGGTTCGTCTCTTTTCTCTCCATTTCGTCGACCCAAACAAACCCAGAAAGACAAGAAAGAAAAATTCTTCAACGCGGGTCATCTGTTTGAGTGTGAAAATTCGTAAAATTTTCACAACGGCGCCGCCATTTCGAGCGTCCAAAAAATCGCCGTCTTTGAGTGAGATAATAAACGTCAGACCCTTGAACCGTGATTTGCCGTACAATTATTGCAAATTTGACGAATCGCGATATTGCGAAGAAAGTTTTATCATTCGGGCGAGAAATTTTGTATGAAAAAATATATATATCGAGAGCAAGGTTCGCAACCCCATTTGTTGTTCGTTGACACTTTTCGACTCTGTCGCGAGGGAGCGTTTGCAATTTGCTTGGATGGGCAAAGTGCTGCGAAAATGGACTCCTCGTGTGAAAAAGAGTTCGAGAAGCAATTGGAGGAGTTTACCGTGCAAGAGAGAGAGGGGTGAGAGGGGAGAGAGGAGAGAGAGAGAGAGAGAGAGAGAGAGAGAGAGAGAGAGAGAGAGAGAGAGAGAGAGAGAGGGAGAGGGAGGGGGAGGGAGAGGGAGAGAGAGAGAGCGAGAGAGAGAGAGAGAGAGAGAGAGAGAGAGAGAGAGAGAGAGAGAGAGAGAGAGAGAGAGAGAGAGAGAGAAGAGAGAGAGAGAGGAGAGAGAGAGAGAGAGAGAGAGAGGATAATATTGAAAGAAAGTAGGCAAAGGAAGAGCAACGGAAGGCGATACGAGAGGACCCAAGAGTGACCAAAATGGCGAGACACTCGAGTTTCACGGTTACATTTGCCACGCCTGAAGTGATACGTAATTTTTTTTGTTCGCCCGACTCTCTCGCCTCGTCACCTTGCGTTATGTCTCATAATACATTTTTATCTTACACGCGCACATACACCCGCGCGTGTATGTGCGCGTGCATGTGTACGCACCAACGCGCATACCCACGTGTATGCAAACGTGTGTTTGCGCGCGCGGGCTTACGAAATATCGTGCGAGCGCTACATACAAATTCGGCAAGGGGAAACCGACAGTTCATCGAAGAGGCAATGAGGAAGAAGAGTGAAAGTGCACGTTCACAAAGTCCCAATGCCGAAGGAACGCTCGCTCACAAAAGTACTCGTAGAATCGAACGATGAAGAAGGAAAGTGCGCGAACTCGTAAAACGTGAAATGGCCCGATTTAAAAATCGTTGTACAGGGTGTCTCAAAATGACCTGACATTTCAATTCATCAATGAAACGTATTATTCATTTGAAAAGTACGAATATTTTTACTTTTATTGAAGGTACAAACATGGAGGTTCCGTGTGGAACACAATATCCGATAAATAGCCGCTTCGTCCCTGTTTGAAAGCGTTCACTCTTTTGACGAAATTTTCAATAACATTTTGGCATAATTGCGGACTAATTCATTGTTGGTGCGTTAAATTGCTTGCTTGAGCTCCGGAATGGTCTGTGGATCATTGGCTTACACTTTTCCTTTCAGAAAAGCCCAAAGAAGTCCGATGGCGTCAAATCGCACGATCTTGGTGGCCAATTCACATCGCCGCGGCGCGAGATAACACGACCATGAAACTTCGTCTGCAATAACTGCATTGTTTCGCCCGCAGGGTGTTGAAAGAATATGTCTTCCAAGTACATGACATTTATGCCGTTTATCGGATATTGTGTTCCACACGTAATCTCCACGTTTGTACCTTATATTAAAATTGAAATATTCGTACTTTTCAAATAGATAATACATTTTATTAATAAATAAAATGTCCGGTGATTTTGAGACACTCTTTATAATAATTTAAAAAAAAACGAAAAATCACACCAGGTTTAGTGAAGCGACGTCGGGGAAAGTTCCGTGAACACGATAATGGAATTGCGGCGAGACGAGCTACAATTCCATAAGAATCGTAACTATTCGATTCGTAACTGCGATAAAATAAAGGCTGATCTGCGAAGATCTTTTTTACGGATTTGTCGAATTCAGACACGTTCCGAAAGGTCTTACTTTTGAAATGAACCGGCCCTGAAAATGCATTTTCGTATATATGCATTTTTCTAGCCCTTAAGGGGTTATATACAGTTGAAATTTTCGAAAAATTGATTTTGTTTAAGGGCGGGGTAAAGTATTAAATTTTTTTTTTTTCATTTTTTAAATTTTTTCAATGAATGCATAATATATCAAGAATATTGTGTTAAAATTTCAAGTCGATCGGAGTAAAATTGACGAAGTTATGAGTATTTGAGCGTCTATTGCTCCATGCCGTTCTCTTCTCTTCTGCGTTTTTCAAACCGTTTTTCTGAGACTTGTCATATTTGAAGTCCGTGTGCACGATAACTCAAAATCTACTGGACCAATCGCTTTGAAATTTTGCACAATACTTCTTCACATAATTCACCAGGTATTGTCGAGAGCTTTTTTTTTTTTTATAATTACTAATTTTTCAACAACAAATTAGCCGATTTTTTTTAGCGAAAATCGGGCTTTTGGCTCCCAAGTGCTACGAAAAATCGAAAAATCGAAAAAAAAAAAAAATCCTCCCATCATTACCTCGAGAAACATCTCCTTTAACAAATGCATTTTGATTTTTTTGTTTCAAATGATTCTGTTGCGAGTTATGGTGCACACCGCAAACCAACTTTTTTTCGAGGCGCCTCCGGGGTTTAATTTTCACTCGCTCAATTTTGAATATTTTGCAATGCAAATTTAGGAGAATGTTGTTCAAATGTTACTTTATTATATGTAAATTTTTCAATAAACGAACACTATTCGTTACGCCAAAAAAAAAATCTTAAAAACATGCCTTTTTTTCGCCGAATTAACTTTACCCCGCCGTTAAATTAATTGTCGTAATGTACATATATTTAAGTACCCACACGGATAATTTCTTGTCAATCCGGCGAGTATTCTCGAAGTTACACGCACATTTGTAATTAAGTGTCAAAGCGCTCGAAAGTACTTTTGAAACTATAAACGCGTTTTTCTCAAAACTGTGTTTTTAAAGTCGGTGAGCAAGATTTCTCGGAAACGGCTGAACCGATCAGTCTCAAATATAAAAAAATATATTTTCAAGTATATTTTTCAGTAATTAATCGAACATTTTTTCTCACCAATAAATATTTTCCATTTTATAAACAATTTAAGGCCTAAATTTCGTTCAAAAATCGATTTTTTTCTTTCAGAAGCCGCCATTTTGTCAAAATTTATTATTTTGCTCATTCCTCTGATCAATTACAAGATAATCCATTATATTAACGAAGTGTTTTGGTTTTTGCATATTGGATGATCCAGTTCAGAGGTATCGTGCTCCCGGAAATCAGCTATAGCATCTTTCAAAGTAATTATTTTTTCAAATCAAAAATGTTAAAATACAGTTAAAAGTTACCATAAAATGTGTACAAATTTTTACTTTAATATATTCTCTTCTGAAGGAAAATTCTTGAAAAATCGATCTTTTTGGGCCTCCTGACTGTATATAACCCCTTAAGGATTAAATAAAACTGTTTTATATACACCTTAAGGGTTCTGCATAGAAGTTTGCAACGTTGGAATGCAACGAAAGTTATTATATTCGATAATTTTTTATCCATCAAGGTCGTGGATCTCTAATGAGGATGAGAAAAACCGTTTCGGTGACTTTCGTGACCTAAATCGGCAAACAAAATTTGAGCAATAGAAGAAAAATTAACTTTAATTAATTAAATTAATTAAGATTTTTATTTATTACATAGTTTTATAGGTCTCAACATTAATTTTCCGCAGAGATTTTATAAACATTGCAAAAATTGGCGGGATTAAGCCGATTTTTGTGAACGGTCAGATCCCAACATGGTCGGTTTATAGGGTGTTGGAGTTTGCATCGTAGGAACGCTACGACAGCTCTTTTTCATATTTTTCATGATTATAATACAAAATTTGTTTTTTTTTCTTCCGATTTACACCGTCGTTCGCTGAATGGTCACGTTGAAAAACGGTGGGGCGATTTTTGCAGGGAAAATCGGCAAAAAAAATTGGTGCGATCAAAGAGAAAGTCGATTTTCATTGCATTCCAACGGTGCAAGCGCCAATCTCATCGGTTTATTATACTAAAAGTACATTTTTTTTTCTTCATTTTTCATTGCCGGTCACCATAGCTGCCATAACCACCGACCCCGATTGGCCATGCAGCAACGGCGGCACTTTCTTTAAATAATAATAACGTCATTGCTTATCAATATTCTAATTGATAAAATGAGAATAAAAAAATTCAAGACTATGTATTAACTGTGTGTGTGAAGTGCGACATTGTAGGCCGATTACTCTTATCGGAAAAAAAAAATATTGAAAATCGATCTGTCGTTCGGTCCCCAAGCTTATGCAGACCCATTAGTCACTCATAACCGCGGCACCAGAAAAGTAATCATCGTCTCAGACAACGATTGATTCTAATGAACCTGTTCTACATTAATTACCAACCGAATAGCTTCCTCATAAATGCATTAAGGCTAACGTACGCCGCTGTCCGTCCGAAATGAAAATCGTATTTTCTCAAGCTCCACTCAACGCAACTAAATAAAACAAAGTGCCTGTAAATTCCGAGAGCGCTGATTTTCACAAACAAAATATTCGATTAACTCTTCCTTGACACACTTGGGTCATTATGACCCGAACGAATTTGAAATAAAACGATCACTTTCCCAAAATTGAAAGTTTTCAATTATTTTTTACATTTTAATTTTATACTTTACGAATTTCAATCATGCAAACATATTGAGAAATGTTTGAAAGTGTATACCGAATTTAAAAAAATAAAAAACTGACCGAGGAGTTATTAATAAGGGGTGGATAAAAAAAGATCCGGGTCAAATTGACGCAAAAAACTCGTGGCCAAATATACGTGTGTCAAGGAAGGGTTAAATGGTTACACCTAGTTCGTGATCAGAAAATGATAAATTTTCGTGATTTTTGTCTGGGAAAATGTCTGCAGCTTTTCAATTTTTTTACATTAAAAAGTATGGTTGGGGCCCGGTTGAAATTCCGAACTTTGAATGACAAAAACGGTCAAAACTCCGACAGAACTTTACACGAAAGATCAAACCTCCGAAAATCTGAACACCGTCAAAATAATTCGGCTATGGAAGTTTTTAAAGTTTCAAAATTTTCAATAAATCGACGAATTATTTCAAGATTTTTTTTTTTTCAATAAGTGATTTCACGTCAATTTTGAAATTTCTCTGGGCAATGTTATACGTTACGCATCATTTACAGACAACTGTGTAGACTTTAGCTGGCATGATCTTGACATGGGGGCCGGCTATAAACGCCCATAAATCCCTCAATTCTAAACAAATGGACTTTAAATCGTCACGCAATATTATTGAAATCCTACATTTTGCGAATCCGTCAAAAGCCAAAAATCGATATTTTCAAAAAATTCAACTACGCTCAAGCCCTTAAAAGCTTTAGCCGCTGTGATCTTCGCTCGCACAGACCAGCCGGAAGAACAACATTTCGACAATTAACGAATATCTTATCGACACTGCACTCTAACCCTGCCAGCTTAACGCCAGACTTAAAAAATACGACGTCGAAGACTCGTTGGAAGACGACGAAAATGAATTCATCTTCCACTTACAAAAAAAAATTTTCGTCGATTTACGCTAGGTAAACCATTCGAACGATTTGTACGTATTTTCATTACAGATTTACTGCCTTGAGTTGCAAATAAAAGGTTTCGAATAGTAATCAAATAGAAGAAATAAAAACAATCGTTGCGTCGCAACGATGCAAACTTTCACGTCATGAAAAAATTGATAAAAATAAAGAAACAAAAACTTCAACGTCGTGAAACAATAATGAAATGTAGGTACAGACGGTCACTCCATTTTTATAGTGTTATAGTGTATGGTGTGTTTGCGAGGATGGAGAGTGAGAGCGGTGTTGGTGGATAATGGGAATGGGGAGCCGAGTGGAATTGGCGGCTGGGGACTTGCTTGCCCCCCCCCCCCCTGCAAGAGCAGCAGCAACATGGCACACACGAGGCCTGACCTGCCCCAAAAAATCGAGTCCCGGCGGTTCGGCAAGTGTGCGGTGTGCCCCGATGTATCCAGCTCCCTATATATATATATATATATATATATATATATATATATATATATATATATATGTGTGTGTGTGTGTGTGTGTGTGTGTGTGTGTGTGTGTGTGTGTGTGTGTGTGTGTGTGTGTGTGTGTGTGTGTGTGTGTGTGTGTGTGTGTGTGTGTGTGTGTGTGTGTGTGTGTATATGTATGTATAGGTATGTATATATACACATGTATATGTATATGTATATATATATATATCGAATAATACACGCGTGGTTTTAGTGCGCGTGTTCGTCGTTCGGTCAGCACACGAGCCCAAGTGTGTAAAATGTATCGAGGGCGTCTCCGTTTGGATAATTCGGCTAAAAGTCGGCAAGAGAGACAAAGACAGAGCGAGGAAGAGGGAGAAAGAAAGAACGAAAGAGAGAAGGGGGGTTGGAGAATACGTGAATCGTTTGTACATCGAGGGGGGAAACAAGATACGACTCCGAAACGATGTAACGATGGCAAAGTGACCATAAGAACCAAAGGAGACCCTCATCGTCCAGTCCCCCTGTACGTATACATATTTATGCCACTGGAACAAACCCCAATGCCCGATTAAACGATTGAATTAAAACCGGATTACGAATGTTCGTACCCTTGCATATAGGTAACACAAGTCGGATAGATTCTCGACGAAATACGATGGCGCGGAAAATCTCGCACCGTCTTTAATCCATTCAATGTTTTCCCATACACTTTTGGATTCAGCGAAGAGCAGATCTTTACGATCTGTCAGAACGACCGGGTCGAAGGCGTCATGATCAATTTCCCCGCATCAAGAGGTTCAGGCTAGTGTGGAAATTGCATAAAATCGTTCGTCGCTCGAGGCAACTCAAATTGAAGAGGAAGGTCCAACGTAACGATGGTAGAGTTTGTATCGTTGGAACGCAAGGAAAAGTGATTATTTTTCATTGACTTCTCTTTAAGGCCGATTTAGACTGTCGGAATCATTCGATCGTATTTTTATTAGAGATTTACGACCCTAAGTTGCAAAAAAAAGGCTTTGAATAATAGGGCAAATTAAGGCCTTAGGCCACAGTATAGGGTATACAGTCGTGTGCGAATTTAATCATTTTTTTTTCGTACGAAAATGTGATTCACTCATAAAATTAATTACTCATCTATTTAGTACGAATATCAAGCTGTTAGAATTTTTTCTTTCGATGTACAAAATGGCTGACTACTCGAAACTTCTCGAAACAGCTTTATTCCAATTGGCGTGACAAATAACTTCAACAATTTTCACTCGATTTACTTCAAATTTAAAAGTTATGTTCCTAATTGCACTTCGCAGAGGAGTACGTAAGGAATTTCTGATTAATCGAATTTTCATTTTATGAGCAGTTTATAAGCAATTGTAACGAAAATGTTCACTGAAAATTCATTTCTTAAGTTCAAATACCTACAACTTTTAAATAAAACAATTTTTTTTATTCCGTACGTACTTCTCTAGGTATTCTAATGTAGGTTGACGAGAATTTTTGTTTTTTGTTGTAGATAAAAAAAATTGTGGATGCTGAATATCACGCCGCGGAGCGCCTAAAAAAAAGATGACAAAAGAAAATATTATTAGTCGGCCTTTTGGTACATCAAAAAAAAATATATATATATATTTTTTCTAACAGCCTGATATTCATACTAAATAGATGTGTAATTAATTTTATGAGTGAATCACTTTTTCATACGAAAAAAAAACATTGTTTAATTCGCACATGATTTTATACCCGTGACTGTCGCCCAAGGCCTCCTTCTCCTTTCATTTACACGTTGGAACGCAACGAATATTAATTCCTTTCATTGATAACATTTCTTTTTGGCCAATTTAGGCTACGAAAATCATTCAGACGTTTTTACGTATTTTCATTATACGTTTACCTCAATTTGCAAAAAAAGGGTTCTGAATGATAAACATAACGAATAGAGAAAAAAAAAGCGTTGCGTTCCAACGATGCAAACTTCGTCATAGATTGAAGGTAAACTTATGATTACAACGATAGAACTGCTGGTGAAAGTTTAAAATTTTTCTCCAAACTATGCTTTTCAAAACGGTGTACATGATTTCTCGACATCTAACGAACCGATTGACTTGAAATTTGGTACACTTGGCTAGTGTAATGGTAGTTTCGTCTTGACCGACGTTTTTCTTGTAAACTTTTTTTTTTCATTAGCTATTTACAATAACGATGTCATTTTTTATCGCAAAAATCGAGAAAATAATTGAACATTTTTGTTTGATTGAAACAGGATTAAAAAAAAGCTTGGTCAAAGCTTAGCCGATATTATCTATTTGAAGAAGAAAAGAAACTCGTTTTTTTTTGTTTCAAATCAACCGGGTGGCCAAAATCAAGTGCACCGTTGCGCCCCTCACGTTCAAAGGCTTTCTCTCACTCTCTCTCTCTCTCTCTCTCTCTCTCTCTCTCTCTCTCTCTCTCTCTCTCTCTCTCTCTCTCTCTCTCTCTCTCTCTCTCTCTCTCTCTCTCTCTCTCTCTCTCTATCTTCCGTCGAGCGAGCCCTCTCCGTGACGCACCGCGTCGTCCCTCGCCAACGATCCGAAGCCACCATCGCACACCGACGATCTTTGGGGGCCATGCCAACAAATTGGTGCCAATATGGACCACCTTAATTTGCTCCACGAAAAAACAAAAACGTACTTCCGATTGCCCATGATACAAAATAATAATCGAAAGTAATCCCGTATTTTCATAATTAAAAACAAAAAATGTAAATAATAAAACGTATGAAAAAATATGATAAATTGTGTGAATAAAATATGACATAAATAAAACAATTGAATGTAAACGATTTAGTTAAAAGGGCAGATATTTCTCGTATTTCAATTAGCCTTTTTATGGTCAACTGGATTACAAACAGCTGGCAATCCCTTCTGGGCTTGACCGGAAAGTTAAGGTGGATTACCACCCTGGAGCGAACTTACTTTATTAGTCCTTCGTTTTTTTTTGTGCATATCACACGATCTTTGTACGGGTTTTTGTCTTAAGGAGGTTGCTCAGCTATCGCGAAATAGTACGAATTTGCTGAAAATTTATTGCTGATATTTGCGAACAGGTGTTACGACTCCGTGTTAAATTTCAAGTACTTCGTCTGCGTGATTGTTGAGCAATTAATTGTTGAATTTAGGCTCTTGTACACGGGCGACACAGCAAAAGCTTCATGAGAACTCTCATGCGACTGTCGCAGCATAATAAAAATAGTAAGAATTGAATGGAAATAGGCGGAAAAAATTCTTGAGATTTTCATGAATAATTTCGACGAAGAGTACAGCGTTTTGTCTGTCTCGTTATCGAGATATTCGTGAAATAAAACAGGACATTTCAGCTGATTCGCGTGAAACGATGAAGCGCCCTACGGCACGTGGCAACGCTGCTGTCAAGTCGGCCATTTTGAATAGCCGCCATAATTTGTAACGCACAAACTATTGCTTTCTTGCTATAAATTTCTTACCGTGGTTTCATAAAGAGTATTCAAAATTTTTTAATCATTCTTTACAGAAGCTGCAGTGCATGTGTTTCGACATAACCTTCAAATCAATTACGCGTCGTCCCTCGACTGTGGATTCATTTTCCGGCTAAACTACTTTTTTCCGCCGCTTTCCAGCTTGTACTTGCTCCAACCTCGGATTGTACTGTTTTTCGGTTCGCATTTTTCTCTTCCATCTTTTCATTTTCGCCGAACAAAAAGAAACGGAATTCGCGAAGGATGTTTGACAGCTACGCGCTCACGATGTGGCGCTCGTATCTGAGCTCAGTGATACCAGTTACTGAGAATTAAATTGCGCGTTTGCCACAGTGAGAAAAAAAAACCAACTGAGTCAAAAAAATATATTGGTGCGGAGTGCCACCGATATATGAGATTGTTTCAATACTATGAAATATTGGAAAATGTGATTTATTTGAATAACATATTATTTCATTTGAAAAAGCTCTTCTGTTCTCCGAATATCTACATTATCCTTCGAATAAAATTATATTCTATTGAAATCATTCTATATACAATCGGTAGATGTATTGGATGAAGTAATTGAGCGGTTGCTACATTTTTTATTTCGTACAAAAATATAATCAATAGAATTAATTATTTCTTTACTACATCGAAACGAATATGCCATGGGACGTAAGTTTCTCAATTTGTTTTAAATCTTAAATCAAAAGTGAGCATTAGAATGATCATCCACGATAATAGTGGAGAGAATATCAGATATCCAATGGAATATCCATGGAGAGAATATCAGATATTCAACTGATTGGAACAGATACTGCACTTTGGTCTTAGTCACAGACCAAGAAGCGATACTCTTTAGAGTTTCTCCAGCGTTTAACGGCGGGGTAAAGTTAATTCGGCGAAAAAAAGGCATGTTTTTAAGATTTTTTTTTGGCGTAACGAATAGTGTTCGTTTAATGAAAAATTTACATATAATAAAGTAACATTTGAACAACATTCTCCTAAATTTGCATTGCAAAATATTCAAAATTGAGCGAGTGAAAATTAAACCGCGGAGGCGCCTCGAAAAAAAGTTGGTTTGCGGTGTGCACCGTAACTCGCAACAGAATCATTTGAAACAAAAAAATCAAAATGCATTTGTTAAAGGAGATGTTTCTCGAGGTCATGACGGGAGGATTTTTTTTTTTTTTTTCGATTTTTCGTGGCACTTGGGAGCCAAAAACCCGATTTTCGCTAAAAAAAATCGGCTAATTTGTTGTTGAAAAATTAGTAATTATTAAAAAAAACAAAAAAGCTCTCGACAATACCTGGTGAATTATGTGAAGAAGTACTGTGCAAAATTTCAAAACGATTGGTCCAGTAGATTTTGAGTTATCGTGCACACGGACACTTCAAATATGACAAGTCTCAGAAAAACGGTTTGAAAAACGCAGAAGAGAAGAGAACGTCATGGAGCAATAGACGCTCAAATACTCATAACTTCGTCAATTTTACTCCGATCGACTTGAAATTTTAACACAATATTCTTGATATATTATGCATTCAGTTAAAAATTTTTTAAAAAATGAAAAAAAAAATTTTAATACTTTACCCCGCCCTTAAGGTATTCCTTTCGCGGAGGGCCGTATTTTGTGGGGGCATAAGCAGGGCCTTCTGAATCGTCGGTAAATTACAATTGCGCTTAATAAAAAAAACAAGTTATAATGGATTATTATACACAACGATAAACTAGAATAACAAAATTCGCGCAAATTTAGTAGATTGAGACATTTTTACATTTATTTGAAACGTCACGGCTACAAAAATTCTTCTGCTAACCACACTTTTCCAAGTTTTAACATTAATATTTTCTTTAAACGTTCGGTGACCCTCTGTTTTTATTGTTGTTACGGAATCTTTAGACTTTTTTACACCTGTGAGCAGTTTGTATTAGGCACCTAGAGTTATTTAGTGTATAAATTATTAGAAAGACATGTGGCCAGCGTGACATGTCCATAAAGCGCCGTATAAGTGAGACGATTTTTAGGGCCGTGATTTTTCGTTAAAGGTTCGGTAACTTGGCTTGAAATTTTACCAGTATACTGGGATGTATTTTTACTTCATTATAGACGAAAATCAGTTAAGTGTAAAATATTTGGGTTCGTGAAAGGAATACCTTAAGATTTTCGGTTCGCGCTACGCTTACGAGAAACGAGCGCGCGTGCGGCCTCTAGCGGTCACTCCGAGAACTACGGGTTTCCTCACACCTATAATTTCGGTGGGGCTCGGCCATGATTTGGTTGAATTTTTTCCAACCAAATGTGCAAGAAACAAATTTTACTTTCGCATAATTTTTTAACCAATTCAGACATTTGCTTAATATTTTTCAATCAAAATAAAATATTGATATTTTTACGAATAATGTACTTAAAATCAATATCGGATATGGTGAATACAATAAAATAACATATTTACTCAATAGACATTTTATTTGAATCAAACGAGCGAAATTCAATTTTTCTTGTATACTCGAATCAACAATATTCATGTTATGAATTGAAACGCTTTTTTCGTTTCCGAATCGAAACCGCGAAATTGCATTCAGAGCTATCTAATTTGTG
The DNA here is from genome assembly GCA_964007375.1 of Ophion obscuratus. Lineage (NCBI taxonomy): Eukaryota > Metazoa > Arthropoda > Insecta > Hymenoptera > Ichneumonidae > Ophion > Ophion obscuratus. The sequence goes on from OZ023320.1 coordinate 17,557,601, forward strand.
CGCGATAATTTGTTAGATGGTTTCAATAACATATTGTTCTCGGCTAACAATTCATATTTTTAATGAAAAAAAAAAACTTTCAATTGTATCATGTTATTGAAGTCAATAGCGTTTGGTTTCGACTAATAAATCCGATTATTTACACCAACAATTTTACAATTGAATCAACGAAATTTCATTCAATAACACCAATGATATTGGATCAATGATTTTTTTTCTCACTGCAGATTTCAACTTGGTCAGTAACTTATTCGCGATGTAAATAAACAAAAAAGATTAAGAACATTTCTAAACAGTCAATTATATGCATTCCACATATTTATTAGCTGAAATTTATTTATTTTACGTAACCGAAAATTTGATTATTCGGGGTTGGCAGCCGTTACAGGCGCCCGTGTTTGAGCATATGCGTCCCCCTCTTGTCGCCTGCCCCGCAAAGACGCTGCGATCTTTCCTTTGGAAAAAAAAACGAAAAAAGTCGTGTACTCTCGAGCCACTTTATTACTGAACGATTTTACGAACGACGAAAGCAGGGGATGGATATTAATATGAACCATTCGTAAAGAAAGAGAAGAAGGCAGTCTAGAGTCTAAGGTTACGAAGACCGGAAGCGAGCAGTGTCGAATTGCCTCGAAGAAAGAGCTTCTGCTTGAGAAAACAGACGGGAACCGGAAAAGTCGTACACGGTTGAGCCAAATTTGAGCTCCAACGATATCCCTCCAAAGAAAATGACAATGAGACGAAGGTTCGTTGATGCTTTTGCGGTGAATTCGAGCATAAATTTCACGATTAAAATGGTGGTCCATATTGGCACCAAGCTCGGCGTGTTACAGGACTTCGCAAAGGCGGGGTATTCTTGGATTCTCTTGGCTCCCCACTTCTTCATATCCTTGAACACTTGTACGCCCAAACATCACCCATACGTATACACTTACATACACACTTTTCCTCCCTTGATCCCTTTTATATCGCCCATCCCGAAAAACAATGGCCCTCTCTGTCTTATAATTTCATTCCCGAAAAATCCGCGCCGTGGTCCAGGATCGCTCGGTGCAGACGAAATTGGATGGGGATCGAGGGAGAGCTGGCTCCGCACACACGTGATCATATCCCCGGGTTTTATAGGTCCGGCGCGTCTTGCGTTAAGGAGGTTGGAGCGTTAGCCACAATCCAAGATTAAATGTGAAAAAAATATATGTCATTGTCTAGACTATACTGAGTCCTTGCGAATTTTTTGAATTTTTTTCACTACAAAACACCTGAGATAAAAAGTAGTTTAATCTATGTTATTTAACGTGCAGTTAGATGGGCAAGTTTTCTTACTATTTAGCAGCAATATTCAAGTCTAAACCATTTCTAACAACGGATTAACGCAAACTAAACATTTGTAAACATTCAGGAAAGAAACATCGACCTTGTCCATCGTAGGCATTATTATAAATGACTAAAAATTTCATTCTGACAAGGAACATCACTTAAGGAGAGATATACACCTAGATGGTCGAGGTCGAGGATTTAGAAGCTATGAACATTCCGTCGACCGTAGAAGACCTGCACTATGGGCCTGGTATCGATGAGTCCATGGAAGTTGACAAATTTCATGATTTATTCATTCCCAAATTTTCAAACGCGTTTTTCTCAAAACCACGTTTTTCAAATCGGTACCCAAAATTTATCGAAAACCAATGAACCGATTGCCTTGAGGTTTTTTGTGGTTATTCTATACACCATTATCTAGTACTTGTCATAGGATTTTTTTTTTTCGTTACTTAGATTTTGTTTTATAGGCAAAATAATAACTAATTTTTGGCCCAAAAATCACTATTTATGTTCAAACGTCCGCCATTTTGTCATAAACCGATATTTTCAAAATCGCCTATGACAAGTACTAGATTATAGTATCTAATTTGATAATCTTTTTGGTTTTTTTTTTCAGATGATTTTTGAAGAAACGCCAGTGGGTACCGTATACGCAGATTTTTTTACGACGCTCCAAGGATCATACGATATCCTTGTATATTTTTGATATTTTACGATGCTGAAGTTTGCATCGTTGGACTGCAACGAATTTAATTTCTTTCGGCAGATTTCGCCTACAAAAGATCTTCAACTATTTTTTAAGATATTCATTTAGCGATCTACACTATAAATCTATAAAAAAGATCGCCTATAATAATAAAAAGATGGATTTTTGTAAAAAACTTGTAAAGCAAGTTGTGCAAATAAAACTCCATTATTATTATTATATATTATAATAAAAAGATGGAAAATAAAATATAAAACAGAACTTTCGTTGCATTACAACGATGCAAACTTCAACACCATGATATTTTTAAATAAAGAAAATTAAACATATTTTTTAATGTATATACTTTTAGATAATTAAAACTCCAATCCGAAATTTCAAATAGTTTTCCTTGAAAAAATTCACAAAAATGACCTTTTTCCGGTTCCTAGGTGTATATCTCCCCTTAAGGCGAGAGCCCGAATTAGATGTTCCAAAAAAAGCGTTTTTTTCGGGATTTTTTTAAGGAAAAAAAAACACTTGAGCCTAGTAAACATTGAGGTATCATTTCGTGTATATTTAAAATGTATATAAAAAAAGTTCAACGTGAAACAATAAATGACTGCAGATTTATCAGCCTATTCCATGTGCGTCTTGCCACTGCAGTCCCCAATCGGCGGGAAATATGCAGCTCGTAATTCTTGACTGAACCAAATAGACCAATAAAATACTCAATTGTCATAAATTTTTTTTCTGGGTGAATTAATAAAAAGCTGAAAAAATGGTGAAATAACTTTTTGCAGGTTAAAAAAATATGTTAAAAAAATACTTTAACGCGCTATAAAAATTATTTTAAAATACTTTTCGACTTTTTAATTCACTTAGAAGAGATTTTCATACTGAAGATAATAAACTTTGGTTTGATTCAATAGGTCGTTTGGTTTTTTTTTTGCTATCACGCCCGCCAATTTGGAAAAATCGTGAAAATGAAAACTGGCGAAAACGCGCTTTAAAGTTTTCAATAGGAGGAAATATCAATCGGTTCTCTGCTTTTGGCCTTGTATCTTCGAAAATATTAACAATTAGCCTCTGTAACTTTGTAAATATATTCCTGGATAGTTTATCTATCGATTTAAGCGAAAAAAATTGGATTTTTCGGACTTTCTAACGAAACTTTCGGACTTTCTAACTTTCGGACGAAACCACCCCTCAAAGGCAGGCGTGTCGAGGAGTGATTTTGCAGTTTCAACCACAAGCAGTCGATCGATATGAATGAAACAAAAACCAAAATTCGTTAATGTAAAACGTTGAAGAACCCACTATAGAATAATTGAAAAAGTAAATAAATGATGGGGTGACAGGCCTTTCTCTGAGGGGTAGTTTCGTCCCTTAAAAATGTTTCCCCGCAGATTAAAAAAAAGTACATGTCTAATAGTTTTCAAGGCTTCATTACATATATGAGTTTCAACAAAATCGGAGGCGGAGACTTAAGTGATGTTCCTTGTGAGTTGTATAAAACATTCGGTGACGCAGTTTTCTTTATAAGAATCATCGATAGTGTTATACTTTTTCAAGCTGGCAGTAGCACAAAAGTTTTCTTTATTTACGTGACGAAAAATATAAAAATGAATAATCTTGCCCTTTAATTATATATTTCATGAAAAACTATTTTTATATAATGAATTATTATAATATTATTTTCAGTTATATTTTTATTTTATGGTGTCGAAGTTTGCATCGTTGAAATGCCTCGAAAGTTCTTCATTTTTATTATTATTTAAAATTGTTGTCTCGCAGCTTTTGGTTATAAATTTTAAATGAGAATTCTCGAAAATATTTTATTTATTTTCGCAGCCTAAATGTGCCAAAAAAATATATATTTTTGCTGAATTCCAACGATGCAAACTTCAATACCATTTTGTTTCATCGCGCCAATGCCACTCCCATGTGCGATCGATGCACGTTCGTGATTGATGAACAATTATTCATTTTCATGGCCTTACGCATTTGTATTCTCTCGTTATCCATAATCCTGGTGGTCTTGAATTTTGCATCGTTGCGCTGCAGCGAAATTTCTTTTTTTATACTTTTTTTATTCAACAATATATTTTTTTGTCATATTTTAATTCTAGATCTCTAAATAAGCGACTTGAAAATGTTTGAGGGATCTTCGTAACATTTGCCAAAAGAAATTCGAACAATTGAAAAATAATCACTTTCATTGCATCCTGTAGCTGTTTCTCTTTCATCGTACGTCTACGATTTATATTTTTATTTCTGCATTTTTATTATTTTACAAAATATTGTTTTTCACATTTAAATTCTGTTTCCAAAAAACCGACTCGAATAATTAATCGATTTTCGTAATATTTGCCAAAAGCTTCACTCTCATTAACCCTGTAGGTATTTCTATATGCCATTGAAGTTCGCATCGTTGGAATGCAACGAAAAAATTTTTTGTTCGTATTTTATTTCCGAAATATTTCCGAAGATCTTTCTTGGGGATCCATAATCTAAACCTGCACCAAACAGACTTTAGGTAGCAATAGAAATAACGAAATGAAAAAATAACGAATAATTTTCGTTGCATTCCAAGGATGCAAACTTCAACACCATGTTTCTTTTTCATCGTGCATCAACGATTTATATTTTTATTTCCGCATTGTCATTACTTTACTGAATATTGTTTTTCATATTTAAATTCTACATGTCGAAGAAAATCCAACTTGAAAAATTATCGAGGGATTTTCGTCATATTTGCTAAAAGAAATCCAAACAATTGAAAAATATATTTTTTTATTGCATTCCAACGAGACAAAGTTGTTTCTTTTTCATCGTACATCTACGTTAGGAAAACATCGAGATGAAAATCAAGCCACCGTCTGTCAAAAGGGTGGCCAATTTCGCGCGGAAAGCGGGATCACATTGCGCCCATCTATTTGTCTTGTCACTTTATGGTTTCTGGCGATCCCGACGAAGTAGAAAAGAAATGAAGAAAAAAAAGTATATTAGCCTCCTAAGGCGAAATGTTTTTTTTTTCCGTCGGTATCCTCGCGAATCTTTTCGAACGTGATGGGAAAGGCCGGTCTTTACACACACATGTGTATATATATATATATATATATATATATATATATATATATATATATATATATATATATATATATATATATATTGCAACAACAAAAATAACACCGGGAATATTTTCTTATCTGTACGTGTGGCAACAAGGCGGGGGCGATCAAATTTATATATACGTAGCGTATTTTGGCAGATCATGGTGGATGTTCCTGTTGCCGAGGGTTGCGTCGCCGCGTTACACATACACAACGAGTGGAAAAAATCGTTCGTAGATTAATTCTCGAAACGAGCATCGTATTGCAATTAAATAGGGAGATGGATAACGTGAAAAAAATAGTGAAATATTTATGTTCCTAAAGTTTGCATCGTGCGAATGCAACGAAATTTTTTGTTGATTTTGGTTTTTATCCATTTTCATTGTTATCCGAAATCACTTCTGATCGATTTAGGTTGTAGATCTCTAATAACGATCTTAGAAAAGGTCACGGTAGCTTTGACATGCCAGAAAAAAATTAGCCATTGAAAAAGAAATTATTTTCGTTGCGTCCCAACGATGCAAACTTCAACATCATGACATATTTAGACCCGCCATGGCGGAATAATCAGCAAAAAAGAAAAGACATACAATGAGAATAACTAGATTAAAGTTTCGATTCTGGGAATTCAATAAAATATCAATATTTCACGAATGCTTTAATTTTTTTTTGGCCAATTTCGCCGACCATAATCCCTGGACCATTTTTCAAATTACTCGTTCGATGGTCTACGATGGAAATATGGTGTTGAAGTTTGTACCGTTGAAACGCAACGGAAACTTTTTTTTTTTTTTTTTTTTTTTTTTCAATTTTCGATCTTCTTTGGCAGAACAAGGCTACGACGAACATTTTTTTTTATTCTCCTCAGAGACCTACAACCTAAATCTATCGAGAAAGATTTTAGATAACGATAAAAATAGAGAAAAAAGGAAAATAACAAAAATGTTGTTGCACTCCAACGATGCAAACGTCAACATATAGAAATTTGTAAAAACAAAAGTGTCGTATAATCGTAGAAATGAGAAAATGGAAATATACAAAAGAAAAAAACTGTCCATTCCAACGATGCAAACTTTGACATCACTGAGAATAGCTTAGCGACGAAAAAATATTAAACTAATAATATTCAAAAATTATCTTGAAGTTTGCAACGTTGGAATGCAACGATATTACTTTTTCACCTTAAATTTATTCATTCTTATCGTCAACCAGTCTTTCATTCTGCAAATTGAGGTGAATTTCTAAAAAACATGGGCAAAAAGAGTTTGGAGGTTTCTCACTGCCAGAGTAGGCCAAAAAAAATGACTGATTGAAAAGAATTAATCTTCGTTGCATTGCAACGATGCAAACTACAGCGTCGTACAATAAAAATCTGACCAAACACCGAACGATTTTTTTACGATCAAGCCTTGCAAATGTCACTGTCTCTTTTTCTCGAATGTGAACGAACTGTTAGATCCTTGACATTGTACGAAGTAGACGTTTTTTTTTTTTTAAGTAATATCGTAGCTCAAACCATTTTTGCACTTGGTAAAACGACAACTTTGATTCTTAATATTTAAAAAGTCTGTCGTTTTGTTTTGACATTTATGATTTTTTAATTTTGCGCTCATTTGTCTAGAAGATCTTGTCCACAGATATTGGGATTTTGTTTACACTAGAAAAAATCGGCGAGCAAAAAATTTACACCAATCTTCCTTTTACTATTTTGAGACAATCCCCAAAGGGATTTTTGGCGGCGCGCAATAGTTTTAGGGTTTGGGTTTGTTTGGATATTCTTGTTTGGACAAAACTGAGGGCGCAATAACATATTTAGGTGTGAACGGAGACATAGCAGATATAGATATAGTCGGCGGGTGTTGAAAAAAAAAATTAATATCTCGTAAACTATTGCGAGTCGCCAAAAATCCCTTTAGGGTCTTAAAATATTCAAAGGAAGATTTGTGCCAAATTTCAGCTCGATCGGAGGGAGCTTCTTTGAGGGGTCGTTTCCTCCCTCACACCCTCAAAAAAAAATAAAAGAATCGATATCTCGAAAAGTATTGCGAGTCGCCAAAAATTGCTTTAGGGGTTGTCTTAAAATATTAAAAGGAAGGTTTGTGCAAAATTTCAGCTCGACCGGAGGGGGATTTTGGAACCTTACGCCCGTATTCATCGTTGTTTCTTAAGAAATAAGGCCTCCTTGTTCTTTGTTCTGAACAAAGAATAAGGAATAAGGATTCCTCAAGGTACATCTATGAATACGGGTGTAAGCCTTAAAAAAAAACTAAAAAATTCAATATCTCGAAAACTATTGCGAGTCGCCAAAAATTCCTTTAGGGGTTGTCTTAAAATATTAAAAGGAAGGTTTGTGTAAAATTTTAGCTCGATCGGTCGGGTGGGGGGGGGCGTCGGAACCTCATCCAATTAATGTACGCAGTTTTATAATTCGTTACATAACTATATACACGTGTACATTGTGTGTATGTGTATATATATGAATAAAAGACGCAGCTCGTTTATCGACGTATAAACTCGAACCGCAATGCTCTTACGCAATTCTGTGCTTTGTCTTTCTCTCTCTCTCTCTCTCTCTCTCTCTCTCTCTCTGGATCTTTCTCCCTCTCTTTCCCTCCCTCTCACGCGCTCTTTCCCTTCGAGCTATCCCGATTTTACAGCAGGGTTAACGTTCATATAACGATCCAAGTCGAATCTGCGTGGATTTTGAGACGTGCGTATTACGTAACGCGAGAGTAATTCAAATTAATTGTAATAGAGGCGAAACATTTTCCAAACTTCGCAATACGTCGGAGATGCGACACTTCGATAATACGATTTTTTTATTGCATAGTTTTATAGCCCAGGGTCTTTCATTCAATTTGCAACGACGATTTGGTATAGATGCAAAAAGTCGAAGGACTTATGACGACTTAAGTGAGGGGTCGAATCGTACGATGTTAAAATTCGCATCATTGGGGTGCAACGAAAATTCAATTTTTTTTTCTTTCATTTCTTGATTTTTTCGTCATCCAAAATTGTATCCTGAAAATTTGGGCTGTAGATTTCTGACGAGGATCCGAAAAAAATGGTTGAGTGTTTTTCGTAGTCCAGATTTGGCAAAAAAAAAATTGGGCTACTCAACTTTCGCTGCGTTCCAACGATGCAAACTTCAATATCATCAAAAGCTTTTTCGGATACACCAATAAAATACACTTTATTAGTTTTCGATAGAAACTATTGGAAACTAATTTTCTTTCGTTTTGCCCAATTTTTTTGGTACATTCAGGCTACGAAAATAACATGACATGATACATTTTTGAATATCCTTGTTGGGGTTCCATAGCCTAAACTTTGGAAAAAAAGGATTCAGATAGTATTAAAAGTGAAGGAATGAAAGACAACACACAAATTTCGTTGCACTTGAACGGTGCAAACGTCAAAACCATGGGAAAAGGATACTTCATCGAGGAAATAAAGGATACTTCATTTCTATATATTTGTACGACGTTGAAGTTTGCGTCTTCGGAATGCAAGGAACATTCGTTTTCATATTTTTATTTCCTCATTTTCATTATCGTCCAAAATCTTTTTTTTAATATTCAGGCTGGCGATCTCCAATAGAAATCCTGAAAAAACGTTCAAATGCTTTTTAAGGGCTAAACGTGGGGAAAAAAGTTGGGCTATGAAACTTTCTTCGCGCTCCAACGAGGCAAATTTCAATATCACATACTCGTATACACATATATACAGGGCGTTCTGTTACGTGTGGATAATCCTGCAACTGTCGATAGATCAGATCATGTCCTACTATATACTGGAATTTCTGTTTAGTGAAAATCCCACGGTTTTCGAGATAAAAATCATGTGCTTTTGGTTTTTTGCATGCCATTTCTACAAATGATAACTTTTTTCACCAGGTTTAAAACATATATATATATTCTTGGTTATTCGTTTTATCCAGAAAAGTCTTTTTTTTTACCCCTAAATGTTGAGGAAACTTTATGAAAAAAGATCTAATGCGGAATTTTTATACAAACCAATTCGAACATCTGACTTTGGAAGCCTGCGGTGTATTACAAAAATGTATTATGCATATCATGCCAATTGCTTTAAAAAGTTGCTCAGTTATTGTCGATTCGTATCATTTGTAGAAATGGCATGCGAAAAACCAAAAGCAGATGATTTTTATTAAAGTGAAATTCCAGCATATAGTAGGAAATGATCTGACCTATCGACAGTTGCAGGATTATCCATTCATAACAGGACACCCTATATATATATATATATATATATATATATATATATATATATATATATATATATATAAGGTGTCCTGTTTATACATATGTGTCTTAAGGGGGTGACAGGTCATATCGAACCTAGGTTATCTTAATCCAAAGTCTAAGGATTTCGAGTTATCATGGTAAGTGTGGTTTTTGAAAAATTACCCAAAATTAGGTACAAACTCGTTTATAATGTTCAAACAAATGATAATTGGTAACTTACAACTTATTTGCGTCTTAGCTTAAGGGGCTATACCAGTGTGAACGCTGAAAATTGCGGTGACTTTCGGGAATTTGTTTGGAAGAAAACGACTCAATTAAATGTTTCGGAAAATTAAGAATATATTTGGCTATATTACATAATTTTTTCATAGAAAAGTATTGAGGTCCAAGCGACTTATGCGGTGCCTTCGGAGGCGCCAAAAAAAAAGTTCCTCCACTGCTGAAATGATTCCGGCCGATTGAGTAGCTGAAACCGAAAAAGGAAAAATTGTCGTTAAACTGGAAGGTATTTCCTCTACAATGACGTAGGATTTTCGAAAAATATCAAAATCTAACAAAATGGCGTAGTTATGAAAAAAAGTCTGTTTTCTCGCCTAGAAAATGGTCGTCTTTTTCAATGCCAAATCGTCAATTTTCATCCAATCAAAAATATCCTACGTCATTGAAGAGTAAATATATTCAAGAGTACTCAGTTCAAATTTCAAGTCAATCGGATAATTGTTCTTTGAGTTACAATGTCGGTAAATTTGAAAAATCTCATTTCGCGAAAAACGCGTCTAAAGATTTAACTATCGATTTTTGCAAGATAAAATGATATTGATATAAATGATATAAATGATAATGATATTCTTGAAAGTATAAACTGTCGAAAAAGGCTGAAAATATCGATTTTTCGGAAGTGTCACACTGGTATAGCCCCTTAATGTGTATTCAATCGACAAACACCATTACAATCATCTGTATCCACATAAATAACTACATGGAACATGCTGGATACTTAAAAACTTGTCAAAAAATAATAATGTTGATGCTATTTTTAAAAAATAACATTAACATAAGAGGTAAACGAGTTAGTACCTAATTTTGGGAAATTTTCCAAAAATCATACTTACCATGATAACTCGAAATCCTTAGAATTTGTACAAAGGTAACCTAGGTTAAATATGTTCCTAACGAGGTGACCTATCCCCTCCTTAAGGCTTTGCATCGACTTTTCTAACACCCTCTATATATATATATATATATATATATATATATATATATATATATATATATATATATATATATATATATATATGCACACCTCAGAGACGAGGTGCGTAAACCCGGCAACAGTCCGGCGAAATCGATACAACACGCGTTCAGATAGAGAGTGATGAAAATACCGAGCAAAAGAAAAAGAGAGATTGCGAGAGGAAAACTAAAGGCGTTCGAAAAAGAGAAGGAAAAAAGCCGAGGGCCAAAAGGAAGAGAGGAGCGCGGCGAGGAAGAGAAGGAAGAGATAAGGAGCACAAAGCGGGAAAACAAAAAAAAAGGAGGAAAGAGTGAGCGCAAAGGCTCGAGAGAGGGACGTGGGTGGGAAATTGAGGGAGGAAAGCGGAGAAAGGGTTCAAAGAAATAGACTGTGAGTGAGTAACGAGCGAGATACGAAGAAAAGAGATAGAGAGTGAGTCAGAGCAATAAGTAAATACGAGAGAAGGATATAAAAATAAGAGAGAGGGTAAGAAGGGAAGATGGTCGTCGTCGGCGACGGCGTACCGATCGTGTGCGACTGGGCAACATTTGTGCTTCTTCTCTCTCACCCTCTCTCTCTCTCTCTCTCGCTCTCTTACGCACTCTTGGTCTCTTGGGGTGTATTCCAAGGGTTTCGAGGGTCGATGGCGCTGCCTGCTGAGCAACGGGAAGGGTGGAGGAAAACGAGAATGAGGGTGAAAGGCGGGGGCGACGAGAAGGGTATCAACCACCAACCCCATATCGATCAGTCTGCGAGGAACTATCGTCAACCTAGGACGGAGGTCAAGGTCGCCCGAACGCGTACCACGCCTCCTTGTAACACGAGAAAGCTCTGAGGGTATGGCGAGCGAACGAGTGAGAGTAAGAAAGCAAGAGAGGGAGAGAGAGAGAGAGCCAGGAGAGACGAAGGGAAATAGGGGTGAGAAAATACCTTCGCGTCACAAATACACAAAGACGACGCCATGCAGCAACAAGCGCCATCTGTTGGTCGGAAAAAAATTAAATTTCTCTCTCTCTCTCTCTCTCTCTCTCTCTCTCTCTCTCTCTCTCTCGCACTCTACTTTCCCACACCCCCTTAAGTTTTCAACCCACACGCATTTCTCGCGCATCATTCTCTCCCCTCACCATCACCACCTTTCGCTCGTTCCTCTTCGCTCTCTCCCGCCCTTCGCCCCCTTCCCCGTCCAAAGTCTCAGGACGGTTCATCATTCTTTGTTGCCGGCTGTTCTTTTTCTTCTTCGTCTTCTCGCGTTCACAATTTTTCTCGACTCGGGCGAGATGGATCCTGCGGGAGCACAGAGGCGCGAACGAGAAAAAAAAACAATGACGACGAGGCTACCGATATGGACGGAAAGGAGACCGGGGGGGGGGGGGCGGAGTGTAAGATCAGTGGCGACACCTGGGTGGGCATCGTTAATAATACTCACGGCCTAATACGGCCGGGTCTGTTGAGAAATAAAGATGACGGTGACACATCGTGTAACGCGTACCAATTTTTTGTTCTTGTTTGTTTTCTTTTGTGATTTCTGTCTGCCTTTGCCACTCTTAGACCAGTAAAAGAGACGAAAACCCAGCACTTTTTACCGTATAGTATGAATTTTCGGTTGAAGGTGGATGGTTACATACTGAAAGTAACCCCGATAAAATGTTGCATCTCAACTCGCCCCCAACGCTAAGAAATAGGGGATGAAAACTTAAAAATCGCAATATCTCGATAATTAATAGCCCGACGAAAAAATGTTTCAAACAAAAGTTTTTTGGAATAATAAAATACGTATAAAGTTATCTGACGTCCAATCCCCTATCTTCGAAAATAACGGCACAAAAGCAATTCGAAAATTCGGGGTTGAGGCTCTCGCGTTTTTGGGCCGCTATTTTCGAAGATAGGGGATTGGACGTCAGAAAAATTTGTACGAATTTTATTATTCCAAACAACTTTTGTTTGAAACCTCTTTTGATCGGGCTATTAATTATCGAGATACGGCGATATTAAAGTTTTCAACCCCTATTTCTTAGGGCTGCGGCGAGTCGAGGGGCAACATTTTACTGGGGTTACTTTCAGTATGCAACCATCTACCTTGAGTAAAAAAATCATATTCTACCCTACAAAATGCTGGGTTTTCGTCTCTTCTGCTGAACTATCAGTATTTCACCCCGGGGCGTCGAAAAGAATGGCAAAGGCAATAGGGATTTACACACACGAGGATGGATGCGAATATCTCCGGAACTTGAGGAGTCCGCGTTAGGGGCCGTCCATATATTACTTCATCGATTTTTGCTGATTTTCGACCCCCCCCCCCCCCCCCTACAATCATCCTATCGTCATTTGCTAATGACTCCCCCCCTCTCGCAAAACTGACGTCATTACCAGTTTGGCAAAATTAAAACATTTGCGGATTTGAGAAAAATTGGGTAACATTAAAACATTTTGTTATAGAATCATCTTTTATTATTTTGTACTTTGGCAATGTTTATTAATATAATAATATTATTCTTCCCTATTCTTTAGTTTTCTTTGGACAGCTCCCACATTTTGTTATAGAATCATCTTTTATTATTTTGTACTTTGGCAATTTTCATTAATATAATTATATTATTCTTCCCTATTCTTTAGTTTTCTTTGGATAGCTCCCACGGAGTTTTCACCCATTCTTGCAAATCCTGGATCACGGGTAATATCTCCGTATCCTCCCCATATTCATTTTGGCTCGATCGAACTATTTTCATAGGTACGCTGTTATTTGAAGTTCTCGAATATAATGTAGACAAACCTTATGTAATAAATAAATAAATAATGAGTTCAATAATTAATACCATTAGGTACTTGCAAAATATTTTTCATCACTCATGCGGGGAAACCACTCTAGTTGTACAATATACTATTGTACATTTTGAAGTAACTGGTATCACAAGAATGACGTCAATTTCGAAACGCCCCCCCCCCTCCCCGTCATCCATCATTTACCGTCATCCGCAGACGAACCTCCCCCCCCCCCCAAATTTAGAATGACGTAATATATGGACGGCCCCTTAGCCTGAAATGTTGAAAATACAACTTTTTTATTGCATCATTGTATAGCGTAGAGTTTTCACCTTAATTTGCCACGAAGATAGAGTAAAAATTGCAAAAGTTGATCGAGTCAGGACAATTTTTGTAAAGGGTCAGCCTACTGCGCTACTCCGTGCAGAATCGTCGTAGGGATCCGTTTGGATTCCCAAACCTGTGCCTACTTCCTCAAAGGCATCAAATGGGTCATCGCATTGGAGGCCTACTCTAAAGAGTCACACTCGTGATTGGATTCTAATCGGGATTCCCCATTGGAATTCAATGTACGAATCGAGTTTAAATCCTAAAGGATTACCACGTTGAAGTCTGCATCGTTGGAAAGCAAAGGAAAATAATTCTTTTCAATGGCTGAAAAGTTTTTTGGACGATTATTGCGACTGTGAAAATCATCCCCATATTTTTACGTATTTTTGTTAGTGAAACGTACGGCCTTATTTGAAAAAAAAAAAAAAAAATATTAATAACACACTTTGGAAGATAAGACGAAAGTAATCGTTGCATTCCATCCGATACGACTATTGATGCATCACATTCTGCACGTTGCATTTCCTCGACAAACTATATAAAGGGAGTATCTCAAAGTGACCTGACGTCTTTAATTGCGCGCTATTTTTTTTTGTGGCGAACATGGAGTACTAATCTTTGACAACTGGCATCAGGAAGTATCGGGGCATCAGAAAAAATGGGAGTGAATCTTTAAAAAGTGAAAATCTTATCGTTAAAAAGTATAAATCGCTTGAAAAGTGAATGTTGAAAATCGATATGAATCGTATCACCGAAAATCTACTGTAACTTTCGTTTGTTATTTACTGTACTTTGGCGAAATATCACTAGGCATGTATACGCTCGCGAAGCCTGCAGCTTATGTTTCAACACGCCGAATTTTTTCTCGTGACTTTTGACACATTTTCGATTCGAACGTGGAAAGAATTCGCAAACGGTCTTCATCGGGGAACAGTGCAGAATCCAATTGGATCCCAATGAGAAATCCCTGTGTACCGTGCCCCTGATAAATCCCTATAGTGATGTGAGAATTTCAAATAAAAAATTCTCAAACGACAATCGGGAAATAGCGCGGAATCCATTTGGATTCCAATGTGGACTCCCTGGGTGCAGTGGAATCTGGGGACGCTCCAAGAAATTTGTGCACAGCTACGGCCAGCCGCCTCGGTATGAGTCGTGCTCAAAATCAATTCGCCCGACTCGCGGAAAAATCGGACAAAGCATAATTTATAACGCTTATTATCGTATAACCGAATAATTTTTGTACATCGTCATCCATTCGTTTATTAAAAAATAATTAAACGTGTTTTTCGGTCGAAAATTGAACTTTTTTTCTATAACTAGTCATTTCCGTAATTTTTTTTTTTTTATTTCGAAAAAGCCCTTGAGATGCAAAAGTTATATTATTATGCTATAAGAACTTTTCTTTTCCTTTTTATTTCGAATCACCTTCGCCGATTGACCATGCAGCGACGGCGACACTTTTTAAAAATAATAATAGCTTGTCATTTTTTAATATATTTTCTATTTAAAAAAAAATCAAACTTGCCATGTCATCTCGATACTCTCGTTGGAAAAAAAAATATTGAAAATCGACCTGCTTTTGGGCCAGACCCATTGAGCATATCTCGCGCGATATCAACATTTTGGGATCACACCAACTCGCACTCATAAGCAACAATGTGGATCGAGGACGATGATATTGAAGTTTGCATCGTTGGAAGGCAACGAAAATAATTTTTTTTTCCATTCGCCAATTTTCTCCGGCAGAAGAAAGCTACGACAAACGTTTTGACAAGATTCTCCTTAGAGACCTACAACCTAAATCTATCGAGAATGATTTCGGATAACAAAACAAGAAGAAGAAGGAAAATAAACAAATATTCGTTGCATTCCAACGATGCAAACGCCAGCAACGTATCAACTAAACATCCGAAAGGAAAATGCACCTCCGTAAGAAGAGCTGCAACTGCACCCTCCAGACGTATCGGTGCGTCCAGACGGAAATCACACCCTAGGTAACTAATTCTCTTTGACGAGTGGCGATTTTGTCTTTCACGATTTTATCCCTCTCCTATTCACTTCCTGAAAGAGGCTACAACCCCGTTAAGATCCCAATAAAGTCGCCCCGTAAATACAGATGTGTTTACGGATTTGTGTATGTATGTCTGTTGATGTGACTGCATAGTATCGAAGTTTGCATCGTTGGAACGCAACGAAAATTCTTCGTTATTTTTCAATTTCTTTATTTTTCATACCATCTACATTATTTTCGATGCAGGTTTACATTACGAAACCCCAACAAAGATCTTCAAAAATATTTCCATGACATTTGTAGCCAAAATTAGACGAAAAAAAATTGGTCAATACGAACATAAATCTTTTCGTTGCATTCCAAGGATGCAAACTTCAACACCGTGCGGGTTCGTGTATGGGATTGAAGTTCGCATCGTTGGAATGCAACGAAAATTAATATTTCCGAATTCCTTTATTTCTTTCGGCAGATTACGCCTGCAAAAATGCTTCGACCATTTTTCAAGACATTTGTTTAACGATCTACAATATAAATTAATTGAAAATAAATCTTCTATAATCATAAAAATATATAGAAACTAAAATGTAAAAAAGAACTTTCGTTGCGTTCCAACGATGCATGTTTGCGTACACATTTTCTATAAGTTGCCTATAACTTTTATATAGATTAAATGTACTTAATAATAAATTACTTAAATTATAAGTAATACTTAATGATAAGTCACTTATAAATTAAGTACTCTTATATATATATATATATATAAGTTATCCGCAGTAATCAATCAGTACAGTAAGTTTTCTCCACGTGTCGCACTTCTTGCGTATTGCGCTCACAAATACACACACACACTTATGATGTATGACGCGGCGACTACGAAAATTGCCCACGTCCCTCACCCTTCCGTATATCAATCCCACATCCGCCCACGAGTCTCACCATTTCGAGTTTTCTACGCGCCGGAAAAAGGCGGAATTTGACACGCCTCAACGCAACCCCGTCCCGTCTTCGGCGGTCAAGAATTTCGAACGAGAAATCGCTCGTTATTGGGCCAACGTGATAATTCTCTCATCGCCCGTTGATCGTTCCCCCAAATGTTGCGTTTTTTTTTGTCGACGGAAAAATTCAACACGAAATAGGGGAAAAACGATTTTTTATTTTGTTGCATTGTTAATTTTTCTCCTCTCGCCTGTAATAATTGCACGCGTTCGAATTGGTCGCATATTGAAAAGTGACTTTTTTTTTGCGATAATTCTCCATCGATCCTGACACGCTGACATCGATAAGACGACGGCCGCGTGTCGTTAGGATGAATATTTCTTTGTGTTCCCTTGGCTCTGAGCACTTGCACTTTCTGAGAATAGCTCTTACATTTGCAAATATATATGCGTATGTGTACGTGTATGTTGATATATTATATACAGGGTGGTCCATCCGAAACCGCACACCTGAATATCTGACTGGAACGAGAAGAAACGCGAAAACGCTTTCAACAGAAATTGGGCGAGCATCGTGGGCCGAATGCGTTACTCAATTTGACAGCACGATTGTTGGAAAATACGCAAGGAAAATTATCCCGATATGTCGCGGATCGCTGAATTAGTTTACATTAACACAAGAATAAAATAAAATAATTTTTAAAACAGTTTCATTCCTAGACAAAAAAGACAACTTAGAAAATTAAAAAAAAAATCAATTTTAAAATATAAAGAGGCCAATTAAAAAATTAAAAAACACAAATTAAAGACAAATTTAGAAGAAAAAAAAGACAAAGCTTGACAAATCTGAAAAAAACCTTGTAACAAGAGTTTGCACAAATGTGGCTTGTCGAATATCTTTTCAACTTTTGTTTACAGATTACACGAAGCTCGTGGCCGAAAAAAAAACGCATTGATCGTGAATTTTTTTCGCAAAACGTGTGCACGTTTTCAATTTGTTTTTTCTTTCGTTTTACATTAATGAATACGATTTTAGGTATCTTTTACAATTGTTGTATTGAAAAACGCTGTTTGAAAAACGTCCTTCGTGGTGACCACTGTTACTCAGCGATCCGAATGTTCCGAAATAGTACCAAAAAAAACAAAACGCACTTAGTTTTCGCATGAAATTTTCAAAAAAAATCGCCGCAGTCCAAAGTGGACATATTGATATTCGGTGACAAAAAACGCTCTATTTTCGTTGACCAAAAAAAACTATCCATCGAAAAAAAAAATTCCTTCGTTCAACCACTGCTTATTGATATGTAAAGGAAGCTTATAAAATTTGAAGTTGATCGGTGCAGCGGTTTTTGAGATATCGCGGTCACCGATCTCGAAAAAGTCATTTTGACAAGAAAAAAAACGCGTTTAAAGTTCGCCTATAAACTCAAAGTTATCTATTAAACATCCATAAGTCCCTCAATTTTGAAATTTCCCGAAAATATTTTTCAACCCTTCGCGGTTACGTTCCGGCTGTGACACGCTGGTCACAGGGGGTCGCAATGACCCCAGCCATGTTTCAAACGACTGCCGCGTTGACCGTATCGTTCCGAATGACTCATAAAAATTCAGGATATTCATTTGAACACTCTAGAATGTGACATTCTCGGTATTATAAATTATACTCTTTTTTTACTAGGAAAAAACATGACTCTTGCAATTTTGAATTAATTTTTCATCAAATTTTACACAGTTACACTCTTGAGATACCTTAATTTAAGGGGAAAAAAAGCTCCATAGGGGAGAATAGTTTAGGAAAAAACAGCTCCACATCCGACTCTGTACTTACAAAGGGCTACCCCAAAGCACCGTTAGAAGGCAGGCCAGTCATGATCGCCAACAACTTATAGTAACTTCGGGTTAAAGTTGCGCTTGGGGTTATTTTGACCCCGGGTAACCGGGGATTGCTAAATAATATATTTTGAGAACTCGTTGAAAACGAAAAATCAGTATTTTCAAAAATATACAAAATTTCAATATTTTTAAAAAAGTCGAAATTTTCAAAAATGTCAAAATTTTCAAAAATGTCAAAATTTTCAAAAATGTCACCATTTTCAAAAATGTAAAATTTTTGAATTAATATTTCATCAAATTTTACACAGTTACACTCTTGAGGTACCTTAATTTAAGGGGAAAAAAAGCTCCATAGGGGGGAATAGTTTAGGAAAAAACCGCTCCTCATGCGACTCTGTACTTACAAAGGGCTACCCCAAAGCACCGTTAGAAGGCAGGCCAGTCATGATCGCCAACAACTTATAGTAACTTTGGGTTAAAGTTGCGCTTGGGGTCATTTTGACCCCGGGCAACCGGGGATTGCTAAATGGTATATTTTGAGAACTCGTTGAAAACGAAAAATCAGTATTTTCAAAAATATACAAAATTTCAATATTTTCAAAAAAGTCGAAATTTTCAAAAATGTCAAAATTTTCAAAAATGTCAAAATTTTCAAAAATGTAAAAAATTTCAAAAATGGAAAATTTTTCGAAAATGTCAAAATTTTCAAAAATGTCAACGGCCCTTGAAAACATTTTTAGGTAGCATCAAATTCAAGGAGACGTTGGGATGTTCGGTCGTAAATGGACCATCCTATATATCGTATGTGCAGATCTACCCCAGTGAAATATACACACATGCGTATGTATTTATGTTGCATATATATATGTGTGTGTGTGTGTGTGTGTGTGTGTGTGTGTGTGTATGTATATATATATATATATTCTATGGTGGCCCTCGAGCCGATACACGAGGCTACCACACAGTCTCGCCATCCTCCACTAATAGACGAAAGATTCAAAGGCAGGCACACAGAAAGACGCGAAGAATTAGTCAGGAGTCTGCTCTCCCACTTTGCAGAGTCTAGCGAGTGTAACGAGTGCGAGCGGGAGAGAGAAAGAGAGAGGGAGAAGCTATCTTGAACGACCTTGGAAAGTTTGTGCAACTCCCATTAGAACGGGACAAAGTTCTCCCAGCAGCAGCAGCGTGTTCGAGAGAGAGGGGGGGGGGGAGTTAAACTCCTCGCGTTCTCCAAGAAGATAAACAAGCCATACGACACGGAACGATCGCGCACAAGATGCGCGCTACCACCCCGAGGCTCATCGTGATCCTTTGCGAAACGAATCTTCATCGTCTCGTCCCCCGAGCCCCGATTTTTCCGCGTATACGCTTCTGTCGTTGCCACGAAACGAAAACGAGAGAAGGAGAGAAGAACCGATCAACGGCCCGGCAATTTCTTAATCGAAATCGTCGATTTCCAAACGCGAGAAAATTCTATCAAAGATTCAGCCAATTTATATCTGATCCACTCAGCATGAATTGTAAATCTTATTTTTCTCTTCTTTTTAAGTTCGTCACTGTCAGTGGATTTTTGTTTTTTTTTGTCCCTTGGTGCAGAAGTGGGAAGGAATTTTTGTTCTATTTTCGTAACTAAGAGGCTGTGTGTCGTTGCATCAGATCGAAGTTTGCATCGTTGGAGAGCAATGAACGTTTTCTCTGACTTCCTCGAATTTCTTCCAGCAGATTTTGGTTACCAAAATCGCTGTCCCATTTTTAGGATGCTTATCGGGAGATGTACAATTCACATTTGCAAAAGATATTTTGTATAATGATAAAAATACGAATATTAGTTTTCGTTGCGTTCCAACTATGCAAACTTTAAGATCGTGTTGAGTTATCCCGGTTTGACGATGTTGAAGTTTGCATCGTCGAAGCCTAACAAAAATTCCGTTTAATTTTTTCCATTGTTTTATTTTTATTCGAATCCATTTTTTTAAATTAATTGAGAACGTGGATCTCTTATTAGGATAAGAAAAAAAAATAAGAAAAGTGAACTTTCGTTGCATTTCAACGATGCAGACTTCACCATCGTCCAATTTGAACGTAAAGAACGGATTTCCGGAAATAACCACAAATTTAGTATGAATTTTTCGTGCCTAAGAATTACGGCTTGGGGGGTAAGAAAAAATATTTTTTTACGCCGCATATTTTTCGCGTGTGTGTAGGTTAGTATATGTATGCATGCTCCTATTATTTTACTTCATCTGGAGATGAAATATTTCATCCGAATTACAATTAATCCTACTAATTGAGACGGGATATAAATTTACAAGATCAAAAAATCGTTTTTTAAATATTTCATACGAAACACTCGAAATTTTCGTAAAAAAAATAGAATTTATTGAAAAAAATAATACAAGGAAAAATGGGCCCACAATGAGACTACCGTTAAAATTCATATAATTTATCATATTATTTTAAAGAATTTTTTGAAAAAAAAAATGGCAATTAAAAAAAATAGTTTTCCCTTCACATGCTGAAAAAATGTCGACACCGATGATTTACAAAAAATGTCCTTTTTTTATGAAAGTGTGAACTAATATGAAAAAAATCGATCTACAGACATTTTTCGATATATCAATTAATTTAAGAGATATCGGCGTTAGAACATTTCCGAACTTTCTTAATCCAAGATTTTTCGGAAAACTGTAACTCCTGAAATACTTGCGATAAAATTTTTTTTAAATTGTTTTGTATACTTAAATATACTATTAAAGTATACCTAAAGTTTGATAATTGTAGAATAATTATTTCTTAGTTTAAGCAATCCCTCAAATATTGCTTATTTTTTTCCTGTCTAAATGTATATCCCGCGTTAATGATATATGAGAAATTGTACGATTTTTACGTATGTGTGACTCTGTGTATCTGCAATTTTCCCGCTCTTGGCATTTCGTGATTCACGACATTGGCCTGCGTGGTCCGCTGCTCACCTCACACCGCCGCTTGGGTATCTCTCCTTTCTATTCTCGCCCCGTTCGGAAGGAGTTAGCGCGCGATCGCGCCAGAGTGGGCTCGTTCTCTTTCCCCGCCTGTCTCACTCTCCCTCCGTTGCGATGCTCGATCGACGGTCCGCGAGAGCGGAGCCTGCCCCGCTGGCCATCGCTCTATGTCAAGGTCAACCCGCAATTTTTGTACGTAACATTTGTCTGTTTTTTTTCTTCTGAAAGCCTCAATTTTCGTGCCGTCCCTTCTCCTAGGTTCGCGCCATCTTTTTGTCCCTCGTTTTATTTGGAAAGATCGCGGTGAGAAGAAAAATTGCGAAACGGGATCGGCAAAAATGAATAAAATTGGAATTTCCGAAAATATAAAAAATAAATATTAATTAATTAAATATTAAATATTAAAAATATATTAAAATTTAAAAAATTGGATTTTCCAGAAATATTTTTATTCGATAGTATCACCTTTTAGCTATATTACCCGAAAATTTCACTGAAATATTCCAAAAAATGGAATGAGCTAAAGCTACTGTACTTCAAACTTCAAGAGCGTTTTTCTCGAAACACTGTTTTCAAAGTCGGTGGACATGATATCTCGAGAACCACTTGATGGATTTTTGCCAAATTTACAGGAAATGGGACGAGAAAGATTTAATGGTCGCTGACGATGTCACTTTTTTAAAATCGATCTTCCTTTTTTAATAGTCACCTAAAAATGACGACTTTTTTCATAAATTTTGCATGCTCGAGTTTCAATTCATCGCCACGTTGTTAAAAAAAAAAACATTTTCAAAATCGTCGATCGTCAACGACTCGTATTTATTGTTAGCTTGAATAATCCGCTTGGTTTTTCGATTTCGAACGGACCGTTTAAGCTGGAGAGTGTCCACCGCCAAAGGTCGCAAACAAAATTTCATCTGCCGGCGGCAATGTTTCTCGATTTTTTTGCGATTTACTTTTGCTCCCAATATACGTACCTTTCTGTTAAAAAAAAATGCGTTTATTTTCACCAACCGTTTTCCAAAAAAAATCGGATATTGGCCATCTTTTTTCGGGAAAACGCGTTTTTTTCGAATTACAGCTGTTGATGATAATAACCGAGATTGCGTTTCATAGAGAATGAGAAATACTTTGAACACCATTGGGCGCACTGGCCCAAAATTTTGCGAGTTACTCAGGCGAGGACGAAATATCAAAAAACTTTCCTTCCCTTCGTGGCCACGGTGAAAAAAAAAGTGCGAGGAACGTAGACACGAAGGAGATGAAAAGAAAAATGAGAAAAAGTGTCAAAGTACACGTCGAGTGGAGAACGGTATAGTGCTCGGTAACGACGACTTTCCTGCGGTCCAAACACACGCGCGCCCACTTTCTTTTTCACGAGAGCGATTTCGTCACGATTCTCAAGTCGAAAAAGAAAAAAAAACGTTTCCGTTCTTTCGTACCGATTGGCGGACGTAATTGCGCGAATCTACGATTCGGAAATGCGCGAAAAAGCAGAAGAGACAAAGGAAGTGAATTACACAAAGGCAAGATGAAATACGCGAGTATAAATTAATACATCGTTTGTGCGAGTTGAACAAAAAATCGAGACTTCTGTGGGAACGAGAGTGAGCGAGTTAAAAAATCTTTGGAACGTCGTAGTGAGCTGACACAGCCGGTAAACATTCCACAATATTGTTTTCCATCTTTTTGGTAATTAGGAACGGATTGATTTGCAATTTGTCGATGTTTTAAGAGAAATATCGAAAATTCGGCTGACTGGGATTTTGTCAATTTTAATGAATTCGAAGTTTACATTGGTGCAACGCAATGACAATTATTTTCAATCGTTCGAATTTGTTTCTGCACGTTTAAGGCTATGAAAATCAGTCAAACGTTTTTACGTGTTTGTAGTAGAGATTCGCGATGTCAATTTTCAAAGGAAAGATTTTGGATAATGATAAAAATAAATAAATAAGAAATGAACGAAAAGAATCGTTGCGTTCCAACGATCCAAGCTACAACATCATCGAATATTAATATTTCCGAATTCCTTTAATTTCCTTTGGCAGATATTCCCTATAAAAGTCCTTCAACCGTTTTTAAAAATACTTGTTTAGCGATTTGCGATATAAATTCAGGAAAAAAAAATCTTCTATTATAATAAAGAGAAAGAAGACAAAATGTAAAAAAAGATTTTCCTTGCGTTCCGACGATGCAAACTTCAACACCATTAATTTTATTTATCACGTTTTTTGCGAACGGTCAGATCGCCCACTGCGCAACGGCGAATCGCCTCGCGCCGATTTACCCTTTTTTCGTTTTCGTTTTTCTCGAAACTGCTTTACGAAACGTTGTAAGTCGTATCTCAAAATCTATTCGGCCGATTCACTCTGAATTCCGACAGTGCATAGTTTATAACATTTTCTGTCGTATGGCCGGTTGATTTTTTCGCACGTTCATCCATTTGTTAATAACAAATTATTGAAATCGTTTTTTTTTTTTGAAAAAAATCGCACTTTTTTACTTCAGCTTGCCATTTTTGTAATCTTGAAGATAAAAAATAAGTATCCGGTCATACGAGAGTTTAATTATTGCACTAAAATTACATATTATTTTTATTGTCAATTTCCGATCACCCTAGTTGCCAGAGCCACCTGCACCGATTGGCAATGCAGCAACGACGGCCCTTAAAAAAATAATAATAACTTCATTGTTTATTAATATTTTCCGATAAAATAAAACTTAAACTTGTCAAAACTGCATCAATTATGTGTAAAATGCATGACATTGAAGTTCGCGTAATCGGAATGCAATGAAAATTGATATTTTTGCACTGCTTTAATTTCTTCCAGCAGCGCACAAAAATTCCCGAACCGTTTTCATCGAAATTCGTGACGTTGAAATTTGCATCGTTGGAGGGCAACGTTTTTCTTTTCTTTTTATTTCGTTATTTTTTATTATAATTCGAAACCCTTTTTCGGCAACTTGAGCTAAACCTGTAAAAAAATACCTAAAAACGTCCGAATTATTTCCATAGCCTAAATTAGCCAAAATAAATGTTATCAATGAAAAAGAACTAATTTTCGTTGCGTTCCAACGATGCAAATTTCAAGATCGTCAAAATTCTTGTCCCCAGATCTACGACGTAAATCTGCAGAAAAATAATTCGTGCAATAATATACGGAGGAAGTGGAGAGAATACAAAGCAACTTTCGTTGCGTTCCAACGATGCAAGCTTCAACACCATTAAGGGGTTACCCCCACTTGCGATTTTGAAAAAATCAATTTTTTTTATTGCATTTTTTTGAAGTATAAGTATCTGACAATATGTCCTGAAAATTTCAAGTTGATCCGAACAAAATTGACTGAGATATGAGCGTTGAAAGAGAAGAATCCGTTGTGTAAACGACCGGCTAATTGAAACTTTAAACGCGTTTTTCTCAAAATGGCATTTCTGAAGTCGGTGACCAAGATTACTCGAACACTAATGAACCGATCTTCTTGAAATTTTGCAGGCTTATTTAATACATAAAAATGTAGTCTTTAATCGTTCGATTTTTTTTTTTTCGAAAAAAAATGGCCGTTTTATAGCCAAAAAAACGGCTGTTTTTTTCGTTAAAATCGAACCATTAACTTTGACGGTCCGCCATTTTGTGAAAAATGAATATTTTTTAAAATCCTTCGATTAAAGACTAGTTTATACTTATATTTGACTAAATCCATCCGCATTTTTTTTTTCAGATGATCCACTTCGCCGCAATATTGGTCACCGCAAACCGTGTATATAAAAACATTATTTCATTGACGGCCATTTGCCACTAAACAATGTAATATTTTTCAATAAAAAAATTACTGAAAGTTCTTCTAGATGTGTTCTTTAAGATGGTATATTGATCGATTAAAAAAAAATTGTAGTTTTCTTTGAAAAAATTCAAGAAAAAGGCCTTTTTTTGCGCTACAAGTGGGGGTAACGCCTTAAAATCCCGACCACGTCATCCCAGTACCATGATCAGAAAGAAATGTTGAAAATCGACCTATTTTTGGGGTCCCAATCTTATGACGATCCGGTGAAAAAGCGTGGCGGAATATTTTTCCTAAAAGTTCAACAACGAGTCGGCACATTTTTTTTCAATGAAATTCATGAAGGTTACTCGTGGTGACCTTATTGCACCTATATATTTATCTATATTCTATATTCCATATTGGACATAGAATACTTTGACACTTGGAATATAGACACTTTGACCAAATATAGAACGACAAAGATTTCGAAACGACAGAATTATGAACTCTCAAAATAACGATCCTTAAATTATTCAAAATTTTATCTTTTGACCGATGACGAATTCGAATAACTATTACACCAAAGGATTCTTTATTCGAGAGCTCATTTATTCGATAACATATATTCAGATAGTCTGCAGTTTGAGTCATCCAGATACAGATTCGAACAATCTACAACATCCATATCTCCGAAATAGAAAAAAAGTGAGTATCTAATATTCGTAACACCGTGGATAGCAAAAAGCCATACATCGAGACTACAAACTTCGAATGTTTTAGATCTCAGAAACGCAAATGATCGATGGTCCGAAATGGCGAATACCTAAACGGCGAACATGGCATGGCTGCCTGACCCGACTGACCACTAACGCCATCTGCCATCTTCATTCTGAAGCGCAAGTAGTATCGCTCGATCCCAACTTTTCGCTATCCGGACCGTTCGCCATTTTGGCCCATCGCTATTTTAACTGATCGACTTGTTGGTCCTTCGCTTTAATGAATTCGAAATTGTAAACTGTCGTAATATTTACAATTCGACGATTTGACGTCTCGAATTGTTCGGTGTATATATACAGGCGAATCGATATTATATATCTCATTATTTTGTTAAATCTGATATTTGTTTTCGCTATGAATCAACTTCGAGATTTTTGTATTCACAATTTCGATTAATTATTTTACAGACTATCATAAGATTGATCTATCTATATTGGAACGTTCGTCATTAGTGAATTCGAAATTTCGGTCCTTATGAATACTGGTCGTTCGAATTTCCGATCCCCAACCCTCGAATGTGCACATTTTGCCATGAAACAGATTAAAGCAGCTGAACCAGAAGTCCCTCGAAGATCCCTATTATTTAAGAATTCAGCTGTTATTTAGCTGTATATATATAAACACACGCATTTAGATGTTAAAAACGTTAATATTGCGAGAATTTGCTCGACTTCCAAAGAGGAACGTTCCGGCGTATTCCAGAACGCATTGTTTCTAGCAATAAACATCCCTACGACCCTTCCCCGCGGAATTAAAATCTTCCCATTCCTCCGATCCGTTTTCTCCGACTATGCGCGACCCCCGAGATCCGCACTGAAAGGAGAAGCGAGAGATTTTCAAAATTAAATTCCTTGCCAGTCACCAAACGCGTTATAAAAGACGAAGCACGATGAGTCTTTGCGTTTTCTGGGTGACATTGTTGTATGAAAGTTGTCAGGCTCGTAGGATCAATGTGACATTGCAAAAGTCCGTATCATTGTAAGATTCGAAGGAACAAAGACGACGAGAAAAAAGGGACCTCGCAGGCATCGAGCCTGGAATGACACTCATATTGGTTGATGGTACCAGTTGGATAAATTGGATTTCCGAGATCAGGTCAACTTTCGAATATGTAGTTTCCCCAAAATAACGTTTATTTTGATTGTTTATAGTAATTGGAATTACAACGAGGAGACCGTTTAGAATACAATCGTAAAAACAAAAACTGGACGATTTGAGGCTTAAAAAAACGGTTAAATTTATTTTAAAAAGAAAATAAATAAATAAATGACTCGCTGAGGAAGTTCGAGTTTTTGCGGATCGCCCTCACAAGCCCAAGTACACACTTGAAGGGTTAAATCGAAAAAAGAGCAATGGAAATTCACTGTGACTGTGACGGATAAAAAAATCGATTTTTGGGCATTTTCTTAAAGTATACATATTCAAGAATATGTGGAAAAAAATGTCGAGTAAAAAAATGAAAATCGACCATTTTACAGACGATTCGGTAAGCGCCGGTAGCGCAACGATTTACGTACACTGAAATGTTCTCGTGATCAATCAATAGGGAAGAATCTTTGGAATAGAGGGTCCTTCGAATATACTGGAGTTTCAATAAGAAATATACATTTTTTTCGCAAAGATACGTCAAGGGGCATCTGCATAAGGATGCGAGGGACGAATCGAGAGAGAGAGAAAGATAGTCCAGTAAAAGAGACGAAAACCCAGCACTAAACGTAGAATTAGATTTTTTTACCAGTGGTAGATGGTTGCATACTGAAAGTAACCCCAATGAAATGTTGCCCCTAAACTCGCCCCAACCCTAAGAAATAGGGGTTGGAAACTTAAAAATCGTCGTATCTCGAGAATTAATAGCCAAATGAAAAAATGTTTCAAACAAAAATTGTTTGAAATAATAAAATACGTATAACGTTATCTGACGTCCAATTGCCTCTCATTGAAAATAGCGGCACAAAAACGATTTGAAAATTCGGGATTGATACTCTCGCGTTTTTGTGCCGCTATTTTCAAAGATAGGCAATTGGACGTCAGATAACGTTATACGTATTTTGTTATTCCAAACAACTTTTGTTTGAAACATTTTTTCATCGGGCTATTAATTGTCGAGATACGACGATTTTTAAGTTTTCAACCCCTATTTCTCAGGGTTGGGGCGAGTTGAGGGTCAACATTTTATTGCGGTTACTTTCAGTATGCAACCATCTACCTTCAGTAACAAATTCTAATTCTACGCTAAAAGTGCTGAGTTTTCGTCTCTTTTGCCGGACTAATAGGGATAGGAGAAAGCAAGTGTGAGAGAGCGAAGAGGGCTGAAATATTAAACCGGCCTGATTCAGCACGTATTTGAAAAGTGGATTCGAAGAAACGAGGATGCATGTGCATGGCTACTTAACGAACCTTGACCCACAATGTCCGGTCGCTAAACGCATTCGTCTCTTTCACTGACGCATCATACGCGCGGGCGAAAAAAAAAGCAGCCGAGAACCATCAAACCGTAAGAGACGTCGAAAATCAAATAAAAATGAATGGCGCGAGGAAAAAAGACGAAAATTCGGGGGCGAAGCCTGCGAAGCTCGCGTCGCAAACAAAACAGCAACAAAAAAAAACAAAGAAACGTTGGAGCTTCGAGAACACTTTGGGCGGGCCGAGTACATAAAAATGATTGAGCGTAATATCAGCGTGGCGGGCGTTGAGACCGAGCAGCAAAATGCGCATGGAAGTGGCGAGAATTTTCCGCGTTTAACGAGGCCAAGCCTCGAATAAAGATGGAACAACAGGGGAGAAGGATTTGGTATTGAAAAAAAATGGAGAAGAAGCGGAGGAACGGAGCGAGAGAAAGGGGGGGGGGGGGTTGGTAGCAATGGATGTCGCCGTACAGTTAATGCCCCTTTCACGTGGGATACAAAGGAACAGCCGCGTGTGCGGGGCAGAGTCACAGGACCCTCGATGCGGAGGTGGCAGAGAGGTTGCTCACCGTCTCTCGGGACAACGACGAGAAGTGATTGAACCACATCGAGCTCGAAGTTAAGGTATTCCTTTCACGAACCCAAATATTTAACAATTAAGGGACCTTTCTACTTTGCTGGACCGAAAAAAAATGTTTTAACTGATTTTGCTGTATCGGAAAGAATTTTAAAGAAGAGAAAGGTGTACTCTATGGTTTTGCAGTGCCAAAAAAAATATTTATTTAAAATAGGTTCTGTTTTAGGCGGGATATACATTTACGACTATCCAAAAATCGATTTTTTTTTTTTTTTTTTTTTTTTTTTTTTTTTTTTTTTTTTTTTTTTTTTTCTTTAAACGGTACACTCCTTGCTGTAACACTCTGCTGCAACTCCGCCATTTTGATGATGAATTAATTTTAAAAAAAATTGTTTTGTATGCTTAAATATACTATTAAAGTATACCTCATGTTTGATAATTGTAGAATAGTTATTCCTTAGTTTCAAAAATCCCTCAATATTGCTCATTTGTTTCCTGTCTAAATATATAACCCGCCTTAAGGGGTTAGGCTACTCTAGAGACCGAAAAAATGGGCTTTCTGGGGATTTTTTTTTTCAGAAAAACTACAAAATACATCGAGATTACAAAAAAGGGTGTTTATCATACATATCAGTGACTGTATACAATACTTTTTTTTCGAAGCGACTAATTTCAAATGTCGGCTGTGCAGCGTTTATCTCAAAACTGCATTTTTTAAGTTGGCCGGAAACATAAATGAAACAATTTTCAACCGATTCACTTGAAATGTTAAATATATCTTGAAAAATACATTGTCTATGGAAGTACGTAGGATTTTATTTTATATTCCATAGTTCATTTGTTATTAACAATTATCTGACGATTTTTTAGGCAAATTTTTCACTTTCCAAGAATTTGCCTAAAAAATCGTTAATAACAAATGAACTGTGCAATGTAAAAAACTGATATGTATGATAAACACCATTTTTTGTAATCTCGATTTATTTTGTAGTATTTCTGAAGAAAAAACATCCCCAAAAAGCCTATTTTTTCGACCTCTAGAGTGGCCTAAGGTCTTAAATTGAATAGGTTTTTTTCTTTGTCTCACGCCCTACCACGATCTTATTCGTTTCGAAGATATTATTTTTATTTGTTTCAGCTATTCTTTTTAATATTAAATATATTCAAATTGAATAAATAATGATTCGATTCAAATAAATCTTTATTTGCTTACAATGTACACTGTCAATCTAAGTGTACTATGTGCAGAAAATATTTCATAATATCCGAAATGAAATGAAACACTTAATTGAGAGTTTTGTCACAACGATTTTGTATCGTAATTCGTCATTTCCTGGCCTTCTGAAACGATTTTCTTCGAAGAAAATATTTCACCTATGTGGAATCAGACCTGGAATCTACTTACTTATAGCTATGCACGCTGCCCCTATGCCACCGAGTGCTTGTAACATCTTGGTCGCAGATATGGCATAAGAGACCAAATGAATTCCTACAATTATGCGTTGTATCACATAAACTATATCAGTTAATTTCATTGTGATAATTAGAGAGTTTTATTAAATAACATGCTATAGATTTTTCAAACATAACCTATATATATATATATATATATATATATATATATATATATATATATATATATATATATATATATATAATTCCTCTCTCTCCACCCTCTCTACCCTCACTCCCCTTTGCTATGTGTGTTCCAATAAAGACGGACCATTAGTTCAATCAAATAGAAAAATGGTTCACTCTACGCAAATTGTATTTAATTTAAGTTAAAAAGAATATTAATTAGATAGATTTAGTGGATTCCACCACAATTGTTATTTTGAACAGATGAAACCGAATCACTGATTTATTAGGATTAAATGTAAAAGATTTAGTTATTGGACGATATTAAATAGATTTTGATTTAAATAAATAAATATATTTAAAATAATCATGTCAATAATGGAATACAATAGGAAAAATTGTATTGCACGAAAAATCTGGTCAATTCAATTTTTTTTTATCAAATAGATGCGGTTAGTTGATATCAATAAAATATTTCTGTCAGTGTGGCGCAGCAGATTGGCTGTAAGAATGAAACTTTTCATTTTAGTCGCACGTAAACTTCAGTTCAACTTTAAACGCGTTTTTCTGGAAATCACGTTTTCCAAGCTGGCGGAAGTTCTCCTGCACGCCCTAGACGAGCAATCGTCGTAAAATTTGGCAGGCACGTGTACAACAAACGTCTGCATTAGTTGAACTAGAATTATCAAAAAATCTTCAAACGTTTTTATTTTATGACCAAAAAACCGCAAACATTTTTCGTAAAAAATTGAAGTTTCCCTACGGTCAGTCACTATTTTTTAATTCAATTTTTTTCTCATTTTTGAAATTGCTTTTTTTTTCTTCATTTTTTTCATTATCAAAAATTGTATCCTTCAAATTCAGGCTGTATATTTCTGACGAGGATCCAAATAAATGGTTGACTGTCACAAGTGATTAGCGTAGCTCAGATTTGCCAAAAAAAAATGCGAACGATGCAAACCTCAATACGATAAAATGATGCAATTTAAATCACGTTCTTCGGTTACTACTCCATCGAATTCGTGAAGCTTTTTCTTTTTTTTTTTTTTCGACGAAAATTTGGTATTCACCATCAAGCCGCTTTTATTATGCGTTGAATTTTATCTGATTCTCCATTCAATATCGCCATTGTTCGGGTGAAATGGATTTTTAATCCGTATTTTATTTCATTTTTTTTCCACGCAAATGCGCTTCATTGAAATGAAATAAATCCCATTCATCTGGTTGAGTGTACTTGTTCGTGGATTATGAACGGGGAAAAAAAGGAAAGGAAGAAAACAGCACGCTTCTCGCTCGTAATTCACTCGGAACTCTCTGTATGTCTCCCCCCTCCCTCGAGAGAGAGAGAGAGAGAGAGAGAGAGAGAGAGAGAGAGAGAATCAGCTTGTGTAACTTCGTAATCATTTCCACGGCCTTCCAGCCTTCGAACGAGTACTCGGACTTCGCCAGCAAAACTTGACTTTCTATGCGCGAAACTTGACGACGAGCACAGCCTCCATCGGTATCGGGGGTACCGTTTCTCCTCACCGCCGATTCGTATCGTAACCCGTACACATAACGCGTCTCCGTATTACACAAATTCTACCGTTTACACGTTGCAGAAAAACACAACAAGCGGACGTGACGATAAAAAACGATTAGGTGAGAATACGTTTTTCAATATTTTATTTCATATATTAACTATGACAGATGATTCATAAAGAACATTTTTAGCACGGTTCTTCAATTGCCAAACTTTAAAAAAAAGTAAAAAAAAACAGATGACAGATGATTCATAAAGAACATTTTTAGCCCGGTTTTTCAATTGTCAAACTTAAAAAAAAGTCTATAAAAAAAGTCGACATTATCAACCAAATGGAGTTTTACTTGCACAACTTTTTTTAAACAAGCTTTTTACAATTTAAAAAAAAATTTTAGCCCGTTTTTTCAATTGATGAGATTAGAAAAACGTCAAAAAAACAGATGACAAATGCTGCTTTATAAAGAAAATGTTTAGCCCGGCTTTTCAATTGTCAAACTTAAAAAAAAGTCGACATTATCAACCAAATGGAGTTTTATTTGCACGACTTTTTTTAAACAGGCTTTTTACAATTTTTTTATAATTCTTAGCCCGGTTTTTCAATTGTCAAACTGAAAAAACGTAAAAAAAAAGTCAACATCATCAACCAAATGGAATTTTATTTGCACAACTTTTTTTAAACAAGCTTTTTACAAAGCGCTATTTTTTCTCTTATATCTACCTTAACTTGTTTTCCACTCTGTTTCTTTGCAGAGTTTGCATTGAAAAAATATTATTTCTGAGGGCATCGAAAAAATCAATAAAAGCCTACGATGTCGAACTTTGCATGCTTGGAGTGTAACGAAAATGGTTTTTCATTTCATTCCTTTTTTTATTGTACAAAGTTCTCATTGCAGCTTTGGGTCGTAGACATTCGATGAGGATTTTTGTTTAAACGTCCGAGTCACTTTCGTGGCCGAAATGGGCCCTTAAACGAAATTAGATCGAATTAAATTAAGGATAATTTTAATGCTGAAATTTGCACCGTAGGATTGCAACGAAAATTACTTTTTTCACCTTTTTTAATTTTCTATACAATCGTAAATCTTATCTAGCAAATGTGGGGTGTAGATCTGTGATAGGACCCTGAAAAACTTTCGAGGGATTTTTGTAGACCAAATTTCACGAAAAACAATTTGGGCTACAAAACTAGCGTTGCGTTTTCAACGTTGTGAACATCTATTATTCATTGTCCATTGTAATATCGTTCAACGTCTAAAAATTCAGTATTGTCTGCAATTTCACTTTTTATTTTCTTTCAACTATAATTCCGTATTCAAGGCATATTTTTTCCTTCAGCGGTAAAAATCGAGGATTCACTCCGTAAACAAGGATAACGTACAGCAGCATCGCCGTACTATTCTCGGCTAGATCTGCACGGGAGTTTCAATGCCAAAAGAGCCTTGTAACATTCCTTCTCGATAAACGCACAAAGAATCTTTTATTATTTCACGCATATTTTAACTGCACGTTACAAAGATACTTTGATCATCCGTATCTCTGCCGCACAAAATTCCCTATCATTTCCTCGAATTCAGTCACCATTAAGGGGTTTGCATAAGAAATTACAAAATAACCTATTTTTTCTAAATTCCACCCTTTATAGCCCCAGGATACTCAACTTCAATTTGCAACAAAGATTTTGTAGCCTTTTTAATTTTTTTTTGGCATATCAAAGTTACTGCCAACTTGTCTAAGATCCTTATTAGAGACCTACAACGTAAATCTATCGAAGATGATTTTAGATTGAGGTTTGCATCGTTGGAATGTCGCGAAAATTATTAAATATAAATTTCTTTAATTTTCTTTGGCAGATTTTGGTCCACAAAAATCCTTCAACCATTTTTGAAGATTTTTATTTAGCGATGAACGATATAAATCTATAAATAAAGATGTGATATAATAATAAGAGTATGGAAAATGAAATGTAAAAAAAAACTTTTGTTTCGTTCGAACGACGCAAATTTCAACACCGCTGTTTTCGATAAAAATAAAAATGGTGAAAAACAAAAATAAAAAAACAATTTTCGTCGGATTTCAACTATGCAAACTTCAACATCACTGCACTGACTTTGACGTCTGTTTACACCTGTTTCTTTTACGTTAACATTTTGTCAGCGACACACTCGAATTATTTATCGACGCAAGGGCATTAAAGTTTAAATTTTCCATATTATGAAAACATTCGGTCGAAATAATGAAAATGATATACTGCGCCATTCGTATCACTCGCTATTGCGTCGTCCGAAAATGTGCACTGACGTAACCTTCAAATCAACGATATTTATATACGTAGGTACATATATAAATGAGACATCGCGATCGAAGTCGTAAACACGAACAAATAATATGGCGGTTTACGTATCAAGAAAAATGATAACAAGCCGCGGTGGTGATTCAAGACTGGGTCGCTGAAATTATCTTCACTCCAAAGGGTTGGTAGGGGGGGGGGGGGAGGCTGATGTAAATTTCAATGCTAAGGCGGTACATCCAAGTAGAAAATAATCTTCGACCATTTTTTTCTACTCGCTCAAATGATGTATTTATAAACACCGTAAACATGATATACTCAAGGAATTATAGGCGAATAATTTTTTCATCAATGTTCTGAGCTCATTTTCCGGAGGGCCTCCGATCGCTCTGAAACGCACGAAGCAGCCTAGACGGTGAAGGTATCAATTTGGAGTCGTTTAGTCCAGTCGTCGTACAAAAAAATCTACAACTACCTAACTGAAGAACTAATACCAAAATGCCTCGATTTCGCAAAAAATTCAAGCAAGAGCTTCAATTCCGTCGTGTGGACGATGGCTCCTAAATCAGTTTTGAAACTTCAAATGCGATTTTCTCGAAAGCACGTTTTCGAAATCGGGCGAACGCACAAGTCAGGCAGTTTTCATCCGATTGACTTGAAACTTCAACTGTAACTTCTTAAATGAATTCTCTAAATAAGTACACACGATTGTAACGATTCATCGACAATTCCCGTTTTTATAAACAAATTACGGCAGATTTTTTATCAAAAAAAAAAATGCATTCATTCAAAATGACGTCAATTTGCGAAAAAAAAGTAATATATTTCTATAATTGTGTGTACTTCTCTAGCAGGATTAATTTACGTTACAAATTTTCAATATTTTTCTTCTTGGTGCTAATCCATGAAAGTTATGCGTCCTCCCGCAGAGCGCCTAAAAATAGGCTATTAGTATACTATAGCTACGACTGAGACGCTATTCTGTATTTTTTTCCTTAAAAAAAAAATTTCTTCATGTACGTCAACATATGGAGGACAAATCCTCCAAACCTCATTTTGATTACTTTTTTAGTATTTTCAACAAAAAAATCCCCAAAAAAGTCGCCAAACGCCTTAATATATCTCGTAACAAAGGCGTGCAAACATACACTCACACACACAGTGTAATTGAATACGTATACATACACACCCTTCACAGTTCTCTTCCTCTCGAAAGCCACAAAATTATGAAAACGTAAAAACATTATCAGGCAGAGAATATCCGTTTGACACGGATCGAAGCGGGCTGAAAATTAATCGTGAGATATAATTGTGGATTGGATGGTTGAGCGTTATTATCGCATTACAATCACGGTCGTTCCCTGTCATTCGTTGCAGCGTGGCAATTGAGATGAGATAAGGTGGCAGGTTGAGAGCTCAGGTGGCAACGAGATAGTGGCTTCGAGCCTCTTGGCTGCGAGAGCAAGAATTTTTGATAAGTGTTGCTGGACTATCTTCCTTTCTCTCTCTCTCTCTCTCTCTCTCTCTCTCCCTCTCTCTTTCTCTTTGGGTGTCTCCCTCGCTAATGTAAATTTGAAAAGGCGCGTTTGCAACAGCTATGCAAATGAGATTTGGTGACAATTATTGCGAATTATCAGCGACTCATCAATTACGAGGAGAAAAATTATATGGAGAGTCGAAAATTTCGAGAGGAAGTTTAGCACAGCGAATTATAATGCGGTCGGATGCATACTTTTGGACGATTTTGCTCGTTGGAAATAATTGTGAAAAATAAAAATGTTGCAAC
>OZ023320.1:17593970-18089077 GCA_964007375.1 Ophion obscuratus
AAGTATGATCTTGAAGCGTGCATGGCTAGAACGCACCGGAAAATTAAGACGGTTATCCCATGTGACAGGTCCAAAGAAGCGATTTTTTTTTGCACAAATTGAATAGAAATGTGTACGTGGACCTCGTATAACAGACTAATGGTGAGTCAACGTTTTTTTTTGTGTAAACTGTGCTTAAACTTACAAACGCGTTTTTCTAAAAACTGCATTTTTCAAAACGGCTACCACGATATCTCGAAAACTATTAAACGCATTTCGTTCCAATTTTTATAGTATAGTCAGCACATCTATATTTCTCACCCGAACTAAAATATTTCCGATATCTGCCGTCGATTTTTTGAAGCTGAAAAACTCGACAAAAACATCGGAACTTGGAACGTAAGGAGGTCGGAGCGATTCAGTTGAGTCAAATGACGGTTTATTCATTTTTTTTTTTTTTTCAATGAACCTCAAAAAATGCATACGAGGTACAGATTTATTCTGTATATGCGAATTTTTTTAAATACATAATTAAAGGGCAAAATTATGCATCTTAATATTTTTATTGCGTAAAGTAGAAAAACTTTTGTGTTACTACCAACTTGAAAAAGTATAACATTATCGATGATTATTATGAAAAAACTACGACAACGAATGTTTTATACAATTCATATTGAAATTTTGAGTAATTTATAATTATGCCTATTGAAATTTACGTCACGAGATTATTGGCCCATGGTTTACGATGGGCAAGATTTTTTTTCTAAATGTTTACAAAGGTTCAGTTTGCGTTAATCCGTTGTTAGAAATGGTTTATCTTGGGGCTAAATAACAAACAAAAAATTACATAACCTTTCGTGTGAAAGTCACTTAAACTATTATTTATTTATTTATTTAACTATTATTTATCTCTGTTGTTTGGTGGTGAAAATAGTTCAAAAAATTCGTAACGACTCAGTATAGTCCAAACAATAACATGTATTTTTATTAAATTTAACCTTGGATTGTGGCTAACGCTCCAACCTCCTTAACTTTCAAAACCGCAAATTCCAATAGAAAACTCAATTTTCGATATTTTTACTTTAGTGCCGGCGATAGCCTCAAATCTACAAATTGAAATGCCGTGTGATTTTTTCATTCCAGATGAGCAAAACGTCCGAAATCACGTCGTCAACCAACGCTTTGTCAACGCGTTATTTTTGTTCGATAAAATTCTCAAACTGCTGAACGAGTGTGAACAAAAATTCGAAAGATTCTTTAACGACGATAAAAACAGAGGTGGCCGAATGTTTAAAGATAACATGAATGATAAAACTTAGAAAAATATCACTAGCAGAAGAATTTTCGTAGCCGCGACTTTTCAGAGAAACTGTAAAAATGTCTAAATCTGCCAGGACCACTTACACCAATTAAGCTTGCTGCAACGGCAGAACTTCATTTAAATAATAATAAACGAATTATCTATTAATATTTTTCAATGAAAAAACTCAATCCCAAAAGTACTCCCACGGGAAAAAAATATTTATAGTCGCTCTTCTTTTTTTGGGCACCAATCTTCTGGGAGACCGGCAGAAAAACAATTATTCTCATTAATATTTGTACTGTTGACATCTTTACTACTGTTATTATTATTCTTGTTGTTATTGTCGTCGTTCCAGTAACAATATTATAATATAAGTCTAATTATCTAAATAATGCTGAAAGATTATCTACTCTTATAAAACAAGATTGAAGTTTGCATGGTTGAAATGCAATGAAAATGAATTTTCTCAATTGTTTGATTTTATTTTGACATATTTTGGCTCCGAAAATAGCCTAGACACTTAGAAAAATGCTTTTTCGGCGATCTACAACTAAGATCTGCAAAAAAGGTTTTGTATAATAATAAAAGTAAATAAAAATAATCATTTTCGCTGCATACCAACGATGCAAATTTCAACAGCGTTTTTCAATAATCATTATTGTTGATGTCATTGCAATTATTAATGTTTGCACTTAAATTTTAACCTCTTTTTTTGCTATTTACACGCTTGACATTATTTTGCAATTTTGGGTGCGAGAGACAAAAAGAAAGAGAGAGAGAGAAAGATTGATTGATAGATGCTTTATTTACGCCCTAGTTTCTAACTATGGGGCAAATGTGAAAATACACTGAGAACACGTATTCTCTCTTACAATCGTGAGAAGAACAGCCTCAAAAAACAAAACAGAAACAGTACATGAATGTAATTTACAATCCTATCGTTCGTTCATGCTAAGCGTAATCCTATAATTGACCCAAACATTTATATAATGCAGAGAGACAGAGAGAGAGAGAGAGAGAGAGAGAGAGAGAGAGAGAGAGAGAGGCAGAGCAGAAAAATAGTCCAGTAAAAGTGACGAAAACCCAGCACTTCTTAGCGTAGAATATGAATTTTTGACTGAAGGTAGATGGTTGCATACTGAAAGTAACCCCGATAAAATGTTGCCCCTCAACTCGCCCCAACCATAAGAAATAAGGGTTGAAAACTTAAAAATCGCCGTATCTCGATAATGAATAACCCGAAGTGGTTTGGAATAATAAAATTCGTATAAAGTTATCTGACGTCCAATCCTCTATCTTTGAAAATAGCGGCACAAAAACGATTCGAAAATTCGGGGTTGATGCTCTCGCGTTTTTGGGCCGCTATTTTCAAAGATAGGGGATTCGACGTCGGATAACTTTATACGTATTTTATTATTCCAAACAACTTTTGTTCGAAACATTTTTTCATCGGGCTATTAATTTTCAAGATACGGCGATTTTTAAGTTTTCAACCCCTATTTCTCAGGGTTGGGGCAAGTTGAGGGTAAACATTTTATTGGAATTACTTTCAGCATGCAACCATCTACCTTCCGTCGAAAATGCATATTCTACGCTAAAAAGTGCTGGGTTTTCGTCTCTTCTACTGGACTAAAAGAGAGCCTGGTCTTACGTATATCGCAAGCTTCGAAATTCGGGCTTAGAGCCGAAGCGAGTACATCGAAACACCCGGCGTGAAATCATTGCATCGCATTCGGGGCGACAAAAAATCGTACCTCGACTTTGATCCAATCGCGCGCGATCGAAGCGATCGATTAATCACGATAAGCGATCTCGTCCAAGATAAATATACAATACTTTTTTTTGCGTTACGATCTCTGCATAATAAAAAAAATGTAATGCTGAGAAAAAGAAGACGGGGTTCGAGAAGGAAGCGGCCAGTATGGAGAGGAGGTTCGATCGCTCAGGGGAGACAAAAATTCGATCGACCTCCTCGCGACGATAATCGTTCGATGTTATCGGCAGAGCTTCGTGTACACGTCGTAACGGTCTACACACACACACACATATACGAAAGTGTATACGCCAAACCTAAAATGTGTTCGCGTACATACGCGCCGAGTCAGCGACGGAAATTCGCGTAACATTTTCAATCTTTCCCCGCGTTAACTCTTTCGCGAGTCGCGACTTTTCTCTCTCACGTAATCGGGAGAGCAACGATGCTAATTTCATCCGTCCCGTTACGTGAAAAATACGTCGCGTCGAACCAGATTCGAAACTCCCTTATCGAGATTCCTATTTTTGTTTTCTTGTTTTTTTTTTTTCGGCAAACATAAATAAAAAATAAATAAACGAACCGAGCCGGATTTCTTTTTCCAGACTATTACGTCGCGGCAAAATAAATAACAAAACTGAAAAGCAAATACAGCTGCATAACGGTAATTGGGAATGTTCCAACTTGTGTGTTTGTGCTTGTTTTTGTACGATGTTGAAGTTTGCATCGTTGCAATGCAACGAAAATTAATTTCTTTCAATTTGTGAAACTTTTTTCTTCGTCTTAGACTGTGAAAATCCGTGAAACGTTTAAACGTATTCTTATTGGAGCTTTACGACCGCAATTTGCCAAGGCTTCGGATGATGATAGAAATAAAGAAATAAGAAATAGACAAAAAAAACGTCATTGTTTTTGTGGTTATTATTATTAGTAGGATTACTACTATTTCTTTTATTTTTACATTTTCTCCCTGTGCCGAATAAAGATACAGTGAAGATTTTTAAACCCGATTATACAGGAAGTCTCAAAATAACCTGACATTTTAATTTATTAACAAAACGTATTATTTATTCGAAAAGTACGGATATTTTTATTTTAATATTTTTACTTTTTCATTTCTTTGTTTGTTTGAGTATGCAAAATCTTCGTTGGTAGATTTAGGTTGGATGTAAAAAAAGAATAAAAAGGTTTATTTACAACCTTTTACAACCTTTAAGGAGGTTGGAGCGTTAGCCACAATCCAAGGTTAAATTTAATTTTAAAAAATACATGTTACTGTTTACACTATACTGAGTTTTTACGAATTTTTTTTAACTTTTTTCACCACAAAACACCCGAGATAAAAAATAGTTTAATGTATGTAATTTAACGTGCGGTTAGATGGGCAAGACTTTCACACTAAAGGTTATGTAGTTTTTATTGTTATTTAGCACCAAGATAAACCATTTCTAACGACGGATTAACGCAAACTGAACCTTTGTGAACATTTAGAAAAAAAAATCCTCATCTTGCCCATCGTAAACCATGGGCTAATAATCTCGTGACGTAAATATGAATAGGCATAATTATGAATTACTCAAAATTCCATTGTGAATTGTATAAAACATTCGCTGTCGTAGTTTTTTTCATAATAATCATCGATAATGTTATGCTTTTTCAAGTTCGTAGTAACACAAAAGTTTTTCTACTTTACGTAATAAAAATGTTAAAATGCATAATTTTGCCCTTTAATTATATATTTAAAAAAATTAGCATATACAAAATAAATCTGTACCTCGTAGGCATTTTTTGAGGTTCATTGAAAAAATAAAATAAACCGTCATTTAACTCAACTGAATCGCTCCAACCTCCTTAAAAGAACAATGAGTGATTTTCATAGTGTGCATCGGCAGGTAAAAATTCTGCAATGAAAAAAAAAACGTTTACGTTGCATTGCAACGATGGAAACTTCGATGTTCAATAGATTTATCGTATTGGAGGGGGAAAAAACCCGAAACGATTACTGGGACCAAATTGGGTCCCAACAATTGAGAAAAAGAGATTTTTTTTTCCAATACCGCTACACATTTATTTAATTCTTATAAAAACCATAGTTATTATTCTTCCCGATTGAGTTCATCCGCCGAAATTATTTTCGTATCGCTCGATCATGACATTCACACTCTAGGAGAAAATTCTGAAAATAACTATTTAAAATAGATTCACCTCGGCAACGAACAGTCGTGGACGCGCGGCCGGTGTGCCTCTTCGACGATCGCCTGCACTGAGCAGCGTCGGCCTGGGCCAATACTCGGATGGGTGACCGCTCAGCTGCGCACTCGTGCCGCTCGGCAATCAGCGGCAGTTAGACTGAATTATTTTTTGACCCATCCGACATTTACACTTTTTTACTCGATCGACGGACTAAAGTCTCAATTATTTTTCAATCGATCCTAAATTCACATTTTTTTACTCCGTCGACAAATCAAAGACTGGGTCACCTTTTTCACGCTTCTCCGGAAGGTTAAACCCGTACCTTTTGCCTGATGGTGTTGAAGCTTGCTTCGTTGGAATGCAACGAAAATTCTTTTATTTTTAATTTCTTTATTTCTATTATTATCTAAACCTTTTTTTTTCAAATTTAGGTTATCGAACTCTGATAAGAATCTTCAAAAATGTTTAAGTAATTTTTGTTGCCTAAATAGAGTGAAAGAAATTGGGTTAATAAGGAGAAACAAAAATGTTCGTTGCATCCCAACGATGCAAACTTCAATACCATTTTTCCTGGCCGTAAACAAACCATCAACTCGTCATTCCGGACCAACGTCAGTGATCCCTTCTTTTTTCGTCGTTTTTTCATAATTACTTTCAAATAACGTGTCTACAGATGAAAGTACTTTTTTTTGTAATTCTTTAGATAGGTGACTTTTCTGAAAAATGAGTCGAGATTTTTTCGGTATTTTCCTATTTATTGGGTTATAAATTTTGATATCCAGTCGGGGGAAGCTGAAATCCCCCCCCATAAAAAGTTATGGGGTCTTCAAATTCACGGAAACACGTGATAACATAGGGCATTTTTGAACATTTCGACGCCGACATTGGGTTTTTTTTGGGTTTGCTTCTTTGGACTTACGTGTTTGGATTTGCCGGTTTTGGTTTGTTTGTTTGTGTCCCAAATCCAAACAAGTATAATTATTTTTTGCTCGTAATAATTATTCATCGAAAGTCACTTATGTAAAGAATTACCTTTTTTTTAAATACTCTTTACTTCTCGTACATTCCCCTAAGGCATTCTTGTCGAAAACAAAAGTAGGAATACGTAGTGCACGAATGCTCTTTTCACTCATTGTAGACATTGGAAACAAGAACTCAAACGAACCCAAACAAACTCATTGTAGACATCTGAAACAGGGAGATCTGCTTGCCTGCGGTTCGTCTCGGGAATTTGATAATCAAGACTCGCTTCGAACCCAGAGATACGATGAGTGCGTGTAAATATGTATTCTATATATGTACAGGGAGGCCCGAAGTTTGCATCGTTGCAGGGCAAAGAAATTTCTTTTTCATAACTGATTTCCTGAATTTTATTATTCGACGAAATATTTTTTTTTTTCAGATTTAAATTTTAGATCTTTAAATAAGCGACTTAAAAAATAATTAAGGGATTTCCGTGGCGAATATTCGCGAAAAGAAATTCGAAAAATTGAAAATTAATCATTTTCATCATCACATGGCAAAGACGCAGCAAACTTCAATTTCATCCAAGGAGTGACGTGCGAAATAAAAATCTAGATCCCTCGTTTCGATACCTATCCGAACTACACCCATGTATGTGCCACGATCTTTTTTCGTT
Organism: Ophion obscuratus; assembly: GCA_964007375.1. Classification (NCBI taxonomy): domain Eukaryota; kingdom Metazoa; phylum Arthropoda; class Insecta; order Hymenoptera; family Ichneumonidae; genus Ophion; species Ophion obscuratus. Next base: position 17,600,838 of record OZ023320.1, read on the forward strand.
TTCGAATGAAAAAGCATTTTTTACATTTTTTTTCGGGTTTTCCTGTAGCATAGCATATTTTTTTTCTCCTCTGTGTATGTACTTTTTTCGCGATTTTTTACACTTGTGTTATCCGTACGAAGTGCACTGTTGAGCAAGAGATTATCGCGAGAAAAGTACATGGACGCGAGAGATAAATAATAAAAACCTCTATGCTGTAAAAAAAGCTTGGAAAAAAAATCGAAAATGCTTTTATTTTTTTCGAAAACTAAAAAAGATCGTAGAACATGGGGATGATTAGGATATTTATTGATAAGAGGCATCTACATTTTCCTTTTGTTCGTCACTTTTCGAGCCACCCTGTATACAGGGTGTCCTGCTATGAATGGACAATCCTGCAACTGTTGGAATTTCAGTTCAGTAAAAGTCCCACGGTTTTCGAGATTTTCGACTTTATGTTATTTTGTGAAAAAAAAAATCATCTGCTTTTGGTTTGTTGCATGCCATTTCTACGAATGATATAAATCGACAATAACCAAGCAACTTTTTACAATAATTGGCACAATATGCGTAGTACGTTTTTTTTTTACACCGCAGGCTATCAAAGTCAGATGTTTGAATTGGTTTGTATGCAAATTCTGCACATGATCTTTTTTTCATAACGTTTCCTTAACATTCAAGGTTAAAAAGAAGACTTTTCTAGATAAAACGAATAACCAAGAGTATTATTCTGTAAACCGCATAAAAAAAAAAAATTATCATCTGTAGAAATGGCAAGCGAAAAACCAAAAGCGGATGATTTTTATCTCGCAAACCGTGGGGCTTTTGCTAAACTGAAATTTTAGCATATAGTAGGACATGATCTGACACACATGCACATATGTATTTCTCGATTTAAAATTGTTAAAAATAAAAATATCTTGACCGCAATCAGGAATGGTATTGAAGATTTGCAACGTTGGAATGCAACGTAAATTACTTCTTTTGCATCGCTTACATCTTTTTGGCCGATTGAGGCTGTGAAAATCACCCAAGCATTTTTTCATATTCTCATCAGAGATTTATCCCTCAATTTTCAAAAAAAAAGTTGTCAAAATTGTCAAAGATAAAGAAATGAAAAAATAATCGTTGCATTCCAACTATGCAAACTTCAGCGTCATGATCAGAAACGGGAATGATACTGAAGTTTGCATAATTGGAATGCAACTAAAATATATATTTTTATTATCCCCGAATTTGCATTTGGCAGATTTAGGCTACGAAAGCAGCTGAAACATTTATCCGAATCCTATTAAAACATTTATAACGAACAGCTGCAAAAGATTTTAAATAACAAAAACAAAGAAATGACAAAATCAAGAAGAATTTTCGTTGCATTCCAACTATGCAAATTTTAACACAATGAACCAAATTTCTTCGTTCGCCAGTCCGCATTAAGGGGTCTTCTCACTTCAGACGCTAAAAAAGGCAATTTTCATGAATTTTGTCGATATGTTTATATTACAGATATTGATATAAAAGTTGTTACACTTAATAAATACCCTTTCGAAATACATTTTGAATTTCTTTTTATTCATTCAACTCACTATTTATAGACGAAAACGGTAGTTAAAAAAATATCCTACAAAATTGTAGGTCTGCGCTGTTGATGAAATCTCGGAGATAGATAATCCGAAACAAAAAAATCAAACCGTTTTAGATTCAGTATGTTAATGGCTACAGCGCATATCATACGATTTTTGATATATGCAAAAATAACAAAATGGCGGACATTTTTCGATAAAACAAAAAAAACGTGTTTTTTCACCGTTTTTGGCAAAAAAAAATTAGTAAATATCAAAATTTTAAAAATCCTTGATATGCGCTATATCTATAGTTGTAAAGAATATGTGGATAACATTTCATAAGGATCGTAGTTTCGAAGATTTTATCAGCAAGCCGTCGAAAAACGTTGTTTCGGGATAAACGCGTTTATAGTTTGTTTGGGTTACATAAAAACATAAATTTTTTTAAATGTATTTCAAAAGTGCATTTATTGAGTGTAATAACTTTTATATCAATATCTATAGTATAAACCTTCAAAAAAAAATCACGCAAATAGCCTTTGTTTTTGACGTCTAAGAAGACCCCTTAATTTCCGTTCGAACGTCGAAGAATAAAACCTATTCGTACCATGTCCTCATCGACGAACCTTTCGTTTTCCTTTTTCATTTTTTTTCCTCGCTTGTGCGCGCAAAACACATGTTTCCGAAAATTCCCCATGAAGATGATCGACAAATTTAACTCTTAGTAGACACACTTAGCAAGAATCACGTTACAGTCATACTGCGTCCATGGGACCCAGACGTTTTTGAATTGTTATAAATAATGAAATTATGCATTGAGCGATATGAAAAAAAAATAGTGAGGTATAATTTGAACCTTGTTTAATACAAAGAAATTGGTTAGAAGTCAAAAATTAAATTTTAAACATGCAAAAAAAAGATGCAAAAAAAACTCGTGAAAAGTGACTTTTTTTTACAAAAATTGCTGTAACTCTTGTAATTATTTATCAAAAAATGGCTTTATAATCTGGAAACAATGTACTATGAAATAAACATAGCGGTTTCTGTGGACTTTGCAAAAAGTATATTTATTTTATCCAACGCAGGTGGAATTTAGAAGGAAAGAATGAAACGCTTACGCATATTCAAAATCTACCGTTACTCGTTACTACCCGTGTAGAAATTTGAGTCGGGAAAAAGTACTGCCCCTGATCTGCCTTCCCGAGATAATATCAGGCTCTGATCGGGCCTTCCACCCTGGAATAGGTTCGCAATGTAACGGGTCTAAGGTTAGGTCCCGATCCGCTGTTCCCTTTCTTGGGAACTGATCAGGAACGGGCCGGGGAACAAGCGGAAAATGACCAGGAAAGTAGTAGGGAGTAGATCGGGAACTGATCAGTAACGGGCCGGAGAACAAGCAGTAAATGACCAGGAAATGTCGATAAACCCAACCTCAAGATTACTTCTGTTGATATATAGAGGACAAGAAAAATGAAAAAAAAAAAAAAAAAAAAAAAAAAAAAAAAATATAACGTCAGCGTCGTGCTATAGATATTAATAATTCACCGTGATAATGTGATTACATTTATTGTAATTATATCCTCCATCATATCAGCATATAATTTTCGTTGACTATCATCATTTATTCTTTATGACAGCATTGTCAGGAGTCGATTATTCTTAAAGAAAATAATATGATGATAAAACGGAGTATACAATTACAATAAATGTAATCATATTATTACAATCAATTATTAATACCTTTGATGATGCAAAAAGTATTATTTAATAATCGGTTGGGATTTAATATTCAGAAAATGTCAATGTTCTCCCCAGGAAAAGATTTTGTGATATTCCTAGTCTGTTCCACAAAAGGGCCCGGTTAAGTAAATCGGACGAGGCAATCCAGGCCTGGACCAGACGTCAAGTCGGAAATGCCCGGTCACATTTCTGCACGGGTAAAGTTGAAGATCCAAACTATCGTTAGATGGCGCCACAAAACCCAATTTATCGATTTTAGTGAGCAGTATTCCAGGTCAAAAAAGGGCCTGGGTCCCATGGACCCAGTGTGACTATTAAGGGTTAAAAAAAATCAAAAAGAAATGAAGAAAAGGCAGCACGTGTACGAGGTACGGTAAGGTGGCGGCGCGCGCAGTCGAGGATGATTACGTGTAGCATCGTGTCGAGTGCACGTATAATTCTCGTGACATCCGTCACAACCTCGCGAGAGTTCGTACCGAGCGCGCGAGCAGGCGCTTAACGAGCAACCCCGGGCAACGGCTAATTGAGTTACGTGTATCCGTTTGTCCATACCGCCAATCGATGATTTGTCGAATCTTCGATATCGTCCGCGAGAGTGGGATCGAACTGATTTCTTCTTTTTTTTTTTCATACATTTGAAAAAAAAAATTCTCTTTCTCCCGCCAAGCAGCAAAGAATTTTTCGGTTGCGTCGCGGGCTACCCCCGAGCGCGCATTTTGACATTAATCTCGCGCGCTATAAAATCCGCCGTAATCCATTCGCAAGAGGCTTGTGGAGATTCTCATCAATTAGCATATTTTTGCTGTGTTCCCGTAACGCGCGATGCTCGGCCGCGTTGTGCGTCACGGATTGACAAAAGGGGGGGGGGGGGGGGGGGAATAACAAAAAGGCAAAGACGAGAGAAACAAAAAGACTGACCTACCCGAGTCGAAATTTTTAGCCTCCTCTGAACCCTCGCAGGACCCATTTCTTTTGTAATACATAAGCCGCCAGCCTCCGTTGAACCTACGAAACCTCATTTGTCGTGTTCAGTGCCATGCAGAGACCTCCTCTTGGCCCACAGTAGCCTCTGCTAGACCTCCCAAACCTTCTCTCGACCCCAGTTTCAGTGAAACGTGCAGAGCACAGGCCTCCTTAACCTGCTTTCAACCTCAAACTGTTGCCTCGACCCCACCTAACCTGCTTTCGGCCCAAATTCGATATCTCCTCCATCATCATTCCATTGTGGCCTGGTCGGTAACCCGTTCGATGACGAAATTAATAAAAATACATCATCCCCTTATCAAATTATTAGTGCAATATTAATATGCGAAAACAATCAAATTTTCTCAATATCGATTTATTATTATTTTATAGGCAATTCATAAAAGAATGCTTGTATATACAGTCTTACTCCAATTCTATCGGATTAATGGGCGTTTTCCTGTCAGAAAAAATCTCACAGGAAAATTCTTAAAAAATGTCAGTCTATCCACTATAAGCTTATGCGATGTTTTTCGTCCTTGACGTTTCTTCTTAAACCCTCTAGTTCTTGAGTTACATTGCATTATCTAGAATTAGTCTTTTTTAGCAAAAAATGAAATAACATTGCGAAAAAAATCGTACAAAACTTTATAAAAACGCAAATGGACTTCTTGCTACCCCGTTCAAGTTTATCATGGATAAACGCAACAATTTTTTTTTGCATAAGTTATGCGCCCAATTCTCGATGGTCGAAAAGAAGCCGAAAATCAGTCACGTATAAAAGTGCGTACCGGGGCGAAAAGAAAATTATAAAAAAATATTTCAGAAAAGCAATATAAAGCTGAATTTATTCCCGTCAAAACGCCGTTCGGTAAATTTGGTTATCTTTTTATTTACGAAGCTATGTAACTTTTCGTGCAGCAAGAAATATCGACTATGGTGTATCCAAACTTTTAAGCGACGGTATATATTATATAATACTATATATATATATTATACTCGAAATATGTGGTTGCATTAATATATTCGAATATACACTACCAGTCAAAAGTATTCAGACACTTCAGATAACTGCAAAGCTTAATATCACTTTGGATCATTGCAAACTTATGGTAGAATAATAATTATTTTACGAAGATAGTATAAAGCTCTGTATAATTACTTAATTATATAGATCTTTATAGTATGTTCGTGAAATAATAAATGAAATGAATTATAGTACTCTAACATTATTTGGCAATTATCCAGCGCTCAAAAGTTTTGCGATTATGTGGAGTGTCCGAAAACTTTTGGCTGGCAGTGTAGATCTAAATAACATATAATGTTGATATCTATATGGAACGTTAGGGTGTTAATTATAGTCTATTTCATGTTTTACAGGATTGAAATTGTCGGTTTAGAATTCAACCTCATTCGATTTTTTCTTTATTTTTTCTTTTTGTTTTTGTTCGTTTTGTTTTTTTTGTTTATTCAATAATAAGTTGATAAATGTCGACGGCCGATTACCGTCGATTTTAAATAAAATGTTTGATTTTTCTTTGTTTTCATTTTTAGCACGTCGAAAATTTAAAAACCATTTCCACGTGTACGTATGAAGCATATTTTTATTTTTTTCCGCTAAATAATTATAATATTAACTAACCGCGTCTATTTGATTCTTTTTTATTTTAGTTAACTAGATTTTTCATAGAACCAAATTTTTCCTATTGCATTCCATCATTAAAATGATTGATTTCAAAAATGTTCATTTATAGAAAATGAATCTATTTAATATCGTCCAATAACTACCTATTTTATTTGATCCTAATAAATCTGTGATTCGGTTGCATCAGTTCAACATCTTCATCTGTTCAAAAAAACAATTTAGTTAAGTTCACTGAATGGGTCTAGTTATTTTTTTTAAATTTACCTTAAATAGAATTTTCTTAGAGTTAACCTTTTTTCTATTTGATTGAACTAATGGTCCATCTTTATTGCAACACTCATATAAAAGGAGCGGGGGGTAGAGAAGGTGGAGAGTGAGGAATTTTATATATATGTATATGTATATGTGTGTTTGTTTGAAAAATCTATAGCATGTTATTCGATGAAACTCTCTAATTATCACAATCATATTAACTAATTCACACAGCTTATGTGATACAACTAATAGTTAGAGGTATTCATTTGGTCTCTTATGCCATATCAGCGACCAAAATGTTATAAGCACTCGGTAGCATAGGGGCAGCGGAGCGTAGTTATGAGTAGGTAGGCTAGGTTCAAGGCGCATATAGGGCAAATATTTTCTTCGAACAAAATCATTTCTATAGGCCAGGGAATGACGAATTAGGATGAAAAATCCTTGTGGTAAAGCTCTCAATTAAGGCGTTCATTTTATTTTCGATTTATGAAATATTTTATACATATAGTACACTTAGCTTTACAGTGTGCATTGTAAGCAAATAAAGATTAATTTAAATCTCATCTTTATTAATATATATAAATATCTTTGAAAGAAATATGATCGTAGTAGGCTGTGAGACAAGGAAAATACCTATTTTATTTAAATAGATTCTATATAAATTCATTTTTTTGTTTAGCAGTGTACACTAGGCCGAAAGGGGGGGAAGTAGGTTCTGCGGGAGCGCTCGCAGTAGGCTGAACTGAGGTTCCGTAGGTTCAATTGTGAACCTCACTGACCTCCTTTGAGTCAAAAAGTCTACTTTCTGCCATGCCGGAGGTTCATCGGAGGCTCTAACGCATGGTACTTTCAAACATTGTACCCTCCTTTAGATACCCAATAATCCGCTCACGCCGATTTCTGCTCGCCTTCATTTTGTGGGTTGAACGCGGCTCGAAAATTTCGACTCGGGTAGCGTCAACGTCTCTATGTTGAGGATGGCGCGGGCAATTGCGCGGGGAAATCTCGTTTGACGATCGATCACTGACCCAGATCGATTAATCGGATTGGCATTATTTCAATGGTGAATCTGTTTTTTTTTTTTTGCGAATCATGTAAATTTACGATTGAGTTCGGGGAAACAATAACAACAATGGTAACCGATCGTACTAATGATTATTATAGCAATAATTTTAAGAGAAAAAGAAGAAAATAAAACGAACGAAAAAAAAATGTTCAAATTCGCGTTTTTATTTGTTGATGCGTTTTTGATTTTTGTCGAAAGGAGAATGTTTTCCTGATCGATTTTTCGTTAAACACAACTGTGGGAAAAATGTGTACTTGTTTAAGGGGGAGACCTTTAGGCGAGGAAAAAAAACTGTTGATTTCCATGATTCTTTTTTAAGGGGTTGGACCACTCCAGAGGCCGAAAAAAAGGCTTTTTGGGGATTTTTTTTTTCAGAAAAACTACAAAATAAATCGAGATTACAAAAAGGGTGTTTATCATACATATAAGTGACTGTATGCAATAATTTTTTTGACGCGTTTGATTTCAAAATGGCGGCTGTGCAGCGTTTATCTCAAAACTGCATTTTTTAAGTTGGCCGGAAACATAACTCAGACAATTTTCAACCGATTCACTTGGAATGTTGAATATATCTTGAAAAATACATTGTCTATGGAAGTACATAGTTTTTTTTTTATATTGCACGGTTCATTTGTTATTAACAATTATCTGACGATTTTTTAGGCAACTTTTCACTTTTCAAAAATTTGCCTTGAAAATCATCAGATAATTGGTAATAACAAATGAACTATGCAATATAAAAAAAATCCTACGTACCTCCATAGACAATGTATCTTTCAAGATATATTCAACATTTCAAGTGAATCGGTTGAAAAATGTCTGAGCTATGTTTCCAGCCAACTTAAAAAACTCAGTTTTGAGATAAACACTGCTTTTTAATATGTAAAATAAGGCTTGTAAAATCTGAGATTGATGGGCGCAGGGATTTTTGGAAAATCGTGGTCACCAATTTTGGAAAAAAAAAAAACATTTTGAGAAAAACGCTTGACAAAAATTCATACTTAGTTATCATAAAATTCCCATAAAACGTTTTTCTTCCATTAAAATTCATAAAAAAATAACGCCATAGCCGAAAAAAGTCGAATTCTTTCAATATGTATTTTTTCCATCGATTTACGAATACAAGGTGTGTCGATATAAATGGATAATCCTGCAACTGTCAATGATTCGAATCATGTCCTACTATATGCTGGACTTTAAGTTTAGTAAAAGTCCCACGGTTTTCGAGATAAAAATCATCTACTTTTGGTTTCTACAAATGCCATTTCTACGAATTGATAACTTTTTTTTACCCAGTTTTTTAAAAATACTGTTGGTTATTTGTTTTATCTAGAAAAGTATTCTTTTTAACCTCAAATGTTAAGAAAACTTTATGCAAAAAGATCTTGTGCTGAATTTCCATAGAAACCAATTCGAACATCTGTCGATTCATATCATTTGTAGAAATGGCATGCGAAAAACCAAGAGCAGATGAGATTTTTTTTTTAATTAACTTAAAGCCGAAAATCTTGAAAACTGTGGGCCTTTTACTAAACTGAAATTCCAGCATTATAGTAGGACATGGTCCAACGTATCGACAGCTGCAGGATTATCCATTCATAACAGGACACCCTATATATATATAGCTTTTTTGCATTGCCATGTAACGTCACGTTCGGTTCCTCATTTTCGAACGCTTCGCTTGTAACGTCAGTCGCGTTTATAAGCGCGAGTACCTCTTACCCCGTGACAAAGATCAATGAAAAAAAAAATGGAAAGAAAAACGTCCGACTTTGAATCTGTATGTAACGTTTGCGCATAGGCAGCGAGAAGAGTAACGCGCGGAGGTCTCGTATGCGCCTCGTTCGTGGTTAACGGGATTTCTCGTTTCCCTCGTGATCTTACGGGTCAATGTTACAGGGACGGCGCGAAGAGCAGGAGCGCGTGTGCTTGAACGACTTCAGTTTTACGTGCACGCGCGACTCTCTCTCTCTCTCTCTCTCTCTCTCTCTCTCTCTCTCTCTCTGCATCGCGCTCTTTGTTCTGCAAAAACCGTCAATTAGATCGCGCAATTCCCCAATTGAATTTCGTTCGTCATTCAAATTCACTCCATATCCGCTTCAATACGAACTTTGAATCGTTTCTAGCGACGAAAAGAATTTACCAAGATGTGCATATGATGGTAACGCATTATTGATTCAGAAATTCCCCGATTTGTCAACATTTTTCGAATTAATCCAGGGACATTGGGCTCAAATAAAGAACATAATTTTTTTGAAGACCAAATACATAAAAATGTTGTATATGAAAATAAAAAGTGAAATAAAAAACTGAAATTCGAAAAAAAATTTAATCACTGTAGAGTAAAAAAAAGCATTAAAAGCAAATACAGAACCTGTTCTTTATCGTGGAAAGAAATCTTTATGTCGGTATCAATAAATAAAAAATAAATATAAACACTTATCTACAATAATAATTGTGTGATTGTGTATCGACAAATCGAATGCAAATGTATAGAGCTTTAGAGTGAATTAGTTTTTCAAATTTACAATGTTTGGCGCTGACATAATTTTTTTTTTTTGTGTATCATGAAGAATAATATAAATACTAGGAATATACAAAAATATTCTCTTCACTTTTATACTATTCGGAGTACAACTTTGCAGTGACCGTTTTACTTAGAGAGCCACTGCGGCCGAAGTAGTGGCCCTAGCTCAATAAAAAAGTGGCATTTTAAACTAGAGGCTCTGCCAATGTAAACAATTTAAAAATGCTAACGGATACGTGTATGCATTATAAAGTTATTGGCACTCAAACATGGCAACCTACGAGCCAAATTCTCAGCATTTGCGGGAACTGCTCCAAAGACAACAAAGGAAGGGATTTTTGCACCGGATTGTGACTGGAGATGAAAAGCGGGTTTACTACGATAATCCTAAATGCCGAAAATCATGGGGACTGCCTGATCATATTCCGTCATCGACGCCCAAACCGAATATTCACGGATCCAAAGTGATGCTGTGTATCTGGTGGGACCAGCTGGGCGTTGTGTACTATGAGCTGCTCAAACCATCCGAAACCATCACAGGGGAACTCTACCGACGTCAGTTGATGCGCTCGAGTAAGGCACTCAAAGAGAAACGGCCACAATTCAACGAAATACATGACAAGGTGATACTGCAGCATGACAATGCCCGACCCCATGTTGCAAATGTCGTGAAAAAGTACTTGGAAACGCTGAAATGGGAGGTTTTATCCCACCCGCCGTACTCTCCAGACATTGCCCCTTCCGACTATCACTTGTTCCGGTCAATGGCACACGATTTGGCTGACCAGCACTTCGGTACTTACAAAGAAGTCAAAAATTGGGTCGATTCCTGGATTGCCTCCAAGGACCAAGACTTTTATCGACGCGGGATTCGAATGCCAGCTGAAAGATGGGCCGAGGTCGTAGCTAGCGACGGGCAGTACTTTGATTAAAAAATATGTAGCCACTTTTTTATAATAAAGCCTTAAACTTTTGAAAAAAACGGTCACTGCAAAGTTGTACTCCCAATATTACAATACTTTATAATAGTTTATACTATTATTTATACTATTATAATATTCTAACACTTTTATACAAATGACAAAAGTAGTAAAGAAGCAAAATTAAAATTAGGAAGTTTTTCAGAAAGTGAGCGCAGTAGTAGTAACCAGAGTGCAAAAAAATGGCATAGCTTTTAGCAGGCAGGTAGCAGCATTGTCACTTTAAGTAACGAGATTGAGATTGTTGAAACAAAGACCGCAAAAAACAGAGGGCATCTGAAGTTTCGTCTTTCAGAGGCCACCTTACCTTATTGCCGGTGTAAGACGCAGAAGAAAATGCCCTTTCTGATTCCACACTCGTGGATAAGTTTACACTTCGGAAATATTTAATGTAGGTAATAATATTTCAAGGCTGTTAAACGTAAAAAACATGTACATATTACTAGAATGGAAATAATAACAATTGTAATGGTATTATAATGTTTTCAACTCTCATATTGAAATATCGGTATTATTCGACCCCATTATTCGTTTTTTTGGTCCCCTATTCCTATTCCTATTTTTCCTATCCCCTATTCCTATTTTTCGATAATATCGACGAACCTTACTGATACTATGCGTAACAGCCACGTTGCAGTCCAAATCCCTCGTCAATTCTCGCACCAAAAGATCCGAGTGAATTACTCCCAAAAAAAAACCGTCGCTCCTTCGTCTCGAAACGTTTTTATTTTTATTCTCATCTTTTCTCCGCCACGTTTCTTTTTTCTCTCCATTTTTCTCACACGTCGACCAAGTTTCCAGATTGTAAGGAAAAAAAAAGGAGAAAAAGAAACAACAATTTGAAAAGAAAAAAGCCGATAATCGTCGTCGAGTTTGTTCTTCGCGTTTAGGAACCACCCACGCTCGAGAGTAAAAATAAAAATAAAAGTGTCGCGATAGTAATCGAATGTGGACCGAGTCGAAGGAGCGTGTTCGTCGCGTGGACGTGTCCGGCCCATACGTGTGTGTTACACAGTGATCATAATTCGGCAATTACTCCATCTATCACAGCGTACAGTAATATTGGAGAGTACCCACGTCGCAACATTTCCTACCTATCCCGTCCCCCTCCGCCATTCGCTAACGTCGCTAAGGTCTGAGGGCTACTGCTAGCGTCAGGAGAAAAGGCCCGGCGTTGGAGTTTCGAAGGTCGAGAGAAAAAGAGAGAGAGAGAGAAAGAGAGAGAGAGAGAGAGAGAGAGAGAGACATGGAAGGGGGTATCCAAAACTCGCATACGTAAACACACGCCTACTGTACGAGAGAAGTTTTGTTGCTGCCTACGTGACTCGGTAATAACGCATTGTCTACTCTCTGATTGAAAAATAAAAGATGCGTCTCTCCCGCGCGAGCCACTCCCATATTTATCGGTCGAGAAAAGGAAAGAAAAAAAGACGAGCGTCAAAAAAAAACGAGAGGAGACCGAGACAAAATTCAGATACGAAAGAAGCAGAAAAATTGATGAGGGGTAAGAGTGAGTGAGAGGAGAGGACTTGAGGGGGGGGGGGGGGGGGGGGTCGAGAAAAACGACAAGGTCTACGATCTCGAAGACTCTCGAGCTTCATCGTCGTCTAACCCCACCGCCATTAGAAATTCATAAAGTCTTCATTCGACGGCGTATAATGTCACAAATTTATGCATTGCTCGAACCGCGAATTGCGGAAGGGTGGGGGGGGGGGGGTAGGTTGAAGGGGTTGAGCTCGACCACGTACAAAATTCGCGAAGTCTTTCTTTGATGTCCGAATTGCCTTCTCCCTTGAAGCGACGAGGCTAATTTTTCTGAGGCTCGTATGGCCGGGGTTATTTAAATTTTTTCCGCGCCAATTCCCAATCGGATCGGGCGATTTTTTTCTTTGCTTTCGTGATTGCGCGAATTTTAATTGCGTGCCCGGGAAAATTCGCAACGTGGGTGTGTTAATTTTTTTGTAGATTTTTCCCTACCGCTTTTTCTCGGTAAAAATTTCATTAAGAGACCATTCGCTTTCGATCGAACGGATCGGGAGATCGAAACGACGAATACTGGCCGAGCTTCGATAACTTTCGAGAGGGGAAGGGGGGGGGGGGGGTTCGAGAGGAGACCGCACACGTTCGCTCTCTCGTCGTTGGGCAACGTTTCACAAAATGGCGTTTTAATTATTCCCCGACTAATCGGAAATCAATTAGCAAGACGATTCGAGTCATCGAAATTCATCCGATCATCGAGAAAGAGAGAGAGCGAGGGAGAGAAGAGAGAGAGAGCGATGCAAAATTTACGAGCGGATCGTCATTCGAGCTCGTGGACAAATAATTGCCTTTTCGTCGTCTGCTCTGCGGTCGTGTGGAGAGGAACACAAGCAGACGGACGGAAAGCAAAATAATCCCCATGTGTAAACTTTCGTCGCTTTTTTTTCTCCATGTTCTCCCTTTTCGTGTACCTTTTTAAGCGGTTGAAATTTTCATCGTTGGAATAGAAGGAAAATCCTTTTCAATTTCTAATTTTCATTACAATCCAAAATCCATTTTTCCAGATTCAGGTCGCAGATCGCTAAATAAGAATTCTGAAAAAAATGTTTGCGTAATTTTCGTAGCTCAAAGTTGCCTGAGGAAATTGACAAAATGAAAAAAAAAAAAAAAAAATCATTTCCATTGCATTCAAACTTCATGACGTTGTACTCTGCATCATCGGAATACAACGATCTTTCTGTCCATTTCTCATTTCTTTATTTATACGCTTATCCAAATCCTTCTTCTTTTTTTTTTGCAAATTGACTTCGTAAATCTCTAATGAGGATACGTAAAAACGTTTAAATTATTTCCAAAGCTAAAAAAAATAGACAATGAAGAAAAAATCGTTTCACTCCAACGATGCAAACTCGAGCGTCGTACTTTTATTTCTTTTGTTGCCGCTCATCCCCGGGGTTGATACAAAATGGATTAATAATTGTAGAGCCGCGAAGTAGAGCGGAGGGGGGAAAGGGGCAGCCGAGAAGGGAGACTTTGAAAAATCTTAATGACACGTGTTTGTATAATTATCTTAATTAACGCGTGGTCCTCGCGTGACGGATGTCATCCGGAAATCCGTTCGTCTTTCTCTCTCTCTCTCTCTCTCATTCTTGCACATTCTTATCCGAGAATTCTCGTTAGTTCTCGTCTCCCGCGTGGTAAAAGAGATCCCGATGAGCATAGACACACATATACGCATATATATATATATATATGTATATAAGCTCGTGCACCAACTCGCTGTTGCATTTATTCGTAAATACGCTCGACCACGGCATGGGAAAAACGTACTCGAGGGTTGGATTAAAGATGCGTGGGATGTACAGTCCCCCTCAAAATTCATTCCACATACACTGAGATTCATTCACGGAGCGAAGCGGCGAAAAATTCTGACGAAAATCAATCGTAATGAACCTTTTTTTTCTTTATCTTCGAAAATCAATTGTGCCGATTTAAATTGTGGAAATGTCTAACGAAAAAAAAAAACGTTCCGTTGATATTCGTAGCATAAATCGAGCGGAAAAAAGAAACTCTATAATAATTTATTTAGACGAGGAAAAAAAAATGCTGCTTTTCGGGGTTCTATTTTAAAAGAAAAGATTGCTTCCCCATTTTTAAGACTCGGGGTATGTTTTATTACCACTTTGGACTGTTACATGGGATTTTTTCAAATTCATTTTTAAAAATGGCGGAGCCGTGGCACGGTCTTCCAAACTGCATTTTCAAAACTGGCGTGACGTATTGCTAAAAAAACTAATCGACCGATTCCGATGAAATTTGCTATAAATCTTTTTCACATTATTGTCTAAAACATGAGCCTTGATGTTTTTGAAAGTGAAAAAAAAAGTATTCTTTTATTGCAAAATGTAGCCATTTTTTGGAAATTTCAATCTTCTTGTTTCAGAGCGTTTCATCGATTTTCAACATTTTTCGGTTTTTCTTGGTTCACAGTCTGCGCGTGGCTTACAATGAAAGGAAAATTTCAGATTCTTTTTTTCGACCTGTTTAGAAGACCGTCCCGTACCTCCGGCGTTTTTGAGGATTGATAAAAAAAAATCTACAGATATTACACAAAGTGCAACTATTTCATGATTTGGAAATGTAATTAGACTTTTCGGATAATAAAAAATAGCTACATGTAAATAATACGAGTTAGTTTTGATTATTTTTCAAAGAATATTGATACATTGAGGTATATAATTGGATTTGTTTGTATTATTATACATTATACATTGTATTATTATATACATATTATATACATTATACATTATATACATATTATATTAATATAATATGTATATATTAATATAATATGTATATACATATTAATATAATATGTATATACATATTAATATAATATGTATATACATTATATACATATTATATTATTATACATTATACATTGTATTATTGATATATATTTGTTATAATATACTTGTAGCCTAAGTTATGAGATAATTTTATAATTAATGACAAGATTAGAAATAGGTGGGGAGCGGGAATTTTTAACCAATCACAGGCATTGAGCAGTCGCAGCTCCCCCACTCTTCTGCAACACAGTGGCAGTGGAGTGGGGGTAGCGTTAGTTGCCATGATATTGAAGTTTGCATCGTTGGAACTCAACGAAAGTTTACTTGACCCGCACTTTTCTTTGGCGAATTTGGGATACGAGAATCACGCAATTTTTTTTTGTTCGATTCCTCATCGCATATTTACATCCTAAATTTACAGGCCAACATTGTGGGGATAACGAAAGTCAAGAAATTTAAAACGAAAGATGAATGTTCGTTTCATTCGAACGATGCAAATTTTATTAGTTTCGTGTGACATCCAGCTAACTCAGACTCCTATACCCAGCCTACGTCAACATGCACGAACAGTTTCAAAAATATATTCAATGCTGAAACCATGTTACAGCCAAAAGTAGTAATAAAACATACCCCAAGTGGCAAAAATGGTGAAGAAATCTTACCTGTTGAAAAAAATCTCGCAAGTCAGCCATTTTTCCTCGCCTAAACGTACCCCCCCCCCCTTAATTAAGGGGGGCACCAATGATGCAGCGCTTAAAATCGCACGCTGCCGCTTAAGGGGAGATATACACCTAGATGGTCGAGGTCGAGGATTTAGAAGCTATGAACATTCCGTCGACCGTAGAAAACCTACACTACGGGCCTGGTATCGATGATTCCATGCAAGTTGACAAATTTCATCATTTATTCATTCCCGAATTTTCAGACGCGTTTTTTTTCAAAACCACGTTTTTCAAATCGGTACCCAAAATTTCTCGAAAACCAATGAACCGATTGCCTTGAGGTTTTTTGTGGTTATTCTATACACCATTATCTAGTACTTGTCATAGGATTTTTTTTTCCGTTACTTAGTTTTTGTTTTATAGGCAAAATAATAACTAATTTTTGGCCCAAAAATCACTATTCGTGTTGAAACGTCCGCCATTTTGTCATAAATCGATATTTTCAAAATCGGCTATGACAAGTACAAGATTATAGTATCTGACTTAATAATCTTTTTGGTTTTTTTTTTCAGATGATTTTTGAAGAAACGCCAGTGGATACCGTATACGCAAATTTTTTTACGTCGCTCCAAGGATCATACAATATCCTTGTATATTTTTGATATTTTTAAACCAAGAAAATTTAACATATTTTTGAATGTATATACTTTTAAATAATTAAAACCCCAATGCGAAATTTCAAATAATTTTCCTTGAAAAAATTCACAAAAATGACCTTTTTTCCGGCTCCTAGGTGTGTATCTCCCCTTAATTCGACACGTATTTTTATCTTACAATCCTTCAAATCCGTAAGAAACGTTTTTGCTTTACACGCACGCACGCACACACACACGCACGCATGCTCGTGCATATGCAAGTCGGTCAACTTCTCATTATACAACGACAACAATGACATTACCAACATTATTCAACTTTCTCCACTCGAGGAGCGACAAAACGTTGCGACTGCCAACGTCACACGAATGTGGTATTTCCGTCTCTTTCTAGCGCTCGCGTTCGCCCGCGTCTCGTTCCGGTGTGTGCCCACATCGAAGTTGCCGTGCCGATGCGAAAGGACGCGAGCGGCGCTCGATTCAACGATCGGAACGACGCAAATTCGGCCCTTTCATCTCTCATGCGGGCTCGATACACGAACACACGTACTATGTATACAGGGTGTCCCTCGTATCTCTGCCACCCGAAGTAACTCGGCAATTATCGACGTCACCAAAAAATGTTCCAGTCAAAAGTTGTACGGCGTTGTACGGCGTACCATCATATGCGACCATTTTTTTTATTTCGGTGCAGGCGCTGAGACACAGTGAAGGTGACCTTGACTTTTTTTAATGGAGCCGTACATTTTTTTTCAACCATCTTGTGGAGCCAAAGTCGTTCAAGGTCATTCAAGGTCACATATCTAGAAGGGTATAATCGATAATGACCTTGAATGACCTTGAACGACGTTGACCCCGGAATGTTTTTTATGCGGATTGAGGTGCTCCACAAGATGGTTGAAAAAAAATGTACCATTCCATTTTAAAAAGTGGAGGTCACCTTCATTGTGCGTCAGCGCCGTAAACGAAATAAAAAAAACCATCGCATCTGATGGCCCCCGTCACACTGTACAACTTTTGTCTGGAACATTTTTTTGTGACGTCGATAATTACCGAGTTATTTCGGGTGGCAGAGATGAGACACCCTGTATGTATATATTAGGCAGAGGAAAAAGTTCGTGGCGGTTTTCTCAATAGATGGCTTGGGAAAAACGCCACGAACTTTTTCCTTCACCTAATATATACATGTGTGTGTGGGGGGGGGGGGGGGCTGAAGTTTGCATCGTTGGAACGCAATGAAAATTCTTCCCGAATTTTTCTTTTCTTTTTTTTAAATTACCTAAATATTTTTTTGCGGGTTTTGACCGTAAGATTTTAGTAAGGAAGTTAAAAAATTGTACAGTGATTTTCGTTGCGTAAATGGGCAAAAAAATTCGGCAATACGAAGAAAAAAATTGTTGCATTCCAACGATGCAAACTTCAATACCATATACATATACATATACATATATATATATATATATATATATATATATATATATATATATATTAGGGTGTGCGGAAAAAAATCGATACTTTTTTTTTCGGTTGCATCCACCAAAAAAAGGTGAATTAAGATAAAAAAAGAAGAATCCTCGAAGGAGAGCTCAAAAAAAAATTATTTCGAACGGCGCATTGCATTTGAATACTTTCCATAAGAATAACACAGGAAAATATTGGCACTTCTGAACGTCGTAGTAAAACTCTTCAGAAAAAAATCTCACAAAAATGTCATTAAGATATTCTGATAGAGAATTGAAATCCCTACAAAAAAAGTTCCTACGAACAATTAGCTTAGAACAACCGTTCAAGTGGTATCGCTGTCTGAAATTAAATTTTTTATTTAAGCGACGTGCGCGCCATGGCACACGCTGCGAGTGATTTTGCACTCGTAGTGCAAAATCACAAGCTTCACACTAAGGCCACGAACGGGAAACCGCGACATTTTCCCGTCATTTTGGCCTCGAATCAAGATCTGTCACTGCTACAAAATTTCATTCGTTATTGCAAAGTGAATCCTGTAGTAGGGGAGGCTGCCTCGAAAAAAGTAGCTAGTCACTTGTGGTACTTTAACGAGAAAATTGTTGCTTTGTCGTTTTTTGACAATGCTGTGCCGATAAGTGTGAAGGCAAAAATGGTACAAGCTCAGCAATCTCGAGAAAAATCCAAAAATCCTTCCGAGTGAGTAATTGTTAAAAAAAATGATTGGGAAATGGTGCTGAAAAAAGACATAAGCGATTTCGTCACTCAAGAATCCTTATTTCTTTTCCAGCAATTCAATTTACCTCATGACTTTTTGAGAGTAAATATTGAATTATGGCCGGAAAATGCCATTTATTTAAGTTGCTTAGATTTTTTTAACCCAAAAGTCGTTAATAACGTAGCCCAACGTCGTGTCACTTTGATAGAAGCATATAACGGTTCAGTAACAAAAAACGAAGAGCAGCTACAATATTTATTGGGCGTAGTGCAAAATCATCGACAGAAATACCCTAATTGCAACAAACAGACTCTTAAGAAAAGGAACGATGATTATCAAGCATTATAATGTAAAAACAAATTATTTTATCTTATTAAACCAAATTAATTGAATACAACTTTTCGAAACACGATCAATGATGGACGTCGTTTCTTTTATATTTCTTGTTGTACTTGATTCTTTTTTGTATCAGAGAAATATTTTGAGAACGATTCCATGCAAATTGTATGTTAGAGCAGAATATTCTCTGCAAAAAAACCCCAAAAAGTTTTTTCGTAAAGCGAAAAATTCGATTTTTACAGCCTTTCGAATTATTTTTTTTCTATTAATTCAATTTCAGACAGTGATTCCACTTGAACGGTTGTTCTGAGCTAATTTTTCGTAAAAACTTTTTTGTTGGAAATTCGTTTCTCCATGAGAATATGTTAATGACATCTTTGTGTGATTTTTTCCTGACGAGTTGCACTACCACATTCAGAAATCCCAATATTTTCCTGGGTTATTCTTATGGAAAATATTCAAATGCAATGCGCCATTCGAAATAATTTTTTTGTGTGCTCTCCTTCGAGGATTCTTCATTTTTTACCTTAATTCACCTTTTTTTGGTGGATGCAACCGAAAAAAAAAGTATCGATTTTTTTCCGCACACCCTATTATATATATATATATATATATATATATATATATATATATATATATATATATATAGCGTTTTTGTAATTATTATTTATTATTATTATTTATAATATTATTATTAAACGTCGTTATTATGTTTTCGTAATAATAATAATAATTCACTATATCCGTTAATGTTATCATTATATAGTTATTATAATGCTCGTTGTATTAAATACTATGATATTGAAGTTTGCATCGTTGGAAAACAACGAAAGTTCAGTGGCACGAATTTTTCTCAAGCAAATCTGGTCTACGGGAGGAACACAACGATTTTTCAGAATCTTTATCAGCAATCTACATTCCAAATTTGCAGGATACTATTTTCATTGCGTTCTAACAATGCAAACTTCAACGTCGTTAGGTAGTGATAATGTTGAATGAAACGTATGATCGGACCGTTCATTATCAGGACGAATAATAATTATTATTATTAATGTAATTATGTAGCTACAATGCCAATAAATGTACATGTATTGTTATTATTATTACTATTAATGTAATAATTAACAAGTTATTACAATTATTATTATATTAGATAATTATCATACTTATTTTGTACGTAATGTAATTGCGTAGCTGTAATAATAACAAGAACTGCGGAACCAATGCAATAGTGTAATATGAATATTACATATAGTTATACTTTTTTGGGATCCGCCATACTGGATCTGCATGACGTTGAAATTTGCATCGCTTGCAGAGACATCTCTAATGAGAATACGTGGATGTATACCAGTGACGTTCATGTCCTGAATCGGCCAGAAAGAATCTTCATTGATTGCCTAGTTGCCGTAACCACCTAGACCGATCGGCCATGCAGCAACGGCGGCACTTTCTCTGAATAATCATAACCCCATTGTTTATCGATGATTTTCAATGAAAAAAAAAAAATCATCCCAATACTCTCTCCCGAAAAAAAAGATTGAAAATCGACCTCTTTTTCGGGACGATGCTGAAGTTTGCATCGTTGCGATGCAACGAAAATTCATTTTTATTGTTTTATTTCTTCAGTTTCTTCGTCATCCGAAATCTTATCCTGCAAATTTGGGCTTTTGATTTCCGATTACGATCTCGAACAAACGTTTGAGTGATTTTCATATCTCAAATTTGCCAAAAAAAAATTGCTATACTTTCTTTGCGTTCCAACGATGCAAACTTCAATATCATTTTTCGGGCCCTCACCTCATGCGGACCCGCCAACCAATTTGTAAGGGAGCCTCTTCGGTGAGTACTCGATGTACAACCTTTTCATTGGCGACGATCATTTTCTAATTCAATTTTTTAAATATTTTCCTATTTTTTTCACCTATACAGAAAACGTTTATTATATATATATATATATATATAAGAGTGTTCGGTTAAAAAGCATTGGTGCTAAATAAATTTAAAAAATGGCGCTCGGCCGAATTGAATTTATTCGCGAGTATGGAATCGTGATACGGGCTCAACGGTAAATGTATTGGGCCGTGGAAATTTGGCATAGGTGGCCCAGTGGGGCAGACTTTGGCTCGTATCGATTTCTCGTGAATCTTTGGACTTTGGGACGCTCCGCGCTGCGTGCGCGCGCGAACCTTTCTCGAGCATTCGCGGCCAACGACCATCGCCTCGCGGACGAATTTCGTACAAAAGCGTAGCTTTTCTCGCCTTCGTATTTTCTTCTCTTTTTGCCCGTTGAGGGTTCATCGAACGCGTCGAGCAACGAGCGGGAGCTCGCCGGGAAAAAGAGCTCCGCGACAACGAGACGAGTAGTGTAGAAAATTAAAGATAAAAAAAAAGAAGAAAAATGCAGACGTGCTCTTCTTGCGACTGATCGACAAGGATCAGAGAAAAAACGAGAGAGAGAGAGAGAGAGAGAGAAAGAGAATTGCAAGCTGTTTAACAAATTTTAATATTGCAATAATGTGATTATTATTGTCCGTCATTCGTTACTTCAAGGCGTTATTATACGCAGTTAGAAATTTCAAAAAATCGATTTTTTTTTAAATTGCATTTTCGGAATGTACAAATTATGTGAGTATATTCCCGGAAAATTTCGAATCGATCCAGCGAATATTCTCGGAAATACACACATATTTGTAAGGACGCTCGGAGCGCTACAAAGTAAGCGCCCGAAACTTCAAACGCGTTTTTCTCAAAACGGTTTTTTCAAAGTCGGTGAGCACGATTTCTCAAAAACGGCTCAACCGATCGGTCTGCAATTTCAACACAACCTTGTCAGATATATTCTTCAGGTATTGATCGAAGGAATAAGATTTCCGACAATTGTTTATATTTTTTTTCAACGCTTTAACGAAAAAAATTTGGTCGAAAATCGAAATTGTTTCTTTCCGGAGCCACCATTTTGTCAAAAATTAAAATTTCGACTATTCCTTCGATCAATACCTGGATTCATCTATCCCCTACAAGAATCTTTTTGGTTTTTTCATTTTAGATAATCCAAACCGGAGATACTTTGCTCACAGCCGGACACTTTCTTTTTCGGGGACCTCCAGGAGACTTCCTACAGGAACAATGTTAATGAATATTTTTGAAAATAAAAAATGACAATCCGAAGCTAAAAGATGACACTACACTGCCTAATACTTTTCGTTTTACCCAAATGAAATCCTTTACCAGAAAAAAATCGTGAAAAAAGGACTTTTTTGCCTTGCAAATGCGTATAACGCCTTAAATTGATTTTTCATTATCGGTCATTATTATTTATTATTGGCGTATACAGATTTATGGATGAGGATGGAACGGCAGAGATTATAAGATTTGTTAATATATATTTTCTGACATTGTATAAGTTTTGTAAAAAACTTTTTTATAATTTATGCAAATAAAAGTCTGTTGATTGATCGATTACTTATCATTAGCGGCTAGATATTTATTGTTTATTTTTTTGTTCATTATTCATTATTTGTTGTTCATTAACCATTTTGTTTTATTCATTGCTCCTCATAGATTGTTTATTATTTATTATTTACCAATAACGTGTAACTCATTTTTACTATTTATCATCTATTAATCTCTATTTATTATATATCATTCATTTTCGACGACCGAATAAATCCGACAAGCCAATATTCTTCGCCGGCTAATTACCGCCAATTATCGCTATTCAAAAAGTGTGACGAAACATTTCGAGATATTAGCTTTTTTGCACAACCGTTAATTTTTCCCGTCTCCTTAAGTTTACACAGAGCCATGAATTTTCCTAATACTCGGCTCCGTCGTTACCAAATAATTCATTAATTCCACGAGATCAATCAAATTTCATCACGCGTACGGTAGAAAGTTTCTCGGCAATCAGCTGATAGACATTTTTTTTCCCCTCTTTTTTTTTATCGTAACGCAACTTTTAACGTATCGTAATCTCGGCGGCGCGGGAACGGAAAAAAGCGAGAGTGAGAGGAAGCGAGACGGATACATGTGTATATACGTGTATGTTGCTCTCGCAAGATTGTATTCGGCAGTACGCGCGTAACTCTTTAAAATAAACTCGATCCACTCTACTTGAACGTTTTTACCAGAGGTGGGCCACTCAGGCGTCGCGAGCCGGGGGAAAGAAACGCAGGCGCGCGCGTGCGACAGAGAGAGAGAGAGGGGGAGAGGGGGGGGGGGGAGCTCGCGCGTCGAAGCCGAAAAAAGCCCAAGTGCGGAGACAAGATGGTTGCAGCGACGATAAGAATTCATAAAAAAAAGGCGATTGCGCCTCTTAATCCGGCAATAAAGAAAAAAAACAATCACCCTCAATCACTCGTCAAGGTTATTTGAAAAAAGCAAATTTTAATGATCGAACAAACATTGCAACAATTTCCCACAATATATATATATATATATATATATATATATATATATTCATATCTAACAGTTCAATTAGCTTTGTAACTTTATTTTTATAGTCGTGTAATTATATTACGTATCGAATAAACATAATAATTATAGTAATTTGATAATTATCAAATTGAGGGGTTAGGCTACTGTGTAAATAACGAAGACTCGTTCGTCGCTCGAGGCGACTTGAATTGAAGAAGAAGGTCCGACCATATGGTGCAGGAATCGGAGGTTAAAGCTAAACTTATTATTACAACGATAAAACTGATAAACTTTAAACGCCGTTTCTTTTTCTCGAAACTGTGTTTTTCAAAACGACGGTGTACACGATTCCTCGACATCTGATTAACGGATTGACTAGAAATGTTGTACACTTGTTCGGTGTAATAGTGGGTTACTCTTTATCAACGTTTTTCTTCAGAACATTTTTTTTTCATCAACTATAAACAAGTGTCATTTTTCTTAAAAAAAATCGAGAATTTTTTTAAAAATGTTTTTGTTTTAATAATTGAACACGATAACACTCAGTGTAGTAGTAATCGAGTCTTGATCGACGTTTTTCTTCGTAACATTTTTTTTTTTCATTAGTTATTAACAATAATGTCATTTTTCGTCCGAAAAATGAGAAACAAAAATGCGTAGATTTTTTTAAATGAACGAATCACGATAACAAAGAAAAAATCGCCGTCAAGTCTTAGCCAATATTATCTATTTTAGGAGAAAACTCGTTCTTTTCGTTTCAGATCAACCGAGTGACCGAAATCAAGTACACCGTTGTAAGGTCAAGTTCAAAGGTCATTTACGAGATTGTTTATAACTTATTTAATTATCAATATTTTCGTATGAAATTCGGTACACGAAAATAAATGTCCAAACGATTTTTCAACATTCTTACGTATTCCTTCGAATTTTCTTTTTATACCCTGATTTTCGGGTCGTCACAGAAACCTAGCCCCTTCATATAAATTATTATAATAACTATGCAGTTTTATTGAATATCAAATAAATATGATAAATAATATAATAATTATAATAGTTATCAAATTAATACAAATTTTAACAATAACTATCCAATTGTATTACACATTAAATCATAATAAATACTATAATAATCATAATAATAATTACATGAATATAAATTATTACAATAACTATGCAATGATATTCATTATTACAACTATACAATTACATTGATAATCGTAACGATAATAATAATAACAGTAATAATTATTGCTTTCATAGAAATTACAATAACTATGGATTTACATTTACTGCGGTTATAACCATTATCATTTAATAATTAACATTCATCATTATTATTATTATTGAATAACGCGTCTCAATCGTGAATAATTCGACGAAACATTGGCTAAATATTCCGAGCTAAAATCAGCATCGTTTCGAGATCTTGTCGGTGTTATTTTTACGATTTAAAAAAAAAATCACCTTTTTGTTTATCAATCTTCATTTAATTCTTGATAAAAAGATTTAGCGATAAAACATTTTCGCTTCAAGAGGCGAGCCTATCACTGCTGTAGCAACGAGGACGAGCATGCCACGTATAAAGAAAGAAAAAAAAAAGGAGGAAAAAAAACCAAGCAAGTGGCTCATGGAGAGAATTCACTCGTGGGTACACCTTTCAACGCTGAGTTTTCGCTGCCTGGTGTGCCTCTCTACGCGCACTCGGTGAGCCAGGGTTAAGCCACGAGCGGGCAACCAAGCAGAGAGCACACCAATCGCACACACGCGCACGCGCGCTCCCGTCCGTCCACATCTCTGTCTCACTTTACCCCCACTCCCTCCCGCGCCCCAACTCCTTCGCGACAACGCTCAACCGTCGAGTATCTCCGGCTCACTCGCGCCCTCCCCTGCCCAGCCCCCTCTGCGGCGGGGCCCGCGCGCGCGTGCTGTTCTCTCTCGCTCACTCGGATCCGGGCCAAGGCCCCCCCTCCACCGCTTCCCTCGCAGGCAGGCGGTTGTGAGATTTAAACGCAGGAAATCAGCTGGCCTGTGCGAGAGGAGACGATCCGCCACAGGACCACGATTTTTCACTCTCGAATTTCGAGATTAAGCAAATGGAGAAATTAAAGGGTCGCGAATAGGGGAAATTCTTGAAAAGGTCGATTTTTCGTTTTCGACGGGTTCACAAAATACAACATTGGGAAAATATTGTCGAAGTTTTGACAGTTGAGGCAGCTGTGGGCGTTTATACGTAGGTTGAGCAAACCGGCGAAGTTTGAGGCGGGACGCCACTGTGGCGGGTCAAAGTAATCGATGTTTTTTTTTTTTGCATTTTCTTTATGTAGAAGTGATCAATATGTTTTAAAAAAATTTGAAGTAAAAATATTAGTTGACTTAATTATGGACGATTTAGAGGGAGCAGGTAGGGCAACGATTTACGTATAATAAAATTTGTTTTCAATTTAAAAAAAAAAAAAAATCCCGTATTGCAGTAGCTATAGTTGTACAAATGCAATGTACAATAGCAATGTAGCAATGTACATAAAAATGTTCGTGTGATTTTCAGGGCTCGAATGACCCAAAGGAAATTTGTGAAATAAAAGAAAAATGATTTTCGTTACATTCCAACGATGCAAATTTCAACGTCATCGAGCCCAATTGTATCCTACACCGCATATATAAATAAATTTCAGTACACAAGTTGTAAATGGGCTCGAAGTTTGCATCGTTGAAATGCACACGGAAAAAAATGATCTGTTAAAATTGATGTTAGTTATTTAAAAATTCATGAGTTTTCAACCAAATTTACAGTTAAGAACTGTAAATTCGGTGTTCTACTGTGTGCCCATTATAGAATAATGAATTTCATGTGTTTTTCACTTTTCAAACAATTATAAATACTGATTCAAACTGTAATAAACTCAATGTTCACAGCAAAAGAATGACAAAGCAGAAATCACAAATTGAAACGAAGAAACCAACTGTGCATGAAATGTAAAATTTAGATATGCACTCTATAGAATATTCTAAGCACATAGAAAAAAAATTGGTGACAACAGCATTTACTCGTATTATAAATTGTAAAAAAGTTGAAGGGCATACAGAAAATATTCTCATTAGAATGTACGAAAATTGTATACGACCTTTTGCAAAAATTAATATAGATATCAATCAGAAATTGCAGTGTCCCCAGTGAAATTTTTATTCCTGATAAGGAATAAATTGTACACGGATCATGACAAATTTTGACACTGACAATGGTCATTTTTTACAATGTGAAATTAGAGAAAAGTACAACGGTTACCACAGAAATGTAACGTTTCATGTTGTGTACTGTGTACGGTGTCACACTGTAAAAATTCGTTTCATCGGCATGTACTGTGTCATGTTAGATATATGCAAATTACATTTAAAAAAATATGCAAATTTCAGTGTTTACGCTAGAGGAGGCACTGTTCATGGAAAAAACTGTAAAGTTCAATGGAAATCTCAGCAGCATTTACAGTTCATTTTTTTCCGTGCAACGATTCGTTTTTTACTTCCTTATTTTCATTGGTATCGAGAATCGAATTTTGTATATTTTGATTGTGTGTTTGATGATCGCTAAGGAGCCGATAAAATGACCGGTGGGTTTTTATAGCTCAAGTATGTCATTAAATATTTGGGAAATTCAGTGTACGAAACAATATTGCATTTCAACGATGCAAACTTCAACATCATAGTTGAAGTTTGCAACGGGTACAAAATCATGTGCGAATTTAACAATTATTTTGCGTATGAAAAAGTGATTCACCCATAAAAACAATTACACATCTATTTAGTACGAATATTAAGCTGTTAGAAAATATATATGTATCTTTTTTTGTTCGATGTACAAGATGACCGACTACTCGAAACTTCTCGAAAAAGCTTTTTTCCAATTGGCGTGACAAATACCTTCAACAATTTCCACTCGATTTACATCGGATTTAAAAGTTATGTTCCTAATTGCATTTCGCAGAGAAGTACGTGCGGAATTTCTGATTAATCGAAAACTTTTCATTTTGTGAGCAGTTTATGAGCAGTTACAACGAAATTTTTCACTGAAAATTCATTTCTCAAGTTCAAATACCTGCAACTTTTGAATAAAACAATATTTTTTAAATTCCGTGCGTACTTCTCCAGGTATTCTAATGTAAATTGGCGAGAATTTTTGTTTTTTGTTCTAGGTCAAAAATCGCGGATGCTGAAAGTCACGCCGCGGAGCGCCTAAAAAAAAGATATCAAAAGAAAATATTACTCGGCCATTTTGTACATCGAAAAAAATATATATATATTTTTTCTAACAGCTTGATACACATACTAAATAGATGTGTAATTAATGCTATGAGTGAATCACTTTTTCATACGAAAAAAAAAATTGTTTAATGCGCACATGTTACTGTGGCCTAAAGTCCTAAATATACTCGAATCCATACATATCCTTGTATCCTTTGACATAAAAAAAAATAAATTGAACAGCTGCACACGTTTCCCAGAAAAATTTCACCAAAATTCCTCTTTGTTTTAGACTCCGAGCTAGGTGTAATCCGTTCAACGGGAAGCAACGTATGGTTCGAAGAGGCAGTCAGTCAAACCTTCGTCAAATACGTTCTCGACGTGTTTCGTACGAATTTTCGGTTTCGATCGTGTGTGGACACACTGAAACGGAGGAGACAGACGGACAGAAGGAGAGGGGAGAAAGGGGAAGAGAGAGAGAGATCGTATGATTTTCCTTCCCTCGGGAAATCGAGGTTACGATCGCCCGCGTCGTTCGCACGCGACGCAAAAAATTTCGTCGCAGTGTACAATTCTCGAAGAATTGGAGGATTCTCGAAGAGCCTTGGAGGAGAAAAATTCTCGCTGCATGGCTAAAGAAAAATACGTCGGTCAATTGCCCCTCGCAGATGTCTGCATCTGGTTCAATGTTCCTTCTCTTGTTTTTTTTTATTCCTCTACTCGTTTCTTCTTTTTCTCCATACGTACGCGCGAACGAAGCATCGACCGCCTGTTATTTGCAACGACGAAAAAACGACGGGCGGAGAAGTGGAAGAGCGCGAAAGCGAGTAGGAGACGATGTGTGTGTGAGGGAGAGAGAAAGGGAGAGAGAAAGAGAGAGAGAGAGAGAGAGAGAGAGAGAGAGAGAGAGAGAGAGAGAGAGAGAGAGAAAGAGAAAAAGGAAGGCCATTCACGGCGTCATGCCGTGTTGTGTTTTCGTCGTCGAATAACAAAAGAGACTCCGCGAGAACGTGGCAACTTATAAGTGAGAAAAATTGAAGGAAAGCTCTCGCGCATCGATCGCGCGCCCTTCGACGTGCCCGGCCGGGGCAAGCCTCGACGACGAGCCGCGGGCAAAGTGCCCAAAGGGCTCGCGAACGCTGCGACGCAATTGATGGAGAAGAAAAAGGGGGGGGGGGGCGAACGTAACATTTTATTCCGCGACACTCGCTG
The DNA here is from genome assembly GCA_964007375.1 of Ophion obscuratus. Lineage (NCBI taxonomy): Eukaryota > Metazoa > Arthropoda > Insecta > Hymenoptera > Ichneumonidae > Ophion > Ophion obscuratus. Next base: position 17,629,586 of record OZ023320.1, read on the forward strand.
CGAGATGTCAACATTCGTGTCCTTGGCCTTACGAAATTCGCGACTTTGGCGAAATAATCGTTGTGTTAAGGCGGGGATATACATTTGGACAGGAATAAAATAAGCAATATTGAGGAATTTTCTAGCTTCCCGTAGACTTTGATTTGCAAAAAAAAGTTCAAACACTTTTTCAGCTAGAACATGTATAGTTTCTATGTGACGGTAAATAAAATGAAGAAAATGCAAATTTAAGAAAATCGCACGCATTTGCAAAAAAAAATCAACATTTCACGCAACATTTCTGTAAAATGTGGATTAAAAAAGGTAGTTTGTTTTACGATTTTTCGAAAACAATTCTCGTCAAGTAGAAGATATTATAGTAGAGTCAAGTAGAAATATTATCAATGTTTCTACCAAGTTTCAACTCAATCGGCTTAAGGGGTTAGGCCACTCTAGAGGCCGAAAAGTTGGCTTTTTGGAGATTTTTTTTTTTTTTCAGAAAAACTATAAAATAAATCGACGTTACAAAAAAGTGTGTTTATCATACATAATTTCTGATTAATTTCAAAATGGCGGCTGTGCAGCGTTTATCTCAAATCTGCATTTTTTAAGTTTTGCCCGGAAACATAACTCGGACAATTTTCAACCGATTTACTGGAAATATTGAATATATCTTGAAACATACATTGACTATGGAAGTACATAGGATTTTTTTTATATTGCATTGTTCATTTGTTATTAACGATTAACTGACGATTTTTTAGGCAAATTTTTCACGTTCCAAAAATTTGCCTAAAAAATCGTCACGTCGGATACGATCTATCAATCGAATACGTGAAATTCGAACGTTTTCACGTATTCTTATTACCGATGCACAAACTCGAGTTCCAAAAAAAATGTTTCGAGTAATAATAAAAATGAAGAAACAACGAAAAAAATCTTTGCATTCCAACGTTGCAAACTTCAGCGTCATGTCTCAATTTACTAGATAAAGTTGGATCCAGAAATTTGGTTTGAATAGTTGAAACGCAAAGAAACTTCCATAGGTCAATTTTCTTTTGGCAAATTCGAGCCTCAAAAATCGCTTAAACTGTTTTCCGGATCCTTATTAGAGATCTTCTAAATATGCAAGATATTTTTTCGAATCATAATGAAAATGAGGCCATACAAAAATGAAAATATATTTTTTTTGCACTCCCGAATTTTTCCGTGCACATTTAGGCTACGAAAGTCTCTAAAACGATTGTGAAATTTCCTATTAAACATTTATAACCAAAAAGCGGCAAAAAAAGATTCCAGATGACGAAAAAATCAACGAAATGATGAAAGTCAAAAAGAATTTTCGTTGCATTCAAACGATGCGAACTTCGATATCGTATTATCAAGCACTACAACTTCATACCATCAGTAAGGCGAGAGATGGTGCTGAAGTTTGCATCGTTGGAACGCAACAAAAGGTCCTTTTTATATTTTTACTTTCTTATTTTAACTATCATACGACAATTTTCTTTGCAGATATACATTATACGTCTTAAAGAATTATTGAGGCATTTTGGAAGAATAAAAAATCTCTATAAATTTAAGCAATCGTCAAAAGTTAATTTTCGTTGTATTCCAACGATGCAAACTTCAATCTCACTCTTCTAATTATGGATTCAATTAACGATGACGTCTTAACGTTTGAGATGCAATGCAATTTCTTTAAAATTTGTTTTTCTTTCTCGTGTCTATTTTTAACAAAATATTTTCATTCAGTTTTAAATTCTAGATCTCTAAACAAGCGACTTGAAAAATGATTGAGGAATTTTCGGAACAAATACGAGCAAGAAATTCGAGGAATTGAGAAAAAAAATTCATTTCAGTCAAACGACGCAAACTTCAATCTTCCAAATTCCGAGATTTTTATTTCTCTTCTTTCGAAAACGTATCTACTTCAAAAATTTTTTTAAAAGTATCCCTTAACATTTATCGGTGAAACGCTCGGTTTCCGACAACGTTGAAGTTTTCATAATTGCAATGCAACGAAATTTAATTTTTTATTTATTTTTCTTCCTCATTTCTTTATTTCACGAAATATTTTTATTTAAATTTAAATTCTAGATCTCTAAATAAGCCACTCGAAAAATATTTGAGACACTTTCGCAACAAATATCAGCAAAAAAAAGTTCGACGAATTGAAAAAAAAAAAAAAAACAATCATTTTCTTTGACTTCCAACAATGCAAGCGTCAATCTCCCGAATTCCTACTTTTTCAAATGATCTTTCCTCGAAAACGTATCCGCGTCTGAAAGAAATATCCTCGAACATTTATCGGATAAACGTTCGGACCACCTTAAGGGATCGTCTCAGTGTGAAATTTTCGAAAAATCGATTTTTTTGTTGCATTATCGGATAGTATACACTGTAATAAACATTCTCTCAAATTTTTTAATCGAAATTCAAATTATTACGGTCGCTACAACGTTTCTTGTAGAAAGGGAACGGAGCGAGACATCTGCCTCGCCAATCTTTAAACGCGTTTTTCTCAGAATAGTGTTTTTCAAAACGGTTTCCACTCTCAAAGGAAGAGCTTTGAAGATATCTAGTTCCCCTTTGAAGAGAACATTTTTAACGTCATTCTTTATAGCGCTATGGAAGCTTTTTTTTTGGAAATCTTCCTATTCTCGACAGTTTTTTTTACGAAAAACTGTCGAGAAAAAGGGCCAAATTCGATACTTTTTGTTCAAACCGCCGCCATTTCGTCAAATTAAAAAAAAAAACCCCCTTCCATAGCGCGATAGCGACTTTCCTACAGATTAATAATCTTTTTGAAATTTTTGTTTCAGATCAAAATTGCGGCCGCAATCGTGGAAACCGTACAGGACCTTTTTTTATTACGTGTCATTTCAACAATTTATTTAACTATTGTACATCCAATAAATAAACATAAAAAAATCATTTTGTACTCGTCATGAATGTATTTATTTATTTAAAAAAAACCGGACCGATTAGTTTATTTGAACATTTAAAAAAAAAATCGCGAGAATCAGTGATTTTTCGGAGGGTCACACTGAGACGATCCCTTAAGGCAGTTCTGTAGTTATGGTCAAATATTAGGAATTGGCTGAAATCTAATTATGGTGTAGATACGACCTTCATGGACTGATGCCCAAAAATTCAATTCGATTCACCGTTTAGTTCGTGAGATAATTGCAATTGAATATGGGTATTTTTGTACGCGATCCCTTTACCTAACACGTAAACCGATAGGAGTTTGCTCGCATTTCTCGATATAGGTTCTAAACGGATCTTAGGATTTCAAAATAAAAACACACTTGTACGCAGTACTATTGTGGGATTGATTTTAAAAAAAAATGACAAACTTTGACCGTTCAGTTTCGGAGATATCGACTTATGAAGTGGTAATTTTATTCCACCCCGAACTCGGGCCCAACCATCTGTAGCGGAATGGCAACAGTGTACGCTGCAGCCAGCTGATCGGCGCGTGGTCCGGGAACTCGAAGCGTGTTTTTTTCTTCCCCCGAGTTCTAGTAATTCCGAGACGGATGTGAAATAAACGTATTCTTGCAAACAAATTTAATTTGTTCAATTTATGCATGTATTTATGCATGCATTTGTCTTTGTTACAGCGAATACAATTTAAACTATCGGCAAGATGTAAATCCACGATCCGACGTCCTTCGACAGCGAATTTTTGTTGCTGATATCGTTGAGGTTATGGTTATTCTCGTCGCGTTTGGCCGCATTTGCTTGACACATGGCTGCCACAGCTTTCAGTCTTTTAGCAAGCGCCGTTTTTCTTGCAAACTTTCCTTTCTATCGCATTTGACTTGACATTCTCACGCGTTTTTTTATTTATATAAAATATTTCGCGAAAGACGGATCCGCAGGAAGCTCAACGCGATGACTGCAGAAAAATTGCGCTGTTGCCACGATTACAGCGCCGCTCTCTATACGAGTACGAGGCCTATCTATGCACGAGGTGCGAATGTGTGGGAAATATAGAGGGTACAAGCTCGGTCGAAAATTTACAACCAACAGCATCGCATAGGCGTTCGATGTTACTAGACGCTTCGACCGAAACTTTTGGCTCGTACGTGTACCTACGGAACTACCTTGAGACACACAGCACCCGCACGACGTTGAAGTTTGCATCGTTGGAATGCAACGATTATGTTGGTTAATTTTTCATCACGATATCGAAGTTTGCATCGCTGGAGTGCAAAGAAAATCGATTCTTCTCAATTACAGAATTTTTGTAGCTCTGAAAATCGCTAAAATATTCTTACTTATTACGCAATTTGCCAAAAAAAAAGAAGGCTTTGGATAAGCATCAAGAAGTAAAAAATGAACGAAAATATCGTTGCTTTCCAACGCCATTTTGTTATTCCTTTATTTTTATTATTATCCAAAGCTTTTTCTTCGCAAATTGAGATCGCGAATGTCTAGTAAAAATGCGTAAAAACGTTTGATTGATTTTCAGTGTAAAACGTCCAACAAGAAAATGCCACCAATTGAAAAGAATGAATTTTCGTTGCATCGCTGCAAACATCAGCATCGTCGCACATCCCGCCAACGAACGAAAAACCTTTTTCAAAAGAGTAGACCAAAAATAAACGAACAAAACATTGCGACTACTCACCCTGCATTTTCAGCGGCAGAAATGGACATGTGCCTCCTCTCATTAGGGGTGGGCGTGGCGGAAAACTGCCGATGGTGATCCGTCGTAGCGATGTTTTTCCTGCGCACTTCTCACGAAGCCCACATTTAAGAGCATACAACCGATTATTTTCTCTCCTTTTTCGTTCGCCTCGTCGTTTTTTTTTTTTTTATCGGACACGACTTTTCCTTTGTTCCCGGAAAAACACGAATTCTCCAATGAGCACAAACGAGAAAATGCAGACAGGAACGAAAAAAAAACGGATTGAAAGAAAAATAAAATCAAAAGAAAAGAAAATAGCAAAACCGCCGGATATCACAGACTCGGCACACAGATCACCACTTTGGTTCACTTTTTTTTAATCCGAAAATAGAGCAAACTCGAGTGTACTTGGAATTTTGTATTTTTATTCTTTTATAACTTGTTCCTTCGCTATTTCGAGCGAGTGAAAATTTCACGGAAGTTGGCCTCGACGATTCCGACGACGGTGGACGAATTCTGGAAAAGAAAGAAAAGATTGAAGGAGGATAGGGAAGAAAAATATAAGAGGTACGGTGGTCGAGGCAGTTTATTCTATTTTGCATCTCTCTCTCTCTCTCTCTCTGTCTCTCTTTCTCGGTCTCTCGTTGTGTTGCTTTGACCTTGAATCGATTAGTACGAGGTTCAAGCGTGGGTACAGGCATAAATTAAGGAAATACAACACGTGGCGAGAGTGAATTGCGAGCGAGAGGAAAGGATCGTGCATCGCTCGAGTTTCTCAACGTTACTAGACCTTCCGGCGGAGGGGCGTGCGTGTGTAACTATTACGGAGATAAATGTTTAATGATCTTCAAGTTTGCATCGTCGGAACGCTACGAAAATTAATTCCTCTCCATTGACAAAATTCTCTTTTTGAACGAGGTTCAAGTTTGCGAGGAATACAACGAAAATTCCTTCAAATTTCTTATTTTCATTATCATTCATAATCATATTTGTGCCGATATGTTGTAAATCGTTGAGGTAATTTTTTTTCGTATGAAAAAGTGATTCACTCATGTAATTAATTACACATCTATTTAGTATGGAAATCAAGCTGTTAGAATTTTTTTTTCTTCGATGTACAAAATGGCCGACTGCTAATATTTTCTTTTGTTATCTTTCTTTTAGCCGCTCCGCGGCGTGACATGCATCAACAATTTTTTGCCTAGAACAAAAAACAAAAATTCTCGTCGATCTACATTAGAATACGTAGAGAAGTACGTACGGAATTAAAAAAATATTGTTTTATTGTAAAGTTGTATTTGAAGTTTGAATTTTCAGTGAACAATTTCGTTATAACTGGTCATAAAATTAAAAGATTTCGATTAAGGGGAGATATACACCTAGATGGTCGAGGTCGAGGATTTAGAAGCTATGAACATTCCGTCGACCGTATACGAAAAAAAATGAACTGTAAATGCTGCTGAGATTTCCATTAAACTTTACAGTTTTTCCCATGAACAGTGCCTCCTCTAGCGTAAACACTGAAATTTGCATATTTTTTAAATGTAATTTTCATATATCTAACATGACACAGTACATGCCGATGAAACGAATTTTTACAGTGTGACACCGTACACAGTACACAACATAAAACGTTACATTTCTGTGGTAACCGTTGTACTTTTCTCTAATTTCACATTGTAAAAAATGTCCATTGTCAGTGTCAAAATTTGTCATGATCCTTGTACAATTTATTCCTTATCAGGAATAAAAATTTCACTGGGGACACTGCAATTTCTGATTGATATCTATATTAATTTTTGCAAAAGGTCGTATACAATTTTCGTACATTCTAATGACAATATTTTCTGTATGCCCTTCAACTTTTTTACAATTTATAATACGAGTAAATGCTGTTGTCACCAATTTTTTTTCTATGTGCTTAGAATATTCTATAGAGTGCATATCTAAATTTTAAATTTCATGCACAGTTGGTTTCTTCGTTTCAATTTGTGATTTCTGCTTTGTCATTCTTTCGCTGTGAACATTGAGTTTATTACAGTTTGAATCAGTATTTATAATTGTTTGAATAGTGAAAAACACATGAAATTCATTATTCTATAATGGGCACACAGTAGAACACCGAATTTACAGTTTTTAACTGTAAATTTGGTTGAAAACTCATGAATTTTTAAATATCGAACATCAATTTTAACAGATCATTTTTTTCCGTGTAGATACCTACACTATGGGCCTGGTATCGATGATTCCATGTAAGTTGACAAATTTCATGATTTATTCATTCCCAATTTTTCAAACGCGTTTTTCTCAACACGAAGTTTTTCAAATCGGTACCCAAAATTTCTCGAAAACCAATGAACCGATTGCCTTAAGGTTTTTTTGTGGTTATTCTATACACCATTATCTAGTACTTGTCATAGGATTTTTTTCCGTTACTTAGTTTTTGTTTTATAGGCAAAATAATAACTAATTTTTGGCCCAAAAATCACTATTTATGTTCAAACGTCCGCCATTTTGTCATAAATCGATATTTTCAAAATCGGCTATGACAAGTACTAGATTATAGTATCTAATTTAATAATCTTTTTGGTTTTATTTTTCAGATGATTTTTGAAGAAACGCCAGTGGGTACCCGCAGATTTTTTTACGGCGCTCCAAGGATCATACAATGTCCTTGTATATTTTTGACATGTTTAAATGAAGAAAATTAAACATATTTTTTAAAGTATATACTTTTAGATAATTAAAACCCCAATCGACAATTTCAAAGCGTTTTCCTTGAAAAAAAATCACAAAAATGACCTTTTTCAGGCTCCTAGGTGTTATCTCCCCTTGATCAGACATTCCGTACGTACTTCTCTGCGAAATGCAATTAGGAACATAACTTTTAAATTTGAAGTAAATCGAGTGAAAAGTTTTGAAATTATTTGTCACGCCAATGGGAAAAAAGTGGTTTCGAGAAGTTTCGAGTAGTCGGCCATTTTGAACATCGAAAAAATGTATATGTATTTTTTTTCTAACAGCTTGATATTCATACTAAATAGATGTGTAATTAATTTTATGAATGAATCACTTTTTCGTGTGAAAAAAATTGTTAAATTCGCAGATGATTTTATACCCGTTACCGTGGCCTAAGGCCTTAAATAAAAAGCCTGAAAAATGTTTTCATGGTTTTTGTAGCTTAAATGTCCAGAGGAAATTTGCGAAATAAAAAAGAAATCATCTTCGTTGCATTCCAACGATGCAAACGTCATATTTTGCCTACAAAAATCCCTCAACCATTTTTCGATATATTTATTCAGCGGTTTGCGATATAAATCTATGGAAGATCTTATGTAATAATGAAAAATAAGTAAAATATAATGTAAAAACGAACTTTCGTTGCGTTCCAATGGAAACATCAACCCCATATTTTTGGCCGATGCAGGCTATGAACATCACTACTATACTACCGTGAATTTTCATTAGGGAGTTGCGACCAAAGTTGGCGAAAAAAAGTCAACCGATAATAATAAAAATAAAGAAATAAAAAATGACATAAGAAAAAAAATCGTTCTATTCCAACGATACGAATTTCGTCATCATTTTTATAATATACGCACTTTGGTTCAAATTTCACCTAGGTGAAAAACCTATGCAAACCCAAACAAACTATAACGTTGAAGTTTGCTTCGTTGTAATGCAACCATTTTTTCGTTCATTTTTCAATTATTTATTTCCACGATTATCGAAAGCCTTTTCTTGCAAATTGCGATTGTAAATCTCTAATAAGAATAGGTAAAAACGTTTGAGTGATGTTCGAAGCAAAAAAAATCGGCATTGAAAAACATATCGCTGCATTCCAACGATGCCATCTTCAACATTATAACAAACTACGATGTTAAAGCTCGCATCATTGGAACGCAATGAAAAATCTTTTCCAATCTTTATTTCTTCATTTTCTTCATCATCCAAAATCATATCCTGCAAATTCGGACTGCAGATTTTTGACAAGGATCCTAAAAAAACTTTCGAGAGTTTTTCGTGGTCCAAATTTGCCAAACAAAATTTCGACCCACTAAAGTTTCGTAGAAATGCAACGAAAATATAATGCACATTCAGACTCCGAAAATAACTGGAACATTTAAAAAAATCCTTATTCAAAATGTATACCCAAAAACTGTGAACAAATATTTCAAACAATAATAAAAATAAAGGAATGAAGAAATCGTGAAGAATTTTCGTCGCGTTCCAGCGATGCAAACTTCAACATCATTAACCATTATGCTGCTGAAGTGTGCATCGTTGGAATGCAACGAAGATTCTTCTTGAGTTCAATTGAGAAAAGAACTCAAAATTTATTGAGAAAAATTAAGAGTTGATTTTCTTCATCTATTTGTTTTTATTAATATCTGGAATCTTTTTTCGCTGGTTTTGGTTACAGATTTTCAATAAAGATCCTCGAAAATGTTTCCGATCTTTTCGTGGTCTGTGGCCAAAAGTTGGCAATACGAAAATGATATATTTTCATGAAGTTGAAGTTTGCATCGTTGGAATGCAACGAAAATTCTTTCCATTAGTATCCAAAATCATATTTTGCAAGATTTCGGTGGTAGATCGCTGAATGAGAATCCTAAAAGATGTTTGCGGGATTTTCGCAGCTGAAAACTACCCAAGGAAGTTCAGGAAATAGCAAAAAAATCAATTCCGCTGCATTCCAACGATGCAAACTTCAACGTCATATATTTTCGTGCAGTCCAACGATGCAAACTTCAGTACCACCAAACGTTGACGTTTTCATCGTTGAAAGGCAACGATTTTTTCTCTTGATTTTCCATTTCGTTACTTTGATGCTTATCCGAAGCCTTCTTTTTTGCAAATTGCGGTCGTAAATCTCCAATAAGAATACGTAATAACGTTTGAGTAGTTTTCACAGTCGAAAAAAAATTCAAACAAAAAAAGGCATTTCGTCGTGTTCCAACGATGCAAACTTCAACATCATATCAAACTTCGATATCATAACGAACTAGGAATAAGCTTGTTTTCGCGTGCCTTCTTGAGTTCGTGTATGTACACGTGATTGAGAAGGGGTAGAGGAAGTAATTGCGCATAAAAAATTGGAAATCGATGATGCACGTGACGTTATCAGGCTCTCTCTCTCTCTCTCTCTCTCTCTCTGTCTCTCTCACGCCCTTTCGCATACGTCGCCCGGCCACGTGACCTAGGAGACGCTGGAGATTTAATGGGGAAGCCTGCGGACCGTGACAACCCTAAATATCGATCGAGCTGCGTGCCACAAGAGAGGGGGTTGGATAGGCGGATAGACAAACGTCCTTGTAGAATCGCACACGAGGGCAATGAAAACGTGCAACACATTACTATTCGGGTAGGGCATGCATCCTCGAGGGGGATGGAACAAGTCTGTGCCGGGAGGGGTTGGATCACATGCTTCAAATCCATAAACACTGGACGATCGAAATTTCATGTGCGATTTGCCGCACTCGCGTTATCACTCTAATCGATTAAAGTAGTCCAGGCCGGGCTTCGATCGACAGGATTTTCATAATTTTTTTTCAGCTTCACTAAATATATTAATAATCGTGTCTGTAAAATTTCAGGGTTGGTTATCGACCTGATTACAGGGAGAAAAATTAAAATTGCGTGCTTTTGTGAAGGAATTCCGAGACGACTGTTAAAAACTTGTTAAATGTTAAAAATCACCGTGCAGTAACGGCAACCAGATGACAACCCTGAAAATTCGCTTATTATTACTGAGTAAAACACAGATTTTCACGAAAATAAAATAAAATAAAATTTCTTCTTCAGATGGAACATATTACCAGATTTTCTAGTCAATTTTGATGTGTAACGAAATAAGCAAAACTTAAATTTAAAAAATATATAATATCAGCGAAATTTTACCGTGCATTCAATTATTTTGTGCCTTTCACAAATGTCTATAAAAAAGTATCGTCTTTATAACAGTTATTTTAAGAATTATTATAAAATTTAATGAGTGTTATAGGAAAATGTATTGTGCTGTCGGTAAAAATTATCGTGCGCGCTTACCCTTTTTGCATAGTAAAATTTTACCTACGTATTTGAAATGTTCTGTAACGTGAGTTTAAAAAAACTTGTATACGAATTATTATGTTTTTCTATAGAAACAATATGTAAGGACGAAAATAAATATGAAGGTGAATGCGAGGAATAGCGAAGAACTGCGGCTGAGTAAAAAGAAAAGCGGAATTGTAACACCTTTGTAAAAGACTGAGAAGGTCATGCAAATAAAACTACTACTACTATTATGTTTTTCTCACTTGTCACCACATTGAAATATATTACGGCCATTTCTACCGTGAAATTCACGACAAAAATTACTTTTTAATTCTCTCCGTGTATATAACCGTGGGAATCCGTCAGATTCTTAAAAATAATCAAATTTACATACTCAACACTTGCAGTAATCCAATGCTCTCAGAAAAAATTACGCTTAGTGACCTTATTTTTATGTAATATCAAGTTTAATTTGAACTTCCGGTATTGGATTTATTACCACTTGCTACGATAAAGAGACGCGACAGCAAGGCAACAGCTGACTGTAGTCCTAACCTCATCTCACTCATTCGAATTTCCACGCATATTTCATTTTTAACCGACATATTTCGCCGACACAAATTTTCCACGCTTTTTACCAGTCGTGGGCCCGAATACAATGCTTTATATTTCCCGCATCTCACATTGTTTTGACAGATCGACGTTGAAAAGCACGGAGGTTGAACTCGCCTGGTTGAGCAAAAAGAGACGGAGATAGAATCAATGTTGCCAAATATCGAACCTAGAAATACTGCGCGAATCGTTGGAATAACTATTTCTCCTTCATTTTTCTAATTAAACATGAACACTCATTGAACAGTTAACACATGGAAAATGTTAGTTGTTAAAATAATTTACTTTTGCATACGTTAAAAATATAAATTGTACAAGTCTCAGGTATGAACAGTGGTATGACTAGTGTGAAGCGATAGGACTACCTTAATCTCTCAACGAAGAGACGCGGCAGCGTCTTGACGTCAAGTAATTAAAGGGTAAGGTCAAAGTAGAATTTTAAAAAAATCGATTTTTTTTCACCGAAAATTTTCACTCGATTTACTTCAAATTTAAAAGTTACGTTCCTAATTGCATTTCGCAGAGAAGTACGTACGGAATTTCTGATTAATGGAAAACTTTTCATTTTATGAGCAGTTTTAGGCGAAATTTTTCACTGAAAATTCATTCAACTTACAACTTTTGAATAAAACAATATTTTTTTAATTCCGTACGTACTTCTCTAGGTATTCTAATGTAGATTGACGAGAATTTTTGTTTTTGTTCTGGGTACAAAATTGTAGATGCTAAATGTCACGCCGCGAAGCGCCTAAAAAAAGATAACATGAGAAAATATTGGTAGTCGGCCATTTTGTACATCGAAAAAAATATATAAATTTTTTCTAACAGCTTGATATTCATACTAAATAGATGTGTAATTATTTTTGTGAATCACCTTTTCATACGAAAAAAAATTGTTAACTTCGCACATGATTTTATGCTCGTTACTGTGGCCTAACCCCTTAAAAAAACATCGTCGCTACTGAAAACGCCACCGATCTCGACGCCACTGACGAACTGACGACACGCCGTGACTCTTTATACAGTAAGATGGCCTTTCAGCAATGGTGTTGAAGTTTGCATCGTTGGAACGCAACGAAAGTTCCGCTTCGCATTTCATTTTCCATATTTTTATTATTATAAGTGATCTTTTTTTTTATAGATTTATAATGTAGATCGCTGAACAAATTTCTTAAAAAATGTTTGAAGGACTTTTGTAGGCGAAGTCTGCCAAAAAAAAAGTTCAATTCGTTGCAGTCCAACGATGCAAACTTCAGCATCGTTTGTAGCAGACCACTTTTACCTTTGTCTCGACATAACGCGAAAACGCGGAAACAAATCGAAAATCTAATGACAGTTTGACAATGTAATGTGATTTTTTTCCTATCGTTTTTGCTCGGGCTATTTTTCGATTCGTCCACTCAATCTTGAGATCTCATAATTCACGGCCGAATGCTCGAGTGACTTTTTACCCTAAAAATTGTTCCACGCTTGTTCGTCGTAATTACAACGGGCAATCTTACTGTTCGGGGATCGAAAATTTTCAGACTTTGATATCATTGTATACTTTGAAAGCTGATGCCTTCTTTTCCGCTCATTTGATAGCTACCACGTTCAAGTTTGCATCGTTCCAGCGCAAGGATTTTTGTTCTTCTCGTTTCGTTATTTTTATCATTATCGAAAGCCTTTTTGTTGCGCGTTGAGGTCATAAATCTTCAAGGCCTTACGTACCTTTGAAAACATGTATAAACATCCCAATAGCGATATGGTTGATATCTATAAACATTCCAACAATGATACGGTCCGAGGAAAACTCGTTTTTAAACTTTGAAACATGACGTTGAAATTTGCATCGTTCGAACGCGACGATTTTTCGTTTTTTACTTCTTTATTTCGGCTATTATCAAAAACACTTTATTGCAAAGTGAGGTCGTTGCTCCCTAATGGAAATAAGAAAAAGTAGTCCAATGAATTTCATACGTTAAATCGGGCGAGAAAAAAATTGTATCGAATGAATATTATTGTTTTCAATTCATTCAAATCCGATGATATTATTTTCAATTGTTTTTCAAAATTGTATCAATTGAAAATAATAATACCCAGCGATTTTAACAGCCTAAATCGGCCACAAAGAATTAGAATAATTAATTCTTCGTTATTCTAATTCTTTTTGGCCGATTCAGGTTGCGGAAATCGCTCAAACGTTTGTACGTATTCTTATTGAAAATTTATAACCTCAATTTGCAAAAAAGGCTTTGATTAATGATAAAAAAAAAGAAATTAAAAAGTGGGAGAAAAATATCGTTGCGTTTCAACGATGCGAACGTCATCATTATTGAAAAAATGTTTTCAAAATCGGGCGGATTCCTACAATTTTCAACCGATTGACTTCAAATTTCGACTGTAGCTTCTTAGATGGATTCTATAGCGAAGTACACGCCACTTTCACGGTCGATTAAGAATTACGGTTTTTTTTTTTGGAGAAAAAAATTTGGAAATTCCACAAAATTGAAAAAAATCAATATTTTTGTATAGTTCTTCGCTAGCAAAACTAATTTAGATTACGGGAAAAAATTGTTGTTTTGCGATTTTTTTTTAATTGTGCCAAATTTGGAAAAATCAATATTTCGGTATAATATTTCGCTAGCCAAACTCATGTAGATTAAAAAAACGATTTTTTTGCGATTTTTTCCCAAAACAATGGTGCCAAATTTGCAAAAATCAATATTTTGGTGTAGTAATTTGCTAGCAAAACTCATGTAGATTAAAAAAAGTTTTTTTGTTCTAGGTGCCAATGTGCGTCTCCGAGTCCGCGTAAAAAAAGGCGTTCTCTTTCTACCGGTCTCTGGCCCGCCATTTTGTATTTTTTTTTAATAAAAAATTGATTCAAGCACCTACAGATATGTAAAATAAACCCTCCAAACCTCATATTGATTGGGTCAATAGTATTAAAACCAAATTTGAAAAGAAAGAAAAAGAAGCCTCCTTTTCCGACCATCCAAAGGTACATAAGGCCTCAACGAGAATTCGCGAACACGTTTCGTTGATTTTCACAGTCTCAATCAGCAAGAAAATTGAGCGATTAAGAAGAATGAATTTTCTCTGCATTCCAACGACGCAAACTTGACCGTCATCGATGGCCGGCAAGGCGAACTCTGTTTTGTTTGCATCACGAACGATTTCGCGAGGATCGATAAACGACTTTCACCGATCGTCTTTTCCAATGCCACAACGATGATCCGACACTTTGTGAATTCGCGGGTCCCCCAAACACTCGACGCATCAACGACGTTCCCAATTACCGAGAAATAGCCACGAAAATTTCTCTCACTCATCCTCCGGTCACCGGCGAACAAAAACTCTGCTTTCGAATTATCGACTGAATCGAGACGCGCGAATCATCGAGAAAATGATGAAAAAAAAAAAGCCGCCACACCGGAAAACGCACAGCATCGTCGCAAAAAATTGATCGAACAAACAAAAGTTGCGCTCGCGAAACGAATTACGAAGAAAAACAAAGGGCCAAGGAGTCCGTCGAGGTGGACACATGAAATTCACGGATCAGCGGGATTTATCGAAAAAACTGAAGAATTACTTACGAGAGAAAAAAAAACGAGCTGAGAAACGTTTCGCGCTGTCGAAGTAACTCTATCATCTGACGTCGCGGCGTAGTGTGGAGGGGAGGGAGGCCGGGCGGGTCGGGAGTGGGGGGAGTCGAGTTCGTCGGGTAGTCGGAGAAGGGATAAAGGCGAGCGCGCGGGCGCGCGAGGGGAGCGGGGTGGACCCGCACACAATCGATGTGACGTCGTCCCTCGTTGGGCGTTCGGTATCGCCTCTCGCGCACTCACTCTCGCACCGTTCTCCCAAATAACGCAAGAGAAGCCGATTTTTCTCTCTTTTTCGTCTCAATCGAGAAATTTGCCTCGATTAACGATTTTTCAATAATCGAGCGGATCGTCAACGAGATTTAGATACACCGGGCACACTGGCCCGTATTCTCTCTCGCTTCGCATGGCAGATGCACTAAACATGTTTAAAAGAGATGAAAAAAAAAACACGTACGCGCACGCACCTCCCTCTATATTGCTTCACTTCGGCGACTCGGGCGCACGCGAAAAGAAACTTAATATTTACATGCGTGGGTGTATCCGTTGTACACGTACGAGGCTTACACTTGGGCGCACAAATCTGCGTATCGCACTACGCAAGTGCAGAAAAAAACAACAGCCTCGTTGGCGTTCGAGGATTTTGATATGAAAAAAGGAAACTATACGCCGCGATGTTGACTCGCCGCTAGTGACTTCGCAACTGAGAAACGCGTGTTCACGAGGGACTTGCTACCCGTTTTTCCGCAACCTCTGCCTTCTCTCCTTTTTGCCGGTTCGCGTAGGTTATGGCCACGGGCCAGTCTTCCCGTCGAAAAAAAAAACACCGCGGGGCGCCACGGGAATCGAGCGCACTACGATCCTGGCTCTGTCGCACTCGCGACCCCCCACCCTTTTATTTTCCACGCACACACTCGCGACACTACCGTCTCGATATTCTCCCCGGCCGACGACACACTTTGCGTCGGCGGTTCGCAAAGCACGTGTGTTGCGCTGTTCTCCCTTATTTTGTGCACTTTTCTTCGCACCCCCCTGAAACGCCAAAAAGACGTAGCGACGGAGAAATTAGCGTGGATACACTTGCGAACTACGTCACACTTTGGTACACTCGTTAGAGCGATACCCCTTGAATTTCATCGATACGCGAAGATTCTTTTTTTCGATTACCTTTATTATTCAGTGCACTCCGACTGTTTTCCGCGTTTATTTGTTTCGAGATAAAAATGTGCGTGTCGCACATGCGTACGCGAGTCTTCGGAGAGTCTCGAGAGGACGAAGAGACCGTGCTACGTGAACGCGTGTGAAGCCTCTCACCGACAGTTGCGCGCGCACCTACACGCACACACGGCTATTCGATACCAGAAGTCTCGCGACAACTCGGCCGCCACTCCGTAAACGTTCCTCCTTCACGCGTTCT
This sequence comes from Ophion obscuratus, assembly GCA_964007375.1. Taxonomy (NCBI): domain Eukaryota; kingdom Metazoa; phylum Arthropoda; class Insecta; order Hymenoptera; family Ichneumonidae; genus Ophion; species Ophion obscuratus. Next base: position 17,645,856 of record OZ023320.1, read on the forward strand.
CATACTCTTATTTCCGCACCTTTAAACGCGCAAAAACGACGGAAATCCCTATCACTCGTATATAAATAAATACACATACGTGTATATAGAAATATCCCGAGTGCAAAGTTTTTCCCAGGCAGAGCGAGAAAAAACGACGAAAAAGCGCTACACCGTAACCGTGCGAGACTTCGCGGTGTCGATGTTTCCTTCGACTTTCCCTACTCCCCTTGTGGCCATGCGCGCGCGCGCTCGCTCGCTCGTGAACACACGGCGAAACTCGCGGCGTATACGTGTGTACACTTGATTAGCCGTGTGACGTCACTTGTACACCGCAACGCGCGTATTGTCACACACTCGTACCGGAGCGCGCTCGACGAAACGCGCGCACCACGACCTCGTCCCAAAACTCTCTGATCGTTTCTTCTTTCTCTCGGCTCTCTCCCTTACCCCCTCCGCGCGACGTATACGCTGCACCAATGTACGTGCGCGTATATGTATACACACACACGCTGGTATATGCGAGAGCGAACGCTCGCACGCACACAAACACGTCGCCGAGTTATGATCTGGAAAAATAACGTGCTTTCCGCACCTCGACCGTGCAGTCTCTCACTCTCTCTCTTTTTCGTTGTTCACCCAGCGCTCGTCTCGCCCAGCGAGATTATCCCGACTCTTCGTTTCTTCTTTTGTTTTTCCTTTTTCCCCTTCGAACCAGCGAATTCAATCGAGGAGTGGAGCTAGCGCTAAACGCGGGTGCGCGAACGAGTAAAAAACACACACACTTGCGTTGCAACGTGAAACAACTGATTCGACGGGAGAAGAACGCAACGCGAAAAAGCGAGCACGGCAAAGGCAAAAGCCCCGACAGGGGGCGACAGCGGTCAGTCTCGCGAGCGCCACCGCTTGTCCACACCGCGGTGAGAATACGCCGCGCGGCGACAAGAGACTCGGCGGAGGGGATACGCGACGTGAAGCCGTTCCGTCTTCCGTACAGCGCTCTCTCGACGAATATCCCGGACTCGCGAGAAAATAAAAAAAAAAGATAGCGGGAGTGAGAGCGAGAGAGAGGGACGAACGAAACGATCGTACACGAAAGCTTCGCCCGAACATTGCCGAGAATAAACGAGAACTGTAGCGCCGCTAAACGCGAACGATTCAATATCAAGTGCACGAGTACACGACCCGCTGTGCTCCACCTCGTGGACTTGGCTTTTGCCACTTTGGCTCCGTTTTTTTTCCTTCTTTTTCGGGGGCTTTTTTTGTTCCGACGAGAAACCGATTATTTTCCGATCCCCTCGTGTTGACACTCTTCGAATGTAGGTTAAGCACGATACCGTATTGACTCTGTGTAAATGCTTTGAAGGATTTTCTTCCTAACTCCGCCCCCCCCCTGCGCCACTTGGTCTTACCTCGATGTTACAGTGCTCAATATTACGATACCGCGTACGCCCAATGCCCACATGTACCTTCCGTATATAGGTGATGCATAAACTATTCGACACGAGAGAGGGAGAGATAGGCTTGAGTAACGGCGCACTGACAACCGCCCGAGAGAACTATTACATTACACAATATCGTTGCGCACGTGGTATCGCATAAGCGTGTCCCTGAAACACGAAATTGTACGCTCGTATATACAACGAAGGTTTTTTTTTACGCTTTTGACGTGTGGGCCTTTTGTTTTCTTTCGGAAAGACTCTCGATTCCAGATGGCACTGCTTACGCATGAGACTCGACGAATGACCCAATTAACGATTTACGCGCGTGCTCGTGTAATTATTAACTTTTGATGGTTCACGCACGGCGGCCATCTTTTTTTTTCATTGCGTAAAATCACGCGGATGAGGAAATAGCGGCGTGAAAGGATTTTTTCTAATCTGAAGAAAGGCATTGCGGCAAAAGAGGGATCGTGGAAAGTTTCGTAATGAGAATCTTTCGATGGGTTGGATCGATTGGCTTCGGGGACGCTTTGAACGACAAAAATACACGGACACGTTTAATTATTGTACTTACGGAGATTGATGAGAATATTGAATCGTTTCTTCAACATTTTCGCTTGTGTTTCCGCTTTCGACTTTATTTATGTACGATAACCTCTAATCGAAGCGAATGGATAATTGACGGGACAATCGCGTGTCTCGATTCCATCGTTTTCGAAATACAAATCGATCGGGGCTCCGATATTGTTGAACGCGAAACGATAAAGTAATCGTGAATTTCGGACTATTCTCGGTCGCGACCGATACATCGCGTCCTCGCTAAATTATTCAATGCCTACAAAGTTTTCCGAGCTGGGCAACGAAATATCTCGGATAATTCACGGTCCGCGGATTTTGCACGGCTATAGTGTGTCGAGCAATATTCATCATTTTTCACTCAGGACTTGTGCATGGACGCTAGCCCATTCTCTACTCAAGACATGCTTTATAAACATTGGAAACGCGAAATTTTATACGAAAAAAGTGTTTTGACTTCAAACTTCTTTAACATGTAAAAACTTGTTTTTATATCTCGAAATTGAAAAACTTGGCTCGACGGATTCTAGCTGAAACAATATCTTGCGACAATCTTTTCGTATTTTTCCGCTCGATTGAGTCGGAGAGCATTCTATTGTGCAGACAATGGGTACGTATGTGTTTGGCATAGGCCTGGGATAACATACGCGAAAGGAATTAATAATTTATCGTTAGTGGACTATATCTACCTAGGTGGGTAAAAAGTTGAATTTTCCAAAAATATTTTTATTCGATAGTATCACCTTTTAGCTATATTCCTGGACATTTTCATTGAAATATTCCTAAAATTGTATGAGCTTCAGCTAGAGCTTGCAATCCGGATGTCCGTATTATCCGGATATCCGCCATTTTGTTAAATCCGGATAACGAAGGCAACTTAATGTGGATAATGCGGATAGTAAAGGTCATTAAATAATTACGATTTGAACATGGAACTAACTATAGTGAAACAATAATTTCGGCATTTTGTGCAGTGAGTACACGTAGCTAACGAGTAATCTTAAGGTAATCCTATCGAATGAAATTCCTATCGAAATTCGAAATAAAATACGCAATTAGACAACAAACTAACGGACATAACCTCAACGTGACAGCGTGAAAACGTCGAACAGTAAAAGCGGTAAAAGTGAAAACGGAATTCGTTGGTCTTGACCAGCAAGTTGTTGTTCGTCGTAGTGCGAAATTCAGCCACCAGCGCCACTTGTGTTGCTAGTACAAGACATGAAGTATGGCATTGGTGTAAAACATTTTGAAAGGCAATCGATTATAATTCAGCAAAAGGAAAAGTGATCCTTAAATTTAACGTATAGTTTATAAGTAATATTTATTGCGAATGAAAGATTCTTCGCAGGAATATGTATTTCGAATATATAAAATATATTATCGCACACATGATTTCGACGATCGAACGAATTGACCTATTTCAATTTCCGATCGAATTAATTGAAGATACATTGTTTTCTTTTTTTTTTCACTTTTTTTCAAGATATACACTTTAATTTCACGCCCTCAAAAAAGTTTCTTAAATAATGTATCCGCTAAAAAATCCTCCTAAAGAATACCCCTAAATAAATTTACCCCCTAAAAAAACTCCTTCACATTTTGGTTCCCCCTAAATTTGGAATAACTATTTTTTCATTTTTCTAATTAAACGTGAACATTCATTAAACAGTTTACACGTGGAAAATTTTAGTTATTACAAAGTTTTTTTTGCATATGTTTAAAATATAAATTATACAAGTCTCAAGTATGATCAGTGGTATGACTAGTGTGAAGCGATAGGATTATCTTAATTTAAAACATGTTTTTCTTTGTTTTAAATTTTATGTGTGACACATTCAATAGTATTTCATTCAAAAAAAATCACGCGCGATTCCCGCGACTGACAAGTTGCTTACTGTTTCTTATCTTATGTCGTCCAAATTGCAAGAAGCGTGCGCGGGATACGCGACGCTAGCGTTGGTTTGCCACGTCAGAGCGAGAGAATGGTTAATTTGTAATCTTAGAAGCAAGAAGTTTTACGTTTGTTAATTTTGTTAATGATTGTTTTGTATTTCGTTTAATATTTTATGATCTCATTGTTACTGTGATAATTAGTTTAAGTTTTAAAAGAAAGAGTTACCTAACTGTTTTCAATGATACATACTTTATTTTAATATTTTATGGTAAATAGTAGCATATTATTATGCTCGATCATTTTGTGATATTAAAAATGTTAATGCCGTCCATTAGTTATAGTGAAGAGAGCATTTTTTAAATAAAAATGAATGAAACCCCTTTTTAATGAGTTGCCTTTGTTTTTTTTTTTTTCAAAATTATCCGGTTTAGACGAAAAATCCGGATATCTGGATAGTAAGGTTCGCTACTAATCGTATTATCCGGATACGAAAAATTAACGGATAATGCAAGCGTTAGCTACGGCTTCCAACAGTTGGCCGGGCGAGCGATAGCAGCGCCATACTTCAAACTTTAAACGCGTTTCTCTCGAAACACTGTTTTCAAAGTCGGTGGACATGATATCTCGAGAAACACTCGATGGATTGTTTACAAATTTACAGGAGATACGACAAAAAACATTTAAAGGTCGTTAACGATCTCTCTTTTTCAAAATCGACCTTCATTTTTTAATAGTTACGTAAAAATGACGACTTCTTTCATAGACTTTGAATGCTCGAGTTTCAATTCGTCGCCACGTTGTTAAAAAGATTATTAAAAAAATCGACGATCGTCAACGACTCGTTTATTTATTGTTAGCTTGAATAACCCGTTTGGTTTTCAGAATTCGGATGGACCGCTTAAGCTGGACGTCGCGAAAAAAAATTTCATCATCTGCTGGCGGACATGTTTTTGTTGTTTGTCTGTATTTTTTTAGCGATTTTTTTCAAAAGACTCAACACGTACCTTTGTGTTGAAAAAAATGCGTTTCTTTTTCACCAACCGTTGCCCAGAAAAAAAATCGGAATTCGGCCATTTTTTTCGAACCTCTAGTAGATGTAGCCCCTTAGAAAAAGAAAACCAAAATCCTCGTAGTCAAAGTACCGTATATGATGTACGATTTCTACTTTTCGATGTTTTCACGATTCATCTTAGGGGGCGTACACAAATTACGTAACGCAAAATGACCGAATTTTTACCCCCCCCCCCCGCCCACGTAACGGGACCGTAACGCTTGGCCAAAACCCCCCCTCGCTATTCCGTTACGTAACGGGTGCTTTGTCGTCAATAATTACGATTTTTTCCATAGACATAAATAATTATGAAAGGATCGGGTTTATACTCATTTTATGAAGTATATATTCATCTACTTTTGTACCAATGTTTATGTTAAAATCTTGAAAATTAACCGCGATATATGCCTTGATGTGACGATGAACAAAAAAAAATTCTCTTCATTGTCCCATCGATATATTTATGAAAGATTATCTATAAATTAAAAGCAAATAATTTATCGATATCTATACAAATGTAGCTATCGTTATGCGTAGCCATTTTTTTGTTTTGGTTTTTTTTTGTACAAAATGCCGACAGTTTGGACATTTTTTTTCTTTCTATTTTCAAGGCCCTTATTCTGTATTCAAGCAGTCTGAAAAAATAGTAATTATCAAATGTTATAAACGCGGGTACGTACAACTTAGTCACTGCGATTACAAAAATGTCTTCAAGAAAATTGAAAATCGGTTGATAAGTTTTTAAGTATTCGCTCGGACAAGGTCGAAAAAACCAGTGTCGAGAAAAACGCGTTCAAAGTTTTCGTTCCGTGTTTCTTGATATAAAGTTATGTTTTTTTCTAGAATATTGATACTTACATTGAAATATCTAGTCGCGGGCGATATGACGGTTCTTCATCTTCATGATAGGTCACAAAATAATAAGAGCCTGGACTTTATCTATTGTAAATGATGCCACACCTGTAGGGACTGAGGGCACTAACCGGTCGCGCCACCTGCTCTCACTAAAGTGACTATAACTCCGTCAATTTTCGGACTTGTGAATAAAAATATTGCCAACATATTTTTCAATACATGAACTTTGAAGATTCAAAATAAATTCATTTAAAGTTTGCTTGGGGGATGTGGGAAAGCTACTGTGCAAGTTCTTGCACAGACTTTCCTCCTTAACTGACATTGCGTATAGAAAGCTGTGAGCTTTGCACGGTAAAATTGCACGCGAGGTTTAAATTAAAAACTTGAACATGCGAAAATTTTGCTACTACTGGCAATTTTAAAATCGTGACGTAACGCAAACCTTGACCACCCTACCTCCCCCCCAATTGCGTAACATAATTTGCGTACGGCCCCTTATCAAAAAAATCCGCAAATCCGCTGATTTCCGACTAGGCTGAAAAACCGTAAAACAAAATCTGAAACTGCAAAAACAGAACGTCCCCCCAACAGCGCAGTTGCCCGAGTTTTCGTTTTATTGAAACTTATAAACAGCCCGGGTAGACACGGTCAGTTATCCAAGTCTTTCAGCGATTTCGTTTTTTCGTATTGTTCGAACAAACGGATAACATCGCCATTGTTAAGATCGCGCGCCAGTTGGAGTGGCGTGCGTGATTTGTTGTCGCGAATGGTGAGATCAGTGACGGCGATCAATATTCGACAAACGGCCGAGGAGTTTGCGAGAACGGCGCGATGCAGAGCAGTGTAACCGTCGGAATCGCGTATGTTCGGATCGCCGCCGCAGCTCAAAAGATACTCGACGACGTGAGTGGCGCCGCGCATCGACGATCTGTGAAGTGACGTAGCGTTGCCGCAACGCGTGACGGCGTCCACGTGCGCACCGTTCCTCATCAACGCCTTGCACACTTCCAAGTGTCCGGCGCGCGACGCGTAATGGAGCGCCGTGTAACCAGCGCCATCTTCAACACTCGAAGACACTCCTTTTCTTAATAAATCCTCGACCCTGTCGATATCGTTGCTCTGGGCTGTCGACAGAATAACAAATCAGCTATCGCTGTCAACATCGCGAGCGTAGGAATAAAGAGAAGAAAAACAAGTGCTTTCTCGTGGGCGCATACCGGCGTACCAGATGCCTCTTTCGAAATCCAATTCCGACAGTGTTTGACGGACGCCAACCGTGTCGCTCGAACTCGCTTCGCAACACGTCCTGTGACTTCCGGCTTCGTCGCAATTCTCGATTTTCCTCGTACGCTCCATTATTCATCACCTGGAACTGACTATACACATTTTCGTACACAGCCTTTGGCTAAATAGTCCTTGCGCTTCTCCGAACGATCTTTCGCAGTTCTAAGCTCCCTAGGGCAAACGTTCGACTCGTATTCGCGATTTTCACGACCTAGAGGTGGCGCAGTGATATTTCAATATGGCCGGTCAAACTATAGTCCCGAAGGCAGAGTTGCCAGATTGGGCTATAAACCGCGATTCGGGCTATCTTAGGAGGCCATTTCGCGGCCCAGATGTTTGATACGCGCTAAAGCGCGATTTGGGCTATATGCGAAAATAAAATGGCTTTCTTTGCGCTCTTAGACCATGTAACTACAGAACGCACCTTGCATAGTTCGCTTCAAAGAAAACCATCCGCACATTTTTACAGGGAGTGAGGAAATACACACATACACACAATTTACTACAGTGACAAATTATCATCACGTATTTACACACGCACACAAGAAACATATCATCACATAACATAATACAGCACGCTAACAAAACCATTATACAAAAATCGTGTTCTTTCTTACACACTATACGTATGTGTGCGCCAAAATAGAAAAATAGAGGAGCACCTATGTCGATAGCGCAATCGTTAACAAATATTTTATGGAGGTTACTTTTATTATGGGTTTTAGAGTAATATATTTTATACCTATAAATAATTGAACGTAGTAAAATACATATTTATTGAAATCTTAAATAAAAATATAAAATTATACAGCCATCGAGTCATTGTTACGTGATTCACATGGTGTGATTTAAAGTTTGTATGAAATTGCGTCATGGACACAAAAAGCCTATTATTATCCCGTTTGAATCCATGGTCACAAACAACACGAATTTTAAATTTATTATTATGAATTGGAGGAAAAGTAAACTTCAAATGTAAAAAAGAAAAACTGTTTATTAATTACGTATTATAAAATAAAAATACATAACGAACATCCAACATAAAAAAGCATTTTCCTTCAGGCCGCTATACTCATATACCCCCGCGTCCTCTTCTCAGCCGACAAGGAAAGCTGAGTTCAACTTGAATCCGGACGATCCGGACTCCGCCCCCTGTCCCTGCCCAAGAGAATGTGCCAAAGAATATTGATGTACCAGAGATTCAAATTTGGAATGCAGAGGACCTGCCAAACGAATTTTATGTTTCTCTGATGGACATAGTTGATTTAGATTTCTAGAGAACGTAAAGATACTTACTTTAATATTCTTATTCATATATCATATATGAGACTGTGATTGAAACTGGGTGATTTTTGTACTAGTGTAATCTCAAGGAATAAGTATTTGTTTATTTATGTGATTGTTTTAGCCTGCTACAAAATACAGATATTTTATTATGTTTGATTTAAAAATAATTAAAGAAATAATTCAATTTCTAAATTATTTCGGTGCTTTTCTTTTATGACCTACCAAAACCACGAATTTGGGCTATATGCGAGCTTTTACCGCGCTATTTGGGCATCGTAAAGTCCCGCGGTTTTTGGGCTACACAAGCAGCGTCTGGCGATGGTTTCGCTCACTACACGTCTGGCAACTCTGCCTGAACGTAAACAATTACTTTGTTCTTGATTTCCTGCGAGTCGGCTGTTGGATTTACATCCGTGTTAGATCGTAAAGAATAATTCATTTTCCGCTCTTTTTTAACTCTGTTAGCTCTGAATTTAGATTTTTTTAGGTTATGAGAGTCACTCGCAGGTTTCGAGGAGTGATTGTATTTTTCAGAGCATACTTTTTACAAGGGACGTCTGAAATTATATTTATACATTGTATATCATAGAAATAACTTAATATTGCTCGATTTATTATTTATAAAGATACAAACATGGAAGGAAAACATCTTGGGGAGTAACTAAAGAGTATCTCAAAATTACTCGATATTTTAATTTATTAATAAAACGTATTATTTATTTGTAAAGTACGAATATTTTGATTTTAATGTAAGGTACAATACTGGAGGTTATGTGTGGAACACAATATCCGATAAATGGCATAAACGGCATGAACTTGGAAGACATATTTTTTCAACGAGATGGCGCAACCTGCCACACTGCGGGCGAAACAATGCAGCTGTTGCAGACGAAGTTTCATGGTCGTGTTATCTCGCGCCGCTGCGATGTGAATTGGCCGCCAAGATCGTGCCATTTGACGCCAATGGACTTCTTTCGTTAGGCTTTTCTGAAAGGAAAAGTGTATGCCAATAATCCACAGACATTCCGGAGCTCAAGGAAACAATTGGACGCACCATTAATGCAATTAGTCCGCAATTATGTCAATATTTTATTGAAAATTTTGTCAAAAGAGTGCACGTTTGCAAACAGGGACGAGGCGGCCATTTATCGCATTTTGTAGTCCACACATAACGTCCATGTTTGTACCTCATAGTAAAAGATAAATATTCGAAGTTGTGAATAATACGTTTTATTACGGCCTTAGGTCACAGTGACGGGTATAAAATCATGTGCGAATTTAATCATTTTGTTTCGTATGAAAAAGTGATTCACTCATAAAATTAATTACACATCTATTTAGTATGAATATCAAGCTGTTAAATTTTTTTTCTTTTTTGATGTTCAAAATGGCCGACTATTCGAAACTTCTCGAAACAGCTTTTTTCCAATTGGCGTGACAAATAACTTTAACAATTTTCACTCGATTTACTTCAAATTTAAAAGTTATGTTCCTAATTGCATTTCACAGAGAAGTACGTACGGAATTTCTGATTAATCGAATACTTTTTATTTTATGAATAGTTTATGAGCAGTTATAACGAAAATTTTCACTGAAAATTCATTTCTTAAGTTCAAAAAAAGATAACAAAAGAAATATTAGTAGTCGGCCGTTTTGTACATCGAAAAAAAAAAATTCCAACAGCTTGATAGTCGTACTAAATAGATGTGTAATTAATTTGATGAGTAAATCACTTTTTCATACGAAAAAAAATTGTTACATTCGCACATGATTTTATACCCGTTACTGTGGCCTAACCTCTTGAATGAAAATATTCGTGATTATCAAATGAATAATACGTTTTATTAATAAATTTAAATGTCAGGTAATTTGGAGACACCCTATACAAACTCGCCTTGATAACTTAAAGAGAGTCATTTTCAGAGCCAACCACTTTTTTTCAAAAGCCTTTATCTTTAGGTGGCTTATGGAACGACAATTTACTTTTATTATCCGTCTTGCACCCTGGAACACAGCAAAATCTTGAGTAATTTTTCATTTATGAAATTTTGTCCATTGTTACGAATGTATTTTAGCCAAGATTACGATCGATGCAAAATCATCCACTGATTACAAACATCAATCCCCTCGGCTAAATAAGGCCTGGGCGAAGTTAGGACTAAGAAATTCGTGCCCACCAAACGATTTTGCACCAAACAAGAGCCACCTCAATCGATTCTATCGAGAAATAAAAAAAGGTCAATTTTTACATCTTGTGTCGTATCGATTACGACCAATCTGAATCTAGCGGTCCAATCGAGTTCACGACACCCTTGTCGATGCTAAATCATCCGCTGATTTCGAATTTTGCAGATAGAACTCGATCGGAATTTCGAGGCCGGTTTAAAATGGTTTTATTTGAACCGCTTGAAAGTAAAATAACGTACGCGTAGTTTCAATGCTAATTTTACTAATTTGTACTAATTTTTATTTTGTTATTTATTTATTAGTAATTTTGAAATGTCAATATTGAAATTATGTAATTTTATTTTCATATATTTTACGTTTGCCTCCATGAACCGGATGGGGGGGCTCATCCTGCCTCACCGTGGTTACGCCCTGGGCAGAGTACTGGTACGTGATGATTCTAGGGAGACAGTAGTCGGACAGGAAAAAACGTTTTTTTAAAATGAATTGACATTTTTTGCTCTCGTGATGTTTATGATCAACGGCTACCAGTGGACAATATGTTTTAAGGGGTTAGCAGGGTGTCTACCGACCTGGAAAATCATGAAAAATCTTAAATGTCATGAAATTACACTCGACCCTGAAAAAGTAATGAAATGTCATGAAAAATGACCAGTCTACCTGAATTATTATACCCTACTAAATTATCGTTGAGTCTATATTCAATGTGAACTAACTTTGTGGTACTTGTCGATAGAGAAACGAATATAGAATGGATAGAAAATAAAATAGAAGTAAAAAAAAATGATGCGTTATCTCAACATATATTAGTTTTTCTTAGTTATTCGTGTAAAGCGACTAGATGATATTACTCAAAGTTCCTAAATGTATGTAATATTTTTCTAGATGTTCCCAAATTATATTTCTTTACAGCAATCTTGAAATTATGCTTGTCTCATATTTTTTACTACATATGGAATTGTACAGTTTGGTGACTTTTCGTTTATTCCGTATACTTTTTATTGGCATACAACACAAATCTGTTTGAAAGAGCAAAATAAAAATATGAAAATTTAGAAAATCGGTCGCACTGTAGAATCATTAAGCATACTTCTATGCCAGAAAGTAATACTAAGAGGCATGCAAAAAAATCCCCATTCCTTGCCTTAAAAATCCTTAAATGTCATGCAATTTCAGTTCTGGTCAAAATTAGACATCCTGGTTAGGCTACTGTGAAAAGGACGACGCTCGTTCGTCGCTTGAGGCAACTCAAATTGAAGGAACTGCTAGTAAAACTTTAAACGCGTAATTTAACATTTTTGCGTCCATTAGTTATCAATAATAATCACGTCGTTCTATCTCGAATAATCGAAAAAAAATCAGAATTTTGTTTCGATTTATTGAAATACAATAGCAAAAAAAGGTCGGGCAAGTCTTAAGGGGTTACCCCCACTTGCGATTTTGAAAAAATCGATTTTTTTTTATTGCATTTTTTTGAACTATAAGTATCTGAGAATATGTCCTGAAAATGTCAAGTCGATCCGAACAAAATTGACTGAGATATGAGCGTTGAAAGAGAAGAATCCGTTGTGTAAACGACCGGAAATTGAAACTTTAAACGCGTTTTTCTCAAAATGGCATTTCTGAAGTCGGTGACCAAGATTACTCGAACACTAATGAACCGATCTTCTTGAAATTATGCAGGCTTATTTAATACATAAAAATGTAGTCTTTAATCGTTCGATTTTTTTTTTTCGAAAAAAAAAATGGCCGTTTTATAGCCAAAAAACGGCCGTTTTTTTTTCGTTAAAATCGAACCATTAACTTTGACTGTCCGCCATTTTGTGAAAAATGAATATTTTTTAAAATCCTTCGATTAAAGACTAGATTATACTTATATTTGACTAAATACATCCGCATTTTTTTTTCAGATGATTCACTTCGCCGCAATGTTGATCACCGCAAACCGTGTATATAAAAACATTATTTCATTGACGGCCATTTGCCACTAAACAATGTAATATTTTTCAATAAAAAAATTACTGAAAGTTCTTCAACGTGTGTTCTTTAAGATGGTATATTGATCGATTAAAAAAGTTTTGTAGTTTTCTTTAAAAAAATTCATGAAAAAGGCCCTTGTTTGCGCTACAAGTGGGGGTAACGCTTTAACCAATATTATATATTTTAAGGGCTTACACTACTGTAAACGTTTAAAATTAAGCGATTTTTCGCGATTTTTTTTTTGGTGGAAGGACAAATCATAGGATAATAAGATTCAAGGATGTGATTAGTCATATTTTTAAGTAAACAAATAAAAAAAAATAAACAAAAAGTATTTTAAAATTATACAAAATGGTGACACTGCAGCCATTCTCGCGAGGCATGTTGACTTTGAGACGCTCTGCGGCACGCATTGTAACTCACGCAAGTTTGTATGTGGAAAAAAATATAAAAAATTCTATTAATTTCCATGAGTATAGCTAGAGAAATACGTAGGGGATTTTGAAAATATTAATTTTTGTGTAATTGGTAAGCGTTTAAGGTAAAAACTCTTTATATACACTAAAAACTACCATATATACATATATCTATCTAGCGTATAAATAAATATACATTAATACGTAATATATAATAAACATTCTTGATGTTTGATAAATAATTTATTATATATCTATATAAATCTGTATAGTGTCAAATGTGTATTTGATAAATGTTTTTCCATGCAATAAAAATTTCCATTGACCCGATATAGTTAATACAATTTTATTCACTGTAACCATTAAGGGGCGAGGAAAAAATTGGCTGATTTTCATGATTTTTTTTTCAAAAGTAACCATTTTTGAGACTTAGGGTATGTTTTAATACTACTATTGGCTGTTACATGGCATTTTTTATGAATCTTGAAAAATGGCGGTGGTATGACAGTCTTCTAAACTGCATTTTCAAAACTGGCGTGAAGTATAGCTAAAATACTAATCGACCGGTTCTCATGATATTTAGTATAAATCTTTCTAACCTTGTTGTCTAAAACATGACCCTAAATGTTTTTGAAAATTAAAAGGGATTTTTTATTGCAAATTGTAACCATTTTTTTTCGGAAAATTCAATATTTTTGTTTTGAAGCGTACCATTTCATCGATTTTCCAAGTTTCTCACTTTTTCTTGGTTCATATTCTGCGTATGAGTGTTAATGAAAGAAAAATCTTCGTTGGTTTTTTTTTCAGATAAATCCCGTCGACGCTACCCCTTTGGAAGACCGTGCCATACCTCCGCCGTTTGAAAATATTTATTTAAAAAAATACCATGTAAGACCCAAAAGTGGCAATAAACCGTACCCTAACTCTTATAAAATGGTGAAGAAATTTTTCATTTAAAAAAAAAACATGAAAATCAGCCATTTATTCCTCGCCGAAAGGTATTTCCCCCCTTAAGGCGGGAGCCTGAATTAGAAGGTCCGACAAATCGTTTTTTTTATTACTTAAATCTATGGATAAACTATTCATGAATATAGTTACAAAGTTACAGAGGCCAATTGTAAATATTTTCGAAGATACAAGGTCAAAAGCAGAGAAGCGATTGATATTGATATTTCCTCCTATTGAAAACTTTGAAGCGCGTTTTCTCCAGTCTCCATTTTCACGATTTTTGAACTTGGCGGGCGTCATAGCATAAAACTTAAATGACCTATTGAGTCAAACCAAAGTTTATTTTCTTCGGTATGAAAATCGCTTCTAAGTGAATTAAAAAAGTCGTAGAAAAAGTCTGGTAATTTTAATAATTTTTCATTTATTTTATTATTTTTTTATTTATTATTTTATTTATTTTATTTGATTAATATTTTAATAATTTAATAATTATTTATTTATTAATTTTAATAATTTTAATAAATAAAAATAATTTTTATAGGACGTTAAAGTGTTTTTTTTTTCAACACATTTTTTTCGTTCAAATCTGAGAAAAGTTATAATTTCACGATTTTTCAGCCTTTCCTTAATTCACCCAGAAGAATAATATATGACAATTGAAAATTTTATTGACCTATTTGGTTCAGTCAAGAATTACGAACTGCATCTTTCCCGCCGATTAGGGACTGCAATGGCAAGACGCACATGGCTGATCAATCTGCAGTCATTGATTGTTTCATGTTGAATTTTTTTTTATACATCTCAAATATACATGGAAAGATACCTCAATGTTTACTGGGCGGACTTGTTTTTTTTTCTTTCTAAAAAATTCCCGAAAAAACGCTTTTTTGGACCTTCTAATTCAGGCTCCAGGCTCCAGTCTTAATACCCATCACTCGTTGGCAATAGTGACGAGTTAAGGGGTGAGATGCAGTCAGAATTTTCAAAAAATCGATTTAAATTTTTATTTTTTCAAATATGTTTCAAAAATATTCCCTGAAAATTTTAAGTCAATCCGATAAATAGTTTCCGGGATATCCCACAATTAGTGAAGGAGCGTCGGATTCCCATGCCAGGTAGCGGCTGACAAACGCGCAAACGCTAATACCCGGGAAGGCAAGAATGCTTCGAAGACAACAACAAATTGATATTTTGGAAGCTTCCACATCGGCAGAAGCTCTATTGTATGGGCGAGAAATTGATGATTCGATGTAAGTATTTTTTTAATTGGTACTTCTATACATAAATCAAGTGTAAAAATGTAAAACTCTTTCAGAAATTTTCAAAAATGTATTGCTCAAAACCTATGAACTTTAGCAAAATTTTATAAAGAATACTTTCGTTTTGAATTTGCCCATCATGTTAAAAAATAATAATTCATCCCGAAAAACTATAATTTTTTGAAAAATTGTTTCAACAATTGGCTATAAACAATTGAATGCTCGACTTTTCGGCAAAAAATTGTGATATTCGGATTCAGCGGATCAAAATACATTTTTAAAAAGTTTGGCTTCATCCATCGAGCTTAAGATTTTACGAACATATAATACCGTATCCACATCGAACAGTTTTAAACGTGTCTCTCGGAAAACTATGTTTTTCAAGTCGGTGACCACTATAATTCAAAAACCACTTGATGAATTGTTACGAAATTTGGCGTGCTTATTGATAGCATTAAAAACTAGTCCTTAATCGAAGGATTTTTATTTTTGTTGAAAATTTCTATTTTTTTAAAACAATAAACGAGCGATTTTTTAATCGAAAATCGAAAGTTATGTGTTGGAAGCCGCCATTTTGTTAATTTAAAAAAAGCTTCTATTAAGGACTTATTATTAAACTAATGATTTTGATGAGATTTTGAATGATGGTCACCGCAAAACACTACATGCCGAAGAGGGTCCGACAAACATGGCGATATTTTTCTAAATAATCAATATTTTTCTTTGAAAATTTGTACAAGTCAAGCTTAAATATAACATAAAGAGTCTGTGTAACCACTTTTGTAAAACAAACTTAATTACTAAAAAAAAATGATTGAAAATGCTAGTTTTTTCACGCCGCTGACTGCATCTCACCCCTTAAGGAGTGAGGTCTAGTTGGAACGTTAAAAAAAGGCCTTTTTTCCGATTTTTTTTTCGGCCAAACGATAAAATAATTTACAACAAAAGTTCTTCCGTTTAAAAGATATATATTTAATGTAAACATTATAATTCTTTAAAAGAAATATGTTTCAAAATAAGCCGATACGTATCAATGGCCGAGGACGCTGCAAAAAAAAAACAGGTTTTGCGCTGATCACTCTCACGCTGTGACGGATTATCTGAAACCAACAAAACAGGGGGGAATCTTTAGTTAATGATATAATGCTCCGGTTGAACGAAGGGTTTTGAAAAATTTCCATTTTTCACAAAATGGCGGACGTTGAAAGTCAAAAGTGTTGTTTTGACCAAAATTTCACTTACAAAAATTGACTATAAAAAAAATAATTTTCCAAAAAAAAAATCCTTTGTTCATCCGGAGGAAAACTATATATAGAAGAAGTGATATAAATTTCAACCCGATCGGTAAAGCCGTTCTCGAGTTACATTGATCACCGACTTCGAAAACATGGTTTTGAGAAAAACGAGTTTAAAGTTTTGAGTTTACTTTATATGGCTCAAACACGGCGTTCTTCAAAGTTATGTACTTTGGCGAATAATGGTCTGATTTACATTCAATTAGTCGGAAAATACTGGTAAGATATTATACTTTTAGAAAATGAAAAAAAAAAAAAAAATCGATTTTTTTTAAATTCTAACTAGACTTCCCTCCTTAAGGCCAACTGTTGCGTCGTATCGTGATTTAGATATCCTGCCGTTGGTACAATTAATTTTCTCGATATCTCGGATTGGCATGAAAAAACTACCGACCATAGCAACAGCTAATAGTATGGATTCGAAAAAACTGGAATCATCCACTTTTGCACAAGTTTTTGCAATTTTTCTGTACATCCGTTTACTACAAGAGATAAAACCATTATACCTCCAATGATGCCTCGACTGGTCGGATGAACGGAACATGAACACGTTAGTTACAATCGAATGATGAACAAGCGAAGAATCGACCGCGTTCATCGAATCGCAGATTATTAAAAATAAAGCCCACTCCGTGTTGATTTTTTGCGTGACGTTTACAAGCCACGCTTTCTTCATTGGACGACACTCGAATTCAACGCTAAAAATTAAATTTCTCCGTCGACCTGCACAAAACAATCGCGGGGAAATGAAAAGGAAACGGATACTTTGTTCTGTGCGGAACTTTCTCGAGTCATGGCGACCGGAAGTGCGCCCCGAAAAAGAGATTCGCCCCAATTTCGTACCAGGCGTTAAATTTACACGGATTACAATCAATCATATATGTATATTTATTGGACAATTACACGCGTGTAGAATATGCACCAACGTCCATTGTTACAATCATCAAGGCGTTGAGGGTGCGATTTACATTTTGTTTCTTCTCCTTTTCGTCTCATTGGAATAATACAGTGCAAAAACACGTTTATGTTCCGCGTTCATCACGCTGGATCAAATTGATCGAGAAAGATTGATTTTTAAGCCGTAGTGGAATATCGAACCCGTCCATCTGATTGCCAAAAAAATCTATGGACAATGAACATTAAACGTAAACAAACTATGTGAAAAATCCTGAAGTAAATTTGCAAAAAGTTACTCCTTTACCAGTTGGACGCTGGATCAATTTGACCCCGTGTATCGAGGCTCAAGGGGTTATGCCTAGTTTGTAAAATTTTAAAAATCTACTTAATTTCAAAATCAATATATTTTGACAGTATATCTTATAAATATTCCCTGAAAATTTCAAGGTGATCGGATGAAAATTGACCGATTTATAGGCTGTTATGATGACGCCTATGAATATTGAAAGTACGTTTTCAAAGTCGGTGAGCAAAATATTAAATGTAGTAAAAAGAAATCCATTATTTTTGCATGAAATTGAATGAAAAAATAATGGATTTCTTTTTACTACACCTAATATCTCAAAAACTACTGCATCGATCTTTCTCAAATTTTTAGACGTTTTTTTCTAGATATAAAAATATAGTATTTAATCGAAGGATTTTTCTCCGATGTATACTATCGATTTGATATACGGAAAATGGCCATTTTTTCGCAAAAATTAAGACTCACTTTGAATACGCGCCATTTTATTTTAAATTCGACATTTCGGAAATTGCTTCAAAGTTTGTGTGTAAGTTGAAAAAAATCTCGTCGGATTTACTTGAAATTTGGTATTCGTGCTGCTTGACATAATTAATGAAACACGTATTTCAACGTTTTTATAAATTCAAACCCTAAGGGGAGAAAGTGGGTGGCAAAGTTTGTATGTAAAATAAACAAATCTGATCAGAAAATTTACTTGAAATTTAGTAATAAAGCTCTTCAACAAAACTATTAAAGCACGTATTTTAGGGTTTTTAGAAATTCCACCCCTAAACGAAAGGGGGTGGCAAAGTTTGTACGGAGAATGAAAAAAAAAATCGTGTCAAATTTACTTGAAACTTTGTATTACTGTTCTTAGACACAATTAATGTAATTTCAGCGTTTTTGGAAATTCAATCCTTTAGGGGGAAAAGGGGGTAGCAAAGTTTGTATGGTAAAAGAAATATCTGTTCAGATTCACTTGAAACTTAGTATTAATGCTCTTCAACACAATTTTACCTGTTCCTTAAGGCCTCAGGCCACTCTGGAGGCCGAAAAATAGGCTTTTTAGGGATATTTTTTTCAAAAAAACTACAAAATAAATGGAGATTACAAAAAAGGATGTTTATCATACATATTATTGTATACAGTGACGGTATACAATAATTTTTTTTAAGCGTTTAATTTCAAAATGGCGGCTGTGCAGCGTTTATCTCAAAACTGCATTTTTTAAGTTGGCCGGAAACATAACCCAGACAATTTTCAATCGATTCACTTGAAATGCTGAATATATCTTGGAAAATACATTGTCTATGGAAGTACATAGGATTTTTTTTTATATTGCATAGTTAATTTGTTATTAACAATTATCTGACGATTTTTTAGGCAAATTTTTGGAAAGTGAACGATTTGCATAAAAGATCGTCAGATAATTGTTAATAACAAATGAACTATGCAATATAAAAAAAAATCTTACGTACTTCCATAGACAATGTATTTTTCAAGATATATTCAACGTTTCAAGTGAATCGGTTGAAAATTGCCTGAGTTATGTTTCCGGCCAACTTAAAAAATGCAGTTTTGAGATAAACGCTGCACAGCCGCCATTTTGAAATTAAAAGTTTCAAAAAAATTATTGTACACAGTCCCTGATACGTGTGATAAATACCCTTTTTTGTAATCTCGATTTATTTTGTAGTTTTTCTGAGAAAAAAAATCCCCACAAAGCCTAATTTTCGGCCTCTAGAGTGGCCTAACCCCTAAATGAAACATTTCGAGGTTCCTTTTTATTAGGAGCATTCAACACAAGTCTACGCGAGCAAAGCCGCGGGCGGAAAGCTAGTCATAGTACAAGCTACTATACTAACGAAATCTCTTCGATTTTTGGTATTAGATAACCTGGGCCAGAAGGGCATTGTTCACTGCGAAGGACTTTTTCGAGAGGTGCTTCCCGCACATCATTTATAAATCGATAACAATTAAATACTGTGTGTTGTATGTTATATATTGTGTAAAATAAGTGTTCTTCACATAATACTTTTTCAAATACCTAATTTTTGTAGAAATGTATCATCACGATTTTCTGAATAAAAAATTCAAAAAATGAGCTTTTTTTTTCGACTGTTACAACTAGGCATAACCCATTAACAATGCACGCAGCGCGTGTAACATGATTGACTTTTAATCTCCGATCTTTTTTAGATCCACAATACTTCACAAGAAAAATACACACCGCACGTCGATAAGATCAACTTCTTTATGTGCATCGCTACACGCTAAACACTGTGTAAAACAGTGACCGTGCTGTTTGTCTCGTAAAAATTTGATTCGTCTCGTGGCACACGTGCCGTCACGGAAAATATATGCACTTTCTCAATGTTGTATAAGATATATATATCTATATGTGTATAGTACAATAATACATGATAATGGAACGTAGCATTCGAATTGTTGGAAATAAGATGCGTTTACTGGTAGCCAAGATACGTGAACGTGCGCGATAACGAAACGGGTTATCGACAGTAACGATAATAACCGTGTGAGAGTGTTCGCCGCAAGCACCAAAGCCAACGACGCTACATTCTGGTAACTAAGTACTCTGCTTGCCATTTATAATTACGACACTCGTGTGGCTCTACGAAAAATAGAGGCTTCTTCGTGTTTTGCCCCTCGACGTTTGCTCGCCCTAAAAGCCGTGCAAAGCTTTCTTTTCGATCGAGCGCCATTGGTCCCCGTGGATTTTTTTTTCTTCATAGTTCAACGTTCGTCGACACAAAATGACTGACGGCACCAAAATGGCGTCCCCGCGGGGATCGAACGCAACCGTACTTTTTGTGGAAGAACTTTCTATGCAATGTTACGAAGGGTGTTTGGAAAAAAGAATCTCTGTCGTGCGTGAATTGAAGAGAAAAGTGCGCAAAAAAAAAGGAATTCGTCGGTCGGATAGTTGGAAAAAATAGTCTCGGACACGGCTCGATAATTGATGACATTGGAGTTTGCATCGTTGGAACGCGACGGAAGTTCAGGAGCGCGTACTTTTAAAATCGCCCAATCGCTTTTTAGGATTGTCATCAGGCATCTACAGCACAAATTTGCAGGATAGGACTTTGGATGATGAAATTCAAGGAATAAGATTTTGCAAAGAATTTTCGCTGCCTTCCAATGATGCGAACTTCAATGCCATTATAATTTATGAGGGGTGCGATGAACGTGTCATTTTATGTGTAACGGGGAGACCAAAGTCCGAGCAATTTCTTTTTTAAATTAATTTTGACGGTGGACGCGTTATTCAACGACGGAGATCATCGCGTTCGCTTCAAATCTCTCGCTGGAGCGTCCAGAGTATCTCAGCTTCGCCGGTGCTGCTGACGATACGATAGCCGAGCTCTGCCAGGGTGTTTATAATGGAGATCGGTGGTCCTAAAAGCAAATTATTTAATCATCGCTGTATCCTCAATTCAGACACACTCAAACTTCGCTTAGTCGCGCTTGATCATTTTAACATACGATTTATCATCGTATCTGAGGATTGCACTATCAGCGAAATATATGGAAACACTTTTCGAAATTTTAGATCGATAAGCTACAATTCTCGGCCAAAAAAGCCACCAATGAATATTCGAGAATGTTACGAAGACTGAAAGAGCTCGCCGTGCTCGCTCAACGTAACAGCAATTAGCAATTGGAGCATAATGTATATTGTTATGTTGTTGTATCAAGGTGTCTAGTTCAGGTGTCTATCAGAAGGGAATCGACAAATCTTTGTTATATCGAGGTCCGACTGTATATGAGTTTTAACAAAATCGAAGGCGGACACTAGAGTCATCTTAATGCATGTATTAAATGTATTTAATATATGTATTTCTAAAAGAAATATATGGATTTTAGAAGTCGAATTTTTACGACTTTTCTGTGGTGAAAAAAATTGCGAGAAGTGTGCCCAAGTATTTGGCCGGAATTGCGTGTGCCAGCAAAACGAAAGGTTACATTATAAAAAAATAATCACCGCCATAAGTGAAAGCATTGACAGAGGAAAAAAACCTTTTCAATCCCATTTCATCCCGATGTGTATTCATTTTATAGCATAGTGAAATTGCAAATGATGAAATCCAGCCCTCGTTTGGCCAGCACATTGCGATTCTTTTCGTCCAGTGCGACCACCACCACAAATCTACGTGCAGACAATACAGTTCTCGTTTCTCATGTTTTTAAAAACCTTTGATCAGGACGCCATTGACAACATCGGTTCCAGAGTTTGGAAATCTTTTGGTGAGGGCCAAAACTTCGTCGTTGGTCAATCCGAAGACGGTACAGTCGTTTGCGAAGGGTGAGCCCTTCACGGCGACGTAATAGAAATTCTCGTTTCCGATAATGTTAACTAGTTTTTCCGTCATTGTTCCGACAGACCCACCGGTCGTGCTCTCATTCAAAATCAAGCAATCTTTTCGCTTCTCTCTCTCTTTCTCAGACTTCGTTTTCTTTCAGTTCTAGAATAACAAAAAGCAATACGTGAGCATACATTCATTTGGCAGGCGGGGCGAGACAGTTGCGAGACATTTCGGACGTACTTTTTTTTTCGACGGCAAGCTCGTGACGATGTTACTTATTGTGCAAAATGGATGAATAATGCCTCACACTTAAGATACGATAATTTCATTGATTTACAATATATTTGTTTGCGAAATAATACAATTTCGATAATCGTTCGACGTATTAGATACTTGCTACAGAATAACTGTACGTGTTTTCTCGTGCTTCTTTATGTTGTTTTGTTGTTGTTGTTGTTGTTATATCACTAGGGACAATAAAAGATCTCATCGTAGAGTAAAACTATACAATAGCGATACAATAATTTTACCAATAAAACTTCTTATTCACTATACAGAGATTCCCCATCGCTGTGTGTGCTAAAATTCGTTTCGGTCAGGGATTACGAATAATTGAGAAAGAACTCGTGACAAACAGGACGTGTTCTCAACCGTCAGCCATTTCGCGCTCCAATATTTGCTTCTCGCGTTCCTCCCGGAGCTCCATCATGCGCCCCTCGTGGCCAAACTTCAACTCGCTCTGCATCTTGTCCCTCTCGTACTCCCACTGTAATCTCTCCAATTCGAGATTTTTCTTGCGCAACTCGAGCTCCGCGACCCGCCGCCAAATCCTACGCTCCAACAGTTGTTCCTGCAGTATTTTGCTCTGTAGGGGCGAGTGACCCGGGGCTCGGGGCGAAAATCCCGGCCACTGCGATATCCTGCGGGTCAGGGTGGGCTTTCGCGGATGCGAAACGCCCGGCCGCTCTTGAGGAGCGCTCGCGCGGTCTTGAGATTCTGCACATGTGAAAATTCACTTTTTTTCTCACTCTCTCTCTCTAATTTTCGTCGATGAGTTTGGGGAGGATTGGATGATACTTTGACTAAATTTTAATGGTACTTGATTTCAGATAATTTCAAGCTGAGATACAGCGAACACCGCAAATCGTGTTTTTCCAAAGGCGTTCTTGGAAAAGCTTTGTCACCGGCTTGTTTATGGATTTTTGCATACAAATTTCACGGAATGTTCTTGAAATGACACTTAACAATGTACAAAAGGTATCGATAAATTTACTCTATCCATATAGATGAAAAAAATTCGCAAAAAAGTTTTTTTTTCACGCTGAAACCGCTACCGCTACCTTTCCCTTAAAAGAAACAACTCCATGTACTTTTGAATTATATTTACGCAATACTTTCACAATTTACTTTAGACAAAAAAACCAAGACCATTTCAATATTTTGGTGCCATGGAAAATGTAATCTCCCCATTCTTACTTTTGGCGCTGCAATGTTTTATCAATCTTTTATCCAAGTACAAAATTTGACGACACTCTTTCCATCAAAGCGTCCATTTCAGGTCCAAAGAACGGTCATGATGTTTCTTTTGGTTACAACTCGAAGCAAATAGCACGGATGAAAAGAAGTACCTGATACGCTGGGAGACGGAGATTTGCTACGTTTAATGTTGACAGGTTCCCACTGGGCGTTGGGCGAGGAAGCGTCGTTGGTGACGTTGTGATCAGGCACCTCGGTCTCCAAGGTCATGTCTATGTCCTCGGTGATTTCGAAGTTAACATTAGCCGTCTCGTAAGCTTCGTCCCATTCGTTGGTAACGTCGCTGGTATTGGCGACCTTTTGGTCTATCCAAGCGTTGGGTTTTCTCGCCCTGCCGTTGACGGAATCTTTCCTGTGCTTGGAGAACGTTTCCTTGACGGACTCGGGGCATTTTTCGCAACGTACCAAGTGTTTCTCCATGCGCGTAGCGTTCTGTATGTACGACTGATTGCAATATTTACAAAAGGCAATGGTCTGCGTACCGTCCACCTTTTTGTTGTAATACGTCCAAACGGGTCCTGGCTTCTTCGTCATATCGTCGAACTTTTCGTCGGCGACGAAATGCTTTTCTTTGGAAAACGGCTACGCTTGACCCCGTCGCGGTTATTTCTTCTTATACTCGCGACACGAGCTCCAGCAAGATACTCGCTTTTGTATCTTGCAAATTGTTCACGAACGGTCGAACATAACCTCGATCTCGACACTCCGCTAGGTCGAGAAATTCGGGCGTTGCACCGCGTCCGAACGCGCGATCGGCATCTGGCGGGGCGAACTCGCGTGGAGCACGCAGTTCGGGGCAATACGAATTCGTGAATTTTTTAATTGTCACGCAAAATTGAACGCGCGACGGGGAAAGAAACAAACTTGTTTTCTTTTACTTTTTTCGCGGTATAACTGCGTTTGTGTACGTACGCGGCGACACCACGAACGGAAATATTGAAAACACTAAAATGGCGCAGGTGATGAATGCGCGCACTCGGGCTGCAGCGCCACTTCTGACTCTGGTGCTGGAGCTCCGCAACGTTCGATTCGCACAAAGCACAATAGGAGAGGATATTAAGGGGGGAGAGCTTCGTTTGGCCAGAAACAAAAATGCGTGTAAAATCTCGATCTAGTCATCCATATATACTGTCATCAATAAAACATTAAAAAATACTCGCTTTTTGGACCCCAAGCTTATGCAGACCAGTTAACAAAATATCTACTATCGTGTATTCAGTTGATAGTAATTTTATTATGACTAATGATTAAAAACATGAATGCTTACGATGAAGTATAGCTATTCCGAATATAAACTATTCTTTTTCAATGGATGAAAAATCTTAAGGGGTCCTCTCACTTTAGACCCTAAAAAAGGCTTTTTTCATAAATTTTTTTGACAGGTTCATATTATAGATATTGATACAAAAGTTGTTACACTTAATAAATACATTTTCGAAATACATTTAAAACAAATTTATTTATTCAAGTCACTACTTATAGACGGAAATGGTAGTTAAAAAAAATCCTTAAAAATAGTAGGTCTGCGCTGTTCATGAAATCGGGGAAATGGATCATCCGAAACAAAAAAACCAAACGGTTTTAGATTCAGTATGTTAATGGCTATAGCACATATCATACGATGTTTGATATACGCAAAAATAGCACAATGGCGGACATTTCTCGAAACAACGTGTTTTTTTCACCGTTTTTGGCAAAAAAAATAGTAAACATGCATTATAGCTATAGTTGTACTATAGCTATAATGCACTATAGCTATAGTTGTAAAGAATATGTGGTTAAAATTTCGTAAGGTTCGGTTCGATAGTTTCGATAATTTTATCAACAAGCCGTCGGAAAACGTTGTTTCGAGAGAAACGCTTCTCAAGTTTGGGGTACGTAAATACACTTAAACAAAATGTTGATGTCCTTTGAAAGTTTATTTATTAAGTGTAACAACTTTTATATCAATATCTATAATATAATCCTATCGAAAAAATTGATGAATATAGCCTTTTTTAGTGTCTAAAGTGAGAAGACCCCTTAACGTTGTAACTGTCAGGATATAGTTCAGACATCAAGGAGGTTGGAGCGTTAGCCACAACCTAAGAATAAATTTGAAAAAAAATATGTTATTGTCTATACGGAGGCTTTACGATTTTTTTGTAATTTTCTCACTACAAAACACCAGAGATACAAAATAGTTTAATGTATGTAATTTTACGTGCAGTTTGATGGGCAAGACGTTCACGCTATGGATGACGTAATTTTTTTGGCTATTTAGCACCAAGATAAACCATTTCTAACAACGGATCAACGCAAACTAAACCTTTGTAAACATTTAAAAAAAGAAACCCACATCTTGCCGATATTGTACACTATATATATTAAATATTGAACGGTCAAGATTTGATGAAAGATTACGAATCTTGACCGGCGAATGAAGAACATTGCTGCCGACGTCAATGTCCGCGAAGTTTCCGTATTTCGGCAACACTTAATATTAATTAATGGTAATAATAAATAATTTCATGACAAATATAAATAGGCATAATTATAAACGACTCAAAATTTCATTCAGAGTTGTATAAAACATTCGCTAACGTCGTTTGTTTCGTTATAATGATCGATAATGTACTTTTTCAAGTTGGTAGCAACACAAATGTTTTTCTTATTTACGTGATAAAAAATAAAAATTGCATAATTTTGCCCTATAATCATATATATTATGAAAAATTAGCATCTACAGAATAAATGTATACCCTGTATGCATTTTTTTAGGTTCATTGAGAAAAAAAAATGCATAAATCGTCATTTGACTCAACTGAACCACTCCAACCTCCTTAATCGTCATGTGCAAATTTAACATTTTTTTCGTATGGAAGTGATTCACGCATTAATTTAATTACACATCTATTTAGTATGAATATCAAGCTGTTAGAAAATATATATATATTGTTTTTCTATGGACAAAATGGCCGACTACTCGAAACTTCTCGAAACAGCTTTTTTCCAATTGGCGTGACAAATAACTTCAACAATTTTCACTCGATTTACTTCAATTTTAAAAGTTATGTTCCTAATTGCATTTCGCAGAGAAGTACGTACGGAATTTCTGATTAATCGAAAACTTTTCATTTTATGAGCAGTTTATGAGCAGTTATAACGAGATTTTTCACTGAAAATTCATTTCTTAAGTTCAAATACCTACAACTTTCGAATAAAACCATATTTTTTAAATTCCGTACGTACTTCTCTAGGTATTCTAACGTAGATTGACGAGAATTTTTGTTTTTGTTCTAGGTAAAAAATTGTGTATGCTAAATGTCACGCCGCGGAGCGCCTAAAAAAAGATAACAAGATAAAATAGTAGTAATCGGCAATTTTGTACATCGAAAAAAAATATATATTTTTTCCAACAGCTTGATATTCATACTAAATAAATCTGTAATTAATTTCATGAGTGAATCACTTTTTCGTTCGAAAAAAAATTGTTAAATTCGCACATGATTTGATACGCGTTACTGTGGCCTAAGGCCTTAAAGCCAGACAATGATTCTGCATAGTCGTCCACCCTCGTATATTTGTTGTATATTTGCGTCCAAAAAAAGAAAGTGAGAATCGATAGACACGTACCTTGCTTGTGGACAGGTGCGGGATCAGGTTCGGGCTCGGCAAAATCTTTTCTCATAGTCCACATGTACTCGTTGTAATCTTGCTTGACACTCGTGCTCGAGGAGGCAACGACCTTGTATCCGAGTACCTCGAGAGCCGTCAGAACGACGCAGGGATGCTGCAGATAAACTATCGTTGAGTCATCGCAATATCCTCCCGATGCGAAACGACTCAACTGCTCAATGTCCGCCGCTAAAAATGAAAATACGCTACGATATTAATCGACATTTGCGGCAAAAACGGTTGTAGACAATTTTTTTTTTTTTTTAGCACTGCCTAATTCATTGAAACTCACTGATTGATTAGTTCAACAGACAGATAACGTTCTCCAAATATGGCAAATTTTATCCAAAGATGGGCGAGTCTCGTTAGTCAGTAGAACATCATCATCCTTTCGTTATTCATTTATCTGGGCTCTAATTATTTTGAGTTTCCTCCTGTTATCAAACACATCCGTGCAACTCAATTCTTACATCCGGTTCTTAGAATGAGCGAAAAAAAGACGAGTAATTTGAATTTCTGGGGTATAGAGCGTTTCATCGATGAATGTTGGATATATTTGTGATTTTTTTAGTTTGACCGCTGTATCTAGTGGGAAATCGTCTTTAGAGTTTGAACAAGTTCCATTGCATCGTTTTGACAAACCAAATATATTTAAATCTAGACACTTCGGCAGTCTTGCGAGAAATTGCGAATGTAGCCGCAGTTCGTATTCTTTGCTGCGGTATTGAATATTAATAAAATTTGGACTCGGCGATCGTTCATTGAAAAACTATGTTAAATTGTCTAAACTTCAATATCTGTTTCGTGGAAAGGATATAGTGGAACTTACGGAAACTCCGAAATTGAACTTTCACTGGCTATATCCACATATGGGAGGAAGAAGCAGTTCTTTGACACTCATTGGCAGTAAGCCGAAACCTCCTTAAGGCTTCCGCATAAGCTGGATCGCCCCACTACCCTTACACCCTTTTGCATTTTTCTCGAAACGGTTTTTTTTTATGGAACGGTGTAAGTCGAGTCTCAAAATCTATCTATCTGATGGGCTTCAAATTCAGGCAGAGCATAATTTATAACATTTGCTATCGTATGACCGGATGATTCTTTTATGTTCATCCATTTGTTGATGATAAATTATTGGATTTGTTTCTTCGGTTCAAAATCGAAATTCAATTTCTTCAGCTTATCTTTTTCGTTATTTGGAAAACTTCATAAAAGTATTTGGTCGTACTTAAGTTTTATTATCATACCAAAAGTGTAATTTGTATTTTTCATTTCAGATTTCCCTACTTGCCAGAACTAAATACATCGACTAGGCCATAATTGAATTACAATAACTTCATTATTTAACAACATTTCACAATTTTAAAAAACCAAACCTGGCAAGATTATGTGTCAATTCCATGTAAAATTCGGACCTCATCACGATACTCTCATTTTAAAAATTCCATGTAAAATTCCATTCCATTGCCAATTCCACGTACAATTCGAACCTCATCACGATACTTTCATTTAAAAAATCATTGACAACCAACATGTTTTCAGGCCCCCAGCTTATGCAGACGCATTAAGGGCTTACACCAAGGCCCAATGCTTTTGACTATCGATTTTTGGTTTTCGGCAGATGTTCACAATATGATATTTCAAAGTCTCTGATAATTTCACGGCCGTTCAAAATTGAGGGCGTTTATATGTAGGTTCCGCAAATGGGCGAACTTTGAAGGTGTTTTTCTCCAAATGACTCTTTCAAAATCAGTGACCGAGCTTTCTGAAAAATCATTGAACTGAACAACTAAAATTTTACAAGCTTCTTTTATATGTAATTTGTACATAAATCTTGTATCTAGTAATAATCTCTTAATCTTATAACCTTTTATATGTAATCCGTATATAAAAAATCGATATTTAAAGACATATCAAAAAGCAGTGCTTGAACAAAGGAATTTTTCATTTTCAATGCATAGTTATTTTTTATCAACGAAAATAGTGTTTCTTTCATGGAAAATCGATACTTCACTTTCACTCTGGACAACAGCCATTTTTTCAAAAATGAATAGTTTAACAACTCCTTCGTTCAGGCACTAGAAAATTCCATGCAAAAACTGAATGCGCTTGATTTCTTTATTTCGAATGATTTGTTTGCGACCAGCAGTGCTTATCACGACAGACGTTTTTCAAACAGCAGTCCACACAAATCATTGTATCTACCATATTTATAAATATCTTTAAAATCAATTGTAAAAACTACTTCAAAGCGTACTCTTCTATATAAAAAAAAATTCAAAAACCTGCACACGTTTTGTCACAAAAAATTCTCAAAAATGCTTCCTTCCTCCGGCCACGAGTTAGGTCTAACCCGGTTGAGCCAAGAACTGAGGCTTTTCCCATTAAAAATGTATCCTTGTTCGAGCATTCGCAGCAACTTTCCCAGGAAAAGGTTAGCGATAAGCGATCTTCAAAAAAACAACGTGCCAGTCCCCTAGTGCAATTTTTTTTCCGAAAAACTCCGATTTTTTCCGGAAAATTTTTCCTATTTTTTCCGAATTTTTCTATGAATTGGAACAAATATGAAGAATTCGGTGTTTTGCGGACACTTATTTTTACGCAAACATTCGAGTTTCTCCGAATTTCGACGAATTTTTTCGAATTTTTCTGAATGTTTCATCATTTTAATTACGATCACGGGAAAATCTCGGAAATTAAATGAAATAAAAAATGAATTCTTACTTTTTGTTTGCTCAAATTATACTTCCTCTGGTTATCAAGTAACGCCAACTAACAAAATGAAAATGCATGATCACCTGTTCATCAGTTATATTTATTAATAGAAAAAGTACAATATTTTAGTTATTAAATAAAAATTTTTGCTATTCTTACTTATTGTTTCTCTCATAAAAAATACTTTGATTCTTTGTTCTTACATAGAAAAATATTTTGTTTTTACCGAAAATGCGTTTTTTGCTTATTGATTCTTACTTAAAAAATAAATGATTCTTTCTTCTTGATTTTTACTTTAAAACAAAATTGGTTCTTCTTTGGTTTCATTGAACAAAAAATGGTTCTTTTTGCCCGGTTTTATTTTATTTTTTCAATTTGTTCTTCCTTCTTGGTTGCATTGTAAAAAAAATTGGTTCTATGGTTGTTTCATAAATTTACAACTAAAAAAAAAGTTTTTTCAACGCAAATCTCATTTTTTCCATTTTTAAATTTTCTCCGAATATCTCCGCAGCCGTTCACTCGGGTCATAGGAAAAACGGAAATTTCCGGAAAAAAATAATAATAATAAGTTTTTTTTACGAAAATCTTATTTCTTTTCATCTTTAACTTTTCTCCGAATATCTCTGCAGCCGTTCACTCAGGTCATAGGAAAAAGAGAAATTTCCGAGAAAAAAATTAGAAATCATGAATTTTTGGTAAAAAAAATGTGTTTTTGGGAAATAGACCAGTACTTGAATTTGTTTTAAATAATTTTTTCTCAGAAAATCTCAAATATGACTAAAATATGAGAAATTGTGAAAAATTTGGAGAAAAATTTGCACTAGGGTCTCACAGGAGAAACGAGCGTCGCCCTTATTTGTTGCCATTCGGCGTCCTCTCCCCAAGCCCATTGCAAAATGGTCAGAAAGTATAGCGGAGAAAAAACATAGCCGTGGGTACATACACTTGAAAACAGAGATTCCAAGCCGATCGATAGAACAGAGAAGACAACGTACAGTAAAAAGTTCACACGATGCAGCGAAAACGTTAACAACCAGCCAGACCCAACATTAACCACTAAGATTGGTCCATTCACTTTTTGCAGGGTTCTTTATGCACATTTTACATGAGACACTGCGGTACGAAAAACGAATGGAGAGAAGTAATAATTAAGGGATACAGGGGAAAATATGATACCTTTTAAACCAGAAACAAGAACTCTCCAGGGATACCTGTGACTGTAGGATGCGAGGTTACCCCGTACCAGAATGTATGGCATCTGAGATTCGTGTTAAAACTGCAATATACAGGTACACATGTGTATATGTATTGTCGTACAGGTGAATTATTTTGTTCGTTGTTATTATCATTGTTTTCGATATTTTGCAATCGAGAGAGGCCGCGTAAGCGTATACATATATCTAAATCGGAATTCCCATGCTACACGTACGTTTGCCTCACGATGCGCAATTTCCTTAACTACTGACAGCGTAAACGTTCTTTTTTTTCAAATAGAGTTATTACGATACCGTCAACGAGAAAACACCCCCGTGAATTGTTGCAAGTCGCGTACACAGTACGGCTACACATTTGACAGTTTTGTGATGAAAAAAAAACTTGAGTATTTACGATATTACGCGAAAAATTGGACGTTTTGAGGCGATTGCTAGAACGTTGCTCCGAACGGCACGTATTCTACTACGTATATTGTAACATCGTTTGAACGAAAGCGGCTCTTCGTTAGAGTGAATCTTTGATTATTAACACGATATAATGTTTTATTTACCATTTACGATAATCAAAAATCGTTTTTGTTTTACTGTGTGCTATCGCGATCAGCTGCACTCGGTCGCCGACTTAGCGTTCTCCGGATGTCGAGGCTTGGCTGCGCGACGAGGCACAGTTGCGCCATCTCTCGGCTTGCCATACCTGTGAGGCGATAGAAATCTACGCGAAAAAATCTCCATCGATCGGCAAATGCGCCCGCAAATGGAAAAATACTGCTCGGAGTTTATAAACATCGGGAAAGGAATAAATTGCGACGGGCTCGATCGATGGACAATTTATTAATTCATGAGTTTTGCAACGCTGGCCGGAGCTATTGGGAAATTGGAGAAAAGATTTGGCGTGGAGATTTCTTTCAGCGTGATACACCGACCGAGCGGCTGTGAAATCGAGACAGCTGATTTGCGGATGCTCAGTGTTCTTGTAGACGGCTGATATTTTGGAAAAATAAAAAGAAACGGCTTCCGCTCTGTTGAACGATGAACAATGACTTTTTATTCGTTTGCTCGCAATATCATCCGTCAAGGAGACTACTTGACCGTAGGATTTCTTACCGACCGGACATGTGACCCATGCCCTTAAGGAAAGATATACACCTAGATGGTCGAGGTCGAGGATTTAGAAGCTATGAACATTTCGTCGACCGTAGAAGACCTACACTATGGGCCTGGTATCGATGATTCCATGTAAGTTGACAAATTTCATGATTTATTCATCCCCAAATTTTCAAACGCGTTTTTCTGAAAACCACGTTTTTCAAATCGGTACCCAAAATTTATCGAAAGCCAATGAACCGATTGCCTTGAGGTTTTTTGTGGTTATTCTATACACTGTTATCTAGTACTTGTCATAGGATTTTTCTTTCCGTTACTTATTTTTTGTTTTATAGGCAAAATAATAACTAATTTTTGGCCCAAAATCCACTAGTTATGTTCAAACGTCCGCCATTTTGTCATAAATCGATATTTTCAAAATCGGCTATGACAAGTACTAGATTATAGTATCTAATTTAATAATCTTTTTGGTTTTTTTTTCAGATGATTTTTGAAGAAACGCCAGTACGGTATACGCAGATTTTTTTACGACGTTCCAAGGATCTAACAATATCCTTGTATATTTTTGATATTTTTAAATAAAGAAAATTAAACATATTTTTGAATGTATTGTAGAAGCTGAGACGAATATTCCAGTTAAGACATAAGAAATGTACACGACGCAGAGATTAAGACGAATATTCCTGTTAAGGTATAAGAAACATAATCACGCCGGTGCTGAAGGCCGATTGACGCGTCCCGTTCCCCGATTATTAACGGACGGTATCGTTGAACAGAGAGTTCGGGTTGAGACTCAGAGACGAGCACTTGTGTCTCCCCAAAATATCATTATTTTAAAATAAAATCTACGATTGAGAATAAGACTCTCATATTATCGTCGATAGTGTCAGTTTCCTTATTTTTCTCCCTACGGTATATACTTTTAGATAATTAAAACCCCAATCCGAAATTCCAAAGTTTTCCTTAAAAAAATGCACATAAATGACCTTTTTTCCGGCTCCTAGGTGTATATCTCCCCTTAAGGCATTCCTTTCAGGAACACGAATATTTAACAATTAACTAATTTTCGTCTATAATCAAGTGAAAATATATTCCAGTATACTGGTGAAATTTCAAGCCAAGATACCGAACTTTTAACGAAAAATTACGACTCCAAAAGTCACTTCACTTATACGGCGTTTTATGGAGATGACACACCGGTCACATTTCTGTCTTATCTATGATTAAATATAGTAAAGTCTGCCGGTATGTCTGTCCTATGTCCTCGCGTCGCTTAAGGTAATCCTATCGCCAGGCTTCAACCATAGAATTTTCATAATTTTTTTGAGCTTCACTAAATATACGAATAATTGTCTCTGTAAAAATTAGGGGTCGATTATTCACCTTATTACAGAGAAAAAAAATAAAAACTGCGTATTTTTGTGAAGGAATTCCGAGACGAAATACAAAAACCCAATTTCCGGTGGCTACAAAAGTGTATATAATAGTGGGAATCCGTCAGATTCTTAAAAATAATGAGATTTACATACTTAACACTTGTAGTAATCGAATGCTATCAGAAAAAAATACGCTTATTGACCGAATTTTCATGTAATATCAAGTGTAATTTGAACTTCCGGTATTGGATTCATTACCACTTGCTACGATAAAGAGACGTGACAGCAAGGCAACAGCTGACTGTAGTCCTAACCTCATCTCACTCATTCGAATTTTCACACATATTTCATTTTTAACCGACATTTTTCGCCGACACAAATTTTCCACGCTTTTTACCAGTCGTGGTCCGAATACAATGCTTTATATTCCCCGCACCTGACATTGTTTCGACAGATCGACGTTGAAAAGCATGGAGGTTAAACTCGCCTGGTTGAGTAAAAAGAGACGGAGATAGGACCAATGTTGCCAACTATCAAACCTAGAAATACTGCGCAAATCGTTGGAATAACTATTTTTTTATTTTTCTAATTAAACGTGAACATTCATTCAACAGTTTGCAAATGGAAAACTTTAGTTATTAAAAATGATTATTTTTTGCATATGGTAAAAATATGAATTGTACAAGTCTCAAGTATGATCAGTGGTATGACTAGTGTGAAGCGATCGGTTACCTAAAAACTACTTAACAGAATGAAATATAGTTGTCTCTGTTTTATAGCTTAAAATGCTGCGAAGGTAATGGTATATGTTTCATTTAAATCGAATGAGTATAAGTCGAGCAATTGATTGCTTTACGGCAAAACGTCATCGAGGGAGAAGTTCTGACGGGGCGAGACGGTGTTTATACCGCGGATACCACTTATTCCCAATAACTTTCCGTTTCAATTCAGGCGAGTGCAGTTCTCCATAAAGGTCTACTTTGCGATGACGATTAACAAATCACAAAGACAAACGCTACGAGCGGCTGTAATCGACCTACGAATAGCCTGCTTCTCGCATGGTCAGCTCTACGTCGCTTGCTCTAGAGTAACCAACCGAGAAAATCTTTTTATTTTAATCGGAGGGGAAGAAAGAAAAACGCGAAACGTAGTGTATACTAAAATTTTGTAAGATCGTTTAAATTCTAATTTTACGTAACTTATTTTAGAAAGTAACATATCTAAAATTCGAAGTTTTCATTTTAGTACTTTTGTATTTAGTCAAGTTAAGATCAATCAACGTGATTTCCATTGAAATTTTCGTAAGTAAATTCTCAATCTATTTATAGTGACAATAAAAATGTAAGGGTCAACAAGTCAGTTTATATGGAATACATTTTTTTTAACCCGTGGTGAATTATCAAAAACTGGAGACCAGGTAGTCAGAATAACCATTTTAACCGGTAAAGCGCGGACGAAGCCACAGGCCCAGGCTAGTAATTTATGTAAACTAAATAACTTTTAGAACAGGGGGCCACCGAATGTTTAAAGAAAAAATTAATGATAAAACTTAGAAAAATGTGAATAGCAGAAGAATTTCCGTAGCCGCAACGTTTCAGAGAAAATTAAAAAATGTGTAAATCCACTAAATTTGCGCGTAATGTTTTTATTCTCGTTTATCGTTAAGTATAATAATTGATTGTGCCTTATTTTTATTAAGCGCCACTGCAATTCACCAATGATTCAGAAGGGCCCTCCACATGCCCCCACAAAATACGGCCCTGCGCGAAAAGAATCCCTTAAGGGCATGTACAAGGTCAACATAACCTCACAATTTTCCGACCCAATTTTCTTATAGATGGTTAATTTTTTTAGGAAAAACAAAGCATTAGGCTCTGGAGAATTCCCTGACGCAGAGCTTGATGATTTCCTTTTGCCCTAAATATTATTCATCTCTGAGAAATCTCGACTCGAAAATTTCGGCCATCTCTCTCGCACTCATATGTCACGTGGTAGATCTTCTACTTCGCCTTAAGGTTATGGGGTCTAGCCGACGGGGATGAAGTACGAGGCATGCTTATGCAAACAGCCGATTGTCTGTTACCAACTGTTAGCTATAAAATAATCGTCATGTTAAACGTACGTTATAGAACCATTTTTTAGACCTATTTATAAAAATACGCATTTTTGAACTTCCAATGATTACGTGAAATGTTTTCATTACTTTTTATAGTTGTTGTCTATTTTTTTTTCTCGCTTAACCAACGCCAGCCGAATTAGCAACGTCGCAAATCGAGGTAGATGGTAATGCTCAGGTTGGCAGAAGTGTTGCGATGTTAGACATACGCGCCCCGTTCATAACCTCAAAATCGGCTCGAGGAGCTGTTAAAGTAGAGTAGAAAATTCTTTCGCTGGAAAGGAAAACTGTACTGAAACTATCTATAATCTAAAAGAAATAAAAATAAAAAAACTGATCATTTTCTCATATTATCGAAAATTCTTTTATATTTGAAAACAAATTCCACTGTATTTTGTTTCTTCCTATAAATGTCTAGAAACTTATAATTCCTGAACATAGATCTCCTACTAATATTGAGTAATCATTACTAATTGAGAGAATAAGAACAAATTATTTGCGTGGCTAAATAGTTTGGAGTTCTCAGGCATAATTACCGAATGTGGATAAGGTAGGTAACATTTGTGCCGTCTACGGCGTTGCCATGTCTGCACAGCCTAATATTTCGTGTGCTTGATTTTCGTACAATTTCGCGATTGAAAACATTTATAATTTTATAACGGTGCTGTGAATTCTCATTCTCACGATGCCAAGGTTCCGATAATTAGTCGAACCGTACCTATTTTTTCAGCTCCGCGATAGTCTCAGCAAATATAAATAATGCAGTGATAAATGGGGGGGTTTCAATGAGCAAAATGTGATTAGCCTACGAAATACGTCGAGTTTTGCCGATTTTTATCTTTAAAAAAAAAAACAGTACCGTGGATCGTATCTAAGCTGCATAAGATGAGGAGTTATCATAGTTCGAGAAAAAAATTCAACTTGGTGATAGCATTTTGAATCGGCCTCATAACCTCAGATGCACTACTCGCTCGGTAGGTAACAAAGATTACAATCAACGTGCTTCGTAGGTTTTACGCGCTGCGTCAAAGGTCCCAAGTTTGGTACCTCGCCTCCACAACGTACGATCAAACATTTTACTTTGCGAAAAATCGACGCTCCTTCGAAAATAGTTAAATCCGAGATTCAGGATGGTATCAAAGTATAGATAGTGGCAAATATTTCAAACGGGCGATCGTCGTATCGACTTGACTTTTGCCTATATCGTAAAAAAAATATTTCTAAATACACCGCAACAGAATTTGCCTTTTAGTTATGCGTAAAAAACCACACGCGTATAATGAATAGAGATCTCAGAGAACAGGAGAAAAAAGAAGACTCGTTGGACTCTTTAAATCTGCCGCTACTAAAACTCGTTTCTATGCATTTAGTTGCTTTGTAGCGTGTTTAAAAAATAATATATATCAAGATCTAGCCAAAACGATACGATCCTCTATTCGGAAAACTCACCATTTTTTTTCTTCAATTGTCCCTTCGTGGCTCCGCACGCGAACGCAAAAAAAAAAGAGAATTCTCGTAATTTATTCACAACGTTGCTTCGACTCAATTATTCTTGAGGGTAATAGTAAACTGTAAAAAAAAATACAAATTTTCAGAAGAAACCTCTCGCCGTTATTGCGTCCTCGTTTCGTACGTCTTCTTCTCCGCTCTGCCAAATTCGTATTGGCTTTCTACGACCACTAGAAGTATCCGCTGCGAAAGAAGAAAATTTTGCTTGTTGTTGTGTTTCAAAATGAAAATCGTAGAGCGAGCGATGAACTTACGGCAACTTCATGCGCATGAAGATCCAACAAGTTATAAAGGACACAATGATGCTGATGAAGCCGACGCAGATGAGCAGAATTCTGTTGAGTTTGGGGGTGGACGGACTGTGGGTCTGGTCCAGAATGATAAAACCAAGTCCTCCGAGCGTGAAGAGGAAACTGGATGCCAGACCCTCCATTATGTACTGACCGTTGACGCGATAGGGCATGAAGGCAACCTTGAAATAGTACGAACGCTGGTTAGTCGCGAGTCACCAATGCGTTTTGTCAGAAAGTTCATTGTCCCCTTGGGCCAATTTGTATTTCTTTCTGCTCTTTGCGAGAGAAACTCGCGTGATAAATTTCCTCCAACATACTTAGAGTACAGTATTTAGGCATGAACCGCATACAAGCTTTGGCCAGATCTAGTAGGGGTCCAGAAAATTACACCTGAGACTCAACGTCTACGGTAGTGAAGCTTAAGGAGAGATATACACCTGGATGGTCGAGGTAGAGGATTTAGGAGCTATGAACATTCCGTCGACCCTAGAAGACCTACACTATGGGCCTGGTATCGATGATTCCATGTAAGTTGACAAATTTCATGATTTATTCATTGCCAAATTTTCAAACGCGTTTTTCTCAAAACCACGCTTTTCAAATCGGTACCCAAAATTTCTCGAAAACCAATGAACCGATTGCCCTAAAGTTTTTTGTGGTTATTCTATACACCATTATCTAGTACTTGTCATAGGATTTTTTTTCCGTTACTTAGTTTTTGTTTTATGGGCAAAATAATAACTAATCTTTGGCCCAAAAATCACTATTCATGTTCAAACGTCCGCCATTTTGTCATAAATCGATATTTTAAAAATCGGCTATGACAAGTACTAGATTATAGTATCTAATTTAATAATCTTTTTGGTTTTTTTTTGCAGATGATTTTTGAAGAAACACTGGTGGGTACCGTATAAGCAGATTTTTTTACGAGGCTCCAAGGATCATACAATATCCTTGTATATTTTTGATAATTTTAAATAAGGAAATTAAACATATTTTTGAATGTATATACTTTTAGATAATTAAAACCCCAATCCGAAATTTCAAATCGTTTTCCTTGAAAAAATTCACAAAAACGACCTTTTTTTCCGGCTCCTAGGTGTATATCTCTCCTTAAAGAATCCACATAGGCTTGAAATCTTGAAAATACGATTTCTTATTGAATGGTTTTATAGCCTACCCTCTTAAATTGATATTAAAGATTTTGTGAACATACCAAAAATTAACCGATATACAACAATTTTTACCCATTTTCTCTTTCGCGTTTTTCTCAAAACTATTTATGTTTTATGAAGGGGTATAGGTTGTGTCTCAAAATCGAACTATCCTATTCACTTCAATTTCGAAAAGAGCAGTGTTTATCAACATTTTCTATTATGTCAATGGATCATATTTTCATCCATTTGATAATAACAAATGTGGAAAGTCTTTTTTTTTGTCACAAATCGAATTTTTTTCCCTACATCTTGCCAT
Source organism: Ophion obscuratus (assembly GCA_964007375.1). Taxonomy (NCBI): domain Eukaryota; kingdom Metazoa; phylum Arthropoda; class Insecta; order Hymenoptera; family Ichneumonidae; genus Ophion; species Ophion obscuratus. Next base: position 17,684,813 of record OZ023320.1, read on the forward strand.
TCATATAATTTTCTAAATCTCAAGAAAATATCTGGTAATACGGAAGTTTTATTGTTATACTGAAAATACATTTTTTCTATTTTTGCATAGTTGCCCGAACTGTCCACATCGATTGGCCATTCAACAATGACGGCACTGTTCAAATAATTATAACTTCATTGTTTGTCTATATTTTCCGATAGAAAAAGACTCCCAAATTTAACAAGACTATGTACTAATAGTGTTTAAATTGCCAATCCCGTCATCTCAAAAGAAGAATTACCTAGTAAAATAACTAACAATAAGTTTTAGAGTAGTTTACTTGTCTGTGGTAGCCAACTTTGAGCCGGAATTAGTCAGGGCATATGCCAACAGTTAAGGGACTAGGCTACTGTGTAAATGTAAAAAAATATATGGTAGCTTGAGGAAACTCCAACTGAAGAGGAAGGTCGAACATGAGGTGCAGGTATCGCATATTTAAGGTATACTTATTATTATAACGGTAGAACTGCTAGTAAAACTTTAATCAGGTTTTTTCTTGAAACAATGTTTTTCAAAACGGTGTACACGATTTCGCGACATCTGATCATCAGATTGGCGTGAAATTTGGTACACTTGTTCAGTATATCAGTAATTTAGTCTTGACCAACGTCTTTCTTAATATTTTTTTCATTGCTTGTAATTTTTTTTTAGAAAAATCGCAAAAAAAAATTGTTTTTGGTGATTGACACACGTTAATAAAAAAAATTCGGTCAAGTCTTGGCCAATATTATCTATTTTATCGTATATTAACCTATTATCGTGTATAACCTACAAAACTCATTTAGCTCGAGAAATCCACGTTTGAACTACATCAAGTCCATTTATCGCCGGTAAGAATGAAACATACGGGTAAATCCTGTTCCTGATATTCTCCAAAGTATCGATGTTATTCATATTGATGCTGAAATGTGAGTAAAAAAGTACTAAGTGTTTACCGGTCTCGTATGCCCGTGCTCGTCAGTCGTCGACCCAACGCTCGGTGGTTCCACGATAACATCGTATATTATACCTGTCAAAGTAATAAAATAAAATAAAAATACATTTTCGTTGCCATAAATTCGCGCGACGAATTGATACCCCCGAAAAAAAGGGCAAACGCATTTGTATACGTGGACTTAACCTCCTGTCACCATGAAGTACGAGAGCAGGACTATTGAAAAAACGACCATCGCGCTCGGCTTAACGCACCACGAAGGCTTTTTCAGCTTCAAATTCGGCACTTCGAGAACGAAAAATGGTGCGCGATATATTAAATCCATTTTTTTTACGTAGTTTTTACTTCTCGTTGACTCGAATTCTCTCGGCACCGCGGTCTGATGCGGATTTGAGACTCAAGTGGTTCCACTCAGTTCCACTGTCGCATAATTCAGCGGGCGTATGAACCGTTTCGATTGTCATCCGCGAGGGCGGCGTAGCAGTCGCTGCAAGCTGCGCATGCGTATCGCCGCGTATCACTTCGATAGCTCGTGTGATACTGGAGCATTGCCACACACGCTCGCCGAGTACGAAATAAAAGAATATTTCAGCGTTGAATGAAACAAATAACGAAATAGTCCTTGATAGATGATGCGCTTAGAAATCGAGTAAACGATTCCGCAATAAAAGCTACGCCAATAAGCGACTGAATGTGTTTTCCCTTCCTCGTAAAAGATTACGATTGGGTGATTGCATCGGTCGGTTCACGCATCCGGGATATTGGCATCGAATCCCGGTACCGTTCTTTATTTCCCTCCATAAACGATGCGTAAAATGGATCGGAGTACGAACTTTCAATATTCAAAAGAGCGCCCTTCGTATTTATCGTGACCGAGAAATAAATCGTCTTTGTTCGCGATGCATTTCCGGCGTGTGTACATCGAGTATAATCGATGGTACGGTAGGGCCAGTTACGCGAGTACATCGTTTCAATAATCCGACGAGCAAAAATGCATTTGAGGTTATCGGTACTTGCCTCGAGAGCGACGCCGCCAAGCGGCGATTCTCACTCCTAAAATCGGAGACAGCGCGCGTATGACCCCCCACTCCCGCAATTCGATTCCGTTCCAAGCCCGTACGTAAGATCATGGTGCAGAGCGAGAGGACGTAACGGTGGACGGCGCGGGCCAGAGGGAGACGGAGGGAGAGCGCTGGTGGGGGAAGTGTGAGAGAAGGAGGAAACGTTAGTGGCGGCCATGTTAGCAGGGATGGGGATACGGGCAGTGTGGAGGGTGCGTTGATTGAAACTAGACTGGATCGGAGACATTGAAGCGAGCGAGAACCCAACAGTACAATCGTCCACAGTTTATTATTCTTCCCCATTCCCCCTCCCTGTAACCATAAGACTCTCGCTGCATTCCACATCGAGCCACGTCGGGAATAAAAAGAAACTCTGGTAAATAAGCCGAAAATTCAAGCGAATAACTCCGCGGGTACAACGTTCGCGTCTAAGCGCGGCCATAAGCTTTTAAAACGTTCGCAATTTCGCTCTATAGATGTACGCGTACGACTCCCGTATACATATATATTATTCGTCGACGCCGGGTGGAAAAACGTTGATAAAAGGCATAGAGTGGCGCAACACTGCGAGTGAAACATATCTCTGTGCGTGTTTGAAGGAACTCGCGTTTTTTCTCCTCTCTCTCGCTTCGCTTTCAGCAAAGTGCTAATCCCCCCAGGAGCTTTACACAGTGCCACACTCTACACACACACATACACACACACACTCGCGTGACTCACCGTACGGTTGTTTCTGCGTTGTAATGTAAAAAATTACGATCGCAAAGTTGCCGCGGACAGTTTTTGCCCACAGTGTTTAATATCGCACGCCAAGGTACATCCGATAAGAACGACAAATGAACGTCATTTTCGTCAATCGCCTTTTTCTTCTCATTTCACAACGCATCATCGCCCGACTGGCGAACTCCATGGATCTCTCTGTTTTCACCAGTTCGTTCGTGTCACGCGGGGGTGCTCACAAGTGTAGCGTGTAGATGCGCGACTCTGTGCGTGTGTATGTTTCGCCTCCGGAGAGAGAAAGAGAGAGAGAGAGAAGCAGGATGAGCGAGAGAAAGTGACGAGGAGGATAGTGGGGCTCCATCTGGTCTACTGCCTACACCTAGACGTGATAAGGAAATTGCCACGAGCAATCGAGTTGAAAAAAAAAAGATTCTCATTTTTTACACTGATAAACTCATGTAGATTTCTCTTCCCCCTCTGCCTCCACTCGCCCTCGCTCTCTTCTACTCGATATTCGGGTTTCGAGGAGATTTCCTGGAACGCTGATTTCCAAGTTCCGCGAGAGACACGAAAAGGGAGAGACGAGAGGCGTCGTCATCGTTTCGCCGAGTGACGGCCAGAGGGCGAGGAGTAGGAGGCGAAGGAGGAAGAGGGGAATCGTCCAAACGCGGATTCGCGGTGGAACAGGGAAGGGGGGAGTATCGTCCATCGCGCGCCGTGTCACACGAACTGTCATGTCATAAACGTATTCTCGCGCGCCGTTCTCTATCCACATCGCGGTGTGGTGCGCCTCTCTTTACGTTCATACATGCCCTCTCGAGCCCAACAACGCTGTCGCACTCATCACCGGCGAATATCCGCCCGCTTTCAGTCCCATCCACGAATTCGCGCGACTCCGAGACACTCGAAAGAAAACAAATAGTTACTCGCGTGTGCTTTGCGACACTTGTACCGAAATAAGTGTGCGAACGGATAAATCCGCAAGGGGGGGGGGGGGAGCAGGCGACACTATCCAATTATACAGGTGAAACAGAGCGTTCGCAGAGTCGTGTAACGGTATAACGAAACTCACGTGTTTCTTTTTATCTCGTTTTCCTTTTACGATGAGAATTTGCGCTGAATGGCCACGGCGGTCGCAGAGGAAACATGAGCTTTAAACGTGCTCACAGTGACTATATACTCCATCTTGTCAATTTTACACTCTTGGAGAGAGAGGGGGCGACGTTCTTTCTCTCTCCCCCTCACGCAAGCACCGAACACCGTGACATAAACTAAAGACTTCTTATCGTCTTTGCTCGGCCTTTAGAAACGATTTCTCATTCGCAGATTCGTAAAAAAAAGACACCTTTGCGCGGAGCTTTCTCTCGAGTTTGCATCGTCGAACGGTTTTTTCGGCGTAGCTGTAGAACGCGGCGTCTTTCGAGCGATTCGCAGTGGATCGGAGCGGTTCTTTCGATTTTAAGCCTCGTCTTTTTCATTCCCAGGTCAACATGGCTAACCGGGGCACGGCCCAGAGGCCGAACGGTACGCAAGGAAAAATTTGTCAATTCAAATTGGTTTTACTCGGCGAATCGGCGGTAGGAAAATCCAGTTTAGTTCTGAGGTTCGTCAAGGGACAGTTTCACGAGTACCAGGAGAGTACAATAGGCGGTGAGTCCACGGCGATGAACTTGCGAAGAATACGGAGAGAAGTAGAGGCGAAAGGATAATCATAACTGTTTTTCTCATCTTGGTTTGTTCAATAGCCGCATTTCTAACACAGACCGTTTGTCTGGACGACACAACTGTGAAATTTGAGATTTGGGACACGGCAGGACAGGAACGTTATCACAGTCTTGCCCCGATGTACTATCGAGGCGCTCAGGCTGCTATCATAGTTTACGACATACAAAACCAGGTCAGCGCCGCTTTCTCTTGTTCGTCATTCGAATAGTGATATTTTGCCAGAGATGCGGCCGGAATGCAATCTACAAGGGCTTAGACGGAAGGCTGCGCAATTGTGCCTGAGAGTTTGGTTCTTTTTTTTTTCAAGCGCTCGAGGAGCGCGATGTAGGACTCTACAGTAAATCTTTTTTGGGCGAGGAAAAAATGGCTAATTTTCAATGGTATTGAAGTTTGCGTCGTTGGAACGCAACGAAAGTTCAATATACCGAATGTTTTTGGCAAATTTGGGCTAATAAAATCACTCAAACGTTTTTTAAGATCGTCGCCGGAAATCAGCCCAAATTTTCAGGATAAGATTTCGGATGACAAAGAAACTGAAGAAGTGTTTTAATACGATTGATTTTTCGTTGCATTCCAACGATGCAAACTTCAACAACGTAATTTTCAGGATTTATTTTAAAAAAAAGGATTTTTACACCATTTTTGAGACTTAGGGTTTTATCGTTATTTTTGGCTGTTGGAATGTTTTTCTTTTATTATTCTTTTAAAATGGCAGAGGTGTAGCGTGATCTTCCAAAGGGGTTGCGGCGGATGTTGCCAGACGGCGTGACACGTAGCGACGGTGGAATTAATCTGAAAAAAAGTGCACGAAGGTTTTTCTTTCATTAGCAGTCATACGCAGAATGTGAACTAAGAAAAAGGGAGAAATGTTGAAAATCGATGAAACGGTACGCTTTGAAACATAAAGATTGAACTTTCCGGGAAAAAATGCTACATTTTGCAATCTGAAGATAATTTTTTTCTTTTTTCAAAAACATTTAGGATCGTGTTTTAGACAATGAGGGTAGAAAGGTTTAAACCAAATTTCAGTGATTTTGAAGTTTGCATCGTTGGAATGACGTTGAAGTTTGCATCGTTTCAACGCAACGATATTTTTTTTCTTAATTTTTTATCTCTCTATTTTTATCATTACCCGAACTCTTTTTTCCCAAAGTGAGGTCGTAAATTTTCGATAAGAATACCCAGAAACGTTTAAGCGACTTCCACAGCCTGAATCTGCGAAAAAGAATCAGGAATTAAGAATTCATTTTCGTTGCATTCCAACGATGCAAACTTCAATCTCATTCGGCGAAATGCAACGAAAATGAATTCTTTTTGATGAAAATATAAATAAAAATCGACTGACTCGGGCTGTGAAAATTACTCAAAGATTTTTACGTTTTCGTATTAGAGATTCACGACCTCAGTTGTCGAAATGAAGCCGTAGAATGACTTTCGAAATAATTTTTTTTCAATGACGATAAGAATCGTTACATTCCAACGATGCAAACTTCAACGTAATTAATTTAATAAAAATCTGTCGATTTTTTAGCTGTACGTCACGTCAGTTTTGAAAATGCAGTTCGATAGACCGCGCCATACCTCCGCCATTTTGAAAGATTGATAAAAAGAAATATTATGTAACAGCGAAAAGTAGTGATAAAACATACCCTAAGTCTAAAAAATGGTGAAGAAATATTTCCTTTAACAAAAAAATCACGCACCGGCAAATTGTTTCCTTGTCTAAAGGTACCTTCCACCTTAAAAAAATTGACCGTCGTCGTCCTCGAGTAAATATAAGTTCGCAGAGTGCAGAGCTCAGGTCGACATGTTTTTTGTGGCGGGAAACTCATTGGGGTATTTTGACTGCGATAAAGACGTCAACTAGGACACAATAAATTCGCAGCGACTCACTTGCCCCGTTCTGGTAACGCTTGCTTGCTAATAAAACGAATAATGTCGCTGACCGCTGAACAATTGCGCGATTGGTGGTATGGAGGATACGAATCGCTGTAATTGAAAGGCAACGAGAATATTGCACACGTAGAGGCAATAAAACATGAAAAAAAACGGGTAACTGAATGCTTCATATTTGATAGAAATATTTGTATTTTTAACGGGTCTGCGGTAACTTGGTGACCATAAAACAGGTAGATTTTCAATATTTATTTCTCATGAGAGTATTGGCATGACGAGGTTGGGAATTTACTCACAATTAATACATAGTCGTGCCAAGTTTGATTTTTTTTTCGGTAAAAAATATTGATGATTGACAATGAAGTTATTATTATTTATGGTATTGAAGTTTGCATCGTTGGACTGCAACGAAAATATATTTTCTTCGTACAGCCGATATTTGTTTGGCCCATTTAGACGACATAAATTACTGGAGCATTTTTCGAGGATCCTCATTTAAAGTCTATAACCAAAAGGTGCAAAAAATATTTTAGATAATAATGAAAACAAAGAAATTAAGAAAATCAAGCAGGATTTTTGTTGCATTCCAACGATGCAAACTCCAGCACCGTTATTATTTAAAGAAAGCGCCGCCGTTGCTGCATGGCCAAGGCGCAGGTGATTCTGCAACCAGAGTGATCTGAAATGAAAAATAAAAAATGTTCTTTGGGGCCGTCCATATATTACGTCATTCTAAATTTGGGGGGGGGGGGGAGGTTCGTCTGCGAATGACGGTAAATGATGGATGAGGGGGGGGGGGGGGCGATTCGAAATTGACGTCATTCTTGTGATACCAGTTACTTCAAAATGTACAATAGTATATTGTACAACTAGAGTGGTTTCCCCGCATGAGTGATGAAAAATATTTTGCAAGTACCTAATGGTATTAATTATTGAACTCATTATTTATTTATTTATTACATAAGGTTTGTCTACATTATATTCGAGAACTTCAAATAACAGCGTACCTATGAAAATAGTTCGATCGAGCCAAAATGAATATGGGGAGGATACGGAGATATTACCCGTGATCCAGGATTTGCAAGAATGGGTGAAAACTCCGTGGGAGCTATTCAAAGAAAACTAAAGAATAGGGAAGAATAATATTATTATATTAATGAAAATTGCCAAAGTACAAAATAATAAAAGATGATTGTATAAGAAAATGTGGGAGCTATCCAAAGAAAACTAAAGAATAAGGAAGAATAATATTATTATATTAATAAACATTGCCAAAGTACAAAATAGTAAAAGATGATTCTATAACAAAATGTTTTAATGTTACCCAATTTTTCTCAAATCCGCAAATGTTTTAATTTTGCCAAACTGGTAATGACGTCAATTTTGCGAGAGGGGGGGGGGTCATTAGGAAATGACGATAGGATGATTGTGGGGGGGGGGGGGTCGAAAATCAGCAAAAATCGATGACGTAATATATGGACGGCCCCTTTCAAATCGCATCGAAGCGCTTTGCCGTCAGGCAATGAGTCCGATCCTCCAAAATAATCGTCATAACTCGGTTAATCCTTAGAACCTTTACAAACATTTTGTTGCAAAATAAAGGGAAGCCCCTAGGCTACAAAAGTATGCAGTAAAATAATCATATTTTAGAAATCTAAAGCTTCCCCAAATCTGTTAGGGGGTTATACCTCGTGATCGCAAACGAGGAATTCTTGTGAATGTTTTGAGAAAGGTGTGTAGGTTTTCAATTTTTTTTTCATTTCGAAGAGTATGGTGTTAAACATCTTTTACAGTTTTTCTATTTAAAAATATGGTAATTCTTTAGATAAGTGCCTTTTCGACGAATAATTATTACGAGAAAAAAATAATTATAATTGTTTGGGTTTGGGACCCAAAAAAACCCAATATAGGCGTCGAAATGTTTAAAAATGCTCTATTTTATCACGTGTTTTCGCGAACTTCAAACCTCTATACCTTTTTATAGGAGGTGAATTTCAGCTTCCCAAGACTGAATATCATCATTTATAACCCGATAAATGAGAAAATAGCAATAAAAGAAAGTTAGGCTCATTTTTCGGAAAAGTCACTTATCTAACAAATTACCCGGAAACAAATCATCCGAAATTGAAACATCAAACGCATTGAGGCTCTGCATGAATCTATCGAGTGCTTAGACGAAGGATATTTAATTTTGATTATTTATTTAATTTATATTTAATAATATATATTTAATTCATATAGTAGTAGTAGTAGTAGTACTTTATTCCGTGTATACCCTTGCGGGTTTTTACAATCTCTCCCGTCTTTACATACACTTCACTTAATTCTAGGTTAGAAAAACATTAAATACATATTGAATTTATATGTTTAATTTATATTTAATGATAAAAATATTTAATTTTGAACAAATGGCTGCAGTCCAAACTGAAAGTATCGATTTTCGGTGAAAAAACGCTCTATTGTTGTTGATAAAGAAAAACTATGCATTGAAAAAAAATCCTTCGTACAAGCCCTGCTCGTTGATATGGAAAAGAAGTTTGTAAAATTTGAAGTTGATCGGTTCAGTGTTTTTTGTAACATCGTGGTCACCGATTTTGAAAGTAATTTTGAGAAAAACGCATTTTAAGTTCACCGGTTCTCGAAACCTACCGATAAACGTCTACCACTTGTTCAATTTTGCACGGATCGATTTTTAATTTTCGGAATTTGCTTTTCAATGTTGTAATTTGAGAATCCGCCGAAACCCAAAAAGCGATATTTTCAAAACTTCCAACTAAGTGTAAGCCCTCAATGTTCCTTCCTTGTCTTTGCAGGCATACTTTCGTGGCCTCATCCTTTCACTTTTCCTCAACACTGTACTGTTATCAGTTCGTTAGAGATTCCCCTCCGCTTCGGAGCGTTGCCCACACTCTTTTCCAATGCACCACGGTATCGCGTTTGCACAAGGGCACAGAGAAGCTATGGAAATCCTGTGTCGACTCAGACGGCTATGGTTTCACTGAGCTTCAGTTGTGTTAAGTCCTTAAACCATTCTCAATTTTCTCACACAATTATCTGACGATTTTTTAGGCAAATTTTTGGAAAGTGAAAAATTTTCCTAAAAAATCGTCAGATAATTGTTAATAACAAATGAACTATGCAATATAACAAAAATCCTACGTACTTTCATAGACAATGTATTTTTCAAGATATATTCAACATTTCAAGTGAATCGGTTGAAAATTGTCTGAGTTATGTTTCCGGCCAACTTAAAAAATGCAGTTTTGAGATAAACGCGGCACAGCTGACATTGTGAAATTAATCGCTTCAAAAAAAATATTGTATGCAGTCACTGATGTGGATGATAAACACCTTTTTTTGTCATTTCGATTTATTTTGTAGTTTTTCTGAATAAAAATCCCCAAAAAGCCTATTTTTTCGGCGTCTAGAGTGGCCTAACCCCTTAAGGGGGGGATACTTTTACTGCCGTCATATGGAAGAAGGCGGCATCTGCAAAAAATCGAAAATGCGTTTTACTATACAGAACGATGAGAAATTTTGTGCTGATTTCAACGGTACCAAAAACGCATTTTCGATTTTTTTTTTGTAGATACCGCCTTCTTGCATATGACGGCAGTTTAGGCGAGAAAAAAATGCTTGATTTTCATGATCTTTTTTAAAAGGAAATATTTCTTCCCAATTTTTGCGATTTAGGGTATGTTCTATCACTACTTTTGGGTGTTACGTGGCATTTTCTTTATTAATAAAAATGGCGGAACTTGTCAGACGGCGTGACACCTAGCGTCGGCGGGATTAATGTGAAAAAAAACCATCGAGGATATTTTTTTCATTGACACTCATACGCAGAATATGAACCAAGAAATAGTGAGAAATGTTGAAAATCGATGAAACGGTACGCCGTGAAAAAAAAAGATAGACTTTTCCGAAAAAATGGCTACATTTAGCAATAAAAAAAACGTTTTTTTTCCTTCAATTTTCGAAAATATTTAGGTTCATGTTTTAGACAATAAGGTCAGAAAGATTTATACTAAATTTCATCAGAATCGTTCAGTTGGTTCTGAAAATGGAGTTTAGAACACCATGCCATACCTTCGCCATGTTTAAAGATTTTAAAAACACCATGTAACAACCAAACGTAGTGAAGCATACCCCAAGTCTAAAAAATGCTGAAGAAATCTTTCCTTAACGGCGGGGTAAAGTTAATTCGGCGAAAAAAGGCATGTTTTTAAGATTTTTTTTGGCGTAACGAATAGTGTTCGTTTATTGAAAAATTTACATATAATAAAGTAACATTTGAACACCATTCTCCTAAATTTGCATTGCAAAATATTCAAAATTGAGCGAGTGAAAATTAAACCCCGGAGGCGCCTCGAAAAAAAGTTGGTTTCACCATAACTAGCAACAGAATCATTTGAAACAAAAAAATCAAAATGCATTGGTTAAAGGAGATGTTTCTCGAGGTAATGACGGGAGGATTTTTTTTTTTTCGATTTTTCGATTTTTCGTAGCACTTGGGAGCCAAAAACCCGATTTTCGCTAAAAAAATCGGCTAATTTGTTGTTGAAAAATTAGTAATTATTAAAAAAAGCAAAAAAAGCTCGCGACAATACCTGGTGAATTATGTGAAGAAGTACTGTGCAAAATTTCAAAGCGATTGGTCCAGTAGATTTTGAGTTATCGTGCACACGGACTTCAAATATGACAAGTCTCAGAAAAACGGTTTGAAAAACGCAGAAGAGAAGAGAACGGCATGGAGTAATAGACGCTCAAATACTCATAACTTCGTCAATTTTACTCCGATCGACTTGAAATTTTAACACAATATTCTTGATATATTATGCATTCATTTAAAAAATGAAAAAAAAAATTTTAATACTTTACCCCGCCCTTAAAAAAAACGTGAAAATCAGCTAATTTTTTTTTTCGTGCAAACGTATCTCCCCCCTTGACACGGGAGATCGCCAGAGCCGCACACCTTGACAGCGCGTCAGCTACCGTCGCTTTTAACTCGATAAAAACATGCAATTTTCATTGACGTCGAACTATAAGATATTGTTTAACGACAACGAATTTTCAGGACACATTTGTACGCGCGACAACGTGGGTGAAAGAGCTCCAGCGGCAGGCAAGTCCGAGTATAGTGATAGCGCTAGCCGGCAACAAGGCTGACCTCGCGAACAAACGGGTGGTCGACTTCGAGGAGGCGCAGAGTTACGCGGACGCGAACGGTCTTCTATTCATGGAGACTTCCGCAAAAACGGCCATGAACGTCAACGACATATTTCTAGCTATTGGTAAATCATCAAAGTGCATTGCTCGTCTGTCCATTTACACGACAATTTCGTCATTCATAAATCACGGTCTACCGGCAATTTTTCGAATATTTTCTACCGCCTCTCACTCAACGTAATTGCACAGTTTATTGCGTTCACTGCTCGCGAACGTTGCGAAGTATCAATAACCGTAATATTGCCCCGTGATCGTTTCGCTTATCGCGCTTACTCTATTTTCTATACGCTCGTTCACTTTTTTTTTTATCAGCAAACTCGCAACGACTATGCAATATTAAATTCGTACAGTTCATTCAACTCGTGAAAAATTATGCGACATTTTGACTGAATAAAAGAATTCGCATGCCTCATTTGAATGCATTGTCACACGAACGAAAGACATTTTAGAGAGTTAACGAATAATTGAATTTTTCAAAAATTCATACGCTTTTTTCACCAAGAATGGATCTATACCGAACAAAAATTTGTGCCGGCTGTCATTGCCACGTGTACTCGATTTCTCGATTCGCATATGAAAACGAAAAAATTCGGCGATAACCCTCCCTCGAGTTATCTGCACGTATGGCACGATCTCCGAAGATCGAGGTAGGGTCACTTCGTGAGTTTGTAAAGTGAATTTGTAATGAAAAAAATATATATATTTGCCTCGTGGACGGTAATTCGAGTAACGCGACGGAAAAAAGCCCATCTGGAAGCGAGCACGGTAACCACCTACTGTATCTCGTTACGCTTTCTTATCGAATCTCGACTCGTCGCATTTCATGCGAGATCCCGGCATCCACAGCTCGCTAATGTTCAACTGTGCCCACATTACCACTTACACATTTTTTGCCCTAACGAGTTTTTCTTTTCTAATTGCCCCTTTCTTTGTTTTTCAGCTAAAAAACTCCCAAAGAACGAACAAACAGGAAACGCCGGCACGAGTGGTCAAGGACGTCGGCTAGTCGAGACGGAAGGTCAAAAGATTGCGGCGGGCAACTGCTGCAAGTGATTCGATCAAATTCGTACGTGTCACACACACACGTCTTATATTGGGTATATCTAAAAACAGAAGCAAAAAAGAACGAAAGAGAGCAAACAAAACCACAATATTCTTTGAACGAATTGAATATCCGGGGGGCCGGTCTGAATTATTTCCGCGATTCGGGTTTTAATGAAAAAAAAAGAAAGAAAAGGATGAGAGGGGAAAAAAAACAGTAAAATCACCAGAAAAATCGACTAGATCGATCGCTCACACTTTTTCATATACCTTCTTCTCCAGATGTATGTGCGTATTTTTTCCGGAGGAGAGACAAGTACGCAGCGTGTCGATAAAATTCGTAATGGAATTCGCATCGGGTAATATAAACAAACAAAACGATACCATAGGCTAAGAGGGGAGGTGCGAGGACAAAAGAAGCAAGTGAAAAGTGAATGGACGAGATCGGAATGGAAACAAAATCTAAAGAGGGTGAAGGGGCGGGGGCGAGAGGGAAAGCGAGGGATAACTAAAGCAAAGTAGAGAGGCAGCAAAAGTGGCAATAGAACGACGAGGATGAAAAAACGACGATGACGACGACGAAGAGATCGTGATCTGGCTGAAAATTGGTCACTCTAGAGCTATCTGGAAAAAAAAACGAACAGCAAAGAAAAAGGAAAAAAAACGAGAAAAAAAAATCAGTATGTCACAATGCATCCGACGATATCATCTATTTTGAGTATCGAGTCTGTTGGAGAATGGCGGTGAGTCCCGTTTGTTATTCTAGTAGTAATGGGCGGTGTTCGTTATAAATATATAAATATATATAAATACATTATATACGATAAATCATATATCCCGATATGATTTATTTCGAGGAGATAATAATAATAACAATTATTATTATTGTCGTCATTATTATTATTAATTACGATAATAATGAATTACGATGATATTGATGAGGATGATACTACATTTACGTGTACGGTATAATAGCAAACGAAAAAGAAAAAGCAGAAGATAACGGAGAAAAACCGACGAAACTTTTTGGCACGCGAATTAAAAAAAAAAGAAAGAAAGAAAGAAAGCAAATCTTGTAAGATAGTAGGGGCCATTCCTGCTGCTATATAATTATTATATATTTTCTTCGTCAGATTGTATCGTGTAATAACAATTATAACTCTAAAGCATATTGTATATTAATTTTATTGATTACTCATGATAAATTATAAACTATTATAAACGTAAAGAAATGGGAGGATGAGAAAAAAGAAACAGGAGAAAATTGAAAGCTTTTTTTTTTATTTTCGCGGTGAAAAAAAAATGGCGTATTTATCCCAGAGTCGGTTATCGATAGGCTTTTGATTAACTTCATTCGGGAGAGTTGAGTGACTGTGGACGAAAAAAAAAGGTATCAATTGTCAGGATATGGTCGACATTTCGAGAAATAATTTGGACGATTGGGTCGAAAATGTCGAGCGCGTTTTTGCGTCTGATATCGAATGCGGCAGTGTGAGAAGTTCGTCGAGAGGCCGACGCGGGAGATGCGCCTCCGAGCCAGCAGATATCGGTTATTCCGTCAATTACGACGATCTCTGCGGGCCCTGGCGATTCCCTCGTAATCCGGCCCACGCAACCGACAATTTGTCTTTGAGACCTCGGCTCTCCGTGTGGGAACTGTTAACGAGGGAAAATGTGAATTTTATGAAAAATCGCCTCGACGACGAGGCGGCCGTAAAGCGTCTGATCGGTGAGTCGCTTAGCGCAATCCAGAAGCGAACGATCTCCAACGCTTGACCGATTTCACGACTCGTATTCAGATAATCGTTTGAGCGAAGAAAAGCGGTATATCGGCGAGAACAGAAAAATCTTTGTCGAGCTGGCCTGGTCGATTGTCAAATTTGCGAGGTACTGACCATTTTTTTTTTGCTAGTCACCGAAAGTATACGTCTAATTTGATTTCTGTTCGACTCCGAAGGGACAATTCATTCACGGAAGAATGTATCTCAGCCATCGTAGGGATTTTTCATCTAACTTACGTGTTTTTCGTGTCGAATCCATGGCGTACCGCGAGAGAAACTTACCATTTTTTCTACGAAACGATTATGCTTCACAGCGTCGAGGTTCGCCTGCACATTTTATCCTATAAACGAGTACGGAAGTTTTCGGACAATTATTTGTACACTTTTTTTAAGGGGTGATATACATTTAGATAGGAAAAAAATAAGCAATATTGAGGGATTTTTCAAACTAAGAAATAATTATTCTACAATTATCAGACTTTAGGTATACTTTAATAGTATTGGGAGTACAACTTAGTTCGGTTGGTTTTTTTTGCTTAAGATACTCACTTATTTGAATGATAAAATGAATTAATACATTAATCAAAATATTGTCCATTGCTAGCCACTACTTTTCCCCATCTTTCTGGTAATTTATGAATTCCGTCGCGGAAGAAGCGTTCATCTTTTGAAGCCAAGAATGAATCGAGCCAATTTTTGATACCCTGTTGTGACGTGAAGCGTGTTCCAGTCAAAGCGTTCTGCATCGATCGAAACAAATGGTAGTCGGAAGGGGCAAGGTCTGGGCTATAAGGCGGGTGAGCCAGAATTTCCCAGTCGCTATTTTCCAAATAGTTTTTAACCACAATAGCAACGTGAGGCCGAGCGTTGTCATGTTGAAAGATTATGGACTCGTGTCTGGTCGCATATTCTGGACGTTTTTCGGCTATAGCTCGCTTTAAACGGATCAATTGTTGCCTGTAGAAGTCTCCCGTGATGGTCCCACAAGCATTCGGTGGCCTTCAGCTGCACTTTTCTTCCAATTGAAACAGAAAATCAACACTTCCCGCAAATGGTGCTTATTTGGGACGAAATTCGACATTTTCAGCGCAGTAAAATTAGACTTGATGCGCAAAACTCAAAGGTCTGTAAACGATACTTGGTTAAGAGATGTTGATACTTCACGATACAGCAAAAATCAGCTGTTGCCATCAACAATTTATAGCACCTAGAGCCATCTTTTGAAAACGGACGGAACTAAGTTATACACCTAATATATTTAAGTATACGAAATAATTTTTTTTTTTATTAATTCATCATCAAAATGACAGAGCTGTGGCAAAGTGTTACAGCAAGGTCGCCGCGGGAGTTGCGAATCGGCGTGCAGTCTAGCTTCCCGTAGACTTGGATTTGCAAAAAAGTTTAAACATTTTTTGAGTTAGAACATGTGTACTTTCTATGTGACGGTAATCAAAATGAAGAAAATGCAAATTTAAGAAATTGGCACGCATTTACAAAAAAAATCAACATTTCACGCAACATTTCTGTAAAATGTGGATGAAAAAAGGAGTTTTTTTCCAATTTTTCAAAAACAATTCTCGTCAAGTAAAAGGTACCAATATTATCAATATTTCTACCAAGTTTCAACTCAATCGGCTCAATACTTTTTGAGTTATCCTGCACGCCAATTTCGATAATGCAGTTTTGAGAAAAACGCGTTTGAAGTTCACGCCCGCTCCGAATCCGAGCGGTGAGGCACAGCGTTGACGGGCTGTAACGTTTGAAGTTTTTCGAATTTCGCATTGAAACTTTGGGAAAATATTCTACACATATAGTTTTATCGTTTAACGAAAAAAAAGAAATCGATTTTTGGATCGCCGTAAATGTACATCCCGCCTTAAGAGATCATCACATTGTAACGGGTTGAAAAATAGCTGATTATCGCGATTTTTTTCGATGGTTAAAATACGCTAACTAGTCTGATTTTTTAAGTCAAATCAAAGCACTCATGAAGAACAGAAAATAAATTATGAAACGTTTATTTTTATTTTTTTTTACATTATTTTTAACGGTTGAAAGTGTCTTCGAAAAAAAAGAAGTCCTCGCGGTGTACGCGGTGGTGGCCGTAAATATTATCTGAAACATAATTTGGAAAAAGATTATTAATCAGTATGAAAGCCGCTCTCTTGCTATGGAGGTTTTTAAAAACAAAATTGACAAAAAGGAAGTGGTTTGAGAAAAAGTATCGAATTTAGCCTATTTTTTCGACCGTTTTTCGTTAAAAGAAATATGAAGATTTTAAAAAAGCTTTCATAGCAAGATAAAGAATGGCGTGAAGAATGTTGTGGCGAAATTTGAGACGAATAGCTTGAAAACTTTTTCTTTGAGAGTGTACACCGTTTTGGAAAACGACATTTCGAGAAAAACGCGTTGAACGTTTCGAATGCGGAATTTTCATATACATTGTCTACTTACGATCGATCGGCGATGCCAGGTCCATCTTTATAATCGCCTATACTATCGGATAATGCAAAAAACGTCGATTTTTTGAAAAATTTTACACTGTGATGATCCCTCAAGATCTGTATGCGTATTCAACGCGGCTTACTATAATCTGGAAAGTTTTTGGTATTCAGGCCATTATCATTTTTGGTACGTATGCTAAATCGTGACCCCAGCCCAAAATGGGTCGGGATTTTTTTTGACGATCCTCATCACTTAAAAAATATATAAGAACTAATACAATGAGGGTGGACGGCGGAAAACGCAAAAAATCTACTACTAATACTAGATACTATTAAAAAAAATAGACGCTGACTGTTTGTGTTTGTTCGGGTCACAACCACCTCTGTACAACGAACTCGTTCGATGAATATCTTTGCCTCACTATTACTACTGCGAAATAAAAGTTTGGAATTTTTAGGCCTCTTCCTTCCACAATATTAATTTTTATACCATTTTTTAGTGATGAGAAACGATTTAAAAAATACCGTCAGAATTTCAGCCGTAGCTCCGCGTCGATGTATTTTTTTTTTTTTTTTTTTTCATTCCATAGCGCGAAAAAAAAGTTCCTCACGAGTCAAGTGTTCGTTGTTCCCAAACTGGTTTTGTCGTTGATCGATATCTGAGGGCGGAGCTTCCGCGTTTTAATTCAATTACACTAAATTCTTTTAATGTACCTTGAATAGGATTTGTGCGGCTCTACCCTACGTTTTGCGGTCCCGAATCCGCTATGCAACGCTTAACGGGTTATGCCTACTTGTAACAGTCGAAAAAAGCTCATTTTGGGAATTATTTTTTAGGAATTCACGATGACAGATTTCTACAAAAATGAGCTATTGGAAGAAGTATCATCTGAAAAACAGTTTGTAATTTTTTGTGTGAAAATATTTAATTATAATCGATTTACAGTAAATGTCAGAGAAGCACCGCACGAAAACGTTTTTTGCTGTGAGCAATGCCCTTCTGATCCAGGTTACCTAATATAAAAAAATCAAACAGATTTCGTTAGCATATGAGTTTTTCTTGATAGTTGATTAATCGAAGGATTATCCGAAATACCAAAGAAAAAAAAATGGCGCATGTGGGTCTTGATTTTTGCGAAAAACTTGGCATTTTTCGTTCATTAAATCGAAAATATACTTCCGAAGAAAAATTCTTCGATCAAATATTATATTTTCACATCTAAAAAAGGCCCTACAAATTTCAGAAATATAGTTTTTGAGATATTTTGCTTCCGAATTAAAAAACGTACTTTCGAAAAAAAAGCAATCAGCTTGAAATTTTCATGGAACATTTATAAGATGATATACTGTCAAAATATATTGGTTTCGAAAAAAAGTGATTTTTCGACTATTACAACTAGGCGTAACCCCTTAATGCGGTGCGCGCATGCAGAGCTTGGAAAATAAATCCTCAATATTCCGGCGCTCGTTTTTTATCTTCACGTAATAAATCAAACTGTCCGTTTTGCTGTACTAAAACGTGCCACCGACCTTCCGAAAATTTCGTACTCATTTTACACAACGTTTTGAATCATTACGACGAGGCATGAATACGATTCAATTGAAAATGAATTCGAAACAACTCGTTACGGCGGGATATACATGCAGACGGGAAAAAATTAAACAATTTTGGGGGATTTCTTAAACTAAGAAATCATTATGTTACATTTATCAAACTGTAGGTAACTTTAATAGTATAATTTAAGTAGACAGCTTTTTTTTTTAATCAATTTATCATCAAAGTGGCAGAGCTGTGGCAGAGTGTTACAGCAAGGTTGCCGCGGGAGTTGCGAATCGACGTGTAGTCTAGCTTCCCGTAGAATTTGTAAAAAAAGCAACTTTTTTTTCAGTTAGAACATGTATAGTTTCGATTTGACGGTAGTTAGAATGAATAAAATGCAAATTTAAGAGAATGGCGCGCACTTACAAATAAAATCAACATTTCACGCAAAATTTGTCAAATTTGGATTAAAAAAGTGGTTTTTTCTAATTGTTTTAAAAAACAATTCTCGTCAAGTAGAAGTACAGTCGTGCTGTTGCTGAAAAACCCCGTAATCGGAGAAACTTAGAGGAAGGCTAGTTTTTTGACAGATGATTTTATAGGTGCCGAGGGTGCTAAATCCAAGTTTGCCTAAAAATCGGGGTGTAGGGTTTTTTTAGGGGATGAAAGGAGATTTGGGTGGATTAATGCCAAACTACAACCCCTACGAAGTCGGCGCCGTGAGACAAAATGTTCAGAAAAATCCGGGCTTTAGTTTTGTCCACAGCGCCGAAGTCGAGGAAGTTCATTTTGGGGGTGAAAAAGTGAGGTGCAATTTTGAAAAACCAGTTCGAATTCAATAACTCTTTAGAAAAAAATCGTACACTTTTTGTTCAAATGGGAACGTTGTAGCCCTTGAAAAGACGCGTCGATCGAGTATTTGATCATCACTCTCCGATAACATCGTCACCCCCAGAAAAATAGTTAAAATACAACAAAAAATTGTTTATTGAATAACTAAAAAAAAATCGATTTTTCGGGTATGGTTCTTATGTACGAAATGTAAAAAATAATTTTCTCTATATTTTCGTTTCTATAGACCACCCTTGAATTTTGATTTTCCAACCCCTCTCGGGGGTTGAAAATTCAAAATGAAATTCTGGGAAAACTATTGACCGCACGAATTCGCCGCCGTGGAAGAATTTGTAGCTCGAACCCTCAGCTACATTTTTGTCCACAGCGCCAAACTCGTATATCTTTATTTTCGGTCAATAATTCTCCCAGTATTTCATTTTGAATTTTCAATTCCTAAGAGGGGTTCGAAAAAGCTAAATTCAAGGGTGGTCCATAGGAACGAAAATATAGAGAAAATTATTCTCTACGTTTCGTACATTTAAACCATCCCTGAAAAATCGATTGTTTTTGAGTTATTCAATAAACAATTTTTTTGTTTATACTTCAACGATTCTTTTGGGGGTGAAGATATTATTCGAGAGGGATGATTAAATACTCGATCGACGCGTTTTTTCATGGGCTACAACGTTTCTATTTGAACGAAAATTGTATGAATTTTTCCTAAAGAGTTATCGAATGAAAACTCATGTTTCAAAATTTCACCCCACTTTTTCACCCCCAAAATGAACCACATGACCCCGTTTTTCACCCCAAATCAACAACAATAAGACAAAAATAAAACCCGAATTTTTCTGAACATTTTGTCTCCCGGCGCTGACCTCGTGGGGGTTGTAGTTTGGCATTAATCCACCCTCATCCCCTAAAAAAATCCTACACCCCGATTTTTAGGCAAACTTGGATTTAGCACCCGCGGCACCTACAAAATCACCTGTCAAGAAAGTAGCCTTCTAATTTTTTCCGATTCCAATATACAGCACGACTGTACTAGGTAGCAATATTATCAATTCTTTCTACCAAGGCACAGCGGCGACGGGCTGTGACGTTTGAAGTTTTTCGAATTTCGCTTTGAAACTTCGGGAAAATATTCTACATATATAGATCTCGTTTAACCCTTTCACACGTGGCGTGGCATATGCTGTCCCAGTCTGGAAAAATTCTGAAATCACGGCTGGGACATATTTCCCAGTTGCTGAAAAACATAGGCGCATTATTTCAGTCGTGAGGAATTCGCACCCTTATTGAGCAAGTTTCAGACAAAAAAGTTGTTTCATCGTAATAATCACTTGGAGAGAGAAATATCGGTTTCCGGTAATGAGGCGCGCTAAACTGATTTTTTCGCTGTACTGAAAGGGTTAAAGAGAAAGAAAAAACAAATCGATTTTTTTTATCGTTGTTAATGTATATCCCGCCTTAATAGAAGTATCGTGTACAATTATATTACGAAAAGAGCCGCAACAAAAATCATTCGAATGATCAGTTATTCGTAATACCCATTCGCCAACACTTGAACATTGATGCTCGGAAAATGATTCGAATTTCGCATGACTATTGACTGATCTCATAATTTCCAACAGAATCCACCCAAGAGCATCGAGCTATTCACCCCCGAAGAATGTAAAAAATCTTTAGAATTCTTCACGACGATAATCCTGAGACATCTGCCCCTCGTACGTTTCGTCTCGATTCCAAATTATCGTATCCTCGTGTCGAACGATACACAAGAAACGTGAAAGAAAAAAAAACGAAAGAAAAAACAGTTTTCATTGCTTTATATTATCAGATAAATTGTATAAAAATTATAGTGTATCCTTGAGTATGTTGCAGAACGTTGCGTTATAAGTGTACATCATACAGTGTATATATAGATATATATATATATATATGTATATATATATATATCGTCAAAAAACTCCCAGAGGCTTGTAGAAAGCCGGATTCCAACAGTCTTTCATTTGCTCGCTGAGGATTGATATCCAAAGTCACGAGTCTCGTCCATGCTCGTTTCGTCGCCGCGATACTCCTCGCCCAGTTTTTCCCCGCGTCGACGATTCTTCCTGCACAATTCCTTACTGACGTGTTCCAATTTCGGAAACCACCAAGAATTACCGCGCAAAAGTGTTCGTCTTGATGTCCTCGTGAGGCAAACACAGCGCCTCTGAAGAAGAAAAAAAAATGGTTATCTTTCCATTTGGCCTATTCCTAATAATCGCGGCGTCGTTATTTCGATAACGACGCCACGCTGATATCGTATTTTCTTACAGGTGTGTGTGTGTACTGACACACACAAACATGCGGGCGAGATTGCTAGGCAAGCGAATAATATATGGCAGCGTACCTTCAACGGCCGTGTACACACAGTTGTGCTCGAGGTCGTCAACACGGGCTTTTGTGATCCATTGTACGAAGCTGACGTTTGATAACCGTTAGACTTGGCATAGCGACGATTCGGACTGTGGCCCTGGCATATTTTTCGTCTCATCGAAAATTCGCTCAACGTACCATTGACGCGTGTCAATTCCTTCACCGTCGCCACCAGAGCTCTGCAAATTAACGTTAACGCTGTTTTTCACATTCGCGTTGGACATGAAAACGAACGTGTCGATTCCTTGCCTCGGCGTGCTCGGGAGACGCGCCGGTGAACTCACTTTTTCTCGAAGGCGTAACAAGCGATGCGATTCTTCTCGTTTTTCAACTTTTTCGAGAGATTCTCGACGAGCCTCCGTTGCTCCTCTATCCAGGCCCGTATGCAGGCAACGACTAGCTGCGATTCGTCGCAGAGCTCGGATCTGCTCGCGGCAACGTGATTCAGCTCGGCCGAGATCGAATTCAGGGTTTGCGCTTTTGTTTTGCACTCACCTCTGAGCTCGAGTAAAACGTTCCGAGTGTCCTCGAGCTGTGAGAGTGACAAAAAGAAACCGTGAGCCTTCTGGAAGAAATACAAACTTGCGGCTTCGGTACGATGGTGTACTAAATTTCGAATGGCAAAAGCATTTAGCCGTGACGGCGAAGCGAGAGACGCAGAGAATTTATTCAACGTCACGTTAAGGATAGATGACGTATACGTTCCAAGAGAAAAAAATATTTGTTGAGAATTTTGCGATTTGCGGTTCGACAAAAATCTGAAATAAATCGGACATATAGAAATAAATCAACGTAAAGATGTTGTGCATGTGGATTTGGGACCGTGACAATGACCAAAAGTTGCTAAACGATTGTTTAAACCAAGAATATTCCACGAATTATCAGGAAACTTTTGTTTTCTTCGCGTGAAATTAATTCGCGAAATTGTAACGATTTGCGACCAAAAATCTTAAATAAATCGGCAATATGGCAAATGTTTTGCACGTTGATTTGAGATCGTGACAATGCCCAAAAGTTATTAACGAATTGTTCAGACAAAAAATATTCCACCAATAATCAGACTTTTTTTTTCTTCTCGTGAAATTAATTCCTTTTCCGATCACTCATGAATTAATTATTTCCAGAATTTTAACAATTCGAAATGATTGTTTTCAAATTTTCAAAGTGCTGTTTTTCAAAGTCTGTAAATAATTAGCGTAATCGAAGTTGTTACGGGAATTGATTGTCAATCAGCTTCATTAATACAGTCTTTTGAAAACGTAAAAACAGAAATTTGAGAATGGATGGAAACTGGAAAAGAAATCATGATTGTGCGGAGAAATAAATGTATTCCTTTCATACGGTGTTGCAGTTTGTATCGTTGGAATGCAACGAAAATTATTTTCTTTTCTTTTATATTCTTTATTGTGACAAATATTTTCTCGCATAATTTATGTTGAAGTTTTTTTTAACAAGGGTCCTGGAGAACGTTTGAGAGTTTTTCGTAGCCCAAATCGGCCGAAAAATGCTTTGTCGATCTGAAGAAATTAATTTTCGTTGCGTTCCAACGATGCAAACTTCAACACCATCCTTTCATATGGAGTAAACAAAAGTTTTCTGGTTTGTTGACAATTTGTCATTTCAATAATTCGTTAATAACTGTTTGCTATTATTAAGATTGCAATCACCGCTTACAACATTCAAAAGATTTCGGTCAATTTTTTCCTATTTTTGGTCAAATTGGAGTCTAATGGACGTCTCTTTAGGAACTGTCAACACGTACTTCATGCCTCGCTAGCAAAGACACAACGAAGGAAATCCATCGAAGCATCGCAAAACTCCAACGGGGAATAAATTACGAAGGCGTGTTACCTCCTGCACGCATCTGCATCCATTTTCCATCAATCGTGTATTTTCAGCTACGAGCTTGCAATTCTCGAGTCTGCACTCTTGCAATTGTCGAGTTAGAAGAAGTTTCGAGTCTTCCAACAGGGCGACCCGATCTTCAAGAGTCCCCATCTGGTCGTAGGCGTTTCTGCACTTTTCCGCGAAATTTTCTTCCCTCGCGGATAATTCTTCGCGGGCGTTTTCCAAGTCTGACCTCAGCATGTCCACTAGATCGCTCATACGTCTACCTTCCCGCTCGGCGCTCGTTAACTTCGAGTAAAATATTTGTTCCTGGGGGAATACCTCGAAAGAATAAGCGAATAAATGACAGAAAGATTTGCGCCGCTTGTTATTATCGACGTCTCACCATTGCCGTGACCCCGTGCTGTAGTTCCACTTCACGTCGCGCGGCCTCGATCAGAAGCTTCTGACTCTTGTCAAAGTCCTCGCTCACTCGCCGATAATTCCCGTCAACGAGGCGCAACTCGGCCTGGAGTGCCTTCAGCTGAATTATTGATTTTCAAAATATTCGTATCGATAAAATCGCTACAATAAATTTAAATTACGTCAAATAAATTTTTGTACACACCTTTTCTCGAAATTCTCCTATCTCCGCTCGCGCCTTATCCGCAAATATTCCATTCTCCGTTTTCAGAATCGAATAATCGTTCTGCAACAGCAAAAACGACGTTCAAGCGTAAACCAGGCCAAGACGAGAACTCAAAAATAAATTAGTCGAATTCCAAACCTTGATCATTTGATGATCCGCTTGTAGTTTCGCCATTTCGTCCGATTTTTCCTTCAACAATTTTTTCAACGAGCATATCCTTCCTCGCAGAAATGACAACATTTCTCGCGATACACGTAATTCGGCCATGCACTCGTCCGTTAGCTCTCTCGTCGACGATAATTGATCCCTTAATCCTTTCATACTGTCTCTCTCTCGCTCACGCGCGCACTCGCCTCCCTTGCATTCGACGCTTTGACGAGCCTGGAAAAACAGAACGTGAATGCTATGGGGATGTTGGATAATTTTTCACTGTTTTTGCGTGAAAATTAATGCTTCCTTTGAAAATCTACAGATATTACACAAAGTGCAACTATCTATAGCATTGAAAATGTAATCAGACATTAGGGGCCATAAAAAAAACAGGTAAATGTAAATAATATGAGTTGGTTTTGATTAATTTTCAAAAAATATTGACTGATTAGACGATATCATTTTTTAATTAATAACAAGATTAGAATTGAGTGGGGATAGGGCATTTTTCCACCGATCACAAACATTCAGCATGCCGCAGCTCCCCCCACTCTACTACAATAAGTGGCAGTGGAGTGGGGATAACGTTAGTTTCGTGTAACATCCTCAAAGCATTTCCAATGCTAAAAAAATCATTCTGCAAGTTCGACTAGCGTCTGACGTGAGTCTCCATAAAGTAATGCCACAACAAATTCAATACATCAAAATCATTATTTTTTAATCGTCTAAATCAATCCCTGCATGTTGTTTCCGACAGATCATGGTCGCCGCAAGTCTCAACAAGAATTCGGTGTGCTTCAACTGCAGATTTTTTCGAAATCAAGTAGTGCAGTAAAATTCCCCGCAAATACTCTTGTTCGGCACGAAATTTGACATGTTTAACACTATGAAAAAAAAAGTTGTTTACACTTTGGCGAAATGGAATACACTGAATTTCAAGCTTGCTTATAGTACTTCTTTATAGATGCGTTACTATCTTAAGGGGTTACTATCTCAAGGGGGTCGTCTAGTGTGTCAGATCAAAAGAAGAGAAAACGGCCTTGCATGACTTCTTTGAAGAAGAGGAAAGTGTATTCTATGGTCCAGGCATAGCAGATTGATGGTGAGACCATTTTTTTTTATTATGTATCATATACAACAACTTTCAAACGCGTTTTTCTCAAAGCACGATTTTTTCAAACTGCTGCCATGATATCTCAAAAATTATTTGATTGATTCTGCTCAAATTTAGACAGCATCTTTAGTACATATATAACTAGAGGTTGAACTAAAGTAATTAAGATTGCTTCGTTAGTTTTCTTTTTATCAGCTATATAGACCCCAAGAAAAATACGATTTTTTTTTTCTAAAGCGTAAAAAAAATTATTTTTTTGGAATTCTAACTTTATTTTAGTGCCATGTAGAGCCTCGAGTCTCAGGATTAAAATTGCGTTTGGTTTTTTAATTTCAGATAAGCTGAACGACGGGAATCATGGCAGCAGCGTAGCACCTCTTTTTATATGTGTGTTCCTGTTGGGCGGTGTATCTCCGACTATATTCTATATAATGACTTCGAAAAATTCACAAAGTTTGTTTAAATGTTACTAAAAATTATATACAATTTGAATATTATTTTATTTTAATGGTTTGTCAAAAAAAAATCCCCAAAAAAGCATTAAGCAACGGCCTTCACACTAGACGACCCCGTTAAACTACACGCACGCAGTTCGGGTAACGCCATCTGTTGGAAAACAGCGAGAATTCATTCAACGTCCTAATATTTGTAGTTTAGAATGATCGACGCAGTTACCTCGCTGTGCATCGGTTGCAAATCATGCAGCCCCCTTTCTCTCCCGGAATAGTCGCCTTCTGCACGTCGTCGTAAAATGAACAATTCCTTTTTCAAGCACTCGTTCAATCGCTCCAGATTTTCGCTCGTCTGTATACAAAGAGATTTATTATTATACGGTGCTGAGCCAGATACATGTTAATGTCCCTTGGTACGACCCCATTCCTTTTCACTTTTACACCACAATTGTCATTGTTACCCACAGTGACTCTTTTCTAACTCAACCGTATCTCCACGAGGGTTACGGGGAAACCGCGGAAAAACTGCGCGTTAACAGGGGACGATATTTTACTGAGTCTACGTTGTGTCACCATCGAAAATTCAACAAAATCGTCTCCCGCTCAATAAACGGCGCGCAAGCTACTACGCGGGTAAACACGATCACTCATCCAAAAGTCTTGGCCCGGACCAACCGCGCTTCCATGAGAATCATCGTCTGAAACTCTTTTTGCACTCTACATTGTGGGAAAAATTCGATATAAATACCTCAAATTGTTCTCTCATGTCCTGGAACATCGCGAGCTCTTCTTGCTTGTCCTTTGCCTCGTCGATCAATTTATCCAACTCGGTGTTCCTTCGATTGAGTTCATCGTTGCTCGACATGCAGTTTATATGCTGATCGATCGAATTATCAATTAATTAATCAATTATATTATCATCACTGGCGTTACGTTCATTCACATGGCTGCTACGCATTATAGACTCAGAAATGCTCTGCCTTTTCCAAGTTTTTCACACAGATTTTACAAATATTCTAGGAATATTCGAGTCAAATAAAGAGGATAATTTTTTTAAGTTCAAATACACGAAATTGTTATATATCAAAATAAATAATGAAAAAACCTGAAATTCGAAAAATAATTTAAACTGTGAAGTAAAAAAAATACATTAAAAGCAAATACAGGACCTGTTATTTATTATAAAAATAAATGTTCATGTCTATGCCAATAAATGAAAAATAAATATAAACACTTATCAACAATAATAATTTTGTGGCTGTGAATCGACAAATCCAATGCAAATGCATAGAGCATTAAAAACTTTCAATATTTGGCACTGACGTAATTTTTTTTGTATATAATGAAGAATAATATAAATATTAAAAATATACAAAAGTATTTATTTTTATACTTTTCAGTTCTTTTTTTCAAGTCCGTTTCATTTTTCGTAATTTTTGCAAAAAGTAAATTCAGGAAAAATTCCTGACCTTTTCCAAATTATTCTAAAGGGAAAGAAATTCTCTGAGTTTTCCATATGCATAACAGCCATGATTTAGTTTCCTCCTCAAATTCCAGGCTTTGAAAAATCTATACATATAAAAGAACATGTCCTCACTGATTCATCAACGCCGAACCAGAACCGCTGAAGCTAATTACATGAAATTTGGACAGGTTGCTTTCGTGACGTAAGCACCCACTAAGAAGGGATTATTCAAAATTCAACTCTTAAGAGGGAATGACACCTCATCACAGTCGGTATGGTAGAACAATTATAGATTCCCAAAAATCTCTGAAACGGCTCTTCAGATCCCGTTGAAACTTTGCCAAACGACGTCAAATAGATAGACGGTCAGTTGTCTGCCCCTCAAATTTTCTGAATTTGAGGAAAAAAAACTAAATTGGCTTATGATAAGCCAATCTACATTTTTTTTCTCAAATTCAGAAAAATCGACGGGCTGACAGCTACTCGTTTATCTATTTGATGTCGTTTGGCAAAGTTTCGACGAGATCTGAATAGCCGTTTCAGAGATTTTTGGGAATCTATAATTGTTCTACCATACCGACCGCGATGAGGTGTCATTCCCTCTTAAGGGGAGAAAAGGAGTGGCAAAGTTCGTATGGAAATTTAAAAAAATCTGATCGGATTTACTTGAAATTTGGTATTCGTGCTTTTTGACACTATTAATGAAACACGTATTTCAGCGTTTTCAGAAATTCAACCCCTAAGGGGAGAACGAGGGTGGCAAAGTTTGTATGTAGAATAAAACAAATCTAGTCAAAAGATTTACTTGGAACTTAGTATTAAAGCTCTTCAACACAATTAATAAAACGCGTATTTTATCATTTCTCGAAATTCAACCCCTAAACTAAAGGGGGTGGCAAAGTTTGTACGGAAAATTTAAAAAATCTGAACAAATTTACCTGAAACTTTGTATTACTGCTTCTAGACACAATTGATAAAATTTCAGCGTTTTTGGAAATTCAATCCTTAAGGAGAAAAGGATGTTGCAAAATTAGTATGGTAAAAGAAATATCTGTTCAGATTTACTTGAAACTTAGTATTAATGCTTTTCAACACAATTCTACGTGTTCCTTAATGAAACATTTCAGGAGCACATTTCATTAAGGGGTAAGGCCGCAGTAGAATTTTAAAAAAATCGTCTATAGTTTTCATCATAAGAATAAGTTACTATTCGATTTATAGCAAGAACATTTTTTTGTCACCGACTTTGAGCATATAACGTAAGTCCATCTCTGGCACGGCCATAGAGTACCTAAAACTTTAAACGCGTTTTTTCTCGAAAAAGCTTTTTTCCAATTGGCGTGAAAAATAACTTCAATAATTTACACTCGATTTACTTCAAATTTAAAAGTTATGTTCCTAATTGCGCTTCGCAGAGAAGTACGTACGGAATTTCTGATTAATCGAAAACATTTCATTTTATGAGCAGTTTTATACGAAATATTTCACTGAAAATTCATTCAAATACCTACAACTCTATTAAAATATCTACAACTTTTGAATACAACAATATTTTTTAAATTCCGTACGTACTTCTCTAGGTATTCTAATGTAGATTGACGACAATTTTTGTTTTTTGTTCTAGGTAAAAAAATGTGGATGCTAAACGTCACGCCGCGGAGCGCCTAAAAAAAGATAACAAAAGAACATATTAGTAGTCGGCCATTTTGTACATGGAAAAAAAAATTCTCACAGCTTGATATTCATACTAAATAGATGTGTAATTAATTTTTGAGTGAATCACTTTTTCATACGAAAAAAATTGTTTAATTCGCACATGATTTTATACCCGTTACTGTGGCCTAACCCTTTAAGGAGCATTCAACACAAGTCTACGCGAGCGGAAAGCTAGTGATTTTATAAAATTGAGAATATCGTTCAGAAGCCCGTTCTAAGAGTTAGACGTTTCCCTTTTCCTACCCAAATCGTCTATCCGAGTAAGTGGGTGGGTCCCTTTAGCACAAATTCCTCGAGTATTTCACTAACCGGACAATCCTCCGAGTCTCTCAGTCCCGCACTTCCATCAGCCAATCCCTCCGTACGGTTATTGTTGTACAATTGACCTCTCACTTCCTGATCGAAGAGATCGAACTCGAGACGTCGACTCTTAAGTTGTCTCTTCAGATCTTCGTTCTCGCGCAACAAATTATTGACTCTCGCCTCGGTCTCCGCGTTGCTGCAACGTTCAAGGGCATCGGTGCAAGTTGCACAGTCTCTCGAACCTTGCTCACAATTTAATTCCCACGAGGTGATACATCTGTTTGACGAAGAAAAAGAAATTGCGTAATTGACAAAAACGAAGTTTCACGTCAGGAATAATTTGCGAATGGTATTTTTTACTTTATCTTTCGCAATTCTCGGTCCGCTTCTCTCCAGAGGCGCTTGATCCTTCGACACTTGTCCTCCAAGTATTGCTTCGACTTCGCCAGACTGTCCATCTGAAAAAAACAAAACGCATTTAACTATCATTGGTATCGTCATGGTGGATTGAAGATGCTCGAAGAAATGCGATGTCGTGACTTCTTACCTTCGATCTTATCAGCCTTACGTCCCCGATACGACCACGGAAGAACGCCTGAAACAATTTGGAACTTTAGATTTACCTACAAAAAATAAGTTTAAAAAAAAATATATTTAAAATAAATTTTTTTTAAATATATAAAGAATTTTTTTTTAAAATATACTTATTTTATATAAATATAAAAATAAGTTTTTTTAAAAATATATTTAAAATAATAATATTCATTGTTGAGTTGTTTTTTATTATTGATATTGCCCTACAATATTTCATGCATAGTGTCATGTTTTTCTTTCGTTTTTCGGATATATCGTACCTGGGCCTTAATCAATAACGAGTAATAGACGAGATCCCTACAAATAATGGCTTTTTGCAAACTTTCAATGGCTTGCCGCTGAATCTCCAAGCGCGTGTCTTGTTCCGCTGCCTTGCAATAAAATATTTCAATTAATTATAAAAGCTTCTTTTACATCTAGTATCAATAAATATATATATATACACACACACAAGTCTGTACATTCGTCATCTTTCTCCTTAAGGCGGGATATACATTTACGACGATACAAAAATCGGTTTCGTTTTTTTTCTGTAAACGATAGAGCTACCAGTATGTTCTATTTCCCCTTGGGGCCGGGTTGAAGTTCCGAACTTTCAATACTCCGACATCTTAAAGATCCAAATTTTAATATTCCGAAATTCAAGATGGAGCCGGCTTGAAATTCTGAACTTTGAATGATCAGAACGCTCAAAACTCCGAAAGAATACTACCCCGAAAGATCAAAACTCCGAAAGAATTTCACACGAAAGACCAAAATTCCGAAAATCTGAACACCGTCGAAATAATTCGGGTATGGAAGTTTTAAAAGTTTCAAAACATTTTCAATAAATCGACGAATTATTTCAAGAATTTTTTTTATAAAGAAGTGATTTTGCGTCAATTTCTGAATTTGTCCAGACAATGTTATACGCTCTGCGTCATTTACAGTCAACTGTGTAGACTTTCGCTGGCATGATCTTGACATGGGAGCCGGGTTGAACTTCCGAACTTTGAATGCGCCGACGGTTCAAATTCCTAATGTTATTGCTCCGAAATTACAAGGTTCGTCAAGATCATGCCAGCGAAAGTCTACACAGTTGACTGCAAATGATGCGGAAAGTATAACATTGTGCAGACAAATTTCAAAATTTACGTAAAATCACTTCTTAAGGAGAGATATACACCTAGATGGTCGAAAAAATCGATTTAGAAGCTATGAACATTCCGTCGATCGTAGAAGACCTACACTATGGGCCTGGTATCGATGATTCCATGTAAGTTGACAAATTTCATGATTTATTCATTCCCAAATTTTCAAACGCGTTTTTCTCAAAACCACGTTTTTCAAATCGGTACCCAAAATTTCTCGAAAACCAATGAACCGATTGCCTTGAGGTTTTTTGTGGTTATTCTATACACCATTATCTAGTACTTGTCATAGGATTTTTTTTCCGTTACTTAGTTTTTGTTTTATAGGCAAAATAATAATTAATTTTTGGCCCAAAAATCATTATTTATGTTCAAACGTCCGCCATTTTGTCATAAATCTATATTTTCAAAATCGGCTATGATAAGTACTAGATTAGAGTATCTAATTTAATAATCTTTTTGGTTTTTTTTCAGATGATCTTTGAAGAAACGCCATTGGGTACCGTATACACTAATTGTTTTACGACGCTCCAAGTATCATACAATATCCTTGTATATTTTTGATATTTTTAAATAACGAAAATTAAACATATTTTCGAATGTATATACTTTTAGATAATTAAAACCCCAATCCGAAATTTCAAATAGTTTTCCTTGAAAAAATGACCTTTTCCGGCTCCTAGGTGTATATCTCCCCTTAACGAAACGAAATGCGTTAAATAATTCGTCGATTTATTGAAAATTTTGAAACTATTAAAACTTCCATAGCCGAATTATTTTGACGATGTTCAGATTTTCGGCGTTTTGGTCTTTCGTGTAAAATTCTTTCGGAGTTTTGATCTTTCGGGGTAGTATTCTTTCGAAGTTTTGAGCGTTTTGATCATTCAAAGTTCGGAATTTCGACCCGGCCCCTTCCCCTTGTATACCCTTGTGGGCTTTTACATTCTCTGTTCCGTCCCACCTTGCTTCGCTCGTACTATTCTTGAACTTAGATTTAGAATAACAGACAAATTACTATTACCCAAATGATAGAAATGTATGTTTAGAATGTTTTCCCAAAGTTTCAAAGCGAAATTTCAAAAACTTCAAACATTACAACAATACGAAAGAAACAGAAATTCGAAAAACTTCAGACACGTTTTTCTCAAAAATGCATTTTCAAAATTGGCGTGCGGAATTACTCAGAAACTATTAAGCCGATTGAGTTGAAACGTGGTAGAAATATTGATAATATTGCTCCTTCTACTTGACGGGAATTGTGTTTTAAAAGTTCGAAAAAAACTACTTTTTCAATGCAAATTGTACAGAAATGTTGTGTCAAATGTTGATTTTTTTTGTAAATGCGTACCATTCCGTCAAATTTTCATTTTCTTTATTTTAAATACTGTTAAATAAAAATTATACATGTTCTAACTGAAAACATTTTTGGATTTTTTTCCAAACTTAAGTCTACGGGAAGCGAGACTGCACGCCGATTCGCAACTCCCGCGGCAACTTTGCTGTAACACTCTGCCACAGCTTCGCCATTCTGATGATAAATAAATTCTATTAAAGTATACCTATATTTTGATAAATGTAGAATGATTATTTCTTAGTTTAAAAAATCTCTCAAAATTGCTCAATGTTCCCCCGTTTAAATGTATGTCCCGCCTTAAGAATCACACGTACGTTCTTTCAAATTCGATTTCGATTAGATCGAAATTTTAGTACTTCGCGATTTGACGAAAATCTGAAAAATCCAGAGACGTTCAAGTTTTTGTCAACATTAATTTCGAATAATGATGATGGAAAGAGTTTCTAACCAATAATTTAAAGAAATTGTTGGTCAACAAATAATCCGTCAAAGCGAATTTTTCACGTGCAATGCCTCCCTTAATTGTCCCGAATACTGATACATTTTTTTCAGAATTTTCTTTCGATTAATTCTGAACGACGGATAAATAATCGTGAAACTCTGATACTTTCGGTAGAAGAGTTCTATATTATCCCAACGGAATTTTCAAATCATTGAACATTTTAATCAATACGTTTATGAAATATTGAAAAAAGCATTTTGAAAATATAAAATTCGTTGAAGTTTGCATCTTTGGAATGCAACGTAAATTATTTTTTGTTTCCTTTTGTGCTCAATTTTCATTGTTATCGGTAATAATTTTCGATGGATTAAAGTTTTATCTCTTTAATGAGGATCTAAAAAAAAGTTCGCCCTAGATTTGATTTACGAAAAAATTGGGCATCAGAAAAAAATTATTTTCGTTGCGTCCAACGATATCAATATGGTAAAGACGAAAAAATTCTTAAAAGATTCATACGTATTTAAAAAAAATCAACTATATTGTTTCATAAAAAGTTTTTAATTACTGATTATTTGTTGAATAAAAAAATGTCTAAACAATTTCCTATTTGTGTCCTAATTTATTCAGGTTCTTGTCGATCGCGAAGTACTGTCCGATTAAATTGAACTTTTGTCTGAGAATGTGCCAATGGTCGATCTTAAAAAAATGTGCAACAAAATAGTAATTGCGGATATCTGACCTACCTCTGTGAAACAATCGTTGTACTGTGCTTGCGTCTCTCTCAGAAACAGAGATAACATACGAATCGTTTCGTCCTTATCGCAACACTGAAATGCCTCGATTAATCAATTTCTAAAATAAGATTAATCAGTGAAATTCTCAAAAGTACGTACCATGCTTAATCCAAAAGGGATAAATGCGTGCGAATTCCTTGTCGAAAAAAAAACCAATGTTTCAGCAAAAAGGGATTAATACGCGAGAAAACCATGTATGTAATTGCCCAACGTCTAACGTCAGCGTCTGCGTATATTTACATTTGAAGTTCTTTTTTTTCTCTTAAAATGTACATGGATCAGCGTACAGGTGCTCAGCAGTCTTGTAAACGTTCAAACATTTCGACTTTTATCACTCTCTCTCTCTCGCTCTCGTTCGGGATAACAAACAACGATTAGTTCTCTGTTAGTAGAATTCACTTTAAACGTCATGCACGTCACTGCTATTGAATATCGTGGGTGTTATTGGATTCCACACCTCACTCACGGACAAATCGAGGGCCGATTTTTGGTGGGATTGTTGTTTTGCAGTTCGACTTCTTTTAGCCTCGACCACAGCCTCGCGCAAATGACCAATCGTTTGACTCTGAAGCTTGCTCTAAAAAAAATCAGAAAAACATCACTGAAGTCTACTTAAACCGGACTCGTCGATAAAAACATTCGACCGACGCGTTCGAATAGCAAATTATTTTTCGTTTTTGTAACACTGTCAAAATGGTTCAAGGATCAATTCGGTGGGCAGTTGATGATTCCAATAATTAGCCATTCGAGCGCTCGTCAATCCTTCGATTTGAGAAACAAACCTGCTCCAACAAAAGCCTCTTCTCCTCTACGTGCTGTGCAATCGCGACATTTTGCGCATCTATCTGAAATGTTAAATCGCTCGCTGATACTCGTTGTCAAAAAGAAACAACGCTGGGCGTATAAGAGAAAAAAAAAGTTTTTTTTTTTCGTCAACCGGCAGGGTACAGCAAACGTACCACTTACCTTGTCCCGTCAAATCGGATTCTTATCTTGAAATTCTCTCTTGTTCGATCTTTACGTAAACTCGGGGGCAACTCTCGCAATAGGAATCGTTTTTCAGAAGGGGCTACTTCGAAAGAAGCCAGAGCGGTATGAGAAGAAATAAGTGTATCGCTAGCCGGGCGGGGGTCAAAATGTCGAATGACCAAATTTAGAACGACAAATATTTCGAAACGACAGAATTATGAACTCGTAAAATAACGAATGTTAAATTATTCGAAATTTTATCCTTTGACCGATAACGAAATCGAATAACTATTACACCAAAGGATTATTTATTCGAGAGCTCATTTATTCGAGAACATATATTCAGATAGTCTGCAAATTGAATCATACAAATACAAATTCGAACAAATCCACAATATTCATATCTTCGAAATAGAAAAAAGTGAGTATCTAATATTCGTAATACCGTTTATAGCAAAAAGCCATATATCGAGACTACAAACTTCGAATGTGTAGATCTTAGAAACGCAAATGATCGATGGTCCGAAATGGCGAATACCTAAACGGCGAACATGGCATGGCTGTCTGACCCGACTGACCACTAACGCCATCTGCCATCTTCATTCTGAAGCGCAAGTAGTATAGCTCGAACCCAAGTTTTCGCTATCCGGACCCTTCGCCATTTTGGCCCATCGCTATTTTAACTGATCGACTTTTTGATCCTTCGCTTCAATGAATTCGAAATTGTAAACTGCCGTAATATTTGCAATTCGACGATTTGACGTCTCGAATTGTTCGGTGTATATATACAGGCGAATCGATATTATATCTCTCATTATTTTGTTAAATCTGATATTTGTTTTCGCTATGAATCAACTTCGAGATTTTTGTATTCACAATTTCGATTAACTATTTGACAGACTATCGTAAGATTGATCTATCTATATTGGAACGTTCGTCATTACTAAACTCGAAATTTCGGTCCTTCTGAATACTGATCGTTCGAATTTCCAATCTCCACCCCGCAAGCCCACAAAGATTAACGCTATCGACTTATTTTCTGATGCACTTGAAAAACACCGAATTTCCTATTTTCATCTACGTTGCATTAGATTGCATTAAAAGAATACCAAATTTGTACGGTCATTTTTCGGAAATTCAGATCTTCAAAGTATGATATAGGGCATAATAACAAACAGTTGTCACGAATAGAAATTTGAAGCCCGCATACCTTCGCCTGCATTTTCTGATGTAAATCCTTAAGCTCGACGTGCGTCATAGTTATCGAGTCCTTTTGAATCCGGATAATCTCATCTTTGTCCTCGAGCTTCGAACGAGACGAGAATGGTGGATTTAAAAATTGCACATATGTTGAAAAAAGAGTTTCGAGCCACTCACCAATTTGTCTTTCGATCGCAGGGCATTCTTCAGTTGGTCCACATCGCCGGAGGAATTTTTGCGATTATCCTCGTTTCTGGGTGTCGTCTCGAATCCGGGCATAGCTCCGTCGTTTGGCGTACACGAGCAGAGATTGCAAACACCAACGTCGATCTGGCGAGGTTGCGTTGAGCGGTGTGTGTTTAAAATAGAAACACGCGGGTCAATTATTCGGACGGTCAGAAATATATAGGGCAACGAACCATTCTCTGCTTGGACTGTACTATGCTCTCCAACGTGTCTTGCATCTTGGTGTGAGCGTAATCCAGTTCTCTCTCGAACTTGTCCAACCGCTCGATTTTCTCATTGAGGACCTTTTGCGCAATTTCGTTCTCCGATAACTGAAAAGTATATCGTCATTTTTAAATAGCGATCAATTTTTCTTCTTATTTTGTACGTTTTTTTTTTTTTTCGAAAATACTCACCACCCTGTCCATTTCGTTTTGAACATCGTCCAAGTTTCGCTCCAGAGTGCACAGTTGACCCCTGAGTTCACCCAGCAAGGAAGCGCCGCATTGATCCTACGATACGAATGTTGCTATTGACTTGACCTTTTTCTTCGTTCGGTATTCATGAGTTATATTTTCGTACCTGCGAACGGATCAATCGTAAATGACAAACGACATGCGCCACCGTGTCGACCACTTTGTCTATAAGCTCCGTCGGTGCGTTTGGATCCGTCATTGGCGAGGTATTTCTGTGCCGACCGGAAAAATCAACGACGTCCCGAGATCGCTCCAAACGTGCTTTGTTTATCTCGTTCTTCATATCCTTCAGCTTCACCTCGCTCGACGCTATCTTCTCATTGTGACAGATTTTTTCTTGCTCCTGTTATGTAATAAACAACATTTTCACAAACGACGACTACACGCTTGATTCAATGTAAAATTTGTACTCGAAGAATTTTACCTGCTGTTCCAAACGACACATCACCGCCGTGACATTCTCTTTCGTTTTTGCCAATACGTTCTGCATTTCTTTGACCACGCTCGAGAGATCAACATACTGAAAATTAATTGTACACGCGACATGAGCGAGGGGCGAGAAATCTGATAATCTTTCTCATTCTGCAAATTTTGTCATCGGCTTACCTGCTGATGACGAGTTTGCAAATTCCCTATGACTATTTCCATTTCTTCTCGCAAGTTTTCAGTCGCTGCCTGCGCCTCCACCGTGCACACGCGAAACTCTTCCATTGCGTTGAACTGACGATCGAACACGTCCCATTTCTGAAAAAATTGCGGTGCATCGCTGTTCAAATATTTCGCACTGCAATAACCGTCCGCCGGGCTAAGATTACTATGCAGCTTAGAAATATACGTGCTCCGAGTGAGCAACGGTATTTTATTTCTATTTCTTCGATGGTTTTCTCGTGTTTATTTGAAATAATGGAAATGGATAATCGATAAATACCCATCGCTCGTTGAATTCGTGACCAACGCGAGTCTCCTGATTAGCTGATTTATCGTCCTTGTCACTGTCCTGAGAACAAAGATTGCATGTACGATTTTACGGCTCTCGCAGAGGGGAGGAAGCGTTGGGATGAGGGTACGAATGTAACCAACCTCCAGTGCCCTCTCGAGGAGAACAATTCCACTGGCACTTTCTACGCAAACGTTTGACAGATTTGCTATACTCTTGGCCAGTTTTTGTATCGTTATTTTGCTATCACTCTGTCTCTCTTGCCGTTTCGTATCGTTCTACAACCAAACAAATTGATCAATGTTCAACACAATGCGCACAAATCGCCGAACCTTTCCTCCTACGTTTTTTAAACCTAGATACAAACGAATGAGGATGTACAGGAGAAATTCCGAAGCGTGTCTCAAAAGTCATCAATACCAAGTTTTCCACTTCACATGTCATCAAGACATTTCTCACTTTCGGAGACCAATTCCATTGTACGAAAAAATCTTTGTCGAAAGAACTGTGAAAAAACGTGCTTTCTCACCCTCGTGTACATCCTCAAACGTTCTCACGATTACAAACTCTTAGACGATTTTTGCAATCCACAGTGAAATATAACTTTTTATTCCTTATATTAACACGGTTTTTGTACAACGTGTAGAGAGCAGCCGCTTACGATTGCCCACGATGCTTCATTCACGACCGTCGAAGCGAACGTGTTTTTTTTTTCTCTAACAACGAATAAACATTTGTCAATTTGTGTGTTTGGTTGAAACACGTCGACGAGCCACAATCTCTACGTTATCCTGCTCGTTTCGCTGCTCGTCGGCGTTAATATGGTAAACTGAAAAACGTGTACCGAAAGCGTAGAAATATGACGACGGTGATTCAAATGGTGAGTAAAAAACGTTCGGTAAAACATTAACACAGAAGACAAATATTGAAAAAGAATTGGTAATGAATTTGGAATACTTTCAACTCACACGATCGATAACTTCGGTATTATAATTATCCAGGAGTGTTCCAATATCTTTGAGTTTGACATGAGCGCTCGCAATGTCTCGTTCGTAATCCTGAAAAATTATTTGTATTTCTAACGTTCCTTCGTGTGCCCTTTCGGGATTTGAGGAATCCACCGGAGAGCGCCCGGAGTGTTGCCCATAGCCGCTTGTTTCCCAATGCACTGCTGTATCGTATTTCCAGCAGGGCACAAGGAAACTGTCGTAAGACGATACACGCGGCTATATGTTTTATCGAGTTCCAGTAGTTTTACTATTGGAAAACTCGGTAAAACTGCACGCTCAGTTATCGGCGCGCATGGCAGTGCGCATCGGAGCGGTCGCCCATCCGAGTATCGGCCCAAGCCAACGGAGCAAGACATGGAAGATCGCCAAAGCTGCGCACCACATTTGCGCATCTACTGTCGGCCTGAAGAGTTATTTTTGAGCTATATAATGCTAACGAAAAAAAATTGTTTATCGTATGGAAGAGAACCTCGCGTTCCTTGGCGTGCAATTCCTCGAGGACTTCTTCGAGCTCTGTTCTCAAGTAGTAGAGAGCCTCGTTTTCACGTTTCCACGATGCTTTCGCTTTGTTGAGGTCCGGAACGAGATGCGACTGCGAAAAATTGAAAAAACGGGCGTAAGTCTCGCAAAAACGGAATTTCGTCCCTTACAGGGTCACTACCCACTTCTCTGTTATTTCAACGTTGCATGTAATTTTTTTTCAATGCTAGCTCATTTCCTTAAGGGTAATTTAAATAAGGTATTTAATTTTTATTTTATTTTTTTAAATGAATGCATAATATCTCAAGAATATTGTGTCAAAATGTCAAGCCGATCGGAGCAAAATTGACGAAGTTATGAGTATTTGAGCGTCCGCTGCTCAAGGCCGGGTTTTTATTGCGAATTAGTAGATTAGTAGAGTAGAGCAGAGGAGCAAGCGGCGCACGACAGTAAAGAAGGAAGAGTTTTGCGTAGACAAATGCAAAAAGATGCTCTAGATCATGTTGGTGGAAGCTTTTTGCTCTACGGACCTGGCATCGACGACTCTGTGTGAGTATGAGAATATTATCGAGTTTTATTTTGAATTTTTCAGTGTGCAAATCTTTAAAGCCTTTTTCTGAAACTTGTCATGTTTAAAGTCCGTGTACGCCATAACTCAAAATCTACTGGACCAAACGTTTCGAAATTTTGCACAGTACTTCTTCACATAATTCACCAGGTATTGTCGGGAGCTTTTTTGTTTATTTTAATATTTTTTAATTTTACAACAACAAATTAGCCGATTTTTTTTAGCGTAAATCGGTTTTTTGGCTCCCAAGTGCTACGAAAAATTGAAAAATCGAAAAAATTAAATCCTCCCGTGGTTACCTCGAGAAACATCTCCTTTAACAGATGCATTTTGATTTTTATGTCAGATGATTCTGTTGCGAGTTATGATGTGCAATTTTCAATATTTTGCGATTAAAATTTAGGAAAATATTGTTCAAATGTTGCATCAATATATGGAAATTGACTGAATAAACTAACACTATCTGTATCGCCAAAAAAAATCTTACAAACATGCCTTTTTTCACCGAATTGACCTTACTCCGCCCTTAACGAGCTACATCTACCTAAGTGGCTTAAAAAAAAATATTTTCCAAAAATATTTTTATTCGGTCGTATTACTTTTTAGCTATATTCCCTGAAAATTTCTCGAAATACTGTTTTCAAATTTACAGGAGATACGATGAGAAACATTTAAGGAGGGAGGTCTAGATAGAATTTTCAAAAAATCGATTTTTTTTCATTTTCTAAAAATATAATATCTTACGAGTATTTTCCGACTAATTGAATGTAAATCAGACCATTATTCGCCGAAATACATAACTTTGAAGGACGCCGTGGACGCTGCATGCAAATCGTACTCAAAACTTTAAACTCGTTTTTCTCAAAACCATGTTTTCGAAGTCGGTGATC
The DNA here is from genome assembly GCA_964007375.1 of Ophion obscuratus. Taxonomy (NCBI): domain Eukaryota; kingdom Metazoa; phylum Arthropoda; class Insecta; order Hymenoptera; family Ichneumonidae; genus Ophion; species Ophion obscuratus. The sequence goes on from OZ023320.1 coordinate 17,725,205, forward strand.
AATGTAACTCGAGAGCGGCTTTACCGATCGGGTTGAAATTTATATCACTTCTTCTATACATAGTTTTCCTCCGGATGAATGAAGGATTTTTTTTTTTGGACAATTATTATTTTATTTATAGTCAATTTTTGTAAGTGAAATTTTGGTCAAAACAACACTTTTGACTTTCAACGACCGCCATTTTGTGAAAAATGGAAATTTTTCAAAACCCTTCGTTCAACCGGAGCATTATATCATTAACTAAAGATTCCCCCCTGTTTTGTTGGTTTCAGATAATCCGTCACAGCGTGAGAGTGATCACCGCAAAACCAGTTTTTTTGCAGCGTCCTCAGCCATTGATACGTATCGGCTTATTTTGAAACATATTTCTCTTAAAAAATTATAATGTTTACATTAAATATATATCTTTTAAACGGAAGAACTTTTGTTGTAAATTATTTTATCGTTTGGCCGAAAAAAAATCGGAAAAAGGCCTTTTTTAACGTTCCAACTAGACCTCACTTCTTAAAGGTCGTCGACGATCTCACTTTAAAAAAATCGATCTTCATCTTTCAATAGTTACGTAAAAATTACGACTTTTTTCATAGATTTCGTATGCTCGAGTTTCAATTCGTCGACACGTTGTTAAAAGAACGATTTAAAAAAAACGACGATCGTCAACGACTCGTATTTATTGTTAACCCGAATAACCCGTTTGATTTATAGATTTCGGATGGAACGTTTAAGCTGGAGAGTGCTCACCGTCAAAAGTCGCGAAAAAAATCCCATCATCTGCCGGCGGCCATGTTTGGGTTTTTTTTTTAAGTTTTCAATATATACACCTTTGTGTCAAAAAATGCGTTTCTTTTTCACCAACCGTTTTCCAAATAAATTCGGAATTTGGCCATTATTTCGAGCCTCTAGGTAGATGTAGCGGATAAACTTCCGAAAAGCAGTTACACCCGATTTGGCTGAAATTTTGCACAGATGTTCCATTTAATATATAAAGACATCGCCCAGAGGGATTTTTAACGCTTTCCAATAGTTCACGAGAAATCGAATTCCAAAGTTTATTTTTTAGCCTGCACGGGTATATCTATATCGCTCGCTACAGCCGATCGATACCCCCACTCCTCCGACTTTGCTGGTGGCTAGCGCGCCGCGCTTACCCTTGCAAGTATATCAATACTGCAGGGGTAACCAAAACAAACGCAAACAAACAAAACCCAAACACACCCAAACAAATTCGGTATGTCGTAAAATATTGGAATGCGCCAAAAATCCGTTTGGGCGATGACTTTATATATTAAATGGAATATCTGTGCAAAATTTCAGCCAATTCGGGGGTAACAGCTTTTCGGAAGTTCACCCTTAACTCTTCAACTGTCATTATAGACAAATTTGCTACGTTCACTTCGACCCCGCCGGTAAAAGCGTAAGGACGCTATAGCGGACAAGCTACTTCACAGTTCCATCAATCTATGCCAGATGCAGCAACAAATGCCGGGATAGCTTGAAATTCAAACGTAAACATATGAATTATGTTAATATGGCAACAATGCTGTCGTGAAAATTTACGACGCTTGCCCAAGCATTGATCTGCTGCCCGTTTTTTGTCCAAAAAAGTAAGTAAATGGACATTCTTGAAATATTTTTCGATAGAATTGTGTAAAGGAAGCTTGACTGGACGAATTAGGCTTTGAAGATTTTTTTATTGAATTAGAATAATAGTTCGAACCGAGCGGGTGAAAATGTTAGTGGCGAATTTGCTACAGTCCGAAAATACTACTTTCCAGGCCCTTATCGACAAAATTATGGTTGGATATTCATATTTAACCCTTTTTTAGCTATATTACCAGAGGAAATGATTTTGAGCCATCCAGAAACAGGCGTGGCCGTTAAAGGGTTAAGGAGAGATATACACCTAGGTGGTCGAGGTCGAGGATTTAGCAGCTATGAACATTCCGTCGACCGTAGAAGACCTACACTATGGGCCTGGCATCGATGATTCCATGTAAGTTGACAAATTTCATGATTTATTCATTCCCAAATTTTCAAACGCGTTTTTCTCAAAACCACGTTTTTCAAATCGGTACCCAACATTTCTCGAAAACCAATGAACCGATTGCCTTGAGGTTTTTTGTGGTTATTCTATACACCATTATCTAGTACTTGTCATAGAATTTTTTTCCGTCACTTAGTTTTTGTTTTATAGGCAAAATAATAACTAATTTTTGACCCAAAAATCACTATTTATGTTCAAACGTTCGCCATTTTGTCATAAATCAATATATTCAAAATCGGCTATGACAAGTACTAGATTATAGTATCTAATTTAATAATCTTTTTGGTTTTTTGTCCAGATGATTTTTGAAGAAACGCCAGTGGGTACCGTAGACGCAGATTTTTTTACGACGCTCCAAGGACCATACAATATCCTTGTATATTTTTGATATTTTTAAATAAAGAAAATTAAACATATTTTTGAATGTATATACTTTTAGATAATTAAAACCCCAATCTGAAATTTCAAATAGTTTTCCTTGAAAAAATGCACAAAAATGAGCGTTTTTTTCGGCTCCTAGGTGTATATCTCCCCTTAATGAGAGACAACCGTGCAAAAGTGTATTGAGTAAAGAATGCATGAATTGCACGAAGGTTCGTTACCCCATGACGATTCATCGATATTCGAGGCGAACTTTCGGCAGGCTGGTCGCAATAAACAACGTCAGCATTGATTCTAACTTTGCGTCCCGACGACCCCGTATCCGTCGCCTGAAACAAAAGCGCACATATCAATACGGTCTGCACAAGTTATCACAAAATATTGTGACACGGCGTTCGTTTTTTTGTCGCAATCCATTATAACCGAAAACATGGGAGGCCAACGCGTGAAAATTGAATAAAGATCTTTATTGCATCTAGGGTACACGCTAATACAAAGTATCTACTAATAAAATCCGAAGGATTGTAGAAATGTAAACTGCTGGAAAGCTCGTCAATCAAACTGACTCGAATTAACACGAATCTTTTCGAGGTGTCGAACGCGTTATAGTATTTCTGCTGCGTTCTTTTCTCGCCCGTTTCTCATCGCGCGGCGACAATTTACTCGTACAACGGAGAATCTGCCGATCGGCGGCACGAATTCTTTTGCTACGCTCGACGTGCGATTTTCCCTTTGACTCTACGATATCCAACGGTCGGATCTCTATGGCCTCGTTTTCGTTCATGTAACGCTGTAATATCGTTTCGAGATCGCGTTCTCTCGACGGTGCGACTCGCGTACACGGTACAACGCCAATTTTTCTATATACTTTCCAGCGCGAGCTTATATTTCTCGGGGATATCGCTGCCGAAGGCTTCGACTTCGCAGGGACGTCGTTGCCCGATAAGGGAGGCTGCGAACGGAATAAGGAGCAGAGATGGGCATCCTCTGATACCATAATTATTATCTTGCAAAATGATACTCCAATGTATATGTAGATATTATTTTTTTCTTGCCATTTTATACTAATAATTTCGTTACACAAACTTGACACTTCGTTCAAACAAAATGAGGGACGTTAATTTTTATCGTATTTTTTAACATCAACCTGTTTACCAACCGTCATTAGCAATAGTTACCCGCTGACGATATCGTCAAACGTCGCACAATTAGCAGTGTTTAGAAGATCGCCAGAAAAAAATTGACTTTGCGCATCTCCGATGGGACTGGAGGGAAAAAGGAAGAAGCAACGAGGACGAGCGTGGTTGAAAAATTGTCGTTACCTTGGTATTGACGCGTTGTTTCAATTCTCGTCGCATTCCCTTGATTATGTCTTCCTTGAATTGCATCAGCATGTTAGCTCGACGACACTGTTCTTCCAGGGTTGCTACTTCGGTGCGCAACGCCATACCCATATCGTGTTTCTCGGCCACTTCGTTCGTCAGTGCCTCTCGAGTTTCCAAGGACTCCTGCAACACGGCGTCCGATTCAACATGACGATCGAAATGCTCACGTGATTCAACGGGACCCAAAGCCGAGTCAAATATCTCGTGCCGACTAATAAACGATTCAATACGAGACCAACTTTTTCCAAAAAGCTCAAACGGCGTGACAATCGTTCGATTTCCAACGATTTCTCTTGAAGTTTCGCTCGCAGTTCTTCGACAACGACGTCACTGGAATTCGGCTTCTCGACGTGTTTCTTTTCGTTTTCTCGCCTATCCTCTTCTCCTGTTCTCGTTGCAATTGCACATTCCACCATTTCCACGAACGAGGCGATCTGTACGCGCAATAACGCGCAACTCGTGCGCGATCAACAGTCAAGTTCTTCATGATTGTCTCTTGGCTTCTCAAATGTTTGGATAGTAAATGTAGAAAAAAAGGAAACCCGAGGCGCCATTTTGTGGTTCCGGTGGCGATGATTAATGGATTAGTGAGGACGGTTCGATTATTCAAAGTGAAAAAATCATGCAAAAATGTAGGATGAAATATTCGGAACTTGCAAGGAACCAATATGATAAAATTGTCGCTTGGTCTGCACCGCTCGCAATTTTGAAATAATCGCATGTCCTCTTACAATGTTTTTCAATGGCGATCTAAATGTTCATTGCCATGATCTTCCCGAGTAAAAAAGGCGCGAGGTCTTTGCGAAAAAATTGATACCCAAAAAACTCACGTCGAACTCGAGATCCTGTCCGGATTGTCGCGAGGGCTCAACGAGCCTTTGACTTTTGGGGGCCCAACGTTTTTTCAGATTGTCCCTCAGCGACTGGAGCATGGAGATGTACTTCTTTATCGTTTCTTCGCGCGATATCAATTTGTTATCGAGATCGGAAACTTTCTCCTCTAATTCGGCTTGATACCTGAAGAAAATACAGAAATTATATTCCAAAAACTGTGCGTTGCAAGGCGACAAATAAATCATTCGAAGTGGCGCGAAGTATTCGAAAAAAATCACATACTCGTGAGCCTTCTTCTCGTTTTCACTGAGAACTTCGAGACGACGTTTCAACGACTTGACGCTCTCGTTGTCAGCCGCGTCCTGGAAGAGAAAAAAAAAAGTGATGACACGGTTGGAACGTCACACGACATCACGATCGATTACTTCTCGCAAGAGTTTATTGAAAATTTTGTAAACTGCATAAAAACATGGGATTTCATGGTCGAAGCGTAGGAGGATCGATAACAGCGATATTTTTGTTGTTGTTGTGATATCAGAGGGAGGGAAATTTGTCAAAGCGGAAGGGACGTCAGACGTGTGTCTGCCTCTCGGAACAGATGGGACAAGCGGAACGATCGACGTAGTCGTGGATTTGACTGCTTGCAGAGCGCAACAAACGGTCACGGGCTAGGTCGTCTAGCTCTAAGATCAAACGCAATTCCTTGTTAATGCTCGGACATGGATTTACCTCTGTACAGGAACAACTGGAACAGCAAACGCAACACGCAACGTTCAATGAAAAATCGAACACAAATATGATTGATACTCGATTAGTAGCGAATTCTTCGTATAATCTCAATAGTCGAGACAGGATGAATATATATAAGTTGTAAAAGTGAAAGAATTACACGGTCGGCAATGGAATTTCGTTCGCTCGTATCTCATAGAATTTTATTCCCTTCAGACACCAACAGTTTTCGCAGCGAGCCCTCCTTATCAATTCCAAAAGGCCTCTGATGTCGCTCCTGAGGTATTCTATTTTCTCCTGCAGTGTCTCTTCCTCCTTTTCCAGTTGATAGATACGCGTCGATAAATTGTTCACGGTCTATAGAAATATCGTACGCTCGGTTAAACATCTGTACGTATCGTTTGGTCCAACGTTTTTCTCTGTGCATCTCAGTTTTGTTCATTAACTCAAGATTTACATTTATTTCACGGTCACGCAGGACGGTAAAACTGTCCGAAATGTCAATTTCGAGTACAAAGGGACCAAAAAAAATGCTCACATCTTCGCTGGGCTTTGTGAGCCGGGACATTTTTTCCGACACGATTCCAGCCGTTTCTTTGAGCTTTTCCTCCAATATTTTGACCCTGTAGCATGCGGCTTGCTCCAAATCTTCTACGGTGCGAACGAGCATGACGTTTTGTTCGCCCAAGTCTTTGATCCACTCTTTCATTACGTTGAGCTTCATCTGTGCGGTGAATTCGAGTAAAAATTAGGACGGAGAAATTGTTGAGCTTAGGAAACGTTGAATAAAACGAATTTGGTGTTTCGGATGAGAAATTTGAGAAAACTCACAGGGACGAAATCTATCTCGGTACCAGTTGCCTCGTCCTGCTCGATTTTTTGCATCCTGGCCTCGTAAATTTGACGAAATTGATCGAGTATGCGGAGTCCCTCGGTCTCCCCGCACATTGCACCGGTATTCGCGTTTACGGCTGTACAGCTGTGGCCCTCATTAGCCTCGTGAAGATCCTCCGACATGATGACATTACCTCCCGCTAAACTGTGTGCGTTATCACCATCCGAGGACATGGCGCGTGTATATTTTCCCTTTCCGTCACAAATATAGGGCGAGACGGTCGAGAGAGAAAATGTGTATAAAGTAAAAACAACGTCACGGAAGAAGCACGATCGATACGCGTATGTATATTTATATCCCTAGAGATTTTATGCGTTTCCTTTTCCAACCCTCTGTCGATCCTCCTAACCGCTTCAGAAATAAAAAAGATTCCGCGAAATCTCGAGCGCGGACAATGCGGCTGCAATATGTATACTGTCAAACAATTACGTTAGTTTTGTATCTAAAGATTATTTTTCTCGACCCCTCCGTGCGTTGGTATGCGTTGGTAAAGAAAAGCTCTCAAGCTTTCGCTCAGCTGATCATCGGAGCCGGCAGATAGCGCGCGGAACGAGTCGGTAAGGAAGAAAATTACACGCACCGACGTCACTTATCCACGTGCTTCTTAAAAATCGCAGTATTTGACCGTGATTTCGAACTTTTGTTTTCGAAGTAGCGTCACGCATAATTATGATTTACAATTAAAGATATCCACGTAATTTCGTTGATATTATTCGTTAGAACCGCCACAAGATGCAGGTCTCCAATCCGAATAACGTGAAGATATACAATTTAAGCGCTGGCAAATCTCTGCCCGAGGTACGCAAGTGTTCTATTTTTTGCGAGGTTATGTTTGTTAAAAATCGTCCACGGGACGAAATTCGTTCAAAATTGACTACACACGGTTTGTGGCTTTTACTTATCATGATTCTTTTGTAATGGCATTGCTCGTCATGCAGTTTTTATTGTTGAAGCGTCACTATCGAAAACGGACAGTTTTGAAACTCCGGCCGCGTACGCGCTCTGATAAAAACCGAAGTGTGAGGTCTTCATTATAAATCTTGTGTTTCCAGTGGTTGTCGGAACGAAAGCGCAGAAGCTTGTTGAAGAAAAATGTTGGTGAGTTATCGACGAACGACGTAACTATTCGATATCACTTTTCACTGGTCTGAGCTCTCCATTTTGTTCTGCTAGATATTCGAAGACGCATCGAACTCATTCAGGATTTCGACATGCCTGGCGTCAGTACATCCATGAGAATATCCAAAGATGGCCAGTATATATTAGCAACCGGCATTTATAAGCCACGCGTCAAATGTTTCGACGTCAATAATCTGTCGCTCAAGTTTGAGAGATGCTTCGACTCGGAGGTTGTTACTTTTCAAGTTTTGTCCGATGATTATAGCAAGGTACGAGCGGTGCGCCGCCCAATAATGAACAAACTTTTTGGCATACGAGTTTCGTTCAATCGAATTCGATTTTTCGTCTCTAATGGCTTTATTTAATGATCCAGCTTGTTTTTCTGCACTGCGATCGGCACATCGAGTTTCATGCGGCCCATGGCAAATATTACAGGCTGAGAATACCCAGATTCGGCCGAGACATGGCTTATCATTATCCATCCTGCGATCTATTTGTTGTTGGCGTAAGGTAAGGCTCATACGGTAGCTCAATTTCTACAATGCCGCTCAACTTGGGAACAGTATTTTTAGGATGTACGGAATGCGTATAGAAATGCTACTATGGCGGGAAAAGTTGGTTGCGTTGTAACTTCATTTGTTTCGAGCATGCATGCAAAATTTAGGATATCGGCCTAATGTGACGACCTGTAAATGAGGGTTATTGAATAAAGTTAATTGTAAAAGGGCCGTCTATATATTACGTCATCGATTTTTGCTGATTTTCGACCCCCCCCCCCCTACAATCATCCTATCGTCATTTCCTAATGACCCCCCCTCTCGCAAAATTGACGTCATTACCAGTTTGGCAAAATTAAAACATTTGCGGATTTGAGAAAAATTGGGTAACATTAAAACATTTTGTTATAGAATCATCTTTTATTATTTTGTACTTTGGCAATGTTTATTAATATAATAATATTATTCTTCCCTATTCTTTAGTTTTCTTTGGATAGCTCCCACATTTTGTTATACAATCATCTTATATTATTTTGTACTTTGGCAATTTTCATTAATATAATAATATTATTCTTCCCTATTCTTTGGTTTTCTTTGGATAGCTCCCACGGAGTTTTCACCCATTCTTGCAAACCCTGGATCACGGGTAATATCTCCGTATCCTCCCCATATTCATTTTGGCTCGATCGAACTATTTTCATAGGTACGCTGTTATTTGAAGTTCTCGAATATAATGTAGACAAACCTTATGTAATAAATAAATAAATAATGAGTTCAATAATTAATACCATTAGGTACTTGCAAAATATTTTTCATCACTCATGCGGGGAAACCACTCTAGTTGTACAATATACTATTGTACATTTTGAAGTAACTGGTATCACAAGAATGACGTCAATTTCGAAACGCCCCCCCCCCCCCCTCATCAATCATTTACCGTCATCCGCAGACGAACCTCCCCCCCCCCCAAATTTAGAATGACGTAATATACGGACGGCCCCAAAGAAATAAATAAGTTGATTGAAAAGTTGTTTGGACATTTGGTTGTATGTACATTAACGGGAGGGTAGGGGTTTGAGCGTGAAAAAAAACCCTTTTTTGCAAATTTTATTCATCTATATGGATAGAGTAAATTTATTGAAACCTTTTGTACATTGTTAAGTGTCATTTCAAAAGCATTCCGTGAAATTTGTACGCGAAAACATCCACAAACAAGTCGGTGACAAAGCTTTCCCAAGAACGCCTTTGGAAAAACACGATTTGCCAAATTTAGTCAAAGTATCATCAAATCCTCCTCCTAACGGTCTTTGATAATTTTTATTTTTCATTTCTAAATTATTGGCGGTCATGTAAAGTGAAAAGTGCTATTTTTCACGAAAAATTCCGCCATTTTGGGGGTGGAAGAACCCCTCAATGTAGAAAAAAATCTCAAACTAAACGTTGGGGGGAGGTATTTTATATGTAGAAAGTGTGTACCAAGTTTGAAATAAATCAGCCATGTAGTTTTCAAATGGCAGTGAACACAGACTGTGAAAAAGTGGTTTCGAGAAAAACGCGGCACCGGCTTGTGTGTGGATATTTTCGCGTACAAATTTCACGGAATGTTCTTGAAATGACACTTAACAGGGTACAAAAGGTTTCAATAAATTTACTCTTTCCATATAGATTAAAAGAATTCGCAAAATAGTGTTTTTTCTTCACGCAGAAACCCCTACCCTCCCCTTAACAAAGTTATGTCCCAATTTCCATTAAAAAGCATTAATAATTAAAGAAGATATAAACAATCGCCTGAAGGACCTTTAAACGTGAGGAGCTCAACGGGGTACTTGATTTTGGCCACCCGGTTGATCTGGAACAAAAAAAAACGAGTATTTTCTTAAAATAGATAATATTGGCTACAACTTGACGGCGATTTTTTGTTATCGTGCTCATTCAATAAAAAAAAATGTTTGAATTTTTGTTTCTCGTTTTTCCGAAGAAAAATGACATTATTGTTCATAACTAATGAAAAAAAATGTTGCAAAGATAAACGTCGATCAAGACTAAATTACTACTACACTGAGTAAGTGTAACAAATTTCAAGTCAATCCGTCCATTAGATGTCGAGAAATTGTGTGCACCGTATTGGAACACAAAGTTTCCGGAAAAAACATGTTCAAAGTTTTATCAGCAGTACTATCGTTTTAATCATAACTCTGCAGTTCCTGCACCACATGTTCGGCTTTCCTAATTTGAGTTGCCCCAAGCGAACGTCGAGTTTTTTTTTATTTCTACAGTCGGCTAACCCTTTAAACTATTGAAGAACTATCACAGTTTTTTATTCCGGTAGACTTTCTCGTGTCCTCAATGGGAGTTGCCTTCCTGTCAGATATAATGGGAAAAATCATAATGAGAAAATTATACAGCTTGTTTTAGATCATTGTCAGAGTTATTTACAAAATAAACTTTTTGGAAAGCTGCATGATCATTCGCTACATCGTTGTAGCGAATGATCGTGCATTTGCAACGCACTGAACTTCTGCGTATTTCTTCATTCGGTTCTCCCATACATTCATACTGAAGAGTTTTGTCCAATAAAATGAAACATTCACAAATACAGGTGAAACAATCTTTGAAGGAAATAAACTTCCAACTGGAAGTTTAAGGGTTGGCTACCGACTCATATTATTGTACCTTTGGAACAGAAATCTGTGAATTTCAAAATTCAACTACTTTTGCCTGGTTTTGTATTTCCCACATTTTGTTTCCCACATTAACGTACAAAATGTTCAATTGAAATTACAGCAACGAGATCTATCGCTTGAACTTGGAGAGAGGACAATTTTTACAGCCGTTCACGAGCGAATCTTCGGCTATAAATAAGTGTAGTATAAATCCTGTACATAATTTGCTGGCGGTGGGAACCCAAGAAGGTAGAGTAGAAGCCTGGGATCCCCGTGTACGTAACAAAGTGGGGACTCTGGATTGCGGATTCCATTGCGTCACCCAGGACAGCAAGTAACGGCTAATATTCTTGATATTCCCGTCAGAAGATTCTTCATCATCGACTAATTTTATGAAATTTTTCTCATCGCAGTCTCAACGCCGTACCGTCAATCACCGCACTCAAATTTCACGGTGCTTTAACCCTCGGGGTGGGTACGGTTACGGGCCAGATTTTATTGTACGACATACGTTCGAATAAACCGTTCATCGTGAAAGATCACATGTACGGATTGCCCATAAGAAACGTCGAGTTTCACGATAAAATGGAACTCGTTTACTCGATGGACAGTTCCATTGTAAAAATCTGGGAAAAACAGACTGTACGTAAACATGTATAAGCAAAAAAAAACATTTTAACAAACCAGCTTTCATTTGATGTACTTCAAAGTAGAAACTAATTTCTTTTACCAAGTCATCTATATGTGATTATAAATAAAAGCTCGGGGCGCTCAACTTTTTGAATGTTCAATAAATTTGATCAATTCAGTTTCATTAACCGTCATTCGTCACAATTGTAATCAGAGAAATTATTATCACACGTTTATACTCAGTTTCAAGATTTTTATTTAAGAAATCTAAGGTTGTTTTACAGTAAATTAAATACAGGTGATATGTTAACGGATTTATGTAAATTAAAGATTATATGTCTAAATTTTGATTGCCCCAACCTTTTGTTTATAGTCACATACAGACTTGGTAAAAAAAAAATTATTTTATACTTTTTAGTCTTTAATTGATATTACTAGTAAGTTGTTACTAGTAGTTTACGAGTTTGTACGTTAGGAACATGGAATGCTTGTAAAAAATAACAAAGATTGTAATTGGGATTGAAGTTACGACTAATTGTTGCATATAAACGTTTCACATACAAACTCAGTCGGCTACGAATTTGTTTCTATGTTTTGTTGAGATTTTATATGGATGATTAGATATCGCTAATTTTACATGAAAAGATGAAAATTTTGTGTGTGTGTGTGTGTACACGCATAAAATTTTCACCTTTTCATGTAAAATTATAAGTTGAATCATGCATTGTCATCTTTCAGATGCATGTTTGCAAAGTTTCAGAGCTCTAAGTAGTCGGGAGGTGGTAAAAATATTGATTTTCCGTGTTGCATCTCACAGAAAGTCAAGTTCAAAAAAGCTCATAAAAATAGAAGAAGAAGCAACGACGTTTTCGTATTTTTACAAGAGACTGACAATATGCCTGCGAAAATACTTTTCAGGGAAAACTGTACACTTCGATCGAGGCGCAATACGACTTGAACGATCTGTGCGTCATTCCAAACACCGGAATGCTCTTCCTCGCCAACGAGAACAGCAAAATGCAGACATATTACATACCGAGTCTCGGTCCGGCGCCAAGCTGGAGCAGTTTTCTTGACAACCTCACGGAAGAACTCGAGGAACTTGATCACGACACGATCTACGACGATTACAAGTTCATCACGGAGAAGGAACTCGAGGAGTTGGATCTTTCGCACTTGAAAGGAACGAATCTCTTGAGAGCTTACATGCACGGCTATTTCATGGACGTTAGATTGTACAGAAAGGCGCGAGACGTTATAAAACCGTTTGCGTTCGAGGATTACAAGAGGAAGAAGATTCGCGAGAAGCTCGACGAGAACACGGCCAACAGAGTCCAGATAGAAAAATTGCCGGAGGTGAACAAAGAACTGGCGCTGAAATTGATGGACATCGAGACCGATGGCGCCGCGAAGAAGAAGAAGAAGAGCGCTGCAGTTGCGGCTACAAATATCCTGAAAGACGATCGGTTCAAGGCTCTCTTTAGCAATCCGGATTTCCAGGTCGACAAAGAATCCGAGGAATACTCACTTTTGAATCCCGTAATTTCCCAACTCGACAAAGGCAGAGCTAAAAAACTTCGGGAAATCGTCGCTCAGGATGAAAAACGCCAACGGACCGCCGTCGAGGAGGAAGAAAACGACGAGGCTCGAGGTAAAAATCTTTTTACCTTTTTAAAAAGTACAAGCAGTTAACCCCCTAACTGTTTTTTCGGGTTTTTTTGGGTTAGCATAAATACACCAAACAAATACATGTTCAGTTATTTGTATTGAAGTGTATTTATACAAAGTTTCAAGCAAATCTGACCAAAAAATATGCTGTCTCATATAAACTTTGAAACCCTCGTTTCACCCCCTTAAGGGTCGAATTCCGATTTTTACCACTTGTGGAAAAAGTCTTATTTAGGGTTAAATATGAAGACTGCATGGTCAGATTTAGGGGCCACAGATATCGTAATACTGCCACGAAATATTCTTCAAGGGGCTATACCAGTGTGAACGCTGAACATTTGGGTGATTTTCGGGAATTTGTTGGAAGAAAAGTACTCAATTAAATGTTTCGGAAAGTTAAGAATATATTTGGCTATATTTGACCTATATTACATAATTTTTTCATAGAAAAATATTGATATCCAAGCGACTTATGCGCTGCCTTCGGAGGCGCCAAAAAAAACGTTCCTCCACTGCTGACACGATTCCGGCCGATTGAGTAGCTGAAACCGAAAAAAGAAAAAATGTCATTAAACTGGAAGGTATTTCCTGTACAATGATGTAGGATTTTCGAAAAATATCAAAATCTAACAAAATGGCGTAGTTATGAAAAAAGTCTGTTTTCTTGCCTATGAAATGGGTCGTTTTTTTCATTGCCAAGTCGTCAATTTTCATCCAATCAAAAATATCCTACGTCATTGTAGTGTAAATATATTCAAGAGTACTCAGTTCAAATTTCAAGTCAATCGGATAATTGCTCTTTGAGTTACAATGTCAGCAAATTTGAAAAATCTCATTTCGAGAAAAACGCGTTTAACGATATAACTATCGATTTCTGCAAGCTAAAATGATATTGATATAAATGATGTAAATGATAATAATATTTTTGAAAGTATAAACTGTCGAAAGAGGCAAAAAAAATCGATTCTTTAAAAGTATCACACCGGTATAGCCCCTTAATCGATAGCGCGATTACTAATTGTTCAAAAATCGTATTTTTTTCTTTTTTTTTAAGACGGTGGATCCAGCTTGGACGAGAGCTCGGACGACGAGAAACCTTGGGTCAAAGAAGTCCAGAAGAATTACCGGCTTGTCAAAAGAAACGAGAAGAGAAAAGCGATGGAGGAAGAGGCTGCCGAGGCGGCCAAGGAGGACGAGGACAATCCGAAGAAACGAGACACGCAGCCGAAATTCTTTGAAGTCAAGGAAGGTGTCGAATTCAAGAACGGAAGGACTTATATGAAAAAGAGAAACAAGTAAAAAAAACATTCGACACAGTCATTATTTTAATGTCTCAAACTTGCGGTTCCGCTAGTTATTTTCGGCAGATTTAATTACATAGTAAGAAGTAAAGTGCCATCTGATAAATTCAATACGGTGTTTATCGTATGTCACAGAACGAGCCTGGGTGAGAGATTGCGCGACGAAGAGAATCACAACGTTAGAGTTACGAGCTCGCGAGGAAATCGGGAAATGACGTTTACCACGGGCAAGGTAAATAAACTCGATTTCATGAAGAATAATTTATTAAGAGGTTAGGCTACTGTGACGACCCGAAAATCAGGGTTGCTTAAACAAATTATTTTGAAGGAATAAGTAAGATAATTGAAAAATTGTTTGCACCAAATTTCATCGAAAAACATAATTGAAGAACTTATGAACAATCTCTTGAAGGACCTTTGGATCCTGGATCTGGAACAAATAAAAACGAGTTTTTTTTCCCTCGCAATAGATAATATTGGGCAAGACTTTGATCAAGCTTTTTTATTCTACCGTGTGTAATCATCAAATACAACATTTTGTGTGTAAATATCAAATACAACATTTTGAATTTTTTGTCAATTTCTCGTTATTGTTAATAACTAACGAAACAAAAAATGTTACGAAAAAAACGTTGGTCAAGACTAAACTACTGTTACACTGGACAAGTGTACCAAGTTTCAGGTCAATCCGTTCATTAGATGTCGAAAAATCGTGTACACCGTTTTTTAAAACAAATTATCGAGTAAAACGCGTTTAAATTTTTACTAGCCGTTTTTATCGTAGTAATCAAAAGTTTACCTTCAATCTGCGATTGCTGCACCACATGTTGAATCTGCCCCTTGACGTTGACTGACCTCAAGCGACGAACGAGCGGCATTTTCACAGTAGCCCAACCCCTCAGTTTTTCGTAGAACATCGGGCTGGATACTCTCGATAATGAGTTAATTGATTTTTTTTTAAATTTCTCAGCGGAAAGCGACTGGCCATCCAAGGGATCAGGTTAAAAGGCACAGAAAAGAAAACAAAGGACTGTTGCGACCGGCCGGGAATATCGGCAAAAAGAAGTACTAAACAAATATCTCAGGTTTCAAGAATAAATATAAAAAAAAAGCACACACTCTCACGACTTGAATTACTCCCGTACAATTTCCTACACGCTCTTCTACGATGCGGTGAGTGAACGGTGCGGCGAAAAAAAAAAATCACTTTTCGATAACGCGTGTGAAATAATTTCTCTCGAGCGAACAAGTCGAGATAGTCCTCTGTGCAAAGGTGAAAAGTCATCACGAGGATGTCGATAAAAAGAGAAACAAAAAAAAACGTACTCCGTTGAGTACACTCCCGACGTTCAACAAACCCATACAATTGTATTTTTGAGCTTGAATGTTCTTCGTGTTCCGCGTTACAAATGTCGCAGGTGAGCGTTCGCGAGTTCTTCGACAAACTAACGATACGTGTGTGTGTGTTTTTTTCTTCTGCTTTTACAGCGAGCCACTATCGAAATCATAACAATACGGGGCGAGGATCGCGCGTGACGCGCGTATCTGACGCGATGGGTGAACAAACAGCGACGTATACTCCGTGGAATCTCGACGTATTTCACAATGCGATATACAAAAATTTTTCACGAATCTACTGTATTTTGTCTGAAACCAGTAAATACCGTACATTTTACTTCCTATGGTCGGCGAGTTTACGTGTGGCCGGGAAAACAAAACGCGAGCGGAGTTTCGTAAAAAAAAAAAAACAATCGGACGTTACTAAAACTTTGTGTATTTTTGCAATTCACAGACGAATTCGAATTCTCATGGATCGTCCAACGGCAAGGATCCGTCGAGCGTCGAAGGGAATCGACAAGTCTCGGACTTGTCCGATCTACAGCTACGGAGCACTGAAGTAAGATTAAGGAATCATCACAGTGCAACGGGTCGAAAAAGTAGCTGATTTTTTTTCGATCGTTGAAATACGCTGATCAGTCTGATTTTTTAATGTAAAATCAAAGCACTCGTGAAGAACAGAAAATCAATTTTTAAACGTTTCCGTAAAACTATTGTGGCCGTAAATATGATCTGAAACAAGATTTTTAATCAGTATGAAAGCCGCTATCTTGCTATGGAGGTTTTTTGAAAATCGAAATTTACAAAATGGCGGCGTTTTGAAAAAAAAACTTATCGATTTTAGCCTACTTATTCGACAGTTTTTTGTTTAAAAAAATGAAGATAAAAAAGCTTCCATAGCAAGATAAAGAATGGCGTGAAGAATGTGTCAAAATTTGATACGCGTAGCTTTAACCCTTCGAGCGCAGATGGGTCGTTTTGACCCAGTGATTTTTGTCGTGTAAGTACGTATTTTTCAACGTATGCCTCACTTTAAACGAATGTTTTGGCGTTTAATTTTCGTTTTCGTCGAAAAATAAATGTAGGGTCATAAAATATGGATAATGTACTACAAAAAGCGTCGCTACAAAATTAAAAAAAAAAAAAAAAAAAAAAAAAAATGCATATTTATCGAAATACAACGATTTGAAAAACGCCTTGGGTCAGATTGACCCAAGACGCGCTTATAGGTTGGCGGCGAAGGTGTGTACTCGAAGGGTTAAAACTCTTTCTTTCAGAGTGTACACCGTTTTGAAAAACGACATTTCGAGAAATACGCGTTTAAAGTTTCGACTGCGGAATTTTCATATAAATTGTCTACTTACGATCAATTGGCGATGCCAGGTCCATGTTTATAATCGTCTATACTATCGGATAATGCAAAAAAAAATCGATTTTTTAAACATTTTCCACTGTGATGATTCCTTAAGGCGAGATATCCCTTTAGGAGCGTGAAAAATAGGTATTTTTCGGGAATTTTTTTAGGGGGGATAAAATAATCTGATCATTTTCAAATTTGGACATGAGTTTATTATAACTATCAAGTTAAAAAAAAAATTTGGGGATGACCAACAAAATGGCGGCGTTATTAAGGGGTAAGGCCACTGTAACGGCCCAAAAAAAAAGGTTTTTTCACTAATTTTTTGCTCCCGAAATTGAAGGTATTTGAAAAAAAACTTTTAATGGTGTTATCGGGCATACATTAAACTTTATTATAAAATTTTTTTACAGTAAAAAAAAACAAAATGGCGGTTCCACAGCTATCTTCCCGGGACATGTTTTGCTTCCAGGGCTCCGCGGCACGCAGCACCACTGGTGCACTTTTGAATCTAGAACAAAAAAAAAACCATTAATCTAGAGGGCTATAGCTAGAGAATGTCGATCGGATTTTAAAAAGTATCAATTTTTGTGGATTTGGCGTGCGTTTGAAAAAAAAAAATTGATTTTTGACGAAAAAAACGGCAAGTTTTTTGTTAATAAAAAATCAATAAATAAAGTTCTTGAAAATTCCGATCGACATTCTCAAGATAATGTAAATGTTCACATCTGGTTAAAATTTCAAGTAAAAAAAATGAAAATTGTTCGAGTTATGCTGCGTGCCATTTTGAAAAACCATGTTTCGAGAAAAACGCGTTTAAAGTTTTGCGAATAGTTTTTTATTGGAAAAAATTTAAAAAAGACGTCGCACAGGACCTTTTTTTCTTATTCTAGAGGGTTTAAACTATTTTTTAAGCCAATAAAAAAAAATCGATTTTTAAAAAAATTTACAGTGGCCTTACCCCTTAAGGGTCTTCGGACACCTGTTTTCCGCGACATCGAAAAGTGCTGCAGTTGTCACTCTTTCTGTTGATCTGAAAAAGATTTAATAAGTGTCATTCGTTTACTGACATATTAAGGGGCAGGATGTACCTAAAAATGATTTTTAAAAAGTGCAAAATTAAAAAATCTGGGTGCCTTTTTACTCCAAAGTTCGAATTTTCGACTATTTTTTCGACATATTCGACCCCAAAAAAATTATTTATTTACACGCTACCTTTCAAACTTTAGGTATATCCTTCCGATAATATTACTAAGAATAACCTCCCAAAATATCATCCAAATCGGTCGATAACTTTTTGAGATACAACACGAGCAGTTTTTGAAAAAATAGTTTCGAGATAATCGCGTTTAAAGTTTCAACATGTGAAAACTATTAATTGTAATTTTTTTGTAATTGTAATTGTAAAACTCGAAATATTCAATATTTCGAGTTTTCCTTTGGTCAGTATATTCTTTGGGTATCATACTTTCGAAATATGTAAAAAATCGATTTTTTGAAAATTCTGAAGGGATTTCTCGCCTTAATTCGCGAATTATCACTTCTATTCCCTTTCGCTTATTATCGTCCCGACAGATCGTCGTTTCGTACGAACTTTTTTGAGAAACGTGCCAAAAATCTTCTTTTCAGGTCGGAGTTATCGCGGAAACACCGGATTACGAGAATTTGAGCATATCGGCGGTGCTGCATTACTGCAAGAACAAAATTTTAAGACCTTACCTGAGACTGTTGGCCGTAATGGGACTCAAGCACACGAGCACCGACGATTCCGAACACTTTTCACGAAATTGCGTGCTCGCCAGCCTTCATACGCTCCAAGTCACGGTTTTTATGTGCATCGGATATATTCTGCAGTACATGGCTTGTTTCAGGTAGACAACACCTGTTATGAACTATCGTCCCCTCAAGCGAGACATCGGATTCAATTTTTCAATCGCCTGCAACTAATGGAATAGTAGTTTAAGCGGGGAGATACCTTTAGGCGAAGAAAAAATAGATAATTCTTTCATTAAAAAGAAAAATTTCATCGCCCTTTTTAAGACTTAGGGTATGTTTTATTAGTACCTTTGGCTGTTACATTGATGATGTCAGACGGCGTGACACGTAGCGCCGGCGGAATTAATCTGCAAAAGTGGAAAATGTTGAAAACCGATTAAATGGTACGCTTTGAAACAAAAAGATTGAATTTTCCGAAAAAATGGCTATATTTTGCAATAAAAAAAATTCTTTTGTTTTTATTTTCAAAAACATTTAGGGTCACATTTCAGACAATAAGGTTAAAAAGATTTATACCAAATTTAATCAGAATCGGGCCATTCGTTTTTTAGCTATACGTCACGACAGTTTTGAAAATGCAATTTAACAGGCTGTGCTATAGCTTCGCCATTTTAAAGATTAATAAAAAAAATACCATGTAACAGCCAAAAGTAGTAATAAAATAAAAAATGCGGACGAAATATTTGCTTTAAAAAAATCAAGAAAATCAGCTAATTTTTTCCTCGCCTAAAGATATCACGGCCCTTTAGGGATCAGAATACTATGAAGGCCCGATAAAGTATTTAGCTTTCAGCTACGGATCGTAAAAACATCAAACATCCGATCAATCCGCGGTTTTCCTCTGCATCAGTATATTATAAATAAATAACAAAATTACGATGATTAAAAAAATCACGGTAAAAATCGCCGTGAGAGTTTGCCGGGCTGCGGGTTCTTTCTTCTGAAACGTCCGAACGTCAGAACTTGTTTTTGGATTGGCGGACAAAAATCTAAGCTTTAATATGAAATATACGAGGCATCGACGGAATCGTTTTTTATTTGCGGAAAATTCTCGTAATAACAGATTGTAAAAGACGAATTGTCAATTTTGGCTAAAAACTTTTTATGAAAAATTGTTACAATGCGGATGGCCCGAAAAGTTTTCAAAAGCCTCAGTTAAAACTTGGTCTTTTTATTTTAAACAATTAAAAAGGGAATTATGAGTAACACCGTTCGGGTCCCAAAAAAAAGAAGCGGAAGCTCAGTGCCTACCCCCAGCGATGTTCATTATTTTTATTTAATTATTATGAACCATCGTTGCACATTGATCATATGTTTAGTTTTTTTTTCACAAACTGCATCTGAAAATAAGATTCTTCTTTCGGTCGTCGCTTTCTTCTAATCGTTCAGTTTTTCGAATAATAATGTTTTGAATGTCTTTTTGAAAATATTGTTTTGATACCCAATAATTACAAAAACGACGTATAACAGTACGATATAAGACAGGATTGTATTTATCGATGGCAGTCCGTTCTAAACCGATTGATCTTTTTTTCAGGAGAGACAGAGGATTCTGTTACAAGCTATTGCCGATCGAGTACGAAGTTACCCTTAACGTGACGAAAGCTCGGGCCTACGAGCAAATTTGTTACGGAAACGCAGTATTCAGTTACCTGATACCGAGTATTCTTCATCTCGTAGCATATCTCTATACGGTCTATTTGTTTCGAATAAGAGAGAACGAGCAGCTGCAAAATCTCATGGAGCGCGCCTTTCTTTTATCCTCGAATCCTGTTAACCGAGGCAGTCAGAAAAAGTTGGTCAGAGTACTCTGGCTCTTTATTGGTATGAGCGTTGTTTGGATGACGATGGCTCTCGTCACCGTAAACGTCATGATGGCACGAGGCACTATAATGTTTCAATGGTTGGAGCACAGGTGATAACAGCGCGAAGTATTAGGTGTACAACTTAGTTCGGTCCGTTTTCAAAAGATGGCTCTAGGTGCTATAAATGGTTGAAACGGCAACAGCTGATTTTTGCTGTATCGTGAAGTATCAACATCTCTTAACGAAATATCGTTTACAGACCTTTGAGTTTTGCGCATCAAGTCTAATTTTTACTGCGGCGAAAATGTCGAATTTCGTCCCAAATAAGCACCATTTGCGGGAATTGTTGATTTTCTGTTTCAATTGGAAGAAAAGTGCAGCTGAAGGCCACCGAATGCTTGTGGGACCATCGCGGGAGACTTCTACAGGCAACAATTGATCCCTTTAAAGCGAGCTATAGCCGAAAAACGTCCAGAATATGCGACCAGACACGAGTCCATAATCTTTCAACATGACAACGCTCGGCCTCACGTTGTTATTGTGGTTAAAAACTATTTGGAAAATAGCGGCTGGGAAATTCTGGCTCACCCGCCTTATAGCCCAGACCTTGCCCCTTTCGACTACCATTTGTTTCGATCGATGCAGAACGCTTTGACTGAAATACGCTTCACGTCACAACAGGGTATCAAAAATTGGCTCGATTCATTCTTGGCTTCAAAAGATGAACGCTTCTTCCGCGACGGAATTCATAAATTACCAGAAAGATGGGGAAAAGTAGTGTCTAACGATGGACAATATTTTGATTAATGTATTAATTCATTTTGTCATTCAAATAAGTGCGTATTTTAAGCAAAAAAAAAACGAACCGCATTAAGTTGTACACCCAATAATAACCATCAAAATCGTTCGGTCGAGAAAAGTATAAAAGATCGTTACCGTGCAAGCTTACCAGTGTTCGATAATTTGTTCTTTTCAGTCCGGATCAAGTGAAGCTAACGGCGAAAATACTTTTGATAATTTGTACTCTGTGGCACGACATGGTACAGGGAACCATAATAACGAGTTATTGCTTGCAAGGACAACTCTTGATCTCTCATCTGACTTTTCTAAGAGCCAAGTTACTTCAGCACACGCAGCCAGGAATCGATTGGATGAAGGTAATGAAGTCTGATTTTTTTATGTCAAATCGACGCACTCGTGAAGAACAGAAAATACATTTTTAAACGTTTATTTTTATTTTTTTACATTTTTTTAACGGTTGAAAATGTATTCGAAGAAAAAGGAGTTCTCACGGTGTACATGGTTGTGGCCGTGAATATTATCTGAAACAAAACTTGTAAAAAGATAATTAATCAATATGAAAGCCGCTATCTTGCTATGGAGGTTTTTATTAGAATCAAAATTGACAAAATGGCGGCGGTTAGAAAAAAAGTCGAATTTCGATTATTTTTACGAGTTTTTCGTTTAAAAACATGACGATTTTGAAATTAAAAAAAAAAACTTTCATAGCAAGGTAAAGAATGGCGTGAAGAATTTTGTGTCAAAATTTGAGACGGATAGCGTGAAAACTTTTCCTTTGAGAGTGTACACCGCATTTGTACACCGAATAATTCAAATTTTGCCCCAAAAATTGACCAGCGTGTTTATAACCCGCTATACTATCGGATAATGCAAAAAAACTCGATTTTTTTTAAATTTTACACTGATTAAGGTATTTCTTTCGCGGAGGGCCGTATTTTGTGGGTGCATAAGGAAAACCGTTCTGAATCGTTGGTAAATTGCAGTGGCGCTTAATAAAAATAAGTCACAATCAATTATTACATCAAACGATAAACTGGAATTTAAAAAATTGCACAATTTTAGTAGATTTTTACATTTTCACTGAAAAGTTGCGGCTACGAAAATTCTTTTGCTAGTCACATTTTTTAAAGTTTTATTCTTAATTTTTTTTTTAGCGTTTGGCGAACCCCCGTTTTTATTGTCGTTACGAATCTTTAGATTTTTTTTAACGCGCAAACAGTTTATGTTAACTATCTAGAGTTATTAAGCGTATAAATTATTAGATAGAAATGTGGCCAGCGTGTCGTCTCCATAAAGCGCCGCATAAATGAGACGATTTTTATAGTCGTAATTTTTCGTTAAGGGTTCGGTAACATGGTTTGAAATTTTACCAGTATCCGGTGATGTATTTTACTTGATTATAGTCGAAAATGAGTTAATTGTTAAATATTCGGATTCGTGAAAGTAATACCTTAAGGGGCGAGATGTAGTCAGAGGCGTGAAAAAACGAGCATTTCCAATAAAAAAATGTATAGTAAGTAAGTTTGTTTTACAAAAGTGGCTACACAGACTTTTTGTGTTATATTTCAACTTGACTTGTATAAATTTTCAATGAAAAATATTGATTATTTATAAAAATATCGCCATCTTTGTCGGACCCTCTTCTGCATGTAGTGCTTTGCGGTGACCATCATAAAATTTTACTGGATCATTTGAAATCAAAGAACCGACAAAAAATCATTAGTTTAATAATAAATCTAGTCCTTAATCGAAGCTGTTTTTTTTTAAATTAACAAAATGGCGGTTTCCGACAGATAATTTTCGATTTTCGACCAAAAAATCGCTCGTTTATTATTTACAAAAAAGAGAAATTTTCAACAAAACTGAAAATCCTTCGATTAAGGACTAGTTTTTAATGCTATCAATAAGCATACCAAATTTTATCAAAATCCGTCGAGTGGTTTTTGAATTATAGTGGTCACCGACTTGAAAAACATATTTTCGAGAAAAACGCGTTTAAAGTTTTTCGATGTGGATACGGTATTATATGTTCGTAAAATTTTGAGCTTGATGGATGAAGCTAAACTTTTTTTTATGTATTTTGATCCGCTGAATCCGAATATCACATTTTTTTGCCGAAAAGTCGAGCATTCAATTGTTTATAGCCAATTGTTAAAACAATTTTTCAAAAAATTAAAGTTTTTCGGTATGAATTATTTTCTTTTTAACATTTTGGGCAATTTTAAAACGAAAGTATCCTTTATAAAATTTTGCTAAAGTTCATAGTTTTTGAGTAATAAATTTTTGAAAATTTCTGAAAGAGTTTTCTAATTTTACACTTGATTAATGTATATAAATACTAATTTAAAAAATACTCACATCGAATCATCAATTCCTGGCCCATAAAATAGAGCTTCCGCCGATGTGGAAGCTTCCAAAATATCAATTTGTTGTTGTCTTCGAAGCATTCTGCCTTCCCGGGTATTATCGTTCGCGCGTTTGTCAGCCGCTACCTGCCATGGGGACCCGACGCCCCTTCACTAATTGTGGGATATCCCGGAAACTATTCATCTGATTGACTTGAAATTTTCAGGGAATATTTTCGAAACATACTTCAAGAAAATGTTTTAAAAAATCGATTTTTTTAAAATTCTGACTGTATCTCACCCCTTAAGGTGACGTGTTTGATCAACGAAAAAATCCAACAAAGTGAATTTGTTTCGCGTCTAGGAAATATCGGAGTTTAAAAAACTATTGAAATACTTCAACGACGATCTTGGACCGGCAGTTTGCATCTACACGATCGTTAATTTGTCTTGGGCGGCTGCTGGTACAGCCTGGCTCCTCAAATACGACAGTATAGACGTTAAAACGAATTCCATGACGTGGATCAACATTGTGAATGTTGTGCTATGGATACTTGTATCGCTTGCGCCGTTCATTCAGGTGATCAATCGCTTTCTATAATAACGTATTACAAATCAATACCTCGCGGATTAATTTCCGCCATTAAAATTACAGAAAGAGAATATGGTTTAGTTTTTCATTCCGCGTAGTTATTCGAAATCAACTTGCTAAGGGATAATTATGAATAATTGTGAATTTGAATTCCTAATTGTCGGAATTGGGCCGGATTTAAATGTCTTTTATTTTACTCGAATAATTTGATTTAAATGACTGGTATTTATGTTTGTGATACTCAGGCCGCCCGTTTGACGACAGCATGCTCCATGATACAAAGTATCGGCCACGAGGTACGAATACGACCATTCGTTTATCAGGCCACACCTGGAGAGGACTTGGACACCATATTGCTCTATACGTCGTCGTTGAAAATGTGCGCCAGACTTTTCCGAGTTCCTATCACCGGCCGTTATCTCTGTCTCCTTTTGACATTGGGTTGCATAACCGTTTTGACACTCGGCCAATGCCACTTTTTTTCCTGATTTATTGTTCAGCGATCTTCGTTGAGGCGATGTAAAGGACATCCTCAGTCTATCTTTTTCGCTCTGTCGTCATTCCTGCCGTTTCTCTCGTACCAATATCCTCCTCATCATCGACCTTCTCGTCGCTCACCGATTTCCATTTTTTCACCGATCCCTTCACGCGTTTGCCGCCGATTAATTTTATCATCGCGCGCAACGAGGAACCGATTTCGCAAAAATGTTATGTATTAATATTGGGAAAGCGAGAAAAAAAAACGATGATAAACAACGAGATGAGAGTCTGAAGAATTTTTGGCCGGATGGTTCCTAGGAGTTCGGAGATACGTCAGCCAGAGGCGTCGAGACGCGTTATCTCTAATTATTTCATATCCTCGTATCTTTTCTGCAGTTCGAGTGAATAGTGAGCCTGTTGGCGATTCAAATTTTATTTAGAACGCATCTGAAAACGCGACACATTTCGTGAACGCCGTTTGAATAACGCGGCGTGTTCCCGCTGCGGAAGGCTCATTCAGATGCTTCAAACCGTAGATGGCGCTGGTGCACTACTAAAGTGGACAAACAATGTACGTCAAAAGCGCAAGTGTAATAACGCGGAACGTAAACGAAACGTCAGCTGATTGAATTAACGTGATTCGCGATTGGCATTTTTTCACTAAACAAATTAATACAATTGTTAATCATCAATAATCGCTATGCCAGCTACAGCGACACACAAGTTCATCACGTTTCTCGGTTTCGTTTCGATACTGCACGCGGCGTACTCCGCAGCGCAGCGTGAGTTAATTATTCACTTCGGGGCGATTAAGAATTTATCGAGAATGGAAGATTGATGGTTCACCGATTACTTATAATTCTTCTCTTGAATGCAAACAAAATTAATCGGAGCAGCATCCAAAGCAGTAGTTGCGACAACATAACCTCACTTATCCATCGATCTTCGTTATGTTTTTTAGTTAAATCGTGACGAATTGAAAGTTTATCAAATTTTGCAACTAATCGAACGTTACAAGAAGCTTGAAAGATTCAGGAGGAGCTTTTATGATCTTCAAAACGTAGAAGATTAATGATAAAATGTTACTGCAACGAGTCGTGAATATTAAGACCATTTTTCGCTTTTTTAACAGATCGTGCCTATCTTCGAATAACCGAACAGGAATTCACCACTCTCCCTATCGATGTACGTAATTTCGAACTAATATTGTTCCTGCGTCAATCGACAATGATCATACTTCATTGTGCCATTTTTTTTCACCTTGATCCAGATCATGATTCAGGGAGTGGTTAGCTTGTTCGTCGTAATGTACGGAGCCATCTACATCGCCGGTGATTTCAAGGAAATTCGAGCCGTCGTTGATTTGGAGAACAAATCGTGGGAGACATTGCGCAACTTGCCGTCCTTTTATTTATTCAATCATCGCGGAAGATCTCTGTCGCCGGAGTACATACAGCCTTACTGAAAACATTTGTTTCTCACTGCAAAATCATGCGCTGAACATATTTCTACTGTAGCGAACATTGCATCTCTACCTTAGAAATACATTGTCTTATTTATCTCGTAAAAGCTGTAAAACGTTCACTTTGTACAAAGTAAGTCTGTTCATAATAAAATTCATATCGGACGAATGCCTCGGTGAATACTTCGTTGAGAAGATATGAGACGGTATGCATTGCATTCTTTGATAAGACGGACAGCCCGAACTTGGAAAGAAACGTGTGAGGAGGAATAAGGAAGTTGCGGTCATGAGCGTTCAAGCGTTTGGCTACTGTGAAAATGACGCACACTTGTGCATCGTTCCAGGCAATTCAAATTGAAGAGGAAGATCCAACACATGGTGCATGAATCACAGATCGAAGATAAACTTATGATTACAATCAGAGAACTGCTAATAAATTTTAAGGGGTTGGTACGGGTTTCAGCGTGAAAAAAAAAAACACTTGCGAATTTTGTTCGTCTATATGGATAGAATACATTTATTGAAACCTTTTGTACATTGTTAAGTGTCATTTCAAGAACATTCCGTGAAATTTGTACGCGAAAATATCCACAAACAAGCCGGTGCCGCGTTTTTCTCGAAACCACTTTTTCAAAGTCCGTGTTCACTGGCATTTGAAAACTACATGACCGATTTATTTCAAACTTGGTACACACTTTCTACATATAAAATAACTCCCCCCATCGGTTTGTTTGAGATTTTTTTGTTTACATTGAGGGGGTTTTCCACCCCCAAAATGGCGAAATTTTTCGTGAAAAATAGCACTTTTCACTTTACATGACCACCGAAAATTTAGAAATGAAAAAAAAAATTATCATAGTCCGTTGGGGGGAGGATTTGATGATACTTTGACTAAATTTTAATGGTACTTGATTTCAGATCATTTCTAGCTCAGATACAGTGAACACCGCAAATCGTGCTTTTTCAAAAGCGTTCTTCGAAAAGCTTTATCACCGGTTTGTTTGTGGATATTTTCGCGTACGAATTTCATGGAATGTTCTTGAAATGACACTTAACAATGTATAAAAGGTTTGAATAAATTTACTCTATCCAAATAGATGAAAAAATTCGCAAAAAAGTGTTTTTTTTTCACGCTGAAACCCCTACCCTCCCCTTAAACGCGTTTTTGTTGAAACTGTCTTCAAAACGGTATACACGATTTCTCGACATCTAATGAACAGATTGACTTGGGATTTGGTACTCTTAGTGTGATAGTAGTTTAGTCTCGACCGACGTTTGTCTTAACGGGCTACATATACCTAGGTGGGTCGAAAAATTGCATTTTCCGCAAATATTTTACTTGATAGTATCACCTTTTAGCTATATTCCCTGAAAATTGTATGGAAATATTCCTAAAATTGAATGAGCTACAGCTTCCAACAGTTGGCCGGGCGTGGGGTAGCAGCACCATAATGCAATATTTAAACGCATTTTTCTCGAAACACCGTTTTCAAAGTCGGTGGACATATCTTGAGAACTACTTAATAGATGGTTTCCAAATTTACAGGAGATACGATGAGAAAAATTTAAGTTCGTTGACGATCTCACTTTTTAAAATTTGATTTTTTTTCTAAAGTTACGTAAAAATAACGACTTTTTTCATGGATTTTGTATGCTCGAGTGTCATTTCGTCCTCACGTTGTTTAAAAAAATGATTTGAAAAGTCGACTATCGTCAACGACAAGTATTTATTGTTAACTGGAATAAGTCGTTTGATTTTTATATCTTAGATGGATCGTTTAAGTTGGGTAGTCGAAAAAATGCATTTCTTTGTGTTGAAAAAATGCATTTCTTTTTCACCAAACGTTTTACAGAAAAAAATCGGAATTTGGCCATATTTTTCAGGCCTCTAGGTAGATGTAGCCCCTTAACATTGTTTCATTACTTATTAACAATATCAATGTCATTTTTTCTTCAACAATCAACCGGAAAACATTCTTTTTTTGTCCTGATTCAAACACATTAAAAAAGGTCGTGCATAGCCAATATTATCTCTTTCAAGAAACAAACTCGTTTGTCTGTTCTAGATCAATTGGGTAGCCAAAATCAAGTATACCGTTGAGCCTCTCACGTTCGAAGGTCCTTCACGACATGGTTTAGAACTTCTTCAATTATTAATATTTTCACGAAATTTTATACACAACTTTTTCGATGTACATACAAATAAATGCCCAAACGAATTTTTAATCATCACATTCCTTCAGCCTTAATTTTATTTTTAATAACCCTGATGTTTGGATCGTCACAGTAGCCTAACCCCTTAAAACGTTGGGATGAAAACTGGCTAATTCGCCGGGTATGCCAAAATCACCAGTGAATTACCCGAGTCACGTATAAAAACGATGTATTCTTCAAAACCTTCCCTCCGTCAAATTCCTACATGACCTTTCAAGACTCATTTCAATGTAAATGATCGAAAAATGTCCTTTCTCACCGCGCAATTTGATTCCACAAATTATTTATATTTTCCCTCGTGATAATTCACTGTTGACTTTCTATTGGAGAAAAAGACCAACCTTAACGCGCAAAAAGTTGTATTCTCATTATAATCATCCGTTTATTCGATGCGAAACGTTAAAAAAAAATCGTGTTTATCACTAGATCACTTCTTCTGTTTCTTCTTCTCCGCCTCGACCTCCTTCTCCTTCTCGATTTCCGTAACGTATTCACCTATCGTGTCCGTGTCTAACATCTGGAAAATAAACGCGATTTTTCAAATCATCACTCGTGAAACGTAAAATTTTTCAATGCAAATCATGGCTCAAAACTTTTTTCGTGTTGTCTCTGGACAGATGAGCGAGGAGTAGCGAAGAAAGATGGTTTACCTGCAATGGCTGACCGCGACGCATGACAGCTATCTCTAAGTTTTTCTGGCCTGATTGCACCACCTCGAGTAGAGCTCTTATAGCCAATTTTATGGAGCCTCGCTCCGTCGCTACTTCCTCCGGTGTGTAGTACTTTTCTAAAAACTCCCGAACCGTTTTCGCGCTGCGCCCCGTTGCGTTTGCCTTTAACAAAAAATATTTCATATATTTCTCACAGAAGATTACAGAATTTATCTACGGAAAGACGGTTACCTTCCACTCGTAGTAGATGCCTGAGGGCTCTGTCTGATAAAGATGAGGAACCCCGTCGTAGTCGAAGCCGGCCAAGAGGCAAGATATCCCAAAGGGTCTTCTGCCGTTGCTCTGAGTGTACTTTTGCTTCAGTCCTGAGAACAAACATTACATGGACGACGGAGACTAGTTTTTCCACAGATCGATTCAAAGTATATTGAAGCTTACCTGCTATGTAACGTGTTATGTACTCCAATGTAACGGGATCTTCGACTGTCAACTTATGGCTTTGGCACTCTATCTGGGCACGATTGATCAGAACCCTGGCATCAGCGGTCAATCCTTAAATAATCGCGTGTCAATGTGAGTAAGAAAGTGATCGCATTAATGAGTTCATTCCCATGCAATATTCATCTTTACACAATTGTTGCTTTGTGCATTTTCACTGGAACTACATAAATCTATCCAGGAATCATGAATAATTACATTGTGTAATCTATTCGAATTGTAGTGCTTATCGCGTTTGGCAGATTTCTATGTATCTTTTTGCAACATCGTCTACTTAGGTGAACACATCTGGCATCCATTTTAAGTATAGTGATACAGCGATGAATGGGAAGTGTACGAAACAAACGTAGCATGAGAAATACCTGCGAATGCCATCACTACATGATCGTCCAGCAGACAGATTTTTCGCACCGTGCGCTCCTCTTGGAGCTTTGCGACAGATTTCTTTTCAACGCCAAGTACGACAACGTCGTTGCCTCGTACCCCAACCTGTCGGAATAAAAACGGACGATATAATTTCCGTAACGCAGCTATGAAGTAGGCTAAAGTTTTCGAAGTCTTCGCAGAGTCATATTTGATCGAGTGAAACGGCGTTATTGTTTGGATGAAAAGTAATTTTAGGTTAGGAAATGATCGTTTACGAAGACGTACCGCCGTCGATCCTTTGCGAACTGCTTCCTGGGCATATTCGACCTGGAGCAAATGCCCGTCCGGTGAAAATACGGTAATCGCACGATCGTAACGGGCTGCCATTGTAAATGTTCAATAATGAGAATGAGACGAAGACGCTGTACCGGAGTAAAGTAGCTAAATGACTTGACCGTTTCCCGGCGCGACGGCGATAACTTCAGACTAAACTAGGCCCAGCGGCCATGCTGACAACGACGTTGCAAATCATTGTTTTTCGCAATGTTGGACGACCTGCGAAAACATGACGAACGTCATGGCGACACGAAATTAGCCACGTTCATGGTTTTACATGCAGGTCTTGAAACTAAGCTAAATTTTCGTAGTGGGAGTAAGGCACGCTTATCATCTCCACTTTTCGATTCATTAGGCGCCGCTACGCGTCGCCACTAGCAAGGGGAAGTACGTTCCCCTTACCTCTTACCGGCGAATAGGGCCAAGGTGTTTACGTCTCTTTTGTGGCGTGATTGTCCAAATAACCCTTATTTGTGACCATATACCACGAGGTTCTACGCGATTTACCGTGATACATATTTTTATCGGGTTTTCACGCATAAATATGATTTTTTTTGTGGTGTGTTTGAAAAAAATGCGAAATGGTTAAGGTTTGCGCGGTTCGCAATTGTAAAATGGGGTACAAAAGTTTTAAGGAGAAGTAGAAGATCTACCACGTTACATATGAGTACGAGAGAGATAGAAATATGAGAAAGAGATGAGAAATATGAGATAGAGATAGATAGATTACATATGAAATTTTCGAACAGAGATTTCTCAGAGATTAATATTTAGGACAAAAGGAAGTCATCAAGCTCTGCGTCAGGAAATTCTCCAGAGCTTAATGCTTTGTTTTTCCTAAAAAATTTAACCATCTATGAGAAAATTGGGTTGGAAAATTGGTGAGTTTATGTTGACCTTGTACATGCCCTTGAACAAAAATGCTCCGTGTTTCGAGTGCCCAGAACCGTCCAACGATACAAAAAATGGCTCGATGCTATTCCGGAACTGGGAGAGTCTCAGCACGTGTGTGAAAAACATTTCGAAGTACGATGTATTGTGAGACATTGGAGAAAAAAGGATGTAAATAGTCGTATTATCGCTATTTATTGGTTTCGTATAATATGCAGTTTACACGACAGTACGGTACATAGTTAGGGTAAACGACGCATGTGCTGCGGTTAGGAGGGAAAAGGACAGAAGAGATATTTCTCTCTTCGTCGCACGCTACTTTCCCTTGCCGTCACGCACCAAGCGGCACAAATCGGAATAAAAAACAGAGCCGCTAAGGGTGCCTACCCCCACGGCCGCCGTTGTCAGACCTGTTTGTACAACTGTGCGCTGGACCTCCTGGTATCTAGTCTCCATGGTGCCAACCAGCCCCCTGACCAGGGAGACTAGAGTAAAGGAGTGGACACTCCATAGGAGATAAGCAGCGAAAGACGGCCCCAAAATCCCGACTTTTAAGCGACCGCAAGGGGCGCTGCGATCGCAATTCCCCGATGTATAGTAATACTTGTAGCTCAGGGTTTTAGGCATGCGCATTAGAGGAAAAAGTAGCCGACGGAAAGCTAAGCAAGAGAGTATGTCTATATATATAAGGGAAAGCCGATTGCAACGCCACCTACAACTCTTATTTTCCTTGATTTTGGAGCCACATCGCTAGCACACAGTGTCCACTCCTTTACTCTAGTCTCCCTGCCCCTGACACTGGCCTTCTATTTCTATACGATAAATGGAAACGCGTTTTGTCCCGGCTTTTTAGTTCTTGAAATTGCCACTACCTAGCGTTGGCTATTATGTGACAGCCTTCGGCTCTAACTACTCCGATAAGCTGAACAATTCGATACTTTTGTGGCTTTCGCCTGCTATCGTTATTCCGACGTTATTTATTGTGCTCGAACGGAAAATCATTCCAAATATAACAATAGACTTTTATTTATGTAAACTATTCGAACTGCCGGCGCAACATACATATATAGCATGCCTGTCACACGCTTACTAGCGCCATAGTGCGGCAAGGACATTTTGCGAACAGCATTTATCGACCATGTCAGGGGGCTGGGCCACGGTCGTACATACAGGTCTTGAAACGGAGCCGGTGGGGATGGCTCATTTCACGGGCGCTAAATTATCTCACCTTGTGACCACCAGGGTAGCGCTGTGATCTAGGGATGGAAATCAGCACATGCGCGGTGCAGCTCAACAGTGTAAAACGGTGCGAAAATCGTGGCTGTGCGTCATACGTTTAAAGAATTTGAAAGTAACAAAAACCGAGGTAATTCCTTGTACCAAGCATGCCCTCATTGTAAATGCTATGCCTATTGCGGTCCATGACAAGGTAAGTAGTAATAATTATAGTGAATTATTTTTATATAATGCCTTAGCACAATCGGCATAGCATCAGTGAGGTTATCTGAAAAGACTGATGGGTATAATTTATTTAAAAAGAAAATATTTTCTCTATCATTATGGATTATTAATTGTTTCATTTTTTGTTATTTACTTTTTATTTATATTTAATTATCCTAACTACTTTCAATCGTATTTATTTCATGACGTAGCTATATTTCGCAGTCCTTTCGCAGCCAGTTTTGTATTCGACATTTTATCTGGCCCGAATGAAAATGATAAATAGTTGTTCAAATAAGTTTCTCAATCACTTCTTGACATATTTATTTTTTATTGTTGCTTTCTCTTTGTTTTTAATTTTTGTATAATACCTGTCAGTGCTGCGAGAGCGAGACGCACCGGAAATAGACGTACAATTTATTTGCGCATTTCCATCCCCACCTTTGTCCATCCCTAGATCACAGCGCCGCGCCCCGGTACTAAAAACGAGGAAAACAAGCGAGCCAAACCACGCTGTAGGAAATTCGCTACGTTTCAAGACCAGTATGTACGACCGTGGGCTGGGCTAGTGCCAACTAAGCAAACGCGATACTAGTGACATCTTACCATCCATATCAAAGCTTGTCCTCTCTGCAACGTTTAGTTTCAACTTTAGTTACACTCCCCACGCCCTCAAGGCGCAGTCGGCATTACAGACACCGGCATCACCAACAATTTTCCTCCAAACTGCTGAGTAGCGCCATCTGTCGCAAGGAATTCCTTTCTCCAGCGGGGCGTTCTCGCTCGATTGCGTCATAAGAGAAACCTCAATTTTCCTCGGGTGTTGTGCGCGCCACCACCATTTTGACACTCGCGTAGTAACACCAAAAAAAGTAGGACCTCCGTCAGCTTTCCACTTGCAAAGCTTCGGACATTTTCCCACAGCACAATTCTCGATTACGAGCCTCGTATAAGCGTGAAATTTGTGCTCGTACGAAAGGCCGAGTGCATTGCCGAGTGCGCCGCTGCAACGGCGATTTAATCGTCGCGGGGAACTATTTGAAAATGGCGTTGGCACGCTGCTGACGGAGGGGAGATTCGGCGTATCGTGTGGTGTGCGTGTGTCAGCGCGTCGTGCCGCGATCCTCCGGCGAACCTGTTTTGTGTGTTCGTAGCGCTCTCCGGTAGAATTGGAACGCGCGAGTGGTGTTTATGCCTCTAGTGCAAAGTGCCCTGCCCCGCTCGTGACGCTGTATTGTTGCATTTCTTTTTTCGTGTTTTTTTTTTTCAATAAATATCACGAGGCCGAGTGATAGAAAGTAAACGGTGTAATATTTTGACGAAACGAGGACCTGTGTGTTTCGAAAACCTTCCCATTCACACGCCTTTTTCTGTCAAAAAACAAAAAGATTCCCTGCCATCGGCGAGGAAGATTTGTTCAAAGCTGCCGTGCCACGAAATCCCAAAGGTGAGTCTCTCAACGGAGTTTCCTATTCCGTTCCTTTTTTGCTCCTCCGAGTTTGTCACGCGAGTCAGTAGCGCGCGTGTCGTGGCGGCTCGTAACGGTAAGTTCGATTGCGCTACGAGGAAGTAAAAACGAAAAAAACAAAATACCCAAACTCGCGAGACAACGCCGCAAAATCTTCGATTCGCGTCTGACCAGCGCACGCGTCAAAAAACTCCCATGCGGCATCTTCTCTCGTGTAAATAAGCCGTTGGTCACGAAGAGAAACTCGGCAAAACAAAAGCCCGAGGAAAATCTTCCTACACGCTTCGTGACGTTTCCTATCGCCTATTGTGCGACACGCGCCAACCGATTTCTCCAGATCCGAGTAAAAAATATTTTACAAAACATCCGAATAGAGGTCGTACATGGTGTCCCGTTGCGCGTGACAAAAAAACTGACATTCCGTAAGTACGCGCGGACGCCAGGATAGGAGATCGCGGCAGAAAAACGTTGAGTTTTCATTCACGGGATCGTCGGAAACCTGTTTTCACGATATCGCGTACGAGCAAACTGACATATTTTTCTTTTTTCGCTTCGTTCGAGCTAATCGCACGTTTACGGCAGAGACCGTGATCCCAATAAGAAACGCGTCCCGTTATCGACGAAATTCAATACACACAAACCACACGTATGTATGATGCGTGTTATATATACATGTGTGTGTGTGTGTATATATATATATATATATATATATATATATATATATATATATATATATATATATATATATTACACGTAACGGAGCTGCGCCATACGGCATAGATTCGAACACGTTGTTTGGGCTTGGCAATCTTCGCGGTGCATTTTTCACCGATGTGTCGTGTTTTCTTTCGCTTCTATTTACATTTGCCTGTTGCTCACGTGCACTCGTATTTTGTTTTCACCATTCCGTATATGCACCCTGACAGTCCACGCGCGCGCACGTATGCTCACACGCCATACATATATATACGGAAATAGAGTCCGCCGTTCTTGGAGCAACTCGTGTGTTTGTATATTTATACGCGACTCGTGTTACTGCGAGTATTGCAAGCGTGGTTTACATGTAAGCGATTTATAATTGAGATCTCGCGTTGAAACGTTTATATTGATAATTCGTAAATGTATTTACACGCGTCGTGAATACGTCCGCATCAATATATATATGTATATATGAAGGGAAGATAAAAAGAAAAGGCACGGTGAAACGTACATCGGGGAGGGTAAATCAGTCGAAACGATTATCCTCCATTAACTCTCTCGTAGCCACGAAGTATCAAATTACAAGAGAGCCTCGTTTGGATCCAATTGAAATGGCGAGCTTAATTAGGGAAAGCTCGGCGCGAGATTCGCGGTCGGGATATATAGATAGGGGACGGAGTATTGCGCATCCATTGTATGTATGGTGTAATGCTGGATATTAAAGTATCTAACAAGGTCGCGAGGTCAAACTCTCCGATTTCGACGAAATTTGGCACGTTTGTAGACCGGGTAAAAATAGGCGTCGCGTTTTTTTTTTATATCTGCGGAACCCGATTTTTGAGGTGTGAAACGTACCCTCGTAAATAGGGGCGTTTTTTGTTTTTCGTCGATAACGTTGTAACGGTACGAGATATGAAAAAAATTCAAATTGCAACAACTTTTGTTTTTCTG
This sequence comes from Ophion obscuratus, assembly GCA_964007375.1. Lineage (NCBI taxonomy): Eukaryota > Metazoa > Arthropoda > Insecta > Hymenoptera > Ichneumonidae > Ophion > Ophion obscuratus. The sequence goes on from OZ023320.1 coordinate 17,760,841, forward strand.
TGTACTATACATTGGAGATGAGAACGATGGAGATCACAACAAATTTCAAACGAGAAAACGAAAAATACCCCTATTTTTGAGGGTGCGTTTTACCCCTTGAAAATCGGGTTACGCAGATATTTAAAAAAATAATCAAATTTATCAAATTAATATTTTATAAAATTTATCAGTCATATTTTATCCAAATTTTATCAAATTTATGAAATTAATATTTTATCCAAATTTTATCAAGTTAATATTTTATCAATATTTTATCAAATTTTTCAAATTAATATTTTATCAAACTTTCTAAAAATCGGAGAGTTCGACTTCGCGACACTTTAAGTATCTGGGGTTCGAGGAGGCTCCGGAAAATGTTAAAAAACGTTTTCTGAAGATTTTCGAGAGTTTGCGGATAGTTGGAAGTTTTGGAAATATGGATTTTTTATTTTTGAGGAGTTGTCGGAGGGGGCAAGTTTTCAACAATATTCCATGGAAGTTTCAAGGCGATAACTGGAAATTGGCTGGAAATCAAGGGAGTTAGTTATGGGCGAACTTTGGAGGCGTTTTTTCTCAAAATGACTTTTTCAAAACCGGTGACGAGGATATCCCAAAAATCACTGGACCGATCAATTTCAAATTTTACAAGCTTCCTTTACATATCAGCAAGCTGTGCTTGAACGAAGGATTTTCTTTTTTTTTCGATGCATCGTTTTTTTTTAGTAACTTTGGTAGTAGCAATTTCGTGCAAAAACCAAATGCGTTTGATTTTTTTCTTTCGGATCATTTGTTTCCGAGCAGCAGTGGTAATCGCGAAGGAAGTTTATCAAACAGCGGTCTGTACACATCGTTGTAATGACGTTTAAGTTTGCATCGTTGGAATGCAACGATATCTTTATATTTTTTATTTTTTATTTCTTCATTTTTATCGTTATCCAAAGATTTTTTTTTGCAAATTGCGCTCCTAAGTTTCCAATAAGAATACGTAGAAAGAATTGAGCGATTTTCATATTATAAATAGGCCGAAAGAATGGAGTAATGAAAGATAATTATTTTTCGTTCCAACGATGCCAACTTCAACGTCATCCATCGCATCAACCAGATTCATAAATATTTTTTGATACAAAAATAGTAAAAGATGCTTAACTCTACATTGGATTACGGTGTAACTACGTCAATTTTTAGAACTTCAGGGTTCGGTTGGTCTCAAAATATTCTTGAAAGTTCACACAATAACAATATGCAATTAAAAAAAAATTATTTCTTGTAGTTGCCAGAGGAATACCCCTGAAAGAAATTTTTGAAGTGTACCCCTGTTTTTTTTTCAATGAAAACCGACCGAAGGTTTGTTGATGGCAGGTGGATGAAGTACCATCCGGGTCAGACTGAACCAGTGTGTCAAAATCTCGGCCAAATATAAGTATGTCAACGAAGAGTTGAAATCGTTCTGTTTAATGTGAAGAAAAAAAATTGAAAACCACGAAAAAATCACGAAAATTCCTCACTTTTTCCAGCCACGAGCTAGGTGTAACCCGTTAAAATATTTTCGTTCATTTTGCCTCTTACGTACATACATTTTGACTTTTTATTTGAGTTTTCGCGTGATGTTGAAGTTTGCATCGTTGGACCGCAACGAAAATCTATCTTTATTTTTTCATTTCTCTACTTTTATTACTATACAAGCTCTCGTTTTGCAGTTCTACGTTATGAAACCTCAACCCTAGAATGGCACACTGGGGTACATTCGTGCCCCACGAATTTTGTAAAAGTACTCAATTTTACCAATTTAAAATGATATATTTTCCCTTCGGATCAAACACTTTTTGACACTTTTCGAAGACGAACACAGACGAAGAAAATCATGTGCTTTCAAAAATTTTACTCACTATCTATAACCCCGAAAATCGGGTTCGACGCGTGGGGTACATTTGTGCCCCAGTGTGCATTCAGAAGGAAAAATAAAAATCAGTGTACCATTGTAGGGTTAAGAAGGATCTTTAAAAATATTTTACTCGTATTTGTTGCCCAAATGTGTAAAAAAGATAGGGCACTGCGAAAAAAAATCGTTGCACTCCAACGATGCAAACTTCAATACCGTGTTTTCGTCATGTTGAGTATGGAGACAATAGAGTTCTGTGACTCCTCGAAATCAGATGTCCTCTCTCTCTCTCCCTCTTTCTCTCTCTCTCCCTCTCTCTCTCTCTCTCTCTCTCTGTCCTTCGTTGCATATTTATTATTTATTTATAGTTAACCTCTTATAGGTTCATTTTGTTTAATTTATATTACACTATATATATATTTATTTTTATTTTGATTTTTTTTTAACTTAAATTAAACTTAATTTACTAGTCATAGTTGTAAGGAAACTATTAGACGAAACTGAGAAAATGTACAAGAACTTGTTGTGAAAATGCTTGAAAAATGTATTTTTCTGCACGGTGCTCTTAGGGAGCTGTAGCTCCAGAGTACGAATAAACTGATGTTCTCTCTCTCTCTCTCTCTCTCTCTCTCTCTCTCACACACACACACACACACACACACACACACACACACACACACACACACACACACACACACACACACACACACACACACCAGGTTCAGAAAAGAGTCTTTAGAAAACGTCTACAAACAAACGGAATATAAGTCGAATTGATTGGACAATAATAATGTATGCCCATATTGACGTGCCTTTGTACTTTGTGTGTCAGGTATATGTTTGCAATTTTTTTCATTTGCATATGTGGCAGATGATTCGATACTCGGCACACATATTCGATGCGTGGGATAAACGATTGATTTATACGATGCATGCAAACGTGTGAAAAGTTCGGACATATTGCTTTTTTATTGCAGGATATATCGAGCGAGTGACGAGTCGAACCTTCCCCCTCGTATATGTCGCTGCTCAGATACGACACAATGAATCTTTGGCTGAGCGCCGTAATGTCTTCCCCTCTCTCTCTCTCTCTCTCTCTCTTTTGCACTTCGGTCCCAATTGCAATTGTGCACGAGCGAAGGGTGGCTCAAGAAGATTCATTTGGCTTTGTCACAATGGCGATAACCGTGGTCTTTTTTCACGAATATTCTGGAAAGGCCACGAACGAGAAATACTTTTTTCCCACGCGAAATACCACAATATTCGTGGTATTCAATTTTTCGGAGCGAATATTCTCAAATTCTTCACATATTACTGACTAAGAAGAAATGCAATTTCAGAAAATGGTTCGCGCTTGGACAAATTCATTTCTCTTTCTCAAAAATTATAGTATTTTGAGGGCCCGGGGCGGAGATTTTGCAGCCGAGAACAATATGGCCTTAAGGGGTTAGGCCACTGTGACGACCCGAAAATTAGAGTAATTAAACGAAATTTGTTTCGAAGAAATTAGTAAGATGTTTGGAAAATTGTTCGGATATTTGTTTGTGTCTGCAATAACGAAATTGTGCATAGAAAGTTCATACAGACATATTAATAATTAAAGTTGGGTTGAGGGGGGGGGGGGGGGTGCCTGGAAAATCCACTATAGTGACATTGCAAAAAAATTAAGGGGTGAACCACCCCTATATTAAGGGGTGGTTGCGCCGATAAAAAAAATACGTATCGCTTACTTTTCGGTACTTTATAACATATCCAAATTTTAACAAAATCGAAGGGTGTCACCTGAGGGATGTTCCTTGTAAGTGCGGAAAAAATCTATTTATAGCTCACTTTACTGTATTGATTCACGAAAAAACGGTTTTTTCACGGTTGATAGTTTTTTGTGTTACGATTTTGGACCGATTGAACAAACTTGAATGTAGCGAAATTCATGTGATATGAAACGTCAACTTATCACAGTCGTATTTGAATATAATTCTTATTGGTTTTGTTGAATCTCAAATCCCACTTTCGAGTCACCCATTGCAAAAAATAATGTATGGGACACGTGCGAAAAAAAACGAATTACATCGCGCGTAAATTCCCGAATTCGCCTCGACTTATGGTGCAAATCACACTTGTACTCGTGTGAAATGTACGATAAGCCTTCGGCTCATGCGGCAACTTCACGCGCTATGGAATTCGTTGTTTCCCGCACTTGTAGCATAAATTACTATTTCTTCTTAAGGGCGGGGTAAAGTATTAAAATGTTTTTTTCATTTTTTTAAATTTTTTAAATGAATGCATAATATATCAAGAATATTGTGTTCAAATTTCAAGTCGATCGGAGTAAAATGTACGAAGTTATGAGTATTTGAGCGTCTATTGCTCCATGCCGTTCTCTTCTGTTCTGCGTTTTTCAAACCGTTTTTCTGAGACTTGTCATATTTGAAGTCCGTGTGCACGATAACTCAAAATCTACTGGACCAATCGCTTTGAAATTTTGCACACTACTTCTTCACATAATTCACCAGGTATTGTCGAGAGCTTTTTTGTTTTTTTTTTAATAATTACTAATTTTTCAACAACAAATTAGCCGATTTTTTTAGCGAAAATCGGGTTTTTGGCTCCCAAGTGCTACGAAAAATCGAAAAAAAAAAATCCTCCCGTCATTACCTCGAGAAACATCTCCTTTAACAAATGCATTTTGATTTTTTTGTTTCAAATGAATCTGTTGCGAGTTATGGTGCACACCGCAAACGAACTTTTTTTCGAGGCGCCTCCGGGGTTTAATTTTCACTCGCTCAATTTTGAATATTTTGCAATGCAAATTTAGGAGAATGTTGTTCAAATGTTACTTTATTATATGTAAATTTTTCAATAAACGAACACTATTCGTTACGCCAAAAAAAATCTTAACAACATGCCTTTTTTTCGCCGAATTAACTTTACCCCGCCGTTAAAGACAATAATATTGGCTCGAACTTGACCAAGGGTTTCTTTTGTTATCGTGTTTCAATTGTCAAAAAATTAAAACTCGAATTTTATTTCGATTTTTCCAGAAGGAATGAAACGATTATTGTTAATAACTAATGGAAAAATGTTAACGACAAAAACGTCGGTTAAGACTGAATTATTATTACCTGAATGAGTGTACCAAAATTGAAGTCAATCCGTTCATTACATATCGAGAAATCGTGTACACCGTTTTGAACAATATCGTTTCGAGAAAAAACTCGCGTTTAAAGTTTTACTAGCAGTTCTATCGTAATCACAAGTTTACCTTCAATCTGCGATTTTTGCACCATATGTTGGACCTTCCTCTTCAATTTGAGTTGCCTCAAGCGACGAACGAGAGTTCGACATTTTCAACACAGCCTAACCCCTTAATGGTTTTTCCAGTCTTCTTCGAAAAAAGCGTTTTTTGCTCATAAGTACTATTCGCCAGAAAAAATTGAGCATTCCGAATAAAGATCATAACTCTATTTTCAGTTCAGAAAAATGAAGATAATTAAATCCTGAATACAAAACACGCCTGATTTTTTTTTTCTTCAAATAGAAGCAAGTTCCATTTATCCACTTTGAGATGTATCTATAATCATTTTTTCATCAATGTCGTGATGCGCAAAAGTCTTTCAGGAGTGTTTATTATTCGAAATTTAATTGTCTTCATTCTGGTGTATTGAAAATGGAATTTTAACTTTTTCGGAATACTATGTTTTTTCTGGCAGATACTACTCATCTCAGAAATATGCTACATTTTTGTTTTGTTTAAGAAAGTCATTGACAAACATATTTTTCGCACTCGTAAAATCTTTGCGCAGGATCCTTAAAAAACACATGGCCACTTTAAAATCTTAACCCTATATATATATATATATATATATATATATATATATATATATATATATGGCCACACACATGGCCACTTTAAAATCTTAACCCTATATATATATATATATATATATATATATATATATATATATATATATATATATATATATATATATATATAGGGTTAAGATTTTAAAGTGGCCATGTGTTTTATATATATACACGTACGAGGAGATTCTGGCTTCTAAACACTTTTACCTGTACAAATGTCTTCGTGCCCTTACGTTTTACGCTTCGCTGAACACCTTTTCACTTTACTTTTTTGCTCGTTTTTTCACGCTCCACAAATGTATTCCCGTCATGCTTTAGAATAAAAATTTTTTTTTATCGTAAAGCTGCCGCGTTTACAAGTATTCTTCTGTTATTGCGCGATACTTGGGCTTTGGGGTCGAGTATTCAGGTTTTCTGGCCGTATTTCACGCATTGTCCCGTCGTTGTACCGAAATAATAATTCTACGAGATTCGGTAGAATTGGGTCAGTCGCTGCACGATACGAGATATAATTCTCATGCGTACAATAGTGGACATACGAAATTATAATGGAGAATGCAGTGGAAATATATACATATATATAAAGTAATGTTGTGCATGCTTCGCGAGTGGCCTCGTATGTATCATTATGACAATTGCAACTATGAAGTTGATCGTTGCTGCGACCTTCCTATGACGTCGTATTGGGTGCACGCTTGATTGAAAGGGAGACAGAAACGGGGAGAGGGGGAGGGGAAGCAGGAAAAACTGAAGCTTCTGCCCAAATCGGCCTTCACATTCTATCGGTGACGAAGGAATAGTATATATGCCGTCATGGCCAAAAATATACAAGTTTTTGAGTTTGAACCGCGCGTAAAAACATGCTCTTTCCTCATATGAGAGTGTACTGGATATTTGAAAAAGGCTCGAAATGGTTGTAATTCTCTTCGAGGTCTCGCGAGCGATAGAAAATCGTCAAGCAATCAATGACAAGAGACAAAAAATGTAAAGGAACGATAAATCGTGTGTCCCTTTTTGCCCCGACGGATTTTGTTGGAAATTGTTCTTCTCGCCGACATTGAAAAACAAAATAACGATGAAGAAGGCGTACAAGCATGCACTGAGAAAAAAAACCAATTGAATCGAAAAAATATATTGGTTGATCCAAATAAATGTGCTGCTGCGGAGTGCCACCGATATATGAGATCGTTTCAATACTATAAAATATTGGAAAGTGTGATTGATTTGAATAACATATTATTTTATTTGAAAAAAAACTCTTCTGTTCTCTGAAGAGATTTTATCTACATTATCCTTCAAATAAAATTATATTCTATTGAACTCATTCTATATACAATCCGTAGATATATTGGATGAAATAATTAAGCGGTTGCTACAAACATTTTTTATTTCGTACAAAAATATAATCAACAGAATTAATTATTTCTTTACTACATCGCAACGAATATGCCATGGGACGTAAGTTTTTCAATTTGTTTAAAATCTTAAATAAAAAGTGAGCATTAGAATGATCATCCACGATTATAGTGGAGAGAATATTAGATACCCAATGGAATATCCATGGAGAAAATATCAGATATTCAACTGATTGGAACAAATACTACACTTTGATCTTGGCAACAGGCCAAGAAGTGATACTCTTTAGAGTTTCTCCAGCGTTTAAGTAGATTTTCGGTTCGTGCTATGCTTACGAGAAACGAGCGCACGTGCGGCCTCTAGCGGTTACTCCGAGAACTACGGGTTTCCTCACACCTATACGAGGGTGGGGTGAAAAGTTTCCGGCCTGACCAAGAGATGGTGCCACTAGGTCTAGTTTTGGAGCGGCGTCCTACAGTACCATTCCTAGCGAGCTTGTATGTACAGTTTCAGCCCAATCGCTACGTTAGTTTGCGTTTGAGAGCACATTGCGCGAGACGCTTCCGTTGTTTTCGTAAAAATGGAAAAATTGGAAAAACGTGCTGTCATCTGATACTTCCATTTGAAAGGTTTTACACCAAAACAAATAAAAGAAGAGATGGATTCAGCACTAGGAGACTCCTCCCCATCATACTCAACTATTAAGCAGCGGGTTTCTGAATTTAAAATGGGTCGTGTGAGCACCTCTGACGAGCCTCGCTCAGGACGGCCCGTTGAAGTCACAACTTCAGAGATTATTGAAAAAATCCATAAAATAGTGTTGGAAGACCGCAGGTTGAAAGTGCATGAGATAGCTGAGACCTGTAGGATGTCAGCTGAACGTATGCGAAATATTTTGCACAACCATTTGAACATGGAAAAGCTTTGTGCAAGGTTGGTGCCGCGTTTGCTAACGCTCGACCAAAAACTGCTTCGAAAAACCATTTCTACCGACAATTTGGCGCTGTATAGGCGTAATCCAAACGAATTTTTGCGTCGATTCATAACTGTTGATGAGACATGGGTCCACCACTACACTCCTGAAAAAGATTTAAGAGCAACGAAGAAGTTATCGAAGCTGTAAATCAGTATTTTGAGGAGCTTGACGAATCTACGTTTAAAACTGGTATAACTAAATTAGAACACCGTTATGAGAAATGTATCAGTGTTGATGGAGATTATGTTGAAAAATAAAGCAAAAAAAATTTTTAAACATCGTTTTTCTTGGTCAGGCCGGAAACTTTTCACCCCACCCTCGTAATTTCGGTGGCGCTCGGCCATGATTAGGTTGAATTTCCTCAACCAAATGTGCAAGAAACAAATTTTACTTTCGCATAATTTTTTAACCAAAATAAAATATTAATATTTTAACGAATAATGTCATTAAAATCAATATCGAATATGGTGAAAACAATAAAATAACATATTTACTCAATAGAAATTTTATTTGAATCAAACGAGCGAAATTCAATTTTTCTTGTATACTCGAATCAACAATATTCATGTTATGAATTGAATGCTTTTTTCGTTCGTTGCAGAAATTGCATTCAAAATTATATAATTTGTTCGCAATCATTTTTTATATAGTTTCAATAATATATTGTTCTCGGCTAACAATATATCTTTTGAATGAAAAAAAAAACGTTCAATTGATTTAATTGATAAACATTCGATCATGTTATTGAAGTCAATAGCGTTCTGTTTGGACTAATAAATCCGATTGTTTACACCAACAATTTTACAATTGAATCAACGAAATTTCATTCAATAACACCAATGATATTGGATCAATGATTTTTTTTCTCAGTGTGGGAAGAAGAAAAAACGGTAATTTGATAGATTAATAAAAATGGTAATGTTAGAGTTGTGGCCCTACCCATTATTGTTCCACACGGATACACACATAGTAGAGCGTGAATAATTGTTCCCCGTGACCTTAATTAAGATCACTTGTTCGAGATTTATGGTGATCGCGAACGAGAAAAAAAAAAGTCAAACGTTTTTACGCATGTATGTGTGTCTGGTTCATGAATCGAGGTAATTTATGTTTGGACACACCCACGGAGAAATGATACAACGTGCATTCGTGTGGCTTCGTAAAAAGGCGATCGGGTTCGTTGATTTATCAATTTATCGATCGTTTGATGAGGACGAGTCCTTTGGACTTGCATTCTTTACTCCCCTGCGCTCACCCACGCACGTGCTTTATTCTCCCCGATATCCGATCTACGCGTTGCAATCTTCCCCTGGGTCCTGCGGTACGAGAGAACGGAGTGATACGTGGAAGTCATGACGAAGAGCCCCGATTGATGGGCTGGATTAATCAACGTTTATATATGAGAAAAAGTCACATATCCCGTGAAACAAATGTGACCGGGCATTCTTCAACAATAATCGACGCCTGACAATGCTATCATGAAGAATAAATTATGATGGTTGACGGAAATTATATGCTGATATAATGGAGGATAAAATTACAATAAATGTAATCTTATTGTCACGGTAAATTATTAATATTTATAGTACAACGCTGACGTTATTTTTATTCATTTTTCTCGTCCTCTATATATGAACAAAAGTAATTTGGGGATGGTTTTATCGGAATTTCGGAGAAAAAACTAAAAATGTTATTTTAAATAACAGAATAACAATACATGTAACGACTCAAACGTTACAGATTTGTTTGTCCCTCCCAACCGGACTGATTCATTTGACGGAGTTCAATCAGACCATCCTGACTTCCAGATGAATCAAAGAATGATCTTTCACTTATAATAATCGAAATAAAGCTTCTATATGTGGAATACGAGGCTTTTCTGTCTGTGTACGTTTTTCTGTCTCTTTGCCTATCAGGAAATGCGAGCAAGCGTATGTATATACTTATATACTACCTTAGCAAGTAGATAATCAACAAACAATATTTCGTCGAAATACTAAATTGAGTACACTCCTGATTTTGCCCCCTTAAGGACTCCAAAAACGCCGAAACGTCATTTTTAATTTCCTCGTTTGTTGCTGGTTATTTCCTGGTTATTACTGGCTCGTTCTTCGCTCCGTTCCTGATCAGTTCCCGATCTACTCCTTACGAGTCTTGACTAAACTAATATTGCACTCAATAAGCGTACCAAATTTCAAGTCGATCGTGAACACCGTTTTGAAAAAAACATACTTTCGGGAAAAACGCGTTGAAAGCTTTACCAGCAGTTCTATATCGTTGTTAATCATAAGTTTACCTTCAATTTGCGATTCCTGCATCATATGTTGGACCTACCTCTTCAATTTGAGTTGCCACAAGCGGCGAACGAGAGTTCGCCATTTTCACAGTAGCCTAATCCCTTAGCGGATCTGCAGAAGCTTGGGGCCCAAAAAACTGATCAGTTTACACCATCTTTTTTCCGATAAGCATATAGAAATGACGAGTTCGGGATTCTACACGCACTTGATACTTGCGAAGGTTAAGTTTTTTAAACTGAAAAATATTGATAAACAACAATCTTAATATTCTGACCTGAGCCTTCACAAACATCATAACAACTAGGTCAACCTTTGGAATTGTTCCAAAATCTTTGTTGCAATTTAAAGTTGAGAGCCTTGGCCCTAAAACGGCACCGTAAAAATTCGTTTTTATCAAATTTCAAGGTAATGCAAACCCCTCGAACTGACAGACGCGATTGCAGTTTGTATCGTTGGAATGCAATGAAAATTAATTATTCCGAACTGCTTTAATTTCCCTTGAAGATATTCATTTTACGTTGAAGTAAGACGATTCTGAGTCGAATCCAATATAAACTTGCATTATACACGAATGAAAGGCATCGATGTTTTTTTCTTCATCTTTACTGGCATCCTCAAGAACGAGAAAGACCGCGCCATCGAAGCTGGGCACCGTCGATGATGCCATGATTTAAAAAAAGATCCTCGCGTTTAACGAGCGACTTGTACTCGTAGAGTGATGCATATGCCCTCCGGTTCTGATGAGTCAGATTATTTTTGAAAATTATTCGATCTTGCAGTCACATTCGATAAAACGTATCTGAAAAAGCCAAGGATAAATAAATCAGAGGAATTACTGAAATGATCGAAGATCGATGGGAGACGAAGGATAATATAAAGGCGGGAGAAAGGTATACGAGAAAAAGAGAGAGAGAGAGAGAGAGAGAGAGAGAGAGAGAGAGAGAGAGAGAGAGAGAGAGAGAGAGAGAGAGAGGGAGGGAGAGAGGGGGAGAGAGGGGGAGAGAGAGAGTTTATCAGCCCTAGTAAATTATGGGATTATGAACATGACAATAAAACAAATTTGGATAGCCACATGGACGATATGCTACACCTTTAACGGCGGGGTAAAGTTAATTCGGCGAAAAAAAAGTATGTTTTTAAGATTTTTTTTGGCGTAACGAATAGTGTTCGTTTATTGAAAAATTTACATATAATAAAGTAACATTTGAACAACATTCTCCTAAATTTGCATTGCAAAATGTTCAAAATTGAGCGAGTGAAAATTAAATCCCGGAGGCGCCTCGAAAAAAAGTTGGATTGCGGTGTGCGCCATAACTCGCAACAGAATCATTTGAAACAAAAAAATCAAAATGCATTTGTTAAAGGAGATGTTTCTCGAGGTAATGACGGGAGGATTTTTTTTTTTTTTTCGATTTTTCGATTTTTCGTAGCACTTGGGAACCAAAAACCCGGTTTTCGCTAAAAAAATCGGCTAATTGGTTGTTGAAAAATTAGTAATTATTTTAAAAAAACGAAAAAGCTCTCGACAATACCTGGTGAATTATGTGAAGAAGTACTGTGCAAAATTTCAAAGCGATTGGTCCAGTAGATTTTGAGTTATCGTGCACACGGACTTCACATATGACAAGTCTCAGAAAAACGGTTTGAAAAACGCAGAAGAGAAGAGAACGGCATGGAGCAATAGACGCTCAAATACTCATAACTTCGTCAATTTTACTCCGATCGACTTGAAATTTTAACACAATATTCTTGATATATTATGCATTCATTTAAAAAATTTAAAAAAAATTTAAATACTTTACCCCGCCCTTAACAGGCGACGCCAACTCATGTATGATTTGGCGTCTATTATGTATAATAATGCATCACGAAATATAATATATATAAAATATAATAAATAACGTAAGCGTCTCCATAATACTAATGCTGAGTCCGAGAGTTATAACAAAATTAAACTAAATTGAATCATAACGCCGATATAAAATCATTAAAATTATAAATAAAAAATGATTAACAAAATAATAGAAAATAATAATAATACTATATAATACTAAATCAAGCAGAATAATACGAAATATGTTGCATAAGGATATAAACCAGAGAGAGGGGGGTGGGTGAGAGAGGAGAGGAGAAAAGGTGTGGGAAGTGACGTTGAGCCACGTTACCAACTCCGTGACCGAAGTAACAATGAACTTGATGGCTTAACGCCTAACGGCTCTCATCCTCACGCTTGGTAAACTTACTCTCCGTATTGCAACGCCCTGAATCCGTATATCGACAATCGTCCAGCATAGAGGCGCTAGCCAACTGTTCCGCTCGCTATGAAATTGACTGCCTTACGTCCTTTAGTCTCGTAGTACTTGGTTCAGGTGTATCAAGAACGTACGACCGTACCACATCACACACACGAACGCACAGAATTACAGTATGGAAAGTTCGTTATATATGCCTGTGTGTGTATGCGTATATGTGTAAATATATGTATGCAATTGTAGACGGATATAAAAGTCAAGGTTTCCTCTCCGAACCAACGGACTGCAGTTCCTTTCGATTTTCATTACCATATAGCCAGGGTAGCCGGCAAACGTGCACCTATGAGCCTGTTCAATGGTACTCCGATTGGATTTTTGTTCTACCGCACTGCTTAATCAGTCATTACACTCTAAAATTATAAATATTCTTACATGATTCTTATTATTAATCATTATTTGTTTAAAACGACTTTTTTCTCATTTATCTTTGACAGTTTTGATGGTAATTTTTTTTTAAATTCTTCTCAATGCCATTCGTGAATTATTTGGCAGAGATTCTAAAAACACGAGAGAAAACAATAGCAATAATAATGATTATTATTATGAAAACCGAAACAACTATAATAATCAGAATAGTAAAAGTAGATGGAATAAGAATAACAACAACAATCAAATTTAGCCGTGCATCTTGAACATTATGAAGTTCACGGAGCTGAAGAACATTCGTCTGACGATGAAGGATGTCTAAAATTTTTTTTCAATGATTGCGGCGGAACTAAATATCAGTATTCATTCTGTAATACTCTGTGTGCAAAAAGTTATGCAGTTATTTCATGAGGTTGAAGTTTGCATCGTTGAAATGTAATGAAAATTACTTTTCTTTTAATTGCCCTAATTTTTATGACGCAGATTTAGCTTCGGAAATCACTGAAACTTTTTTTTAGAATCGCTATTTAGATCATCCGAAATCTAAATCTTCAAAACATGATTTCAAATAATAATAAAAGTTGGGAATTCAAAATACAAGGCAAAACGTTTAGTGCATTTCAACGATGAAAACATCAGCCGCGTGATATTTTGAATTTCGCTAAAGTGACAGTGTGAGCACATGTTTGTGAAAATGTAAACCCGCTTTAAATCTGAACCTTCGACCGATATAGGCTAAATTTATTTTCAAAATGCCTCGCACGATACTGGACTTGCTTACAATACCATAACTGAATATAAAAAAAAAAAATTGTGAAAGTTACAGCACGAAAGGAAATGTTTCCTGAAAACTCGAACTCCGTTAAGGGGGTATACCAGTGTGAACGCTGAAAATTTGGGTGATTTTCGGAAGAAAAGTACTCAATTAAATATTTCGGAAAATTAAGAATATATTTGGCTATATATGACCTATATTACATAATTTTTTCATAGACAAATATTGAGATCCAAGCGACTTATGCGCTGCCTTCGGAGGCGCAAAAAAATAGTTCCTCCACTGCTGACATGATTCCGACCGATTGAGTAGCTGAAACCGAGAAAGGAAAAAACGTCTTTTAACTGGAAGGTATTTCCTGGACAATGACGTAGGATTTTCGAAAAATATCAAAATCTAAAAAAATGGCGTAGTTATGAAAAAACGTCTGTTTTCTTGCCTATAAAATCGTCATTTTTTTCTAATATTTAATATATTCAAGAGTACTCAGTGCAAATTTCAAGTCAATCGGATAATTGCTCTTTGAACTACAATGTCAGCAAATTTGAAAAATCTCATTTCGAGAAAAACGCATTTAAAGATTTAACTATCGATTTTTACAATATAAAATGATATTGATATAAATAATAATGATATTCTTGAAAATATAAACTGTCGAAAAAGGCAAAAAAAATCGATTTTTTGGAAGTGTCACACTGGTATAGCCCCTTAAAATCTCAAGCGTTTCACAGATTTCCTCTAAATTTGGTTAGAACATACGTTCTATGATCCACTATTGACGTGCAAAAATTCAACCAAGTATGTCAAGAACCCTAAAACTTTATCCTTGTACAAAAACGGCCGCTGACACGCATACACACATGTAGATATTTTTCCTAAATTACAACTCACGTTTTTTGAATACTCCGAGCACTCCTTGAAATCGCAGGAATTATTTTTTTCTCCCCGAAAACAAAACTTGTCCCATGAAGATTGCGAAAATAAATAATTATAGCTAATAAATAATAATAAATAAATAATAAATAAATAATAAATGAATAAAAAATCAATAACGATAACAATAACCGTTAATAATAATAATAATGACAATTGTCATGACAATAACGACGCTTCTTCTTGGAGGAAGCTTATAGACAAAAGCAGAAATTCTACAATTAATGTTCTGCAAAAATCGAGTCGTATGTTTTTCTCGCTGTTCACATCGTGGGTGGTCCCTCGTCTAATTGCAGAAATTTCAGCTTTCCACTACTCACATCCAGTTATCTTTTTTTTTTACTCACCTATAAGAGGTTTAATTTGCTTCAATTGCGGTTGTTTTTTTCTTCTCTCTTTTTTCGTAACCATAGAAGACGATTGCGTACGTGTGGGCACGCGGTACGAAATGTCAACGTGACCCTGTTTCACCCAGACGACCCTTTGACACGCGACCAAATGAAACGCACACATACGCGCGTGTATATATATATATATATATATATATATATATATATATATATATATAAGGGCGTTCATGAGGGTGTGGTGAAAAAAAAGAATATAAAAAAGGCCATTGAGGAAGGGAACGTGCGATATATGGCATCCTCGTGGCAACTTAAACGGCGATACGTATGGGGAATCCCGTGTCAACTTTCTTCGTCACCATTTGAGCTCGTCATGGCCCTTTAGACTTGAGGCGGAAGCCTGAATTGAAATGTCCGAAAAATCGTTTTGTTTTATTGCTTAAATCGATAGATAAACTATCCAAGAATATATTTACAAAGTTACAGAGCCCAATTGTAAATATTTTCGAAACAAGGCCAAAAGCAGACAAGCAATTGATATTTGATTTTGATATTTTCTCTTATTAAAAACTTTGAAACGCGTTTTTTCCAGTTTTCATTTTCACGCTTTTTCCAAATTAGCGGGCGTGATAGCAAAAAAACTAAACGACCTGTTGCATCAAACCATAGTTTATTTTCTTCAGTATGAAAAACTCTTTAAAGTAAATTAAAAAAATCTTTTCAAATAATTTTTATAGTACGTTAAAGTGTTTTTTAACACATTTTTTTTCAAACCTGAAAAAAGTTATAATTTCACGATTTTTCAGCTTTTCCTTAATTCACCCAGAAGACAAATATATGACGATTGAAAATTTTATTGGTTTATTTGGATCAGTCAAGAATTACGAGCTGCATCTTTCCCGCCGATTGGGGACTGCAGTGGCAAGACGCACATGGAAAAGGCTGATAAATCTGCAGTCATTTATTGTTTCATGTTGAACTTTTTTTTTTACATTTCAAATATACATGAAAAGTTACTCCAATGTTTACTGGGCTTAATTGTTTTTCTCCCTTCTGAAAAAAACCCGGAAAAACGCCTTTTTGGACCCTCTAATTCCGGCTCCGGTCTTAAGCCTGCGTATGTACACTGGGTCTAACCAGAGGGTCGAAAACTGGTCCGCCAAAACATCTTTCAAAACTCTAATTAACCCATTCTGTGCGCGATCCGAAAGGCGTCAAGTTAAATTAAAATGAAGTTGAAAAAATAACAGTTCGGAAATAGACTCTATTCCTATAAGAATACAGCTGTCATATTTGGAGTTGTCAATATAATTCGATTTTAGTGAGATAATAAAAAATAATTTATCGAGTAGAAATTTATCCGACTTAATTCTGAATTTAGCAGTTTTTTGTACTTTACAAGAAAAAGCGTGACCTTGAATGTGGTTACTATGTTGTGGCGCGCGAAGAGTTTTGGGGTAAACGTGTTTCAGAAATGTATGGAAATTGCAAAAAATTGGCTTTTAACCTGGCAACTATGTTTGATTCGACATAAATAAGTGAAGCATCAGTCTCAAAAATGACTTTTTTGTAAAATAAATATCGTTCAAGGTTAACGGGCGCCCATCTTGAAGACACTCTCTGCATATGTTGTTCCTCGCGAGAACTGAACTATAAAAAACTGGCTTAAGGTCGGAGGTGTAATTTCTCACATTAAGAACCTATGTAAAATATATTATTTTCAGTAAAAAAATAAATATAAAAACCAATAATGTGTTTTTATAAGTCACATTTTTTTTAGAAACAATAATAACTTGCTTGCTGTAATTGATATGTGCAATTCTTTTTTCTCTCGACCTCAATAAAAAATATCAAAAGTATCCGGACCCCACTATAAAATACTTACCGACTCCTGGGTTAGACTGAGGACCCGAAAAGCAAGGTTATTAAATAAAATTAATTCAGATGAAATAAATAAGAAATAAAATTAATCTAGAAGAAATAAGATGGTCTAAAAATTGTTTGGACATTTATTTGTATGTACATTAACAAAGTTGTGTGCAAAATTCCACAAAAGACTAATAATAATTAAAGAAGTTATAAACAATGTCGTGAAGGGCCTTCGAACGTGAAGGGGTCAATGATGTAATTCATTTTGGTCACCCAATTGATCGGAAACAAAAACGAGTTTTTTTTCTTCTCAAGATAGATAATATTGGCCAAGACTTGATCGAACTTTTTTGTTATCGTGTTTCAATCATCGAAAAAATAAATTGATTTTTCGAGAATAAATCACATCATTATTGTTCATAAGTAATGAAAAAAAATCGATTAAAATATAATACCGAGAATTCCACATTCTAGAATGTTCAAACTAATATCCTAAATTTTTATGAGTCATTCGGAACGATACGATCATGGCGGCAATTCTTTGAAACATGGCTGGGGTCGTTGCGACCCCCTGTGACCAGCGTGTTCTGGCCAGAAGGGTTAATATGTGCTCCTTGTCCTATGATTGATCGATTTTGTATTATCGAATTGTTATATTCGTCGAAAATTGTGCAGAAACATTACATATTTTTTTGGATACTCGCGATTGAATCGCAACTTTGGGCTTATTCTTTTTTGTCTATAAAATCAGGCAAAGATCCTGAGAAAACATGAATAATTCTCGATTATTTTCGAATTTTTCTATGCCATTCGGGGCTTTACGGCCTCATTCCGCTCTTCTTCAATTTCCTTTTGCATGGTATAAAAAAACAATAATAATGACTAATAAAATAATTATAGACTAGGTGGGTTTGAGTTAAATTGGATGGAAGTTCATTGCAGAGTTCGTAAAGTACTTTTTCCTTGACAAAGATTTTAAATTCTTCTAAATGTGAGTTTAAGGTGGTTCGGAGGAAACAATTCAAAAGTCGACTAACGTTTAACCTCCTATTTCTTGTTGCGAGAAAGAGAGAGTATGTCATTAACCACGTTGAAGTAAAAAAATTTAAGCCACTCCACCGTACTAGTCCCGAGATATGAACGTTGAAAGTTGGTCTAAAATACACGCACTCAAACGTAACCTCCGAAAGATTTACCGGAAATGATAACTTTACGTGAAATTTTGTCGTTTGACCCACCAAACAAAACTTCTTATACGAATCTTCGATTAATACGGAATTCACCTGCAAAAATTGTAGCTGATCCATCGTGTCATTTTTTCCACAATCATTTATTAAATTTCGCTATGCGGCATCTGTCTCTCTCTAAACTGTAATCGGAGCGTCAGCTGTGATACTGGGGGAAATTCCTAGACGGCAATCCACGCAGTTTGCGATATGAATGTCGACGAATTCCTACGCTGCAGATCATGCTAAATAAAATAAGAATAGAATAAAAGTAATAATAAAACGAACGATAAAAAAATGAATAAAAATATGTTGATTGTAGATCTTAATTTTTTAAATTGATTATTACGTATACAAATACACATATAAAGAACGGCTGTAAAAAAATTTATTTAGAGAACTTTAAAATTTCTTTCTGTTTTCGTTCTGTATATTTACCTGAAGATGAAACTTTAAAAACTGCCCAAACAATCTCTCATTATGTATCTGCGTGAACAAAAGCAGATCAATTTTCTGTAAAAAAAAGAAACGACCACTTACACGTAATTGTATCATTTGACATTTGTCGAGTCGTTGAGAGGTGATGTTTGAATTCTTCTAAAGTGAGGTTATGTATCGTTGCCAATTGCTCAAAACATGAACTCCCTAGTAAAGTCGATAACGATCAACTGAGTGTTCAATAACCAATGTCGATTGTAAGCATTTATGAAAATCATCATAAATTTTCATTCTAATGGGTACCAAAATAAAAATACTTTTTTATCAGATTAAATTCTATCTATTTTAAACATTCGAAAGAAAAAAATTAAAATCGTTAAAATTGTCAGTTTGACTTCCGGTTTTTCTTCCGAACTACCTTAATAGCTATTAAAAATGTTCTTTTTCACCAAGGTGAATTTTGTATCGTTGGAATGCAACGAAAATTCTTTTTTAGTTTCTGTGTCTCCATCTTCATGATTATCTGAAATCTTTTGTTGCAAATTCAGGCTGTTGATCTGTGATGAGAATTTCAAAAAAAAGGGTCGAGTGTTTTTCGTAGCTCGAATTTACCAAAAAAAATTGCTCCATGAAGCTTTCGTTGCGCTCCAACAATGCAAACTACAATGTCAAATTGTTTTGTTGTGTAGAAGAATATTCGATGGTCAGAAAAATATGGGTTAAAAATGAGTTGCACATTCTCCCTTTAATCGACTGAAATAGTCGATTAGACGCGAAAAGTCCCATGCTTATGCGGCGCAGTTAAGGCACAATGAATCTCTCCTGCCGGGGAGTACGTTTACAATCCCTTCCGTTCGTCTACGACACGCGCACTCTCTCGTCTTCGTCTTTTTCTTCCGCCTCCTCTTCTTCGTCCTCCTCGTCGTACTGTATCTTCTGTATCGCGGTGATCCAGACCTACGGGGGTGTGTATTCATTTTCGGATCGTTCAGCTTCACTGTACTCGCGACGGGTCGCCAACGCAAATCCGTCGAGCTCGCGGCGTCACATGGAACGAATAATAACATGATCACGATTCGCAAATGTCCTTATACAATTTTCCGTGGGAACAATTCGTGTGTAATTTTGATCGGTATAAAAACGTCCGTGGGCTGTTGAAACGCAACTAAAAACCAATATTCTATTTTTCAATTTCTTCATTTTTAGTATTATCCAAATTGTTACAATTTTTATACGGGTCGTCGATCTATATGAAATTAAGGGGTCTTCTCACTTTAGACACTAAAAAAGGTTATTTTCATGAATTTTTCTCATAGGTTTATATTATAGATATTGATATAAAAGTTGTTATACTTAATAAATACACTTTCGAAATACATTAAAAAATACTTTTATGTATTTATGTAACCCAAACAAATTTTAAAAGCGTTTTTCTGAAAACAACGTTTTTCGACGGCTTGTTGATAAAATTTTCGAAACTACTGAACCGATCCTTATGAAATTGTAACCACACATTTTTTACAACTATAGCTACAGCGCATATCATGGATTTTTTTCAAACTTGATATTTACTATCTTTTTGTGCCAAAAAAGGTGAAAAAACACGTTCTTTTGTTTTTTCGAAAAACGTCCGCCATTTTGTTATTTTTGCATGCATCAGAAATCGTATGATATGCGCTATAGCCATTAACATACTGAATTTAAGGCCGTTTGATTTTTTTGTTTCGGGTGATCCATCTCTGAGATTTCATCAACAGCGCAGACCTACAATTTTTACGGTGTTGAAGTTTGCATCGTTGGAACGCAACAAAAGTTTCGTTTTACATTTCATTTTCCATATTTTTATTGTTACAAGCGATCTTTTTTTATAGATTCATAATATAGATCGCTAAATAAATATCTTAAAAAATAATTGAACAACTTTTGTCGGTGAAATGTGCCAAAGGAAATTAAATTCGTTGCCGTCCAACGATGCAAACTTCAGCACCGTCAATTTTTTCAGGACATTTTTTTATATAAATATTTTATATAAATTTTTTATATATTTTTTATATAAATGTGACGTAATAGTGACTTAAATAAATAATTTTTTTTATGTCTTTCGAAAGTGTATTTATTAAGTGCAACAACTTTTATATCAATATCTATGACATAAACCTATCAAAAAAATTCATGGAAATAGCCTTTTTTAACTATCCACAAGTTGCACAAGAAGAGAAGCGCACGAAGCTTTGTGCAGAAACAAGAGGCAAGATTAGAAAAATAATATTTACAACAACGCATATCGCCAGAATCTTTATAAATTTATACAATCGAACGCCTTCGTCCCGTTTTTTCGGTACGTCGGATCAAATGGTAAAATTGGAAAAATTGTTCACGATGCGTAACGACCTAGTTATACTTGCATGTGAATCTCCTATCTTGCGATTGTTGCAATCGGATGTTGGATAATCGTTCTCCAATTTAGTCCAAATAGCCAACCCATTTGGATGAACGACGCGAGACCTCGTTGGACACGCTTTAATCTGTTCACTTCGTGACAGAGCATATGTGGTGTGTGTGCGTTTGTATAATATATATATATAATTAACTTCGAGGACCGTCTGCGAAGCGAGAAAAATATGTAAGGACCATCCTTAAACAACAGCTTGACCTGCTTATGGTGAACATTACGTAGATATAACGGCTCCAAAGTAGACTTTTCCTACATTTCCATATAAAAGTACACCCATATGCATCCATATATATATACAGGGTGTCCTGTTATGAATGGATAATCCTGCAACTGTCGATCGGTCAGATCATGTCCTACTTTATGCGGGAACTTCAGTTTAGTAAAAGTCCCACGGTTTTCGAGATTTTCGGCTTTATGTAATAAAAAAAAAATCGTCTGCTTTTGGTTTTTTGCACGCCAGTTCTACAAATGATATAAATCGGCAATAACTAAGCAACTTTGTAATGTAATTGGCACAATATGCGTAGTACATTTTTTTACACCGCAGGCTATCTAAGTCAGATGTTCGAATTGGTTTGTATGAAAATTCTGCATAAGATCTTTTTTCATAAAGTTTCCGTAACATTTAAGGTTAAAAAGAAAACTTTTGTAGATAAAACAAATAAACAAGAGTATTTTTTTAACCTGGTCACAGCAAGTTATTATCTATAGAAATGGCATGCGAAAAAGCAAAAGTGGATGATTTTTATCTCGAAAACCGTGGGACTTTTCTAAACTGAAATTGCAGCATGCAGCAGGACGTGATCTGATCTATCGACAGTTGCAGGATCATCCATTCATAACAGGACACCCTATATATATATATATATATATATATATATATATATATATATATATATATATATATATATGTCTATACGTGTATATGTATGCGTAAATGTATAATGCTGAAGATCGCGTCACCGCTCCGTTCACACAGTCACACGACGGCATTCCCTTCTCGGGCATTACCTCATCGCTGCTTCGTCAGTTGAAGACTCCGCTCGAAGGCTTAAAGGACGCCCGGTTTGAGTGCTGACGGCACTTCCCGCGATTAAAACTAATCGCGAAAGCACTATGGCCATTTCGTCCGCTTATCTCACGCCCTCTTCGACTATTGAAATTCGCCACGTTACTGCAATCGAAAAATGTCCAGGTCCGAAAAATACGCTGAAACTTCCTCAAGAATCTCTCCGTCTTTCAGACGTCTGAGGTGTTGAAGTTTGCATAATTGTAGCGCAACGAAAATTCTTGTTTATATTTTTATTTATTTATTTTCATGGTGGTAGCAAATGTTTTTTGTAAATCTCTGTAGAATTTGTAGCTAACGTTTCCTAAAGGTCATTGGAGAACGTCAAACAAATTCAATATGATTGTATTCCAATGATGCACATTTCGATCTCGTAAATGTCCATCTCTGTCCTTTTGGACGAAAGTTCAACGCTGAAAATTTGTGCATAATTTTCGTGAAGAAATATATTTGGTTGTGGTTTGTTTGGGTTTTGTAGGGGAAAACAAGATTCTTTAGTTAAAGGAATATAACAAAATGACTGTACATGGTCGCGTGAAGCGGAGATTTAGTCCGTTGCGGTCCGTTGAACTCTGGTATGTCAATGTGCATCGTCGTTTTAATAATCGACAATTACGGATAATTACACCGCTATTTAAATGTACATCGGTATTCCCGTGAGTTTGAGCACACTGCAGGTACACGAGAATGGATAAAGTACTCTGGCATTTCACGGCGGATCGGTTTCTGGGTTAGAGTTGTCCCGGAATCTTTTTTTTTCTCACTACAACAGCGTTTTAATTCTACAGAGAATTCGTCAATCCAGATGGGGTTGACGTTTGCATCGTTGCAAAGCAACGATTTTTTGTTGTTGTAATTTCTTATTTCATGGGGAGTACAAATAAGTCTCCGCAGTTTTTTTAAATAAAAAATTGGGCATTTTTGTGAAAGAACGGTACTTGATGTTTAATTCAAAGTATTGTCCATCGCTAGCCATTACTTAACCATCTTTTTGGCAGCATATGGATACCGCGTCGAAAGAACGCTTCATCTTTTGAGGCTATCCACAAATCGACCTAGTTTTTGGTATCTTCATATGACGTGAAGTGCTGCTCAGACAGGCCGTGCGTCATCGATCGAAATAAGTGATAGTCAGAGGAAGCAATGTCTGGTGAATTCGGCGGGTGGGGTAAAACTTCCCAATTGAGTGTTTCCAAGTAGGTTTTGACCTATGCCTGGCAAGCAGCATTTCACATGTGCAAAATCGGCGTTCAACGTTTCTCGGCTTCGGCTCATATGGAGCCCAATTTCCTTGCTTTTGAATCATTCCCAACGATTTTCAACGATGTGAAATTGCTTGTTGTATCACTCCTAATGTAAGTGCAAGTTCTTCTTGCGTTTGGCACGAATCTCCCTCCAATGATGCTTCCAATTCCGCGTCTTCGTACACTTTCGGCCTTCCGCTACGTTCTTTGTCTTCGACGTCAAACTCACCGTTCTTAAACTCTTGAAACCACTCACGACAACTTCTCTCACTTAAAGCAGCCTCACTATATGCTTCTACAAGCAATCGATGCGTCTCAGCTGCAAATTTCTTCAAATTAAAGAAGTAAATCAAAAGTTCCCGCAAATGACGCTTATGCGGTTCGAAACTCAACATTTTCGCACGAAAAAAATTATGTGATGCTGATACAAAATCGCTAATATTTCAAGGTTATGGTCTTGCCAGATGTCCAACCTTACGATATGACGTTTTACATCTGACAATTTCAACCATAACCTCCTGGTGGGGCGATCTTTTGTCAAACGGCGGAGACTTGTACTCCCAATATTATTTGACATCATATTCTGCAAATTTCTTCTGGACTGCTAAATAAGAATTCTAAAAAAGGTTTGCTCGATTTTCGTAGCTGAAATCTGCCCAACGAAGTTTAGGAAATTTAAAAAACAATAATTTTTGTTGCATTGCATCGATGCAAACTTCAATATCCTAAATCTAGGCATTGTTCAAAACTTTACGTTTGTCAGATAAGCAGCCGGAGCTTGAAAATGCCTCGTATCGACTAATGGTCGTGTGATCAATTGACAATATATTCATTGAATATTAAGTAGATGCACACACCTGGACGCGCTGAAGGTTTCGAAGCTTCCATAGTTGGATCGCAATGGAAATAAATTTTTTGAAATCGCCTGAATTTTCTTTGGCTCATTCAGGCTACGCAAATTACCCCAAAATTTATGCTTGTTACAGATCTATTGCCTGAATCTGCGAACAAGATTTTGGATAATCATAGAAATGAAGAAATAGAAAAAAGCAACGAAATAACGCTGGAAGTAACGAATGAGTGAAAATACATGACACATATAAGGTTGAAGTTTGCATCGTTGGAATGCAACGGATGCTCTCTTTAATTTTTTTATTCCTATATTTTTGTCATTACTCAAAGAAAATTACGGTCGTAGATCTCTGATAAGAATACCTAAAAACGTTTAAGTAATTTTCGTAGTCTAAATCGTCCAAAAAAACTTCTCACAAGGGACATCACTAGAGTGTCCGCCTTCGATTTTGTTGAAACTCGCATATGTGATAAAGCATTAAAGACTATTAGACATCTATTTGTTTATCGGCGGGAAAGCGGGTTTAAGGGAGAAAACCACCCCTCAAAGGAAGGCGTGTCACCCATTAATTTAATGATCTTGAAGTTTGCATCGTTCGAACGCAACGAAAATGAATAATTTTTTATTGATAACATTTATTTTTGGCCGATTTAGGACATGCAAATCATTCGAACGTTTTTACGTATTTTTATTACAGATTTACGACCGCAAGTTGAAAAAAAAGCTTTCGAATAATAATGAAAATAAAGAAATAACTAAACAATCGTTGCATTCCAACGATGCAAACTTCAACATCGCTTAATTTAGCTTTTAAGATACTTTTATAGTGGATTTTTCATCGCTTTACATTAGAAGAAGTTTAGTTTTTGTTTCTTTCAGATGGGTCGACTGCAAAATCACCCTTCGACAAGCCTGTTTTTGAGGAATGATATCCCCCTTAAGACCGTTTTTCCGCCGATAAAAAAAGATACATGTCTAATGGTTTTCAATGCTTTATCACATATATGAGTTTCAACAACATCAAAAGCGGACACTCAAGTGATGTTCATTGTCAGCAAGTAAAAAGAATCACTCACATTGCATTCCAACGATGGAAACTTCAACGTCAACACATGCTGATGCGAGAAAATGGGTCAGTTTGAAAAACTGGGCAAATAAGTATTATTTTCGTTGTGTACAAATAAGTTGTTTGAGGCTTGGTCAAAATTCGAGACGGCTAGTTTTCTTTATTTTTCCATTGCATTTGCCCCGACGCACATACGGGTATTTCAACTAATTAGGCGGCCAAAATTATTTTCTTTTATATATATATATATATATATATATATATATATATATATATATATATATATATATATAAATATATTACAAATCGTCCCAATTGGGTAACGAGAAGGGCTCGCCCGTTGGTCGGTGTCTATTCAACATTCTTAGGTGGCAGTTTTTTAACCTGAGAAAAATTTAACCCTTAGTAGTTACACTTACCTAGAATCACGTTATAGGCATACAGGGTCCATGGGGCCCCGGCGTTTTCAAATTGTTATAAATAATTAAACAATGCATTGAGCGATATGAAAAAAATAGTGAGGTATAATTTGAACCTTGTTTAATACAAGGATATTGGTTAGCAATCAAAAATTAAATTTCATATATGCGAAATAAATTATGCAAAAAACAACGTCAAAAATGACTTTTTAAAAATAAAAATTGCTGTAACTCTTGTAATTATTGAAAAAAAATGGTTATACAATCTAGAAACAATGTACTTTGAAATAGATTTAGAAGGAAAGAATGAAACGCTTGAGCATATAAAAAAATGTATGTTTTATTGGAAAAAAAAGTTGTACGGCATCAAAATAATTTGTTTGGGTCCCATGGACCCAGTGTGCCTATTAAGGGTTAAGGAATTCTATTTTTGGCCGCCTAATTAGCAGAAACACCCTTATGTGCGACGCTGAGATAATGAAAGATGATTCCCATTGCGTAATTCAGGGCTCGATTCCGTCGTCCTTTCCTCTTTCTGCACCCAAGTGTGTACAAGTAACGAGTGATATAATACAACCTGTACACATCATATCCGCGCTGATATAAAACGAGAACTGACTCACCCAGTAATTCGTCGATAGGAGTATCTCGTCACATTGTACATTACACCATTGTCACTATTAATCGAATGTTCCATTTATATAAACTGCTTACATGGAGGATGTCATCAATGCTTGGAGATTTTTTGTGGCCCAGAGAATCACGACTTTAGATACCTTGAACCCCACCTTCTCTCTTCCCCCCCTTCTCTCTTCCTCTCTACTATTTCCATTCTGCGATCTCGTACAATCAAATGGATATGTACTCCTGCACTGACCCAGCTACCAATTGACGACAATTTGAGTCGGTTGATTCTCGAGGCCCTCGTTACGTACGACAATGCACGAGTCACACGTTACACGCTAATTCGATCAATGAAAACTCTTTTCATCCTATACCGTCGAGGATACAAAGCAGCCGGGAATTTCTTTTTATTGAAAATAAAAACGCTGAAAACATCACCTGGTTTTATTTGATGGTAATAGATTGGTGCATGTTCTCAACCAAGTATCATTGCTTCAATTTCACGAACTCCTCGAGAATTATAAAAATGTATCAATAAAGTTTTCTCGTATTTCGTGTCAATTGAATTTTTCACTCTGAGCTCGAATGCATTTCTATCGTGGACTTTTGTTCGTAATTTGCGAAAGATATATGTTGGTAGCCTTCGGATATAGCGTTTCGAGTGACCACACGTAACGAGAGAAGATATATCGAGAAATAAAATAGTCAGACCAGTATTCCGTACAGGTGCTTTAGAGAGAGAGGCAGGGCGAGAGAGAGAGAGAGAGAGAGAGAGTCGGCAGCTACTGTTGAAGTTCATTGAACTACGCATACACGCAACTTGCTGCAAGTATGAGAATACTTCGAAGAGTGTAGTTTCGACTTCTTTCGAGGTCTGCCTATATATATGGCAACTGTACTCCATGCAGGTACTTTGTCCGTTTCATACTTGGCCAGAGTTTCGAAATATAAACTATACACGTAGAATGCAATTCCTCCTTTTTGGTGCTCGTTTACCTTTTCTGATATGTAAGTCGCGTACGAAAGTCGAATCCACTTAATAATAATAACTTTCATCTAGTTGGAATAGGGTATTACACCCTTTTTTGAAAGGTGTTTCAATTTGATCCTCTGGTGGTAATGAAGTACTAGAATTTTTATTTCTATTTTATGAAATTGACAAGTGCCATAAAAATGCATTTAAGGGGCTGTACCGGTGTGAACGCCGAAAATTTGGATGATTTTCGAGAATTTTTTGGAAGAAAAGTACTCAATTAAATGTTTCGGAAAATTAAGAATATATTTGGCTATATTTGACCTATATTACATAATTTTTCATAGAAAAATATTGAGATACAAGCGACTTATGCGCTGTCTCCGGAGGCGCCGAAAACAAGTTCCTCCACTGCTGACATGATTCCGGCCGATTGAGTAGCTGAAACCCAAAAAGGAAAAAAATGTCGTTAAACTGGAAGGTATTTCCTGTACAGTGACGTAGGATTTTCGAAAAATATCAAAATCTAACAAAATGGCGTAGTTATGAAAAAAGTGTGTTTTCTTGCCTATAAAATGGTCGTTTTTTTCAATGCCAAATCGTTCATTTTCATTCAATAAAAAATATCCTACGTCATTGTAGAGTAAATATATTCAAGAATACTCAGTTCAAATTTCAAGTCAATCGGATAATTGCTCTTTGAGTTACAATGTTAGCAAATTTGAAAAATCTCATTTCGAGAAAAACGCGTTTAAAGATTTAACTATCGATTTTCGCAAGATAAAATGATAGAGATACGGCCTTGAAATTTTTACAGAATATTCTTGAAAGTATAAACTGTCGAAAGAGGCAACAAATAAATCGATTTTTTGAAAGTGTCACACTGGTATAGCCCCTTAAATTTTACATTTCAAATTTCCGCGCGAAAACGCTAGCCGTCGTGCTGCTTCGGTTCGTGACGTCACTTGCATAGTAAACATCGACGCTGCGCAAATTGTGAATACGTAAATTTTGTTGGTTAAAAGTGAGTTACAATCCCTATCATTGGTGTGTTGTTCCTAAATGTAAGAATACTCGTGTAAAAACACCGGGAAAGTTGTAGATTAAAATGCCAATTGATATAAATACGAGGAAGACTTGGTTAAAACTTGCGCGAAGTGATCCAGTCATAGTCCGAAAAAAAACTGATTTGTTCTTTTTTAAAGTGGTCATAACTATTTGAAAATTTGCAATTAACTATGACAAACGAGAATATATAGTTGTTGATGCTTTCTTTCACAGGCTAGAGTAATACGTCTACCGCTTTCTTTGTTTACTATGTCAATGACGTCACGTCGGAATCCATTATGGCGGCTACCGTTTCACATGTTCGTTGAACAGATCGAAAAAGTATTTTCTTAAATTGAATTATAATATTTATTTTGTGTTTTTATAAATTAAAACCAACATAATTCGATTGCTTATTGCGAAAACTACCTTATTCATACATTCTTAGTATTTTTCTTACATAAAGTCAAATATCCTATTTTGTTTCTCCACTAAATCAATTTTATGGGGTTGAAGTTTGCATCGTTGGGATACAACGAAAATTCTTATTGATTTCCCATTTTCATTATCATCCAAAATCATATTTTGCAGATTTGTTATAAATTGCTATATAAGAATGTTATAAAACTTTGCTTGATTTTCGTGGCTTAAATTTGCCAGATAAAAGGAAGATCATTTTCGTTGCATTCCTTCACGTCATTGAATTTTTATTAATTTTCACATAATGATGTTGATTCGATACATAATTCGATTGCTTATTGCGAAAACTACTTTATTCATACATTCTTAGTATTTTTCTTACATAAAGGCAAATATCCTATTTTGTTTCTCCACTAAATCAATTTTGTGGGGTTGAAGTTTGCATCGTTGGGATACAACGAAAATTCTTATTGATTTCCCATTTTCATTATCATCCAAAATCATATTTTGCAGTTTTGTTATAAATTGCTATATAAGAATGTTATAAAACTTTGCTTGATTTTCGTGGCTTAAATTTGCCAGATAAACGAAAGATCATTTTCGTTGCATTCCTTCACGTCATTGAATTTTTATTCATTTTCACATAATGATGTTGATTCGAGTAGTGGGGTACAGTAGGGGACGCGCGGCCGTTTTGAGCAGCTTTGGCCTGGGTCAATACGTGGATGGGTGACCTCTTGCTAGCGTAGATTTTCCATCGTTACCCTGTGCTCTTTGGGCAAATGTAATGAGGCAGGGCATCAACCAGGCGCTGGGGGTAACGCCCTGGGGAGCCTCCAGAAAAATGATGATAGTGGAGCTCGAAATATGGGGTAGCGGTGGAAGAATTGGCATTGTAAAAGCCCGCAAGGGCATACGAAGGAACATTAGAAGCAGAAATGGCAAATCATAAACTGGCAGATTGCTTCCGCATCATTTTATCATTTTGCTCGCAATGTTTCTTTCATGGCCAAGTCATTTTTCCAAAATTGACTTCTTTGTAGAGAAGGCTTCGTGAGCAAAATCAAAGCACGTAGCAATGTCTAAGGAGCTAATATACATCATTTTTGTTTTTTTTTTAAACCATTTTATCAGAATGCGGTGTCAAAAATTGCTGACCATCGCTATGTCAGATATGAACCTTGTATCATAACTTTGTGGAGATGAAAGTTGGTCCAGACATCAAATTCTAAGAAAGTCGTAGCACAAGAATGCAGATTCTAAAAATTTTAATTCCTTACAAACCAAATCCTGTCAACGAAATTTGATTTTGTCGTATATTGTATCGCACAGTCGATGTTTGGAGATGTTCGGAGACTTATAATTTAAAACGTATTGCATTTTTTTAAAGTTACAGCGTAAAAAGATGTTCCTTTTCTGAAAATGCATACTCTCTTGAAAAACGACACTTTAAGGGATCCTTAGGAAAATTGCTTCGCCGATTTTAACAAAATTCAATACGAATATGCTCTACTTAAGGGGTAAGGGCACAGTAGAATTTTCAAAAAATTAATTTTTTTCGCTGAAACGGTGCTTTATCATCGTAAGAATAAGTTACTATTCGATTTATAGCAAGAACTTAACTTTTTCACCGACTTTGAGCGTTTAACGTGAGCCCACCTCTGGCACGGCCATAGAGTACCTAAAACTTTAATCGCGTTTTTCTCGAAACAGCTTTTTTCCAATTGGCGTGACAAATAACTTCAACAACTTTCACTCGATTTACTTCAAATTTAAAAGTTACGTTCCTAATTGCATTTCGCAGAGTCGTACGTACGGAATTTCTGATTAATCGAAAACTTTTCATTTTATGAGCAGTTTTATACGAAATTTGTCACTGAAAATACATTCAAATACCTACAACTCAATTCAAATACCTACAACTTTTGAATAAAACAATATTTTTTAAATTCCGTACGTACTTCTCTAGGTATTCTAATGTAGATTGACAAGAATTTTTGTTTTTTATTCTAGATAAAAAAAATTGTAAACGCTAAATGTCACGCCGCGGAGCGCCTAAAAAAAAGATGACAAAAGAAAAAATTAGTAGTCGGCCATTTTGAACATCGAAAAAAAAAATTCTAGCAGCTTGATATTTATACTAAATAGATGTGTAATTAATTTTATGAGTGACTCACTTTTTCATACGAAAAAAATTGTTAACTTCGCACATGATTTTATACCCGTTACTGTGGCCTAACCCCTTAATACTCCATTCCCGTACGAAAATGTATTCCGATATCTTAAATTGTAAGCTAGTTACAGCATGGAAACCAAAATTTCGGAAATTTAAACCTTCTAGCCAAGTTTTGCAACTTTTAATCCGTATCTGCTTCCGTTTCATAGTATATGATGCTATAAATAGACTATGATGCAAACTATACTCTGCATCATGGTCTATTTCAACACAGAGATTCAATCAGTTGTTGCAAAACTGTGGAAGTTTTGGAAGGCGCCAAAAAACATTTTTCTGAAAATGAAAACTACCTCACAAAAAAATAACAACTAGGTGTCTTGGAAATGGCAGATGTTTTTATGTTCATAAAAAATCTGTACACAAACGCTTATGTGAATGTTTCGTACCAACGCTGTATTTTGACAACGAGTTTCGACAAAAAAACAACTACGAGGAGGCAAATAAATAAATAAATAATCTAATATATATATATATATTAGATTATTTATCTTTATTATTAATTAGATTATTTATTAGATATATATATATATATATATATATATATATATATATATATATATATATATATATATTAGATTAGAATAAAGGTCCTCCAATAATAATGATAATTATATATATATATAATTATCATTATTATTGGAGGACCTTTATTCTAGCTCGAAGTAAATAAGTTCGAAGTTTGCATCGTTGCGAGGCAACGGTTTTATTTTTATTCCTTTACATTTTTTTATAAATTCCTGCACATTTGAGCTCTAGTTTATTAAAAAATATCGTAAAATAATTTTTTTTATGTTTTCTTATGTCTTTTTATGTTGTTTATGGGTGAATGATAAAAAAAATATATCTCCCGCGGATTAGAGATAATCGTTTTGTTTATTGGCGTTTTTTGTACCATGGCCCAAATAGAGCTCCACAAAAAACTAGCAATTTTTTCAATTCTCCGGAATCTACCCTTAAGGGGCGAGGGGGGGCTTAAGTTAAAAGAATCCTTTTTCTTCCGGGATGGAGATAATATTTTTTTTATATCCGTTTTTTATAAGTGGCCCGAAAGGCGCCCCCAAAAAATTCGAACAGTTTCAATTCTCCACAATCAACCCTTTTAGGGGGGGTGAAAGTTGAAAAAAAATCCTATCTGCCAGGGGTTAAAGATAATTATTTTATTTATTGGAGTTGTTTCTAAATAAAATTAGAGTTAAAGAAAACTGATGCAAATACGATTTTTCTTCTCTCCGAGTACTTGAGAATAACGCGACACTGAGCTTATTCGAAGATTATTGAAATATCGATTTTCAAATGAGTCACGGCCTTTGGCGCTTTCGTGGTAGCAGTTGAAATAAAAGATGACGAAGAAATATTTATCTCCGCCACAGACAAAAGTTCTTAGCGAAAGTTGTGAAACGCAAATGTTTACCGAGAAATTCAACGCATGACAAAGACTCAAGCTTGCGAAACGGGATGTCAGTGAATTCCTCCACGTTGCATTGTAGTGTACTACTGATATAGCTACACTACAATACAGCATATTCCTATACGGTATAATGGAGTCATTATAACTCGAGACACAGTGAACTCGATAATGAGAGAGAATGATACGGTGAGACAGGGGGGATAGAGTGTGAGAAAGGGGGGGGGGGGGGATCCACTCCGTGAGTAAAGCATCATCTTCGTGTAAAGCGTACGGAGCAAGTGCAAAAAATGAATTCAACAATTCCTAGCATTCTTCACTGTTTCGCTTTCTTCTTCATGGTGTAGTAAAACTCGCTCACACTCGTAATAATGATGACGGTGAATTGTGCATCGTTGGAATGCAACGAAAATAAATTTATTTTTATTTCGAAAATTTCTTTTGGCAGATTCATGCTACAGACATCAGGCAAACATTTTTTAAGAATCTTATTTAGCGAACTGCAACTAATGTGCGGAAAATTATTTAGGATCATAATGAAAATAAGGAATGAAAAAGAATTTTCGTTGCATTCCAACGATGCAAATTTCTATCTCCATCAATAATGATGACGAAATTTGCATCGCTGAACTGTAACGAAAATGTTTGTTTACTTTTTTATTCCTCTGTTTTTGTTAATGCCCGGAATCTTTTCTTCGAAGGTTTGGGTTGCAGTCTCTGAAGGATAAAGTAAAACAAAAGTTGAATGATTTCCGCAGACTAAATGGAACAAAGAAAATGTAAAACTTCATTAATGAGAAATCTCAATGAAAGTGATTTTTTAATTCGCCACGTCCATTATTATCGCCAAGATTTTTATCCGAAGCTATCTTATACAGGAGAATCGTGCATCGATAGGTACATTTTGATCAATGATACTAAAAAAATCACTGTTTGTATCGTTTTTTATCTTTGATGCACTTTCCAATATGAAAGTGCATCAGAAATAAAGGGGATACAGTTCGAAGAACGCGAATGGTTCGATTGTCACGATTTTCCAAATAACTTATGTCGCGATAACGTAAAAT
This sequence comes from Ophion obscuratus, assembly GCA_964007375.1. Classification (NCBI taxonomy): domain Eukaryota; kingdom Metazoa; phylum Arthropoda; class Insecta; order Hymenoptera; family Ichneumonidae; genus Ophion; species Ophion obscuratus. The sequence continues at coordinate 17,794,336 of OZ023320.1, forward strand.
CGACGAGGGCCATTCGATTTTTCCATTTTCCGAAAAGCAGCCAGAAACAAGACAAAAACTGAGAAATACTCTGGAAAAAAAATCATCACATCATTTTTTTTCACGCATTTTTATGTTCTGAAAATCATTTGCAATTGAAAAAATAGATGGTATTGAAGTTTGCACCGTTGGACTACAAAGAAAATATATCTTCTTCGCAATGCCGATTTTTTTGCACATTTAGACTAAAAAAATTACTGAAATATGTTCAAGGATCGTTATTAAAAATCTATAACGAATACCTGCGAACAAAGATTTTATATAACAATAAAAATAAAGAAATAAAGAAAATTAAGAATTTCCATTGCATTCCAACGATGCAAACTTCGATGCCAGAAATGATGCTGAAGTTCGCATCGTTGGGACGCAACGAAAATAATTTTTTTTCAATTGCTATTTTTTTCTGAAATGTCAAAGCTACTGTGATCTTTTCTAAGATCGTTATTAGAGATCTACAACCTAAATCGATCAGAAGTGATTTTGGATAACAATGAAAATGGAGAAAAACAAAAATCAACAAAAAATTTCGTTGCATTCCAACGATGCAAAATTCAGCAACATTCTCTTGAATTTGAGTTGCCTCAAGGGAAGAACGAGTGTTGGTCCTCTTCACAGTAGCCTAACCCCTTAAGAGGGGAAATCTCAAATGGAAATTAATCATTTTTTATGATTTTTTTTAAGGTGATAGAATAATCGCTTCATTTTTACATTTTGACATTATCTTATAACAACTTTCAAGTGTTAAAAAAAAATTATTTTTTAAACAAAACAAAATAATTGAAAACCTGCTCATGTTATAGCTCAACAAGTTATTGATCGATCTGGCTGAAATTTTGGGAGATTTCTCACTATAACATTATCGAAAGGATATACATCAAGTTTTAACGTTATTGCGTAAATAAATTACTTTTTTGGGGCAAAAATTGTCGAGAAAATGGTCAAAAAGATGAAAATTTGATTACAAAGCTTACTTCATTTTCAATTTTATACGTTTTATATATTTTTATAGGTTATCCTTCCAATAATGTTATGGGGAGAAACCACCCCAAATTTCAGTCACATCGACCAATAACTTTTTGAAGTGTCTCCCCATCCGGATATCGGACAAATAAGCGTATGTTATTCGTCCGGATAGCGGCTCAGTTCACGCCTTATTTCCTGTAGACGTACATATTATTGTGATTCGCGTCAGCTAGTATTCGAATGAATAACATATATAAAATCGTCCGGATGAAATTCGTTAAATTGTTAAATAAACTATCCGGACGAATAACTGACACGTATTCGTCCGCATAAAATCTTTTTAATTTTGTTTGGGTTTATTTGGCTTTGTTTATATAGGTTTGTTTGTTTGGATTTGTTTGTTGCGGTGTGTTTGTTTGTTTGGGTTCGTTTCTTTAATGGGGTTGAAGTTTGCATCGTTGGAATGCAACGAAAATTCTTTCCATTAGTATCCAAAATTATATTTTGCAAAATTTCGGTGGTAGATCGCTGAATGAGAATCCTAAAAGATGTTTGCGTGATTTTCGCAGTCCAAAACTACCCAAGGAAATTCGGGAAATAGCAAAAAAATCAATTTCGTTGCATTCCAACGTTGCAAACTTCAACGTCATTTCTTTAAGTGTGTTTGTTTGTTTGGGTTTGATCGTTTGGGGCGTTGTACAGCGTGAACTGCGTGAACTGAGCCGCTATCCGGACGAATAACATACGCTCTTATTCGTCCGATAACCGGACGGCTTGTCAAAAGATGCCTAAAGGAATACCTTACACCGCCGCCATTTTATTTTGTTTAAAAAAGAAAAAAAATTAACACTTGAAAGTTGTAATACGATGATGTCAAAATTCTTAAATGATGCGATTATTTTATCACCTTTAAAAAAATGCATGAAAAATGTTTCCCCTTAAGAGTAGTCTCCGAGGCATTAAAATCGCGGTACCTTTTTTTTCTCTCCCAAGTGCGCCAATTTCTTCATCACTGCGAATAATTAAAAAGGTCATGGAACGACGGAACCGTTAAAGGCCTAGGCCACTCTAGAGGCCGAAAAAATAGGCTTTTTAGGAATTTTTTTTCCAGAAAAACTACAAAATAAATCGCCATTACAAAAAAGGGTATTTATCACACATATCAGTGACTGTATACAATAATTTTTTTGAAGCGATTAATTTCAAAATGGCGGCTGTGCAGCGTTTATCTCAAAACTCCATTTTTTAAGTTGGCCGGAAAAATAACTCAGACAATTTTCAACCGATTCACTTGAAATGTTGAATATATGTTGAAAAATACTTTGTCTATGGAAGTGCGTAGGATTTTTTTTATATTGCATAGTTCATCTGTTATTAACAATTAACTAACGATTTTTTAGGCAAATTTTTGGAAAGTGAAAAATTACCGTTAGATAATTGTTAATAACAAATTAACTATGCAATATAAAAAAAATCCTACGTACTTCCATAGACAATGTATTTTTCAAGTAATATTCAACATTGCAAGTGAGTCGGTTGAAAATCGTCTGAGTTATGTTTCCGGCCAACTTAAAAAATGCAGTTTTGAGATAAACGCTGCACAGCCGTCATTTTGAAATTAATCGCTAAAAAAATTATTGCATACAGTCACTGATATGTACGATAAACCCCCTTTTTGTAATCTCGATTTATTTTGTAGTTTTTCTGAAAAAAAGTCCCCAAAAAGCCTATTTTTTCGGCCTCTAGAGTGGCCTAACCCCTTAATTTTTTGCAAGGCGAGGCTCGTCTTTTGGAGTCTTGCCAAATGTGGTTTTTCAGCCTTTTTCGTCGTCGTATACGTACTTCTGTAGTAACCGGAAATAAGAGTGCAGGGCGAAGCAGGCCCCAAATATCTCTTCTATACAAACTGTTTGAGAGATAACGTATCGCATATCCTAGTATCGATATTGTCGATTTCGACGGTACAGGAGTTTCGACAAAGTCTGTTAACTCACCGAGAAACGTTACGAAACTCTTGTGTCTGACACGGGACGTATCGTCGTCGATGTTAGCACGAAGCGCAAGAGGCCCCGGCGACGACGTTTCCGACGTTGTTATGCAGCCCTTTTACGAGCTCGTGCTACGTCTACTCGTATGACTGCCGACACACACACACACAGATGCACACAACGCAAGCACACGTCGGAAAAGAACACCCTCAGAGAAAATATATTGATTATTTCCGCACACCGTCCACCCTCGCCGACTCTGCTATACGATTCTAAATGGAATGTTAACAGGTGTCTCACGCGATATTTTTTACCTCCTTGCTGAACGAGAAGTGTATATATATTTTTCACGAAAAATCGTTACAACTTCTCGGCACTGCTAGCCGCAACGTCGCTGACTAAATAATCCTCCGCAAGGTCCTTAAATAACTGACGAAATATCGTGGAAATATATATTTTTTCATTGTGTTCTCTGCGATTTTTTTTACAGTAAGACTGGACGATGCCGGAAGAGCAGAAATCTGGGGTCCCAGGGGCTGACGCAATGGCGGAAAATGGCACTAGCTCGCCCAGCAAGAGTCCAATAAACAAGGGAAAAAATACCGTTGCCAAGGTCACTCTACTCGACGGCACTGTCAAAGATTTTTCCATTGAAGTGAGTAGAGGAAAATTAATTTTTTTTTTCTTGAAAGGGACCGTAATAATGGAACGTTTTTTTCCTTCGATGGTTAAAATACGTTAAATGGTTAAAATACGTTTCCTTCGATGGTTAAAATACGTTTTTTTTCTTTCGATGGTTAAAATAACAGTCTGTTTTTTTAAATGTCAAATTAAGCGTTTATTTTAATTTTTTATAAATTTTTGTAACGGTTGAAAATGTCTTTAAAAAAGAGTCCTCACGGTGTGTCGCTTTTTACAAAATTTGTAATACGATTATTAATCAGTATGAAAGCCGTTACCTTGCTATGGATTTTTTTTTTCAAAAATTGACAAAATAGCGGCGGTTTGAAGAAAAATCTCGAATTTAGCCATTTTTCGAGTTTTTCGTTGACAAAATATGAAGATTAAGGGGCCAGTCCACTTTGGAGCCACGAAAAAAGGCTATTTTCGCGATTTTTTTGAGGATTTTATAAAATATATGAATATAAAAGTTGTTGGGCTTGATAAATAGTCTTGTAATACAATTTAAAAAAATTAATTCATTTTTGTTTATTTGTAAGTACAAAAACTAGTTTAACGTAACGCCTCAAGAATAGACGGGCTAGGTAGCTCCATCACAACTCGGCAACGGCTTGTCTGAAACAAAAAAAATGAAAGTCCATTAGATTCAGTATGACACCAGCTACGAAATGACCCTCGGATATAAAGTTTTATCAAAAAATAAAAAAATGGCAGATGAAAAACGAGAAAAGTAAAAAAACGCGTTTTTTTCGCAGTTTTTCGCAAATAAAGAGTAAAAATAAAAATTTTGAAACCATCGAGGGTCATCTTGTTGTGAATCACGTTTACAATATGTGGTTCAAATTTCAAGAGAATCGGTTTATTAGTTTTAGAGATACGATGGAGCTAGATTTTGAAAACGTTGTTTCGAGAAAAACGCGTTTGAAGTTTATACTATGAAAAACTCTTACCTAAACTCGATCGGGCAATTCCTGCACCGTACAAAATCCCTTCTGATTGCTCATCATCGTCGATTTCTTCAAGTCTTGCTTGCTTTCGATTTTTCCAAATTTTCAAAGTGGACTGGCCCTTTAAAAAAAGCTTCCATAGCATGATGAATGTTTTGTCAAAATTTGGGACGGATAACTTGAGAACTCTTCCTTTGAGAGTGTACACCGTCTTGAAAATATCGCAATGCCGGCGCGTAACGCGTACTTTTTTTTCCGTTCGCAGCGGAAAGCAAAGGGGCAAGAGCTTCTCGACAAAATATGCCAGAGTATGAATCTACTCGAGAAGGATTACTTCGGCCTTATCTACGAAGACAAACACGATCCGAGAAATTGGCTCGACCTCGATAGACGAATCGGAAAATTCGTCAAAAGTAAGTACACGCGATTTATTGTACCGTGACCCTCGCACGGTGTTTTGTGGGTATCTTTTTGTCACGCCAGTTTTCTCATTTCAGACGAACCATGGAAGTTCAACTTCGAGGTGAAGTTTTATCCTCCGGACCCGGCTCAATTGCAAGAAGACATAACGCGGTATCAGCTGTGCCTGCAAATAAGGAACGACATAATAACCGGCCGATTGCCCTGTTCGTTCGTCACCCATGCGCTTTTGGGCTCTTATCTCGTACAGTCCGAAGTCGGCGACTACGACGCCGACGAACACGGCAGAACTTATCTCAAGGATTTCAAATTCGCTCCCAACCAATCGCCCGAATTAGTCGAGAAGGTGATGGAACTTCACAAAACGCATAAGTGAGTAAGGGCCCGAACCCAGGAGGGACAACATCCGTTACATGTACCAGTCGAACGACGATCACGCAATTAAAATCCATTTCGGTCCATCTTTGTAAATGAGTGAACCTCGGCGATTCGTTACTTCCTCACTTTCTTTTCAATATACGCCTTTTCGGGCTTTCACGATTCGACGGTTTTGAGTTTTACCCTACTTGGCACTTACCTACGATTAAGGCGTTAGGCCACAGTAACGGGTATAAAATCTCTTGCGATTTTACAATTTTTTTCGTATAAAAAGTGATTCACTCATATAATGAATTACACATATATTTAGCATGAATATCAGCTGTTAGAATTTTTTTTTTTTTTTCGATGTACAAAATGGCCGACTACTAATATTTTCTTTTGTTATCTTTTTTTAGGCGCTCCACGGCGTGACATTTAGCATCCACAATTTTTTACCTGGAACAAAAAACAAAAATTCTCGTCAATCTACATTAGAATACCTAGGGAAGTACGTACGGAATTTAAATTTTTTTTTTTATTCAAAAGTCGTAGGTATTTGAACTTAAGGCGTTACCCCCACTTGTAGCGCAAAAAAAGGCCTTTTTCATGATTTTTTTTAAAGAAAACTACAAAACTTTTTTAATCGATCAAAATACCATCTTAAAGAACACATCTTGAAGAACTTTCAGTAATTTTTTTATTGAAAAATATTACATTGTTTAGTGGCAAATGGTCAATGAAATAATGTTTTTATATACACGGTTTGCGGTGACCAACATTGCGGCGAAGTGGATCATCTGAAAAAAAAATGCGGATGGATTTAGTCAAATATAAGTATAAACTAGTCTTTAATCGAAGGATTTTAAAAAATATTCATTTTTCACAAAATGGCGGACAGTCAAAGTTAATGGTGCGATTTTAACGAAAAAAACGGCCGTTTTTTGGCTATAAAACGGCCATTTTTTTCGAAAAAAAAATCGAGCGATTAAAGACTACATTTTTATGTATTAAATAAGCCTGCAAAATTTCAAGAAGATCGGTTCATTAGTGTTCGCGTAATCTTGATCACCGACTTCAGAAATGCCATTTTGAGAAAAACGCGTTTAACGTTTCAATTTTCGGTCGTTTACACAACGGATTCTTCTCTTTCAACGCTCATATCTCAGTCAATTTTGTTCGGATCGACTTGAAATTTTCAGGACATATTCTCAGATACGTATACTTCAAAAAAATGCAATAAAAAAAAATCGATTTTTTCAAAATCGCAAGTGGGGGTAACCCCTTAAGAAATGAATATTCAGTGAAATATTTCGTTATACCTGCTCATAAACTGCTCATAAAATGAAAAGTTTTCGATTAATCAGAAATTCCGCACGTACTTCTCTGCGAAATGCAATTAGGAACATAACTTTTAAATTTGAAGTAAATCGAGTGAAAATTGTTGAAGTTATTTATCACGCCAATTGGAAAAATGCTGTTTCGAGAAGTTCCGAGTAGTCGGCCATTTTGTACATTGAAAAAAAATATACATTATTTTTGTTTTTGTTAACCATTTTATCAGAATGCAGTGACAAAAATTGCTGACCATCGCTATGTCAGATATGAACCTTGTATCATAACTTTGTGGAGATGAAAGTTGGTCCAGCCATCAAATTCTAAGAAAGTCGTAGCACAAGAATGCAGTTTCTAAAAATTTTAATTCCTCACAAACCAAATCCTATCAACGAAATTTGATTTTGGCGTATATTGTATCGCACAGTCGATGTTTGGAGATGTTCGGAGACCTATAATTTAAAAAGTATTGCATTTTTTAAAAGTTACAGCGTAAAAAGATGTTTCTTTTCTGAAAATGCATACTCTCTTGAAAAACGACACTTTAAGGCATCCATAGGAAAAATGCTTCGCCGATTTTCACAAAATTCAATACGAATATGCTCTACTTAAGGGGTAAGGCCACAGTAGAATTTTCAAAAAATTATTTTTTTTCGCTGAAACGGTGCTTTATCATCGTAAGAATAAGTTACTATTCGATTTATAGCAAGAATTTTTCTTTTACACTGACTTTGAGCGTTTAACGTGAGCCCCCCTCTGGCACGGCCATAGAGTACCTAAAACTTTAAACGCGTTTTTCTCGAAACAGCTTTTTTCCAATTGGCGTGACAAATAACTTCAACAACTTTCACTCGATTTACTTCAATGTAAAAGTTACGTTCCTAATTTCATTTCGCAGAGAAGTACGTACGGAATTTCTGATTAATCGAAAACTTTTCATTTTATGAGCAATTTTATATGAAACTTTTCACTGAAAATTCATTCAAATACCTACAACTTTTGAATAAAAAAATATTTTTCAAATTCCGTACGTACTTCTCTAGGTATTCTAATGTAGATTGACGAGAATTTTTGTTTTTTGTTCTAGATAAAAAATTGTGGACGCTAAATGTCATTCCGCGGAATGCCTAAAAAAGAGATAACAAAAGAAAAAATTAGTAGTCGGTCATTTTGTACATCGAAAAAAAAATATATATTTTCTAACAGCTTGATATTCATACTAAATAGATGTGTAATTAATTTTATTAGTGAGTCACTTTTACATACGAAAAAAATTTGTTAAATTCGCACATGATTTTATACCCGTTACTGTGGCCTGAGGCCTTAACACCCCAGAGGGTTATCCACGGCCGATCGTTCCTAACGCACTACCGCATTGGTTTTCAAGGCGTCGCGATATACAGGGCGCGTCAAGGAGTCTTCTCATTTTAGACGCTAAAAAAGGCTATTTTCATCAATTTTTTGATAGGTTTATGCTATAGATATTGATATAAAAGTCGTTACACTTAATAAATACACTTTTGCAAATTATTCATTCAAGTCACTATTTATAGACGAAAATAGTAGTTAAAAAAATGTCCTAAAAAAAATTGTAGGTCTGCGCTGTTGATGAAATCTCGGAGATGGATCATCCGAAACAAAAAAATCAAACGGTTTTAGATTCAGTATGTAAATGGCTATAGTGCATATCATACGATTTTTGATACATGCAAAGATAACAAAATGGCGGACATTTTTCGAACAAACGAAAAAAAAACGTGTTTTTCATCGTTTTTGGCAAAAAAAATAGTAAATATCAAAATTTTAAAAAATTCTTGATTTGCGCTATAGCTATAGTTATAAAGAATGTGTGGTCAAAATTTCATAAGGATCGGTTCAGTACTTTCGAAGATTTCATCAACAAGCCGTCGAAAAACGTTTTTTCGAGAACGAAAAACACGTTTATAGTTTGTTTGGGTTACATAAATACATTAAAATTTTTTTTAAATGTATTTTGAAAGTGTATGTACATTAATGTATGTATGCAAGTGTATGTATATTATGTACATTTAATGTACATTAAAAATGTTTTCAAATGTATTTCGAAAGTGTATTTGTTAAGTGTAACAACGTTTATATCAATGTCTATAATATAAAGCTATCAAAAAAATTCATGAAAATAGCCTTTTTTAGCGTTTAAAGTGAGAAGACCCCTTAATATCGGTAAGATGTGACAGGCAGGCGCGATAATCTCCCTTTTCGCAGAAAGGGGGCGTTATAAAAAAAAAATTTGGGCACAGAGAAACTGTGGAAAACCTGTGTCGATACGGGTTCCTATATTTTACGGAGTTTCAGTTGTGTTTAAGGGGCTACACCTATCTAGAAGTCCGAAAAAAATGGCCACATTCCGATTTTTTTCTCTTGGAAACGGTCGGTGAAAAAGAAACCCATTTTTCTTTAAGGGGTGGGTAGGGGTTTCAGCGTGAAAAAAAAACACGTTTTTGCGAATTTTTTTAAGACCGCCGGAAACGCTTCCAATGAAAGAAGCGCTTCGGCAGTAAAATTATGAAAACCAGAGAATAAAGCACCAATAGATGCCTGCTCTGAACCACCTCTCTCTCTCTCTCTCTTTTTTACTTCTGAACAAAAAATTTTAATGTTATTACGTAACAGTTTATAGTTTTAAATATTGTGAAATAAAAAAAAATTAAAAAACCTCCTGTACAAACAAAATTGCCAATCGTCAATTTCCTGATGGAATTATTCTTCCGCGAACAGTGTTAAAAAACCGCACCACCCCTTATCAAGACTTCCAACACGGAGACGGACTGAAAGAGAAATTGTCGCATGTTTTCCAGGGGCCAAACGCCGTCCGAGGCGGAGCTGAACTACCTCGAGAACGCGAAGAAATTGGCGATGTACGGTGTGGACCTTCATCCGGCCAAGGATTCCGAGGGCGTCGACATAATGCTCGGCGTTTGTTCGTCCGGTTTGCTCGTTCATCGGGATCGTTTGCGAATAAATCGTTTCGCCTGGCCCAAGATTCTCAAGATATCGTACAAGAGGCACAATTTCTACATTAAAATACGGCCAGGCGAGTTCGAGCAGTTCGAGTCGACTATTGGCTTCAAGCTGGCGAATCACCGAGCGGCGAAAAAGTTGTGGAAAGTTTGCGTCGAGCATCACACTTTCTTCCGCCTCATGAGTCCCGAGCCCGTGAAAAAAGTCGGTCTTCTGCCACACTTGGGTTCCCGCTTCCGTTATTCCGGCAGAACTCATTACGAGACGAAAAAGACACCCATCGAGAGGCAACCGCCGCAATTCGAGAGATCTCTGAGCGGACGTCGTCTCACATCGCGAAGCATGGACGGTGAGCAAAAGAGACGCGGAAGGGCGTCTTCTTTTTTTTTTTTTTTTAATTAAAATCGAGATTCCTTCGTAGAACGAAAAGAAAATTAGTTCCTCCTGTCGTTCCCCGATTTATCCCCGGACGCGTGGTCTCACCGTGTAGCTTTAGGTGGCCCGAGACCGGTCGAAACTTACGGATCCGAGCCGAGCAAGCGACACACGATGAGCTACGAGCCCGCAATGATACCCGACATGGAGCACATCGACAACAAACCCAGCCCGATCAAGAAGCAAAAAGAAAAGGTGAGCAAATGTCAATTTGTATGATACACAATGAAAAAAGAAATGCTAAAGCCGCACGTCAGGTAACAACAATAATCATTCAAATCACTGAAAGGGTATTGGAATAATTGAGAAAACAGATATTAACCGTTGATGCTAGTGCATCGTTCAGCCTGGGCGAACGCGCCGTAGCGTGGATTAAAGTCGAGGGGGCTACGCGTCTCGCAAACGCGTCGGTTATGCGAATACATTCTATCGAATATTCCAAAGTAACGCTCGTTAAGGGAGACTTTGTCCTTGGAGTGCCATATTTCAGGTGTTTACATTTAATTTTTTTAAAAGGAAACGAGTAAAGCGTTTTGAGTGCGGTTTTTTTCTTGCTTTTATTCATGATATACAGATCGTTAAAACATTTTTTTTTTTTGAAAAAAAACCAAAATGGCGGCCGTTGCAGCTCCGCGAAAACAGGTCCTCAAATCGCGGGAGGTAAACGGCTGCCATCACTGCCCCCTCTTTGTTGATCTGAAACACAAATTCAAAGCATATTATCAATCTGTGACCCTTTGGTCATGGAATGACGGATGGGTTTTTCGTTTAGTACAAATTTCGGAAAATGGCGGCAATTTAAAAAAAATCGAATTTTCGCGTGTTTTTTCGCATAAAAAGATAAATAATAAATGCAAAAATGTATCTATCGAAAAAACGATCCGTCATTCCGTGAAGACATATTTTCCGAGTATGCTCTCCAAATTTCAGGTCGATATGTTAATTACAGCGGTCAGGAGAATGTCAGCCATTTTTAAAAACGTGTTTTCGAGAAAAACGCGTTTAAAGTTTTGTAATGTGCTTACACAAATGTGTTTATAATTACCGCTAATCGGCAATGCCTGGTCCATAGAGGCATCCCTCCTCTTCTTCTAGCTGCTCATGTTGAGACGCTAAAATCTTTTTGAAAATTTCAAGGACAAAGTCTCCCTTAATGTAATCCTATTGCCATGCTTCAATCCATAGGAGTTTCATAATTCTTGTTTGAACTTCACTAAATATATTAACGATCGTCTCTGTAAAGTTTCACGGTCGGTTGTCGACCTAATTACAGAGAAAAAAATATTAAAATTGCGCATTTTTGTGAAGGAATTCCGAGACGACATACAAAAACCCAATTTCCGGTCGCTACAAAAGTGTATATAATAGTGAGAATCCGTCAGATTCTTAAGAGGCCAGTCCACTTTGGAGCCACGAAAAAAGGCTATTTCTGCGATTTTTTTAGGTTTTCATAAAAGATATGAATATATTAGGTGCGCAACTAAGTTTCCGGGTTTTTCTGACCAATAAAAAATCGGAATTTTCAAGACAAGTACAAAAAAATGGTTCATTCGAAGTATTGTCCCTCGCTATTTACACATTTTTGCCATCTCTCTGGCAATACATAAATACCGCGATGAAAAAAGGCGCATCTTTGGACTGAAACCACTCGTCCAACCAATTTTGCACTGCATCGTAATTGGCCAAGTGTAGCCCACCCAAGCCATGCGCCATCGACCGGAACAAGTGATAGTCTGAAGTAGCCAGGTCTGGCGACTACGGCGGATGCGGTAGCAGATCCCATTTCAGTGTTTTTATGGTGTCCTGGACGATGGAACTGCGATGGCACGGAGCGTTGTCGTGCTGCAATATCACACGTTCGTGTCTCATGTCCCATTCTGGCCGTTTTTCGAGCAATGCGTGGTTCAAATTGATTAGTTGTTGTCGGTAGCGATGCCCATTGACAGTTTCGCCCGGTTTCAGCAGCTCATAGTACACGATTCCTTTCTGGTCCCACCAAACGCAGAGCATTGTCTTTTTTCCGAAGCGATTTGGCCGTGCCGTCGATGTTGACGCTTCGCCAAGTGAAAGCCACGATTTTCTGCGTTTGGGATTCTCAAAATAGATCCATTTTTCATCGCCAGTAACAATTCGATGCAGGTAACTCTTTCTGTTCTGCTGCAAAAGCAAAATTTCGGATGTGGCTCTTCTATTTCCCATTTGTCCCTCAGTCAACTCATGTGGCACCCACTTTCCTTCCTTATGGATTTTTCCCATGGCGTGCAAACGTTTCGAAATACATTGCCAAGTCACATTTAATGCCTCGGCAAGTTGATCTTCTGTTTGAGTGTCATCTTCATCCAATAACGCTTGCAGATCGGCGTCCGCAAATGTTTGCGGTCTTCCCGAGCGTTCCTTGTCCCCAGTCTCAAAATTGCCACTTCTGAACCGCTTGAACCAATCTTCACACGTTGTTTTTGACGGCATATGTTCGCCGTAGGCCTCCTCAAGCAACCGACGTGCTTCAGCTGCTGTTTTTTTAGGTTGAAGCAGAAAAGCAATGCTTCCCGCAAATCCTGTTTATTTGGCACAAACTTTGACATTTTCGAGGTTAGAAAAAAGGTCGTTGTGTTGCGATATTTGTTTATATTACGACTGGGTATTCTTGACAGATGTCCAAGCTATATAGACACCCAATTTCAGACCTGCATGCCGACTACATGTGTCGCTAGCGCCATCCATGTGTGAAACCCGGGAACTTAGTTGCGCACCTAGGAAAAATGGTGATAAAATTGATAAATAAAGTCTTGAAATACATTTAAAAAAATTTAATTCATTTCTATTCATTTTTAAGTACAAAAACTATAGTTTAACGTAACGCCTCAAAAATAGGTGGACTAGGTAGCTCCATTACAACTCGGCAAGGGCTTGTCTGAAACAAAAAATTCAAAGTCCATTAGATTCAGTATGACACCAGGTACAAAATGACCCTCGGATATAAAGCTTTATAAAAAAATAAAAACATTGCAGATGAAAAACGAAAAAAGTAAAAAAAAACGCGTTTTATGCAGTTTTTCGCAAAAAAAGAGTAAAAATAAAAATTTTAAAAGCATCGAGAGTCATCTTGTTGCGAATCGTGTTTACAATATGTGGTTCAAATTTCGAGAGAATCGGTTTATTAGTTTTAGAGATACGATGGAGCTAGATTTTGAAAACGTTGTTTCGAGAAAAACGCGTTTGAAGTTTATACTATGAAAAACAATGACCTAAACTCAATCGGCAATTCCTGCACCGTACAAATTCCCTTCTAATTGTTAATCATCGTCGATTTTTTCAAGTTTTGCTTGCTTTCGATTTTTTGAAATTTTCAAAGTAGACTGGCCCCTCAATCATTGCAGTTCAGTGAAAAACTGTAGAGGCGTACGGAGGATTTTTTTTCCGATGAAAATTAACAAAATCGTCGCCATTTCAAAATTAAGTGTCAAATTGGACCTTTTTTTGACAGTTTTTGGTTAAAAAGAATGTTGACATTTTCAAATAAAAAAAAAACGCTTCCGTACGACGTTAAGCAATGGCGTGAACAATGATGTGGCAAAATTTGAGACTTATAGCTTGAAAATTCTTCATTTAAAATCATCCACCGTTTTGAAAAACGACGCTTGAAGAAAAAACGCATCGTCCCGGCCAAGGCTCACGTAACTGGTCGAATCCCTTTTTCTAAGAACGGCTGCAACGACCGGAATTATTCGAATTTTGCGACCAAAATTTAACAGCATGTTTATGAAAGTTCATATTTTTGGATAATGCCAAAAAAAAACGATTTTCAAAGAAATTTACACTGGATTGGCCCCTTAAAAATGCTTCGTATTCCTCGGCCAAACATTTCATCGGCAGATACTTATGCGAATAATTTCCGGACTATCACGATCCAAATTCTTCTCAGTGCCTGAAGTAAAGCAGCCTGAATAATGTTTCCTTTGGAATGTTCGATACGCGGCTTTTTTCCTTGCGGCGGGTCAAAAAAGGGAAGCGCACTTTCTCCGAATTCGAGCGTTGAGCCCGTTCTGAGTGAGACATTGCGATATTGAAACACCAATTGGTACAGTCACTGGAGAAGAAAAAAGGGAATAAATGTTACGGCAATTCATAGTACACGAAAACACACACACACACACAGAAAAATCACTGTGCACCGTTGGCTCTGATTCGTGAACCTTTTGAGGTCTCTCGGATGAGGCGTGTTTAGAGAACAAATAATTGTGATATACGCGAGGGTTATCAACAATCGGACCTCAAAGGGTTGAAGCTGACGAACGACATGCTCTTATGCGTAGTGTGGCATGTCACTCATAGGTATATGCCCGAACTGATAGACATGTATGTGCAACGAATTACTCTTACATCAATTATCCAAATACATATAGTCGTCATTTTTATTGCTGGTAGTTTTCAGGATACTTGATTCAACTTATTTATTCCAGTGTGACGAATATACTGCAACGGTGCGTTTTATTTTACAAGCTTTCATTTAACTTGACTTTCTGTGAGATGCAAAATGGACAATCGATGTTTCACCCACTTCTCGACTACTTACAAAAAACATCCCCCAGGTGACACCCTTCGATTTTGTTGAAATTTGGATATGTTATTTATTGTCTGCGGAAAACGGTTTTAAGGGGTGAAACGACCTATTACTTTTTTTTGCAATGTCGCTAGTATATTTTTCATTGCTTCGGATTAGAAGAATTTTCGTTTGTGTTTCATTAAAATCGGTGAACTCCTTGTGTATTAAACTGCTATATTACCCCTAGAGATGCCTTTTTTCGAGGGGTGGTTTCACCCCTTAAAACCGTTTTTCCGCCGATAAAAAAAAATCGTATCGCTTACTTTTCGGTGCTTTATAACATATCTAAATTTCAACAAAACCGAAGGGTGTCACCTGAGGGATGTTCCTCGTTAGACTTCTGAAATTTTGCAAACATGCATCTAATAGGTGACAATGCATGATTCAAAGGGCGGGGTAAGGTTAATTCGGTGAAAGAGGCATGTTTTTAAGATTTTTTTTGGCGATACAGATAGTGTTAGTTTATTCAGTCAATTTCCATATAATAATGCAACATTTGAACAAGACTTTCCTAAATTTTCATTGCAAAATATTGAAAATTGAGCGAGTGAAAGTGAATCTCCGGAGGCGCCTCGAAAAAAAGTTGTTTTCCGGTGTACATCATAACTCGCAACAGAATCATCTGAAACAAAAAAAAATCAAAATGCATTTGTTAAAGGAGATGTATCTCGAGGTAACCACGGGAGGCTTTTTTTTTTGTTGATTTTTCAATTTTTCGTAGCACTTGGGACCCAAAAAACCGATTTTCGCTAAAAAAAATCGGCTAATTTGTTGTAAAATTAATAATTATTAAAATAAAAACAAAAAAACTCCCGACAATACCTGGTGAATTATTTGAAGAAGTACTGTGGAAAATTTCACAACGATTGGTCGAGTAGATTTTGAGTTATGGCGTACACGGACTTCAAACATGAGAAGTTTCAGAAAAAAACGCTTTAAAGTTTTGCACACTGAAAAATTCAAAATAAAACTCAATAATTTTCTTATACTCACACAAAGTCGTCGATGCCAGGTCCGTAGAGCAAAAAGCTTCCATCAAAATGAATAAGAGCATCTTTTTGCATTTGTCTACGCAAAACTCTTCTTTCTTTACTGTCGTGCGCCGCTTGCTCCTCTGCTTTATAAAAGCTATAAAAACCCGGCCTGGAGCAACGGACGCTCGAATACTCATAACTTTGTTAATTTTGCTTCGGTCGACGTGAAATTTTGACACAATATCCTTGAGATATTATGCATTCATTTAAAAAAATATAATAAAAATGTGATTACCTTACCCCTCCCCCTTAAAATAACAAAAAATTCATAGAATTTTCAACTTTTCATGCGAAGTTAGCGATATCTAATCATCCATATAAAATCTCACTAACACATGCACACAAATTCGTAGCCGACTGTATTTGTATGTGAAAATTTTATATGCAGCAATTAGTCGTAAGTTCAATCCCAATTACAGGCTTTGTTATTTTTTACAAGCACTCCATGTTCCTGACGTACAAACTCGTAAACTGGTAAACTACTAGTAACGACTCACTGGTCAAATCAATCGAAGACTAAAAAGTAGAAAATAATTTATATGTAAAAAAAATTATTAAAAAAACAAGCTTTTATTGAATGTACTAAAACGTAGAAAATATTTTTTTTACCAAGTCATCTATATGTGACTATAAATAAAAATTTGGGGCGCTCGAAAGTTAGACGTATAATCTTTAATTTACATAAATCCGTTAAGGCGGGATATACATTAAGACAGGAAAAAAATAAACAATATTGAGGGATTTTTTAAACTAAGAAATAATTATTCTACAATTATCAAACTTTAGGTATACTATAATAGTATATTTAAATATAGGAAACAATTTTTTTTAAATTAATTCATCATCTAAATAACGGAGCTGTGGTAGAGTGTTACAGCAAGGTCGCCGCGGAAGTTGCGAATCAGCGTGCAGTCTAGGTTCTCGTATATTTTGATTTGCAAAAAAGTTCAAACATTTTTTCAGTTGGACCATGTATAATTTCTATGTGACGGTAATTAAAATGAAGAAAATGCAAATTTAAGAAAAAAGCTTGGATTAACAAAAAAAAATCAACATTTCACGTAACATTTCTGTAAAATGTGGATTAAAAAAGTAGTTTTTTAGAAACATTGGGAAAATATTCTACATATATAGTTCTATCGTTTAATGAAAAGAAAAAGAAATCGATTTTTTGATCGTTGTAAATGTATTCCCGCCTTAAGGCGGGAGCCAGAATTAGAAGGTCCAAATAAAGCGTTTTTTCAGTAATTTTTGTAGACGGGAAAGAAACAAGTGAGCCCAGTAAATGTTGCGGGATCTTTTTATTTATATTCAAAGTGTATAAAAAAAATGTCAGCATGAAACAATAAATTTCTGCAGATTTATCAGCCTAATTCATGTGTGTCTTGCCACTGCAGTCCCCAATCGGCGGGAAAGATGCAGCTCGTAATTCTTTACTGAACCAAATAAACCAATAACATTTTCCATTGTCATATATTTTACTTCTGGGTGAAATAAGAAAAAGCTGAAAAAATCGTGAAATTATAAATTTTCTCAGGTTCGAAAAAAATGTGTGAAAAAAAAATACTTCAACGTGCTATAAAAATGATTTAAAAAGACTTTTGCAACGACTTCTTTAATTCACTTTGAAGAGATTTTTATACTGAGGAAAATAAACTTTGGTTTGATTCAACAGGTCGTTTAGTTTTTTTCGCTATCACGCCCGCCAAGTTGGAAAAAGCGTGCAAATGAAAACTGGTGAAAACGCGCTTCAAAATTTTCAATAGGAGAAAATATCAATATAAAATATTAATCGCTTCTCTGCTTTTGGCATTGCATCTTTGAAAATATTTACAATTGGCCTTTGTAACTTTGTAAATATATCCTTGGATAGTATATCTATCGATTTAAGCAATAAAATAGAAAAAAAAAACGATTTTTCAGCCCTTCTAATTCAGGGTCTCGCCTTAATATATCAACCGTATTTAATTTACTGTAAAATATCCTTAGATTTCGTAAATAAAAATCCGGGAACTGAGTATAACATGGGATAATAATTTCTCTAATTACTATTGTGCCAAATTAAACGGCTAAAGCAACTGAATTGATCAAATTAAACATTTAAAAAGTTGAGCCCCCCAAGCTTCTATTTATAGTCACATATAATCACATAT
This sequence comes from Ophion obscuratus, assembly GCA_964007375.1. Classification (NCBI taxonomy): domain Eukaryota; kingdom Metazoa; phylum Arthropoda; class Insecta; order Hymenoptera; family Ichneumonidae; genus Ophion; species Ophion obscuratus. Next base: position 17,812,291 of record OZ023320.1, read on the forward strand.
TGGTAAAAAAAATTATTTTCTACTTTTTAGTACCTCAAATAAAAGCTTGTTTTTTTTAAAATATTTTGCTTTAAATATAAATTATTTTCCAGTATTGTTTCCGTCGTCTTCAATTCGGAAGCTCCTGACTGCAGTTTTTTTTAGTTTTCGAATAATGTCCTTCGATAGAAATACACCTGTCGTATCAAAATTGGAAAGATTCTTCTCGATTCGTAGACGAGGCACAAACACATTTACGTTGGCTGCGCGACCCTGCAACTTTAGAACTTGCATGGATCTATACATTGAGGAAACTTGTTGGCGCGGGTCGTTATCGCTCCTTGATTTTTCTCCCTTCGTAACATCTCATACGTATATAATACACCCGGATATAATATATGTTAACAAAAAAAAAAAAGGAAACGAAAAAAGAAAAATGCGCAAAGACACAGACACGAAACATCACAAAATCATCCGTAACGCCCGAGTCTCATTTCACAATTATAACTAACCGTCACGTAACTAACACCGATAGCTGACTCGAAAAACAAGCGCTGGAACGACATCGGCTAGCAGTACCAGTAGCCTGGAAGGAGAGTATGACGCGGATCGTGTCCAAAAGGTATAGATAAAATGACGAAAAAGAAGAAATGAGTTTCACAAAAAAAAAAGAATCGTGTCATGCCCATCTCTATCTCATATCCACTACTATAACGCACTCTGTAGACATTTGAGATGTTTTTTTTTCAATATTATTATTCTTACGTCTCGTACCAATTTGGTGTAATATTGCTGTAGCTAAAAAAAAAAAAAAATAATGCTGCGATCTCGGAATAACTGCATGAATAACCGGAGGACATTTCGAAGATTGTCAACATACTCGCGCGATGCATGCCCGACAAAGCCTGTATTTATCGGTGTAAGATTGTTTTTAAGCTTAAACGTTACGTTGTCGCGCCAATTTTTCCTCGGACCGGATTTTATTTGTTCGCGTGTTTTTTTTTTCTTAATTCTTCTCCTTTCATACTGAATTGACAAATTTGTTTTTAGAAACCCGTCGGAGGGGTCGCCGTTCTTCCGACCGGTGGGCTCTCCAAAAAGAAGAAGGACAAGAACAACGAGAACGAGAAGGAGAATCACAACGATCTCAATAATACCGGTGTAGCGAACGACAACGCTGTCCTCGGCAACGTAGACGAAAATACAACGAACAAGAAGGCGCCAAAAATTGACGAATCACCCGAAAAGAAGGACAAAGAGAAGAAGGAAAAAGTGAAGGTACGCGCGCGACAAAGTAACAGTCGGGACACACCAAATTCGTCCAATCAAAAGCAAAATTATAACGAGTTGTTGCGAAAGTATAGACTAGCGTTGATTTCCCGTAGTTACATTGTAGATTGTCCACACCAGAATTGGCAAAATTGAATTTCTCAACTGTATTTGCAAGCCCGAGTGTCGATGCTTGAAATGGATTTCAAGCTGGAGCTCGCGCTCGAAAAGTACTCTTCAAAATCTTCAACCACTGTTTTTTTAAGGCCTTATATACACTTGTAGCGGACGAAGGGACGTGATTTTCTTCATTCTTTTTCGACGGGACAATAAATGTTTATTGAAAGACTGTGAACAACATCGATTAGTACATATTTTCATGTACTCGTACAATTTTTTATTATTGGCAAATATTTCACAATGGCGGAACTCCAGCTGTCTTCCAGGAGCGTCTTCTTTTGAGCGACAGTTGCGGTAGACATGATAACTCGAGAACAGTTCATCTGAAATCAGAATTTGAAAAAGATTTCATTAGTATATTGAATTAACTTGGGCCTGGACGAACGATTTGTAAAAAAATTGATTTAAAAAAAATGACGATAATTTTAATAAAAAAAATATTTTTTGAAGCGCTAAATTTTCGGTTTTTTTGTTCCATAATTTTTTTTTCAACAAAATTCAAAATCCTTCGTCCAGGCCCTGGCTATTATCATAATAAGCAAGTGGTATAAATTTGGTATGGATCGGATTAATAGTTTTTTAGTAATCGTCTCCACCGCAAAGGTAATTCTCAAAAAAGACGATTCTGTGATAATCACGTTTAAGGGGCCTCCACTTTGGAGCCACGAAAAAAGGCTATTTTCGCGATTTTTTTGAGGATTTTATAAAAGATATGAATATTAAAGTTTTTGGGCTTGATAAATAAAGTCTTGAAATACATAAAAAAAAATAATTCATTTTTATTCATTTTTAAGTACAAAAACTATAGTTTAACGTAACGCCTCAAAAATAGGTGGGCTTGGTAGCTCCACCACAACTCGGCAACGGCTTGTCTGAAACGAAAAAATCAAAGTCCATTAGATTCAGTATGACACCAGCTACAAAATGACCTTCGGATATCAAGTTTTATCAAAAAATAAAAAAATGCCAGATGAAAACCGAAAAAAGTAAACAAAACGCGTTTTCTTCGCAGTTTTTCGCAAAAAAGAGTAAAAATCAAAATTTTAAAACCATCGAGGGTCATCTTGTTGCGAATCATGTTTACAATATGTGGTTCAAATTTCAAGAGAATCGGTTTATTAGTTTTAGAGATACGATGGAGCGAGATTTTGAAAACGTTGTTTCGAGAAAAACGCGTTTGAAGTTTATACTATGAAAAACTCTTACCTAAACTCAAACGGCAATTCCTGCACCGTACAAAATCCCTTCTGATTGCTCATCATCGTCGATTTCTTTGAGTCTTGCTTGATTTCGATTTTATGAAATTTTCAAACTGGACTGGCCCCTTAAAGAATGCGCAATCACACATTTTTCCATTTTTCCGACCATCACAAGTATATACAAGGCCTTAAATAACTTCCAATGCATTGTTGCTCAAAGAATTTCCTCGCACTATTCGGAAATAGGACTTCATTGATAATACAATTGAAAAAAAAAAGACATCAACTTTGCAGATATCTGGGTGAGACAGCTTAGTACAATTTGCTCTAGAACGCGAAGAGTGTGTTTTCGTATTTCGCCCTAGCATGTACGAGTTATCGCATGTCTAGTTTTTATTTTTATTTTTTATTTACCATTCCCACGACAAAAAACAAAAAGAGTCCGGTCGGAGGTTTTCCGCTGTTCCGGAAGCGCGACAAGGATCAATCGAAGGACAAGAAGGAAAAGAAGAACAAGGAATTGGACGAATCAACGGAGAAGAGTGAGCCGGAGTCGACGATAATGGAGAAGCCGTTGCCTCAATTGGACAATGAGAAGCCTAATAAGAAAGCGGGCTCGCCGGATTCGCAAAAATTGCCGGGCTACACGAAGCCCTACGACTACGAGGAGACGGAATCTTCGCCAACGAGAAAGCCGTTCACCCCTCTCGGTTTCTCGTACGAGGATAGGCCGGCCTCACCGGGTATTCAGGATCAGCAATCGCCCACATCGGCCAGTAGAAAAGCGACGGGTGTCGCCTTCAATTATGCGCCTGGGGAGGACAAAAAAGTCGCCGAGTCCGCCGAAAAGCGCAAAACGAAAGAGCTCGCTCTGAACAACAAGGTGCCAGTTGGCTTGCGAACACCGGGCCTCAATTACGTCGAGTCGGCGGGACTGAAGGAAGCGCAGAAGGGAGCAAACGTGCCGAGTGAGCCCGACGATAAGAATGCCTCGATGGCTTTGATCGCGGGTGAAATATACGGCGAGAACGCGACGACGAGACCCGGTGTCGTTTTACCCGGCACTGCGGAGCCAAAGCCGTCCTATCGAGTTCTACCGTTGCCCGAGGGCTCACGCGTCATCGGCGGAATTATTTACACCCGAGAGGGCAAGCCCTTGGATCAAAATTCCCTCGGACCCGAAGGAAGTCTCGTGATCGAGGGCAAAATCTGCGGCAAGGACAAGAAAGCGTTGAAAAAAGGCGACTTTGGGCCCCACGGCGTTCACATAGTTCAGGGTATCGTAACCGGAAAGGATGGAAAAGGCCTGTATCAGGCTACACTCGGAACCGACGGTAATTCCATCAAAAACGGCATTCTTTACGGTCCAAACGGCGAAGCGCTCAATCAACGAGGTCTCGGCCCCGATCACGCGATCGTTCGCGACGGTAGAATCGTCGCGAAAAACGGCAAACCTCTGATTTTCGAAAAATTATCCATAGACGGAACGTACGTGAAGGACGGTTTGTTGTTCGCTCACGATGGCAAACCGTTGACTCAAGGATCCTACGGTACCGATGGTAATAACATTGTAGGCGGTGTCGTCTGCAACAACGCCGGCAAGCCCATCAATCAAATAGCCGTTTTACCCGACATGACGTACATATGCGACGGTCTGATATACGGACGTGACGGGCGACCTCTGTCCAGTGGCGATCTCGGGAGCGATGGCAATTACATAACCGAGGGTAAGGTGCACGGAAAAGACGGGAAACCAGTGAAAAGTGAGAGTTTCAGTTCGGACGGTTCCTTCATCAAGGATGGCATGGTTTACGGTAAAGACGGCAAGCTCCTCACTCAGGGCTCTCTGCTGCCGAACGGTTCACACGTCAAAGACGGAAAAATCGTCGGCAGAGACGGCAAAGTCGTTAAACACGCGTTCTACAAGACCGACGGTAGTTTCGTCCGAGAGGGCATAATTCACGGGCGAGACGGGCGTCCCCTGAGTCAAATACCTCTCATAGCGGACGGGAGTTTCATCAAGGAAGGCTCGATATACGACAGGAACGGTCGACCCCTCAATCAGAGCCTCTTCAAGCCCGATAACGTCGTCATTCGCGAAGGCGTCATCTACAATTCCGAGGGCAATCCTCTCTCCCGTGGATCCCTCGGTGGTGACGGTTTAACCATCAAAGATGGCGTCGTTCTCGGCAAAGACGGCAAACCCGCGAAACAAGAGTCCTTCGGTTCCAACGGGAATTACGTAAAGAAAGGCGTGATCCACGCGAAAAACGGAAAACCGCTTAATCAAGATTCCCTCGTGCCGGAGGGTGCGGCTATCAAGGACGGCAGAGTTTACAACAAGGATGGCAAACCGATGAAAGCTTCATACTTCAAAACTGATGGTAGTTACGTCAAGGACGGCCAAGTTTATGGCAAAGACGGGCGGCCCTTGAATCTGAGTTCTTCACTACCGGAGGACAGTTTTATCATGAACGGCGTTATATTCGAGGGCTCGGGTAAGCCATTGGAGAAAGATGTCTTTGGTTCGGATGGTTCCCACGTCGTGGCCGGTGTACTTCACGACAAAGACGGCAACGTCATAGCCGAGGGTGTCTTCGGTCCTGACGGGAATAAAATCAAGGATGGTCTGATAGTCGGGAGAGACGGGAAATTGTTGACCCAGGACGACAAGGGTCCGGACAATATAGCGATCAAGGACGGCAGGATCGTCGATGAGAAAGAAATACCGAAGAATCAGGGATCTCTTTTACCCGATGGTTCCTATATTCGGAACGGTATCGTTTACGGCAGAGACGAGCGACCCCTGAAACAAGGCGCCTTCCGAACTGACGGTACTTACGTCCGAGACGGTCTTGTATACGGCTGGGGTGGACAACTCTTGAACGTCGGCACGGAATTGCCGAAGGACACGTACGTCGAGGAAGGCCGCTTGTACGGCAAAGACGGCAAGCCACTGAATCACAGTTCTTTCGGCTCCGACGGTGGCTTCGTTCAGAATGGCTTCATTTACGCGAAAGACATGAAAGCCCTGTCGCGCGGCAGCTTCGGCAACGACGGTAGTTACATCCACGAGGGCTCGATCTTCGCACCCGATGGTAAACCCCTCAATAACAAGAAACGCACAACTATTACCATCTCGTTCGTACGTTACGGCCTGATATGCGACGAAAACGGCAAACCCGTGGAGTCCGGAGCGTTCGACAGCTCCGGCAGTGTCATCAAGAACGGAAGGATCTACGATTCCAGCGGCAAGCCACTGAATCTTCATTCGTTCGGTGACAATCTTTCCGTGAAGGATGGTCTCGTTCGTGGCGCGAACGTGAAACCCTTGAATGTGGGAAATTTGAGCCCGGAAAGGTCGTACGTCAAAGGCGGAAGGGTCTTCGGTCCCGATGGGAAATTACTCACCCAGGAGGCTTTCGGTCCCGAGGGACTGAGAGTTGTCGACGGTGTCGTCGTTGATGATTTGGGCAATCCGGTGAAAAAAGCCGCCTTCGACAACGATGGCAATATCGTGAAGGAAGGCGTCGTTTGCGCCGGTAATGGACGACCACTCGACAAATATTATACGATTGTAACGATAACTTGCGTGAAGAGAGGTCTCATATGCGACAAATCCGGCAAACCAATCGCCCAAGCTCCCTTCAGCGACGATGGAAGCTTCGTCAAGAACGGCAAGATTTATGAGAAAAATGGCAAACTGTCGAATCAAGAGATCTTTGGCGAGGACGAAAGCTTCGTCAAGGACGGTGTTATCTACGCGAAAAACGGACAACCCATGGATCGCGATGAAGTCACGCAAGAATTTATCGCTACGCCGAAAAATGTCGGTACGAAGACGAAAAAGAACGCTGTAGTGGCGAACACACCGACCATCGTTAAAACTACCACGAAGCAATCCGTAGTCAAGGATCAGGAAGGACTTGTACAAAATATCGAGGAAAAAGTTGAAGATCTCACGCCTGGCGGTACTGGACAAGTTGTCGTCTCGACTCAAGTCAATAAGGCAAGGCAATATGATAAGTTCAGTGGGACATGAGGCTGATCGTGAATCGAGGCTAACGAAGCTTTCAATTTTCCAACTGAGAACTTCTTTTCGCTAGTCGCGAAGCGAAAGGGGATCATTGAATGCTCGTTGAAACGAATTCTCAATCAGTCTCTGAACTCACCGTGTGGTTCAAGGGGGGAGATACCTCTGGGTGAGGAAAAACATCGCTGATTTTCGGGTTTTCGTTTTTAAGGAGTTATGTACAGTCAGGAAGCACAAAAATATCGATTTTTCAAGAATTTTTCTTGAGAAGACCTTTAACGGCGGGGTAAAGTTAATTCGGCGAAAAAAGGCATGTTTTTAAGATTTTTTTTTTGGCGTAACGAATAGTGTTCGTTTATTGAAAAATTTACATATAATAAAGTAACATTTGAACATCATTCTCCTAAATTTGCATTGCAAAATATTCAAAATTGAGCGAGTGAAAATTAAACCCCGGAGGCGCCTCGAAAAAAAGTTGGTTTGCGGTGTGCACCATAACTCGCAACAGAATCATTTGAAACAAAAAAATCAAAATGCATTTGTTAAAGGAGATGTTTCTCGAGGTAATGACGGGAGGATTTTTTTTTTTTTCGATTTTTCGATTTTTCGTAGCACTTGGGAGCCAAAAACCCGATTTTCGCTAAAAAAAATCGGCTAATTTGTTGTTGAAAAATTAGTAGTTATTAAAAAAAACAAAAAAGCTCTCGACAATACCTGGTGAATTATGTGAAGAAGTACTGTGCAAAATTTCAAAGCGATTGGTCCAGCAGATTTTGAGTTATCGTGCACATGGACTTCAAATATGACAAGTCTCAGAAAAACGGTTTGAAAACGCAGAAGAGAAGAGAACGGCATGGAGCAATAGACGCTCAAATACTCATAACTTCGTCAATTTTACTCCGATCGACTTGAAATTTTAACACAATATTCTTGATATATTATGCATTCATTTAAAAAAAATTTTTAAAATGAAAAAAAATTTTTTAATACTTTACCCCGCCCTTAACGGGGTCGTCTAGTGCGAAGGCCGTTTTTTAATGCTTTTTTGGGGATTTATTTTTGACAAGCCATTAAAATAAAATAATTTCTAAATTGTATATCATTTTTATTAACATTTAAACAAACTTTGTGCATTTTTTTGAAGTCATTATATAGAATATAGTCGGAGATACACCGCCCAACAGGTACACATATATAAAAAGAGGTGCTCTGCTTATCTGAAATAAAAAAACCAAACGCAATTTTAATCGTGAGACTTGAGGCTCTACATGGAACTAAAATAAAGTTAGAATTCCAAAAAAATAATTTCTTTACGCTTTAGAAAAAAAAATCAATTTTTCGTTTTTTTTTTGGGGTCTATATAGCTGATAAAACGAAAACTAAGGAAGCAATCTCAATTATTTTAGTTCAACTTGTAGTTATATATGTACTAAAGATGCTGTATAAATTTGAGCAGAATCAATCAAATAGTTTTTGAGATATCATGGCAGCAGTTCGAAAAAATCGTGTTTTGAGAAAAACGCGTTTGAAAGTTGTTGTATATAATACATAGTAAAAAAATGGTCTCACCATCAATCTGCTATGCCTGGACCATACAGTACACCTTCCTCTTCTTCAAAGAAGTCATGCAAGGCCGTTTTCTCTTCTTTTGATCTGACACACTAGACGAACCCCTTAAATCTATTGACGTAAAAATTTGTACACATATTATGGTAACTTTTAACTGTATTTTAACATTTTTTATTCGTAAAAATAAGCATTTTGAAAGCTGCTGTAGCTGATCTCCGGGAGCACCTCTAAAAAAAAGGCGTCTTGCGTGAGCACGATATCTCTGGATTGGATCATTTAGAATGAAAAAAAAAAAAAAAAAAAAACCGAAAATATTTCGTTAATACATTAATTATCTTGATTATCTTTGTAATTGATCGAAGAAATAAGCAAAATAATAATTTTATCTTGTAATAGGATTATCTTGTAATTGATCGAAGAAATGAGTAAAATAATAATTTTTGACAAAATGGCGGCTTCTCAACAAAAAAAATCGATTTTTGACAAAAATGTATGCCTCAAATTGTTTATAAAATGGAAAATATTTATCGGTGAGAAAAAACCTTCGATTAATTACTTATAAATATACTCGAAAAGGTTCTGTTAAAATTTGAGACTAATCGATTCAGCCGTTTCCGAGAAATCTTGCTCACCGACTTTAAAAACACAGTTTTGAAAAAAAGGCGTTTAAACATTCAAAAACACTTTCGAACGCTCTGACACGTCATTATAAATGTGCGTCTAACGTCGAGAATATTCACCGGATTGACAAGAAATTTTCTGTGTGTGTACTTAAATATATGTACATTACGAAAATAAAATTTAAAAAAAAATCGATTTTTCGGAAATGTTAGCTGTACTTAACCCCTTAAAGGGAAGATTTCTTCACCATTTTTTAGACTTCGGGTATGTTTCATTACTACTTTTGGCTGTTACGTGGTATTTTTTAATTCATCTTTAAAAATGGCGGAGGTATGGCTCGGTCTTCTAAACGGGTTGCGGCGGATGTTGTCAGACGGCGTGACACGTAGCGCCGACGGGATTAATCTGAAAAGAAATCCAACGAGAATTTTTCATTCATCACACTCATACGCAGAATATGAACCAAAAAAAGTGAGAAATGTTGAAAATCGTAAAATGATACGCTTTAAAACAAAAAAAATTGATTTTTCCGAAGAGAATGGCTACGTTTTGCAATAAAAAATGCTTTTTTTTTTTTCATTTTCATAAAAATTTAGGGTCATGTTTTAGACAATGAGGTTAGTAAGATTAATACCAAATATCATCAGAATCGGTCGATTAGTTTTTCAGCTATACGTCACGGCAGTTTTGAAAATACAGTTTAGAAGACCGTGCCATGGCTCCGCCGTTTCTAACGATTGAGACAAAATTAAAAATACCATGTACCAGTCAAAAGTATTTAAAAAAAACATACTCCAATCTTAAAAATAACGGAGAAATCTTTCCTTTTAAAAACAAATAATGAAAATCAGCTAATTTTGTTTCCTCGCCTAAAGGTATCTCCCCCCTTAAGGAAGGCCGAGTGTTTCACCGATCGACGTTAATGTGTACTGACTTTTTGGACGGAGATGCGCCCAATGAATGTTCAACGTCGAAGTTTCAGTAAATTCGACTACACGGGTTTTGGAAAGAAAAAAAAATTACTACAGTTTCTTATGAAAACCGGCTGATTGAGCTGGAGTTAGATTACCAATGATTTCGCTTAGTATGTCAGCAAGAGATATTAACTTCGGCTCAACGATTTTTCATAAGTTTCTAATGCTGCATTACTTAGCCCTTAATGTTTATTTCGAAATCGATGCAGTGATATTTAGGGAAACTCAGCCTATTTTTTCATTGGGCGTATCTAAAAACGTTAAAAAGCATGTCCCTCGCGGTATGCCTTTTGCGAAAGGCCGTATTTTGTGGGGGCATAAGGAGGGCCCTTGCAAATCATTGGTAAATTACAGTGGCGCTTAAGGGGTCTTCTCACTTGACACGCCTAACAAAAAGCTATTTTCTATTGCTTGAAAAAGGCTATTAATATTGCTTAAAAAGCGGTTTTTCACAAATTTTGAGGTATTCAGGGCCGGATTTGATTCAAAATATTTCAGGAGCTAATAAAGATGTGTACCAGATTTAAACATTTTTATGCTTTCTCTGAAAAGTCGCGGCTGGGAAAATTCTTCCGCTAGTTACATTTTTCTAAGTTTGATCATTAATATTTTCTTTGAGGGGGTGTACCAGTCAACGCTGAAAATTTGGGTGATTTTCGAGAATTTTTTGGAAGAAAAGTACTCAATTGAATGTTTCGGAAAATTAAGAATATATTTGGCTATATTTGACCTATATTACATAATTTTTTCACAGAAAAATATTGAGATCCAAGCGACTTATGTGCTGCCTTCGGAGGTGCCAAAAAAAAAGTTCCTCCACTGCTGACACGATTCCGGCCGATTGAGTAGCTCAAACCGAAAAAGAAAAAAATGTCGTAAACTGGAAGGCATTTCCTGAATAATGACGTAGGATTTTCGAAAAATATCAAAATTTGACAAAATGGCGGAAATGAAAAAAAGTATGTTTTCTTGTCTATAAAATGGTCGTTTTTTTCAATGTCAAATCGTCAATTTTCACCCAATTAAAAATATCCTACGTCATTGTAGAGTAAATATATTCAAGAGTATACAGTTCAAATTTCAAAGTCAATCGGATAATTGCTCTTTGAGTTACAATGTTAGCAAATTTGAAAAATCTCATTTCGAGAAAAAACGCGTTTAAAGATTTAAGGAGCCAGTCCACTTTGGAGCCACGAAAAAGGCTATTTTCGCGATTTTTTGAGGATATTAAAGAAGATATGAATATAAAAGTTGTTGGGCTTGATAAATAAAGTATTGGAATACATAAAAAAAATTTATTCATTTTTATTCATTTTTAAGTAGAAAAACTATAGTTTAACGTAACGCCTCAAAAATAGGTGGGCTAGGTAGCTCCATCACAACTCGGCAACGGCTTGTCTGAAACAAAAAAATTGAAATTCCATTAGATTCAGTATGATACCAGCTACAAAATAACCCTCGGATATAAAGTTTTATCAAAAAAAAAAAAAAAATGGCAGATGAAAAACGAAAAAAGTGAGAAAACGCGCTTTTTCGCAGTTTTGCGCAAAAAAAAAGAGTAAAAATAAAAAATTTTAAACCATCGAGGGTCATCTTGTTGCGAATCATGTTTACAATATGTGGTTTAAATTTCAAGAGAATCGGTTAATTAGTTTTAGAGATACGATGGAGCTAGATTTTGAAAACGTTGTTTCGAGAAAAACGCGTTTGAAGTTTATACTATGAAAAACTCTTACCTAAACTCAATCGGCAACTCCTGCACCGTACAAAATCCCTTCTGATTGCTCATCATCGTCGATTTCTTCAAGTCTTGCTGCTTTCGATTGTTTGAAATTTTCAAAGTGGACTGGCCCCTTAACTATCGATTTTTGCAAGATAAAATGATATTGATATAAATGATAATGATATTCTTGAAAATATAAACTGTCGAAAAAGGCAACAAAAAAAACGATCTTTTGAAAGTTTCACACTGGTATAGCCTATTAAACATTCGGCGACCTTCTGTTTTTATTGTCATTACGGAATCTTTAGATTTTTTACACGCGTGAGCAGTTTATATCAGGGGTCTAGAGTTACTTAGTGAATGAATTATTAGATGAAAATATGGCCAGCGTGTCATCTCCATAAAGCGCTGTACAAATAAGACGTCATTTAGGGTCGTAATTGTTCGTTAAAAGTTCGAAAAATTGGCTTGAAGTTCTACCAGCGTACCGGCATGTATTTTTTACTTGATTATGGACGAAAATTCGTTAATTATTAAATAGTCGGGTTCGTGAAAGGAATACCTTAACATTCATCGGTAAAACACTGACCCCTTTTTGGACTTAAACGGAGCGCACCCTGTTGCGATCGATGCAACGAGCACTAATAACACTCGCAGGTAAAGTCTTTCGACTAACAAACAAACCTGAACAAGTTCACGGGATTCCCCTCCAACTCAGCATGTCTGCGATTTTATCATCTACTTCTGGTTTTCGCCGGAAGTGGCCCATGAAATTCTTCGTCCGTCTGCCTGTTTGTCTGTATCGCTCCCTCTCTTTCTCTCTCTACCTCTCTGCCTCTCTCTTTTCTTTTGATAATTGCGAGTGCTCGTGATATTTTTCTTGTCGTAGGATAAACATTTCGTAGGATCGTTTAATATTTGCGCATTAGTGACAATGGTAGTTACATCGTATGTACGTAGGCAGAAGCAACGGAAGACAGTAGAACCCCTTACATGACGGCCACCGCCGTAACGACCCGCACAGCCACGATGCACGAGGACCTCGAAAAGAATCAGAAGACGAGCCAGGTTTGTGCCAATTTCCTTCTTTCGTTGGATTTAACTTAAAATAAAAACGCAATTTTTCGGCAACATGAGCTTGCAAGGGGTCGCAAGCATTTTTAACTTTTTGCTCGTTTCTGTTTGTTTGATCGGAAGTATTTATTTATTATTCTGGAATATAATTTAGGTCGAGGAAAAAACCGTAGCTCACACGACGGCAACTAGCGCTACGAGGCAAGAGCAACGAGTCGTAACTCAGGAAGTTCGGACCACGAGTCACGTATTATCCGGCGAACAGGTATGGGTGAAATTTTCTTTTCAGCCTGATTGTTGTTATTGTTGCTAGTATTATCATTGTTATTATTTTGTACGTGTAATTACATAGTTTTTTTATATTACTCATTGGGCACAAAGTCGCAGCTATAATCGAAGTAATTAAGGGGCTGGGCTACTGTGACGACCCGAAAATCAGAATAAAAAAAAATATTTTAAAAGAATAAGGATGATGAAAAATCGGTTAAACATTTATTTGTATGTACATTAATAAGTTTGGGTACCAATTAAATTTTAATTCCAGTTAAAAAGATTAATAATTGAAGAAGTTATAAACAATCTCATGAAGGATCTTTGAACGTGAGAGGCTCAACGGTGTACTTGATTTTCACCACCCGGTTGATCTGTAACAGAAAAAAAAAGTTGAAAAAAAATTAAAATAGATAATATTGGCTAAGACTTGACCGAGTGTGTTTTTGTCATCGTGTTTCGATCAGAGTTGGGCGTAATTCTATTTACAAATACGAATACGAATTTATTCAAATCGTGATTTTCATGTGAATTTAAATACAAATTTATTCATACTTCACTTATTTGTATTCACATGCATGCGTACAAATACAATTGTATTCACAAATATTCTGAAAATACAAGAAAATTCACAGAAAAATTGTGAATATTCACAAAAAATGTGAATATTTACAAAAAATCCTGTGAATTAAAAAAAAATCACATTAACATCTGTGAATGCAAATATATTCACAAAAAATTGTAAATACAAAAATATTTACAAAATGAGATGTGAATTTTTTCGTATTTAAGACAAATTAAAATCAAATTCACAATGATTAGATAAAAATTTACACCAAAAGTGAGTTGTTACGTATTTTGGGAGAAAACATTTCGTCGAGGTAAATAAATTTTTGCAAAAAAAGTTGTGAGTTCCAAATATTACATTATAAATACGAAAAAATTCATAAAATAAGTTGTCAATTTCCTCAAGTTGACGAAAATAAGGAAGGAAAGAAAAGCGTAAGAACTCATTTGTGGTGTAAATTTCAATATAATTGTCGTGAATTCGATTTTAATTTTCTTCGACTTGAGGAAATTCACAACGCAATTTGTGAATTTTTTCATATTTATAATGTAATATTTGAAACTCACAACTTTTTTTGCAAAAATTTCGTTGCCTCGACGCAATGTTTTCTCTCAAAATACTTTTGGTGTAAATTTTAATCTAATCATTGTGAATTTGATTTTAATTTGTCTTAAAATTCGAAAAAATTCACAACTTATTTTGTGAATTTTTTTGTATTCACAATTTTTTGTGAATACATTTCCATTCACAGATTTTGAGATGTGATTTTTTTTTTTAATTCACATGATTTTGTATAAATATTCACATTTTTTGTGAATATTCACATTTTTTTCTGTGAATTTATTTGTATGTTCAGAATATTTGTGAATACAATTGTATTTGTATTCGTATTTACAATAAGCGAAGCATGAATAAATTTGTATTTATATTCACATGAAAATCACGATGTGAATAAATTCGTATTCGTATTTATAAACAGAATTACGCCCAACTCTGGATTCGATCATCAAAAAAAAAGTTGAAATTTTTTATTTTTCGAGGAAAAATGAAGATGTTAATAACTAATGAAAAAAGGGGAATGCTTAAGATAAGTGACTTTTTCGAAAAATGAGCCACGATTTTTTTGTCGTTGCTATTTTCTCATTTATTTGGTTATAGATGATATTCAGTCGGGGGAAAGTGACAATTTTTTTTTAACAAATTTTTTACGAGAAAAAAATCGTTAAAAATCATTGCGAATTTTTCAAAAACCAAAACAAACCCGTTATCGGCGTCGAAATGTTCAAAAATGCCCTATTGTATCACGTATTTCCGCGAACTTCAAAGCCCCATAACTTTTTATGGGGGTGGGGGCTGAATTTGAGCTTCCCCCGACCGATCATCATGATTTATAACCCAATAAATGAGAAAATAGCAAAAAACATAATTTTAGGCTCATTTTTCGGAAAAGTCATTTATCTAAAGAATTACCAAAAGAAAATGTGAGAAGAAAAACGTTGGTCAAGTCTGAACTACTATTACACTGAATATGTGTACCGAATTTCAAGTAATTCCGTTCATTGGATGTTAATAAATCGTGCACACCGTTTTGAACAACACAGTTTTGAGAAAAACGCGTTCAAAATGTTGCAAGCAGTTCTATCGTTGTAATCATGAATTTACCTTCAATCTGCGATTCTCGCACCATACGTTGGATCTTCCTTTTCAATTTGAGGTGCCTCAACCGCCGAACGATTTTTTTTCATGTTCACAGTAACCTAACCCCCTAATTGAACATAATCCAACCATTTGAACGACGTTCGCCAGTCATACAGTCTGCTTATTGTACAGATTCGAAAAAAGCAATAACTGCTCGAATTACTATAATCACGGGTTACAATGCAACACCACGTTTCAAACTCATACGTACAAACGTTTTCGAAAAAAAAAAACATTACGAAAGGGTACATTATTTTGTGTAGTTTACTACGTCTTATGAAAAGTACAATTCTGCAAACTCTCAAAACGACGTATGACCGTTGCGCTAAAGTTGTACATACATTTCTCGAGTTCAGACAGTCTTTTTTGACGAAAGTGCAACAATAGAAAGCAAGAAACGTCGCGCAACGTTCATCAGAAGTTTTACATATGTTTTCACATTTCTATAATGGATGCACTGTCGTCGGCTCGTGCACTCATCATCACAGATAATGAAAAAAAAGAAAGAAAAAACATGGTTACAATATATTAAGGGACCAGTCCACTTTGGAGTCACGAAAAAGGCTATTTTCGCGATTTTTTAAAGGATTTAATAAAAGATGAATATAAAAGTTGTTGGGCTTGATAAATAAGTCTTGAAATACATTAAAGAAATTTAATTCATTTTTATTAATTTTTTAGTACAAAAACTATAGTTTAACGTAACGCCTCAAAAATAGGTGGGCTAGTTAGCTCCATCACAACTCGGCGACGGCTTGTCTGAAACAAAAAAATCAAAGTCCATTAGATTCAGTATGACACCAGCTACAAAATGACCCTCGGATATAAAGTTTTATCAAAAAATAAAAGAATGGCAGATGAAAAACGAAAAAAGTACAAAAAACGCGTTTTTTCGCAGCTTTTCGCAAAAAAAAAAGAGTAAAAATCAAAATTTCAAAACAATCGTGGGTCGTCTTGTTGCGAATCATGTTTACAGTATGTGGTTCAAATTTCAAAAGAATCGGTTTATTAGTTTTAGAGATACGATGGAGCTGGATTTTGAAAATGTTGTTTCGAGAAAAACCTAAACTCAATCGGCAATGCCTGCACTTATTTTGACACAATATTTCTGAATGTATGTACTTTCGAAAACGGTAAAAAATCGATTTTTTTGAAATTTTCAAAGTGGACTGGCACCTTAATTTACGCTCATCATCGAAATTCATCATTGACGTGATTAAGTCGCCTGAATGATTCGATTCTAACTTTCAACGGTGTCATCGCATTGGTTTTTTTTTTGTTTTTTTTTTTGTAAACCATTGATTCATGAATATCGCCGGCTTTTGGCTAACAATTTGCATGGCGTAGCTGTACTCGCGACGTCACAGTACATCCAGTTCGAGCAGCGGCGATTCGGGCACGCCGATTGACATCGACGAAGATCAGCAGGCTTTCTACAATCAGTATTATCAGGTAACTCCATTCGACACGGTTCACTTAACTTTTTAACGATGGGACATCGGGCAAACGTAAGAATATTAAAAAAAAAAGACAGAAAATAACTGTGAAATGACTGCATGTATATTCTAATATGTGTGCTTTCGCGTTACTGGTATCGTACACAAAATGTAATCCTAACTGAATTCGCAAATAACTGGGCAAATATTTATGCCGATTTACTTTGTAACAGCAACGGGCACGTTCGAACGACAAGCTTATTCATGATTGATTTCCGACATAGCTATAAAATGTCAGAGCCAACAAATATGAGACATGCACTGAACAGTTTTGGTAAATTAAATTTGCTCATTCACTGGTTTAAGGGGTCTTCTCACTTTAGACGCTAAAAAGGGCTATTTTCGTGAATTTTTTTATAGGTTCGTCTTATAGATATTGATATAAAAGTTGTTACGCTTAATAAATACACTTTCGAAATACATTTTTCTTAAATCATTTATTTAAGTCACTATTTATAGACGAAAATGGTAAAAAAAAATTGTAGTTCTGCGCTGTTGATGAAAACTCGGAGATGGATCATCTGAAACAAAAAAATCAAACAGTTTTAGATTCAGTATGTTAATGGCTATAGCGCATATCATACGATTTTTTATATATGCGAAAATAACAAAATGGCGGCCATTTTTCGAAAAAAAAGGTTTTTTTCACCGTTTTTTGCCAAAAATAGTGAATATCAAAATTTAAAAAAAAATCGTTGATATGTGCTATAGCTATACTTGTCAAGAGTGTGTGGTTGAAATTTTATAAAGATCGGTTCAGTAGCTTCGAAGATTTTATCAACAGGCCGTCGAACAACGTTTTTCCGAGAAAAACGCGTTTAAAGTTCGTTTAACTTACATAAATACATTAAGGGGTAAGGCCACTGTAACGGCCCAAAAAAAAAGGTTTTTTCACTAATTTTTTGCTCCCGAAATTGAAGGTATTTGAAAAAAAACTTTTAATGGTGTTATCGGGCATACATTAAACTTTATTATAAAATTTTTTTACAGTAAAAAAAAACAAAATGGCGGTTCCACAGCTATCTTCCCGGGACATGTTTTGCTTCCAGGGCTCCGCGGCACGCAGCACCACTGGTGCACTTTTGAATCTAGAACAAAAAAAAAAACCATTAATCTAGAGGGCTATAGCTAGAGAATGTCGATCGGATTTTAAAAAGTATCAATTTTTGTGGATTTGGCGTGCGTTTGAAAAAAAAAATTGATTTTTGACGAAAAAAACGGCAAGTTTTTTGTTAATAAAAAATCAATAAATAAAGTTCTTGAAAATTCCGATCGACATTCTCAAGATAATGTAAATGTTCACATCTGGTTAAAATTTAAAGTAAAAAAAATGAAAATTGTTCGAGTTATGCTGCGTGCCATTTTGAAAAACCATGTTTCGAGAAAAACGCGTTTAAAGTTTTGCGAATAGTTTGTTTGGGTTTGTTTGGGTTTGTTTGGGTCGCACAGGACCTTTTTTTCTTATTCTAGAGGGTTTAAACTATTTTTTAAGCCAATAAAAAAAATCGATTTTTCAAAAAATTTACAGTCGCCTTACCCCTTAAATTAAAAAAAATGTATTTCGAAAGCGTATTTATTAAATGTAACAACTTTTATATAAATATCTATAATATAATCCTATAAAAAAAATTCATGAAAATAGCGTTATTTAGCGTCTAAAGTAAGAAGACCTCTTAAGGAATCATCACGGTGTAACGGGTTGAAAAATAGTTGATTTTCGCAATTTATTTTTGGATGGTTAAAATACGCTATCAGTCTGATTTTTTACGTCCAATAAGAGCACTCATGAAGAACAGAAAATATATTTTTAAACGTTTGTTTATTTTTTACATTTTTTTAACGGTTGTAAATGTATTCGAAAAAAGGAGTCCTCACGATGTATTATCTGAAACAAATTTTTTTTAAACATTATTAATCAGTATGAAAGCCGCTATCTTGCTATGGAGGTTTTTTAAAAATCAAACTTGATAAAATGGCGGTGGTTTGAAAAAAAAAGTATCGAATTGAGCCTATTTTTGCGACAGTTTTTCGTTAAAAAATATGAAGATCTTAAAAAAAGCTTCCATAGCAAGATAAGAATGACGTGAAGAATGTTGTGTCATAATTTGAGAAGAAAGCTTGAAAACTGCTCCTTTGAGAGCGTAGACCGTCTTGAAAAACGACATTTCGAGAAGAACGTGTTTAAAGTATCGAGTGCGAAATTTTCATATAAATTGTCTGCTTACGTTTATGTAAGTACATCAACATCATGTTTATAAACGTCTATACTACGGATAATGCAAGAAAAAATCGATTTTTTGAAGTTTACACTGTGACGATCCCTTAAGGGAAGGGTAGGGGTTTCAGCGTGAAAAAAAAAACACTTTTTTGCGAATTTTTTTCATCTATATGGATAGAGTAAATTTATTGAAACCTTTTGTATATTGTTAAGTGTCATTCCAAGAACATTCCGTGAAATTTGTACGCGAAACTATCCACAAACAAGCCGGCGACAAAGCTTTTCCAAGAACGCGTTTGGAAAAACACGATTTACGGTATTCACTGTATCTCAGCTAGAAATTATCTGAAATCAAGTACCATTAAAATTTAGTCAACCGTATCATCAAATCCTCCTCCTAACGGTCTTTGATAATTTTTTTTTTTCATTTCTAAATTTTTGGTGGTCATGTAAAGTGAAAAGTGCTATTTTTCACGAAAAATTCTGCCATTTTGGGGGTGAAAAACCCTCTCAATGTAAAAAAATCTCAAACTAACCGTTGGGGGGAGGAATTTTATATGTAGAAAGGGTGTACCAAGTTTGAAATAAATCGGTCGTGTAGTTTTCAAATGGCAGTGAACACGGACTTTGAAAAAGTGGTTTCGAGAAAAAACGCGGCACCGGTTTGTTTGTGGATATTTTCGCGTACAAATTTCACGGAATGTTCTTGAAATGACACTTAACAATGTACAAAAGGTTTCAATAAATTTACTCTATCCATATAGATGAAAAGAAATTCGCAAAAAAGTGTTTTGTTTTTCACGCCGAAACCCCTACCCTCCCCTTAAATGGAGTATTTATTTTATTCACCGACGTGCAAATGCGACACAATAGTGCGTTAGGAAAGACTAGCTGTCGGTGGCACTCGAGGGGGTGACACGCCGTGAAAAAAATTAGTTAGAACATTTTTATATACTAATGTTGGAAAAAAAGGACCTAAATTTCTTTTATATATCACGCTGTAATGCATATAACGAACTGAAAATGGCCAAGTAAAAGGACGGGGCCGTCGAAGCTCAGAAAGGCATACAAAGGGGAACATTCGAAATAGAAGTATTTATTTTATTAGAGGCTCACAATGACTTCGTGGAATTATTACAAAGGTTTTTTTCGTTCGACAAGTGCCCGTAGCTGTTTTCGCGATGGACATGATCTGATGAATTGTTGTGATTATCCTGCGCAGGGAGAGACAGCTGGAATAGTCGCAACGGAAAAGCACCTCTACAGTGGTGAGCCGGCTAGTAACGTAACCGCCACGACAACGGTGCCTGTGGTCGCAACCGAGACGCGAAAAGTCGAATTGGAAAACGAGGACGGAAGTTACAGTGCGACAGGCGAAATCGTCAGTTCACAGACCATCTCCAGCAAGACCAGAACCGTCGAGACTATCACCGTAAATATATCAATATTCTCAGCTGATAAATATTCCCCTTGCAACACGTAACTCACGTAAAAATATATCTTCTTTCTTTTTTTTTCGCGCTTTCGCCTTTTCAGTACAAGACGGAACGAGACGGTGTAGTGGAGACGAGGGTAGAGCAAAAAATAACGATACAATCGGACGGTGATCCAATCGACCACGATCGCGCGCTAGCCGAGGCTATCCAGGAAGCAACGGCTATGAATCCTGATATGACGGTCGAGAAGATCGAGATACAGCAGCAAACGGCGCAGTAACGTTTCTCAGTAGATCCGGTCACCCGAAAACCGACTGAGCATTAAGGGTACCCTGATCTCGAATTTATTGCTACACAGTTACGCTATTCTCAACGCAAAAAAGAAGAAAAAAAAACTGACGAAAAAAGAAACGTGTTCTATCCTAACGGTCGGGCGAGCCAGGCAACGAATCAATATTGGCTGATTGAAGGAAGAAAATAAACACGAATGCTTGACGAGCAAGTTGCTTCAGAATTACGAGAAGACAAGAAAACACGAACCTCGTAGTCCGGCCTCACTGCAAATGAATTTTTTCACTTTCGATCGCGTACACGCGCTGTTCCGGATAAATTCAGACATTATATATATATATATACACAAACATATAGATATGCGAATATTAATAATTGCACGTATAAATACGCATTTATACGTTTATTACACGTACGTACGTCATACGTACGTAATTCCTACAAAACTTGATTTTCTTTTTGTTCGCACGAATCGAAGTACAGTTGATTGTCGTAGCATGGCCCAATTCGTGTTAGTTTTGTGATGTGCCGGATTCTCATTTTGAGCTTTCGATAGTTTCTTCAATTCAGACGACCTGTCATGCGTTTACAAACTCTTCACTTTCCGTCAATGTTACGTACAATGACAGACCTGTACAAGCGTTATTTTACTCGTCGTTTTTTTTTCCCGCAAGCCACTGAAAAATACGTCCAGCAATTATGCGCCAGAGATTCAGGTGTTGGCATCGGATTCATTGCTGACCTTGTTCCTTCAGACGTCACTAATGCCCAGCTTCTCGAACAATTTGGATTCGTTGGGGGTAAACTCGAGCAGATCTGTGTCATGGTGAATCAAGTAGCAACAATCGCATAACTCGCGACATGAATTTGCTTCGTTATCGAAAAAAAAAACGTCTTGCGTTGTAGAAATGCTCCAACGGGGAGAGATTACAGAAAAAACGCGATTCGACCAAGAACTGTCTGTGCTCAACTGTAACACAGTTAAGGTCTGTCATTGTACATAACATTTACGGAATGTGGAGAGTTTGTAAACGCATGGCAGGTCGTGTGAATTGAAGAAACTATCGAAAGTCCAAAATGAGAATCTGGTACGTCAAAAACTAACACAAATTGGGGCATCCTACGACGAACAACGGTACTTCGATTGGTGCGAGCGAAAAAATTCCATTAAACATTTAAGTATTTTTACTTTCGAACGAAAACAAAACAAAAACGATAAAAATATGAATTATATTATTCATCGATGCGAGAAAGTGAGTCAGAGCTGTCTGGATATAAGATATATTAATATATTATATATATAAATATATATATATATATAAATATATGAATATATGCGTATATATGTGATACAAAGCGTGAATTGTCAAAATCCTCACAGTGTGTGTCCCGGGAATGAAATAAATGGATTAAAAATTCGTTGGGTCGGATCGATCGATGCAGGCGAAGATTTTGCCATTTCAAGCAACGTATCGCAATTTTAATAATTATATTAATAGATTATTACCAAGGGCAGCAGATGCATTGGTCAGCGTATATGTCTAAATCTAGCTGTAGCTTGCGTAGTTTCTAGAAAGTATGCGTGCGAATGAGAAATATCGATGTTTATTTTATTTTACAATTGTACTTTCGTGAAAATATTTTTTCTTTTGCCTCGAGAAATATTGAACAACTTCACAAGAGTGGGCGTCGTTCGTATGGAAAACCACCAGACGTCGTACGAAACAACGAGTTTCAACAGTTGTCGCTAGAAATATTCACATCCCAAGTTTATCTTTTCGAATTATTGTTATTTTCAGTAATTCGTTTATGGGTAAACTACTTTCACACTTTATCGATGAACATTTTGTTCGTTGCTTTTTTTTCACTCGAGCGATGTTCAAATCAGATTCAAAACGGCCGAGAGCAAATTGAAACGAGTTTTAACGTGCACGGCAGGTCGCATTTCGGTGTTGCTGAAGACGAAGAAGAGCATCGTGTTGAAGTGGCGAATTTTTGTTGTCAAACAAACGTTTTAACTTTCCCATGAGTGTGGCTAATTAATTTACGGACACGCCAGACCCCGTTCATCTAGACTGTTTTGAAAGTATTTTCAATGGAAAATTGCCGGATCAGTGAACAATTATCTAAACGATAGATATGGTTTTTTCCCCGAGCCGACGAGATATCTTTTTTTCGCCAAGAGTCGAATTTCCAAGAAATTTCGAGAATTCACTGCCCATTCGGCTCTGTTCCGCGGGTAGCAATTCGGTCGCAGCTTTTTCAAGATTACGACAATTTTTTGTAACGCGTCGTGATTTTTTACCGATCGATACTGGTAAATGTTGAATATTGAAATATTTGTTTCAACTCGTAGTACAAATCGCTGCGTCATTGGGGCGAGCGTTCACTGAAAGTACGTTTCCGAAAACTAGGTTTTCCTCTGTGCAAGAGTTTATAAAAAAAGAACGATTAAATACGTCATTGGTCAAACTCCCAAAATCCGTATACCGAAAAATAATTTCCTCGTTAGATTCAAGCAATTGCATAGCTCGGACAGAGACAACTCGAAAAGACCATTTGAAAGTGACTTCGAGCGCGATTGCACGACGAGCTCATTATCTTCGTTGAATTTCATTCCGTCTGTCCGTTATTCGTTCGTATTCGTCCCGTCCCTCTGTCGATGTGAAAAAAATAGCACTTCACTGTAACTATAATCCGATGAAATATGCACCCCTTGTATTAAATGTGTCTCAACATTCCACGCTTGGATTGGGAAGAAACAACGGAAATGTACTCCCCATGTCGCGACACAGAACATACCCGGTCCCGATAAACATTATTTATTGCGATCTTTTCGTACACGATTTGAAACGTGATTTAACGGAGCGTCGGAAATCGGTGGAATCATCGATTGGAACTTTTTGTCACGCGATTGCACGAAAAACGAGAGAAACAGGCATCGATGCAAGAAGCAAAACAAAAAGAAAATAAGTAACGCGAGATAAGAGCACTTGGATACGTGCAGAAAAATGCGCGTACTTGTGTCGTCGAAAATCAGTTTAAAAAACTGTCGATTCTCCGATCTGATCAAATATTTTATGATACGACGAAGTGAGATATATCTTTGATTGAATATCTTGATTTGTGTACGCCCCACGGGCTTTCGACGTCGTATAATATATATATATATATATATATATATATATATATATATATATATTGTACTTTGGAAATGCGCCAACTCCAGCTACGAAATGTTTTTTTTTTCTTTCTTTTCTTTATGAAATTTATTAATTTCACGAGGCAGCGTACAAATATAGTTTTTAAGTTTGTATTGCGGGAAAACGTCTCGACGAAACATATTTAATAATATTGCCTCCCACATAAGAGTAATGGTGAAATAAAGCAACGTATGCATTTTTTTTTTTCGAAGAAAATATTGATAATAAAAAAAAGCTTAGCTTTTATAAGCATCTTTTTTCGCGTACACGTTCAAATAGTCGGAAAAACACTCGTGTCGCTTATTGTATTAAATTGTATCGAAGTTTTTTTTCCGACTCCAGCCGTTCCTCTCCAAAAGGGCCTCGGTGCCAATCTGCTGTTCAATTTTGTACCAGCGATCGCAGCAGCTGGTCCATAAAAATAGGTCGATCAATATTTGTCCTTTTTCTGTGAACGTAGTTAAGACTTTGGGACTCACTGGATTTCCAGGCAGGAAATACTTGATGCTGCGATCCGGCCGTGCCGGAACTCACGTTGAGGGTAAACTTTGGGCCTGGATGCTGTTGAATTATCGCACGCGACACCGATCTCTCGAAGGCTGGTGGTAGATTCAAAGAACCTGAGACAGAAATTCATACGCGTTTTTTATGTTCGCTTTGGAAAAAAAAGTGACAATGTCGAAAGCTCACTCGTTATGTCGTCGCTCAGAGTCATCTTGGTACGTCTTCGAGTCTGACGAAGCTGCTTTTCCTCCTTGAAATTCTTCATGAATTGACGAGAGACCTCGGTTATAAGCTTTCCATCTAAATTTACTGTGATAAAAACATCATTTGATTTATACTAAAAGCGTATTTCTGATTCGTTCGTTTTAATCGTTTTAAGGGGTAAGGCTGCTGTGGAAATTCCAAAAAATGGATCGTCGTTTGAGGCAACTCAAATTGAAGAGGAAAGTTTTTCAATTCACGTGGTGGGTTGGTAAAGTCATTTTCCACCCCTCCTACACTCCTTCCTTCCATACTCCTTCCTATACCAACATTTGGTGTGAAAATCTTAGATTGAAGGTAAACTTATGTTTACAACGATAGAACTGCTAGTAAAACGTTAAGGGGTGACGTGGGTTTGAAAATGATAAAAATCAAGTCAGGAACAAAAGAATGTCCCGGACATCGCAGCCGCAGCAGGATCTTTGCTTTATGGAGCTGGAATCGACAATTCTATGTAAGTGAAAACAAAAATTCTTCGTTTTATTTCTACTTAAGGGACCAGTCCACGTTGAAGATTTCAAAAGATCGAAAGCAAGCAAGACTTGAAGAAATCGACGATGATGAGCAATCAAAAGGGATTTTGTAGGGTGCAGAAATTGCCGATTGAGTTTAGGTAAGAGTTTTTCATAGTATAAACTTCAAACGCGTTTTTCTCGACACAACGTTTTCAAAATCTAGCTCCATCGTATCTCGAAAACTAATAAACCGATTCTCTTGAAATTTGAACCACATATTGTAAACATGATTCGTAACAAGATGAACCTCGATGGTTTTAAAATTTTGATTTTTACTCTTTTTTTTCGAAAAACTACGGAAAAAACGCGTTTTTTTACTTTTTTTCATTTTTCATCTGCCATTTTTTTTATTTTTTGACAAAACTTTATACCCGAGGGTCATTTTGTAGCTGGTGTCATACTGAATCTAATGGACTTTGATTTTTTTGTTTCAGACAAGCCGTTGCCGAGTTGTGATGGAGCTACCTAGCCCACCTATTTTTGAGGCGTTACGTTAAATTATAGTTTTTGTACTTAAAAATGAATAAAAATGAAGTAAATTTTTTTTAAATGTATTTCAAGACTTTATCAAGCCCAACAACTTTTATATTCATATCTTTTATAAAATCCTGAAAAAAGAATCGCGAAAATAGCCTTTTTTCGTGGCTCGAAAGTGGACTGGCCCCTTAAAACTTTAATCGAATTTTTCTCAAAACAGTATTTAAGAAGTCGGCGGACACGATTTCTCAAAAACTAATGCACCGATATTATTGAAACTTTGCGCAATTCTTCAACATAGCATTGACTAGTGATTGAACGAAGGTTTTTTTTTCGATTACAACTAATTTTACAAGGCTATACGTAGTGTAAATTGTACCAAAAATTGAACTTGTTTCAGACAACTCTACCAAAAATTCAAATTAACATTTTTTTTAATCCTTCGTTCCATCACGAGCTATACTTAACTACTAACAGAAAAAATGTGGTTTTTTAATTTCCGATAAAGCTGTCATTGGTTATCCTGACCACGACGACGACACTTTTTTAGGGGTTTTCGGAAACCAGGTCCTACCGGCGGAATTTCCCAAATTTTTGGATGAAATTTTTTTTAAATATTGTTGAAATGTTGCTCTTTTATGTGCTTAACGTTTTGAATAAAATAATTTATATATTATATTTTCTTTTAAATAGATAAAATATGCTTTATTGGCTTCGAAGCTTACGTAACCCCTTAAACGCGTTTTTCTCAAAACTATATTTTTTAAAACAGCGTACACGATTTCGTGAAATCTAATGAACGGATTGACTTGAAATTTGGTACACATATTCAGTGTCGTAGTAGTTTCTCTTGACCGTCTTGACCGTCGTTTTTCCTCTTAACTTTTTTTCAATTCGTTATTAACAATAATGTCATTTTTCCTCGAAAAATAATAAAAATCCATATTTTTTCGATGATCTAAACACGATAACGCACAAAAAGCTCGATCAAGTCTTAGCCAATATTATCTATTTTAAGAAGAAAAAAAATAGTAAAACTAGTAGAAATCTAATGAACGGATTGACTTGAAATATGGTACTTGGAATACATGAAATTTCACTGTTTAGTTTAGTTTAGTCTTGACCGACGTTTTTTTAAACGTTTTTTTTCTTCATTAGTTATTAACAATAATGATGTCATCATTTCCTAAAAAAATCGAAAACAAATTTCAAAATTGTTTTTTTTCGATAATTAAAACACGATAGCAAAACGAAGCTCGGTCAAGTCTTGGCAAGTGTTATCTATTTTAAGAACAAAACGAGTTTTTGTGGTTCAGATTAACCGGGTGGCTAAAATCAAGTACACAATTGAGCCACTCACGTTCAAAGGTCCTTCACGAGATTGTTTATAACTTCCTTAATTACTAATATTTTAAATGAAATTTGGTAAACAACTTTGTTAACCCATTAACGCCCAAGAACCGCGATTTTTTCCTTCATTTTCAAGCCAGATTTTTATTATTTAAAAAAAATCATAAAAAATGAAGAGATACGTTCCCTAGTATTTTCGAGGGTGCTCTTTCAGAATCTGGGATCAAAATCGGGTTTTGTCCATTAGGAAAAAAATATGGCGGCTTTTAAACAAAAAAAAACAGGAAAAATCGATGACACTTTTCTTTCAAAACATTTTTTCACCTCGAAGCCGTTGAAAAGTCCGGTTTTTTTTTCAACCATGGGTGCATAGAATAGTGACGATTGAACAATCAATTTTTTTAATTCGTCGTTGTCAACATTTTCATCCCCAAAATGGCGCTTTTCACCCCCTGAGTGACACGAAAAATTTCACGCTCGGTGTCCCAAATGAAAAGTAGTTGGATTTGGACGAAAATTGGTACTCGGAGGTTTTTGAGGTCGCTGATTACGAATCCGTTCTCAAAATTCCGAAATTCAAAATGGCCGATCCAATATGGCTGACACAAATGCAAAAGTTCATTTGAATTGGATAAAACGTGGCACTCGGGGGTTTTCGAGGTCGCTGATTATGATTCTGCTCTCAAAATTCCGAAATTAAAAATGGCGGATCCAATATGGCGGACACAAATGCAAAAGTTTATTTGAATTGGATAAAACATGGCACTCGGGGGTTTTCGAGATCGCTGATTATGATTCTGCTCTCAAAATTCCGAAATTAGAAATGGCGGATCCAATATGGCGGACACAAATGCAAAAGTTCATTTGAATTGGATAAAGCGTGGCACTCGGGGGTTTTCGAGGTCGCTGATTATGATTCTGCTCTCAAAATTCGAAAGCCTTTGGGTATTTAAATACCTGGTATTTTCAGGTATTTAAATACCCAAAGGCTTTCGAATCTATTTCGAGGCTATCTCTCATGTTTTATGATTTTTGTTTAAATAATAAAAATCTGGCTTGAAAATGAAGGAAAAAATCGCGATTCTTGGGCGTTAATGGGTTAATGTACATACAAATAAGTGTCCAAAGAATTTTTTAATTATCTTACCTATTGCTTCAAAATTCGTTCTT
Organism: Ophion obscuratus; assembly: GCA_964007375.1. Taxonomy (NCBI): domain Eukaryota; kingdom Metazoa; phylum Arthropoda; class Insecta; order Hymenoptera; family Ichneumonidae; genus Ophion; species Ophion obscuratus. Next base: position 17,840,369 of record OZ023320.1, read on the forward strand.
TTCAATACCCTGAATTTCGGGTCGTCACAGTAGCCTAACCCCTTAAGTATGTTTACGCATCTATTCCACAAGTTTAGTGTAATTTTTGGTGTCAGGATTTATCAGAGTTTATTGTTAGTCGGACGGAAAACTATCGTGTTTAAAATACGAGTTCGATGTTTCTTTTGCTAGAATACTTGGCGCAATTCTCGATAAAAATTATGAAGCTGAAAATAACGGTGGTAAAAGCCTGTAAACGTATACGAATAAATATGAAAAATAAAGGAGATTCAACAAAAAAATACTTACTCAGGGAATCACTGTTTGCAATCAAATTTTCCCTGTATCTATAAGCCCGAGTAACCGGATTATCCTGAAGATACAACTCCCTCAGCATTCTCATGCAGCTTACACTCTCAGTCAAATCTTCCATGTCCTTGATTTCATTTTCTCTGGCTTCCAGTATTTCCAAACTCACGATACGACTTATTGGTCGCAACGAATTCAATTGATTTCCTGTTACGTTCAGCACTTTCAGTCGACTCTACGATCGAAATTTTTGAAAATTGACAACATTTCTCGAAAGACCGAGTATTTTTGTCAGGACCATTGAGACAAATATTTGGGTACGTAACTTTTGTCGATTATTATTTTTTTTTAAATCAACTATCGCTGCTTACATTCAGTGTACGTTTTTTCGTCGATTAAGGGGGTTGTTTGAGTTACTGTGAAAATGGCGAACAGTAGTGAGGCAACTCCAATTGAAGAGGAAGGTCCAACATATGGTGCAGGGATCGCAGATTGAAGGTAAACTTCTTACAACGATAGAACTGCTAGTAAAACTTTAAGGGGCTATACCAGTGTGACACTTTCAAAAAATCGTTTTTTGTGACTTTTTCGACAATTTATACTTTCAAGAATATCCTGTAAAAATTTCAAGGCCGTATCTCTATCATTTTATCTTACAAAAATCGATAGTTAAATCTTTAAACGCGTTTTTCTCGAAACGAGATTTTTCAAATTTGCTGACAATGTAACTCAACGAGCAATTATCCGAATGACTTGAAATTTGAACTAAGAACTCTTGAATGTAATTACTCTGCAATGACGTAGGATATTTTTGATTGGATGAAAATTGACAATTTGGTATTGAAAAAACTTTTTTTCATAACTACGCAATTTTGTTAGATTTTGACGTTTTTCGAAAATCCTACGTCATAGTACAGGAAATACTTTCCAGTTTAACGACATTTTTTCCTTTTCCGGTTTCAGCTACTCAATCGGCCGGAATCATGTTAGCAGTGGAAGAACTTTTTTTTGGAGCCTCCGAAGGCACCGCGTAAGTCGCTTGGATCTGAATATTTTTCTATGAAAAAATTATGTAATGTAGGTCAAATATAGCCAAATATATTCTTAAGGGGCCAGTGCACTTTGAAAATTTCAAAAAATCGAAAGCAAGCAAGACTTGAAGAAATCGACGATGATGAGCAATCAGAAGGGATTTTGTACGGTGCAGTAATTGCCGATTGAGTTTAAGTAAGAGTTTTTCATAGTATAACCTTCAAACGCGTTTTCCTCGAAGCAACGTTTTCAAAATCTAGCTCCATCGTATCTCTAAAACTAATAAACCGATTCTCTTGAAATTTGAACCACATATTGTAAACATGATTCGCAACAAGATGATCCTCGATGGTTTTAAAATTTTCATTTTTACTCTTTTTTGCGAAAAACTGCGGAAAAAACGCGTTTTTTTTACTTTATTCGTTTTTCATCTGCCATTTTTTATTTTATGATAAAACTTTATATCCGAGGGTCATTTTGTAGCTGGTGTCATACTGAATCCAATGGACTTTGATTTTTTTGTTTCAGACCAGCCGTTGCCGAGTTGTGATGGAGCTAACCTAGCCCACCTATTTTTGAGGCGTTACGTTAAACTATAGTTTTTGTACTTAAGGGGTTACCCCCACTTGCGATTTTGAAAAAAACGATTTTTTTATTGCATTTTTTTTAAGTATAAGTATCTGAGAATATGTCCTGAAAATTTCAAGTCGATCCGAACAAAATTGACTGAGATATGAGCGTTGAAAGAGAAGAATCCGTTGTATAAACGACCGGAAATTGAAACTTTAAACGCGTTTTTCTCAAAATGGCATTTCTGAAGTCGGCGAGCAAGATTACTCGAACACTAATGAACCGATCTTCTTGAAATTTTGCAGGCTTATTTAATACATAAAAATGTAGTCTTTAATCGTTCGATTTTTTTTATCGAAAAAAATGGCCGTTTTATAGCCAAAAAACGGCGGTTTTTTTTCATTAAAATCGAACCATTAACTTTGACTGACCGCCATTTTGTGAAAAATGAATATTTTTTAAAATCCTTCGATTAAAGACTAGTTTATACTTATATTTGACTAAATCCATCCGCATTTTTTTCCAGATGATCCACTTCACCGCAATGTTGGTCACCGCAAACCGTGCATATAAAAACATTATTTCATTGACGGCCATTTGCCACTAAACAATGTAATATTTTTCAATACAAAAATTACTGAAAGTTCTTCAAGATGTGTTCTTTAAGATGAGATCGATTCTTTCAAGATGTGTTCTTTAAGATGAGATCGATGTGTTCTTTAAGATGAGATCGATTAAAAAAGTTTTGTAATTTTCTTTAAAAAAATTCATGAAAAAGGCCTTTTTTGCGCTACAAGTGGGGGTAACGCCTTAAAAATGAATAAAAATGAATTAAATTTTTTTAAATGTATTTTAAGACTTCATTTATCAAGCCCAACAACTTTTATATTCATATCTTTTATAAAATCCTTAAAAAAAATCGCTAAAACAGCCTTTTTTCGTGGCTCCGAAGTGAACTGGCCCCTTAATTTTCCGGAACATTTAATTGAGTACTTTTGTTTAAAAAAATTCCCGATAATCACCCAATTTTTCAGCGTTTACGCTGGTATAGCCCCTTAAACGCGTTTTTTTCGAAACTATGTGTTTCAAAACGGTGTACACGATTTCTCGAAGTCTGATGAACGGATTGACTTGAAATTCGGTATACATATTCAGTGTAGTAGTAGTCTTGACCCATGTTTTTCTTCTTGACTTTTTTTTTACATTAGTTATTAACAACAGTGTAATTTTTCTTCGAAAAATTTAAAAAATGGTCCTTTTTGATGATCCAAACACGATAACACAAAAAAGCTCCGTCAAGTCTTAGCAAATATTATCTTTTTAAAGAAAAAAAAAACTCGTTTTTCTATTTCAGATGAACCGGGTGGCCAACATCGAGTACACCGTTGAGCCATTCACATTCAAAGGTTCTTCGCTTATAACTGCTTTAATTGTTAATATTTTTCAATGAAATTTCGTACACATCGTTATCAAGGTATTTAAGTTGGTTATTTTTTTTTCAATTTATACAGTAAATTCTTTGTCATATACTAAATGCACCCTTTAAATTTTGAATCGATCGTCTACACCGTTTCTATAGAATTTCCATTTGAAAAAAACACTTTTACACATAGGAAGGGAGATACCTGGGGTCATCGCTAAATGGCATTATGACAATTTAGTCATCAGTGTCATAATGTACGAAGTGATTTGACAGTTTTTCATAGGATTTTAAACATTTACACTATTTCGTGCGCAAAACTGCCATTCAGCGATGAGCATGGGCATCTTCCTATGTTAAGGGGTCATCACAGAGTAAAATTTTCAAAAAAATCGTTTTTATCCAATAGTATAGACGGTTATAAACAACAATTTTTGGGGCGAAATTCGAATTATTCCGGTTGGTATTCCCTTTCTGAAAAAATGGGATACGACCGCACCCGCGCTGAGACCTGGCGCGGACGGACGCCTTTTTCTCGAAATGTCGTTTTTCAAAACGGTGTATAATCTCAAAGGAAGAGTTTTCAAGCTATTCGTCTCAAATTTTGACACAACATTCATCACGCCGTGTTTTATCTTGTTATGGAAGCTTTTTTCGAGATGTTCATATTTTTGTTAACGAAAACTTGTCGAAAGAATATGGTAAATTCGATACTTTTTTGTTCAAACCATCACTATTTTGTTGATTTTGATTTAGAAAAAACCCCTCCATAGCAAGATAGCGGCTTCCATACTGATTAATAATCTTTTCACAAATTTTGGTCCAGATAATATTTGCGGCCATAACCGTGTACACCGTGAGGAATCCTTTTGTTCGAAGACATTTTCAATCGTTAAAATAATGTAAGAAACATAAAAATAAACTTTTAAAAGTGTTTCTGTTCGTTGTGAGTGCTTTGATTTGACACAAAGAAAATCAGACTGACTAGCGTATTTTAACCATCGAATAAAAATCGCGAAGATCATCTATCCTATCGCCAGGCTTCAATCCATAGGATTTTCATTTTTTTTTTCGAGCTTCGCTAAATATACCAATAATCGTCTCTGTAAAATTTCAGGGTCGAGTATCGACCTCAATACAGAGAAAACAAATGTTAAAATTGCGTATTTTCGTGAAGGAATTCCGATACGACATGCAAAAACCAAATTTCCGGTCGCTACAAAAGTGTACATAACAGTGGGAATCCGTCGGATTCTTAAAAATCATCAGATTTACATACTTAACACTTGTAGTAATGCAATGCTCTTCGAAAAAATTACGCTTATTGACCTAATTTTTACGTAATATCAAGTTTCATTTGAACTTCCGGTATTGGATTTATTACCACTTGCTACGATAAAGAGACGTGACAGCAAGGCAACAGCTGACTGTAGTCCTAACCTCATCTCACTCATTCGAATTTCCACACATATTTCATTTTCAACCGACATATTTCGCCGACAAAAATTTTCCACGCTTTTTACCAGTCGTGGCCCGAATACAAGGCTTTATATTTCCCGCATCTGACATTGTTTTGACAGATCGACGTTGAAAAGCATGGAGGTTAAACCCGCCTGGTTGAGTAAAAAGAGACGGCGATAGAACCAATGTTGCCAAATACCAAACATAGAAATACTGCGCGAATCGTTGGAATGACTATTTTTTCATTTTTCTAATTAAATGTGAACATTCATTACACAGTTTCCACATGGAAAATTGTAGTTATTGCAAATTATATTTTTTTGCATATGTTAAAAATACGAATTGTACACGTCTCAAGTATGATCAGTGGTATAACTAGTGTGAAGCGATAGGATTAGTTTAAAAAGTGTTTTTTTTTTTTCAATTGGAAATGGTATAGAAAAGGTGTAGACGATCGATTTAAAATTTCGAGGGTGCATTCAGTATATGTCAAAGAATTTCTGTATAAATTTGAATCGAATCGTAACGTTTCGTCAATCGTCCCGAAACTCCTTAAGGCGAGAAATTCCTTTAGAATTTTCAAAAAATTCGATTTTTTATACATATTTCGTAAGTATGGTACCCAAAGAATATACTGACCAAAGGAAAACTCGAAATATTGAATATTTACGGAGTTATCGCATATAGTCCAGAGCGCGGGGACAGCATGCGGTCAGGTAGCGAGTAAACTTTAAGGGGGGTTTGTCTTTTTTTTTCGCAAAATTTACCGCTTTTTGGGAATTTTTTTGTGAAGAAAGTATACAACGGAAAACTTGTGAAACTTGGCATATAGTTTTATTGATCTGTTTACTACATACAAAAAAAATTTTAAACAATTTCATCAAAAAATCCGCCTCCCACCCCCCTCGACGCGCGATGGTCCTTTTTTGATGGTGTGCACGATTTCTCAAAAACTATTCAACCGATTGCCTTCAAATTTGGACAGAATGCTCAGCTGACATCCTTTTATCGTTTGATGAAGCAAAAAATCAATACGTTTAATAGTTTTTTATTTATAACAAAAAATCGATCAATTTTTTTCGAAAAATCGATACTTCAAGTTCAAAACGTCACCAAATCGTCAATTTTTTTTTTCCCTTCATCGAACGATAGCTATATGTGTCTAAAGTAAAATGCTTTTTGGGTTTTTGTTGCAGGATGAACGTGAAGGCTGTAATCGTGCACACCATCAAAAAAGGACCATCGCGCGTCGAGGGGGGTGGGAGGCGGATTTTTTGATGAAATTGTTTAAAAAATTTTTTGTATGTAGTAAACAGATCAATAAAACTATATGCCAAGTTTCACAAGTTTTCCGTTGTATACTTTCTTCACAAAAAAATTCCCAAAAAGCGGTAAATTTTGCGAAAAAAAAGACAATCCCCCCTTAAACGCGATTATCTCGAAGCTACTTTTTCAAAAACTGCTCGTGTTGTAGCTCAAAAAGTTATCGACCGATTTCGGTGAAATTTTGGGAATTTACTCTCAGTAATATTATCAGAAGGATATACCTAAAGTTTGAAAGGTAGCGTGTAAATAAATTTTTTTTTGGGGTCGAATATGTCGGAAAAATGGTCGAAAATTCGAACTTTGGAGTAAAAAGGCTCCCGAATTTTCAATTTTGCACTTTTCCATAATTTTTTAGGTATATCCTTCCCCTTAATATGTCATTAAACGAATGACACTTATTCAATATTTCTCAGATCAACAGAAAAAGAGTGACAACTTCAGCACTTTTCGATGTCACGGAAAACAGGCGTCCGAAGACCGTTAATAACGCCGCCATTTTGTTGGTCGTCCCAAACAAAAATTTAACCTTGACAGTTATAATAAACTCATGTCCAAATTTGAAAATGATCAGATTATTTAATCCCCTCTAAAAAAAGTTCCCGAAAAAGACCTATTTTTCACGCTTCTAAAGGGATTTCTCGCCTTAATGTACATACAAATAATTGTCCGAACGATTTTTCAATCATCATGTTTATTCCATCAATTTTCGTTTGTTTTGAAATACCCTCGAATTTTGCGTCGTCACAGTAGCCTAACCCCTTAACCCCGAAGACCTGCCTCATCGAAATTGATTTTCGGCGTTGGCCCGTGTTGGAAGTATAAATATAACATAAACAAATGACAGTCACCGACAAGGCATCCAACGTTCGCGGGTCAAAGACCAAAGATTCGCCCTGAAGGAGTCGTTGCTTCTCGATGTGGAGCTCGCACAATTTTTCCAACTTTTCCAAACCCTCCACGACGCTTATACAATTGTGGCCTAAGCAGAGCTTCGTGAGATTTCTCAGCGCCTCCAAATTCTCAATTTTCCGTAATTCGTTGCGTTGCAAATACAGATGGATCAAATTTTCAGCAAAATCGAGATTTTCTATCTTCGACAAGCAATTATTCTGTAGATAAATGACTCTTAGACTCCTGCAGTTGGATAAGTCGCCCTGAAAGCCAACGGAAGTACAAAACGACGCAAGATATTGAGCGAGAGTTATTCGGTAATGGCAAAACTCACGATTGCACTGATGAATTTGTCGTTCATGTAAAGATGCGATATTTTTTTCAAATGATTCTTCTCGATCCCCCTCGTCAGAGATTTGACCGATTGCGTTCTCGCGCATTCCTTCTCGACGTAGGCGTTCGTAAGTACGACCATATTCAAATTCGTTTCACTTGGCACGATCGGGCATTGGGGAAATGTGAGACTTTTGTGTGGAATGTCAACCCTATCGATCAAACATCGCACTTGACCCGCTTAGTTATGGAACAACCAATCGCATTTGTCCTTGTCCGGAGCACGTAAACTGTATTGAGACAAGACTGTCATAACATATTTTCTCGTTCGCAAAAATAGTTCATTCCTATGATCGTATAGCCTAAAAAGATTGTATACAGGGTGACAATTATAATGTGGCCATGCGTTTTTAAAAGTCTTTCGTGGCAATTTCGCGATCGAAAAAAGTATTATTTTGTATGATTTTCCAAACCCTGTTTGAAAAAAATACAAAGTATTTTTGTAATAAGTAGTATTTTCCGGAAAGAATAGAGCATTCTGGAAAAAAAATCAAAACTCCATTTTGACAACAGCAGAATGAAGGTTAAATTCGGGATACGGAACGCTTCCGAAAAACATTATTTCTGCCTCCGGTCATAGAGAAAAAAATTCTCAAAGAAGCGATTTAAGGAGGATAGAGCAGAGATTAGTAGGGAGATGCACAACGCTCCCCTTTTCGGCGTGCCTCGTAAATGGCGCTAAATCGCGGCGGCGAGTTCGCGAGTATGATTTCGTGATCATCGCCTCTGTCGAGGTTGCAGATTCCCTTGTAGCCGCGCGAGTCCGTGATCACCACTCAAATCGGTATCGCAGTCAGCGAGAACACGAATGGGTAGCTCGGTGGGGGAAAAGTCTCTGCCCCTCGCAAATCGCGCTCGCTCAACAGACGAACGGAGCGAGGTTTTCCGTCCGATCGAGCTCGACATATATGTGTGGCCGTACTGCGGATTGGAATATCCATTAAATGAATTTCAAAGTGAAAAACATGTATCGAGATTATTGTATTTTCTCGGTTGCCCGTTTATGCCGAAAATGCGGGTTAAAAAAATGAACGACGAACCGTGTTGAAAAATAAAACGCCGAAACAACCGTGGAAGGTTCAAAAAGAAATCTTGAGCCTTTGCCGCGATCGTTTCCACATTTTTTTCAACAGTAAACATTGTGGATAAGGGTGTATCATAAATGTTTCTCTATCTGCAATGAGCGTTGTGGCTGAGTTGGCAGCGTGGCGGATTAACGATTTTACGATCCGGGTTCGATCCCCGGTGAATCAACTTGTTTTTTTTTTTTTTTTTCATTTTATATTCAGAAAATTTGGAACTTACTCTCGCTTTAGCTATTCTCGCCTGTTCAGACATTATTTATGATATTTAATTCGTATATGTTTAATAAAAAAAACAAGACATTGCTACCGGGGATCAGTGCAGCCAGATCGCGCGTAAAAGTTACCCCCTCTCTAGGCTCTTACACGCCCTTCACTCAATCATAGTACCGCGTGTCCGTGAGCGAGCGACGCTTGGACATCGTCGGAAAGAGCCGAGCACGGTCGAAGTTTCTCGACCGCGCCTTCAGCAGCTACACCAACACACGGACGCTGAGCACGTTCATGTGCGACCAAGCCGAAACGAAGGCTTCGAGGGGAAAAGCAATCTGAGCACGACTCACGCGTGACGTCACCCGACGTCACGCGCGAGGCTTATAGATGATTTCAATGCTTATTTGGCTCTTGATTCTCCGCGTTATTAATGTGTACAAAAAAATGTATCGTGCACTCTGATCGCTTATTTTTTTAGTTTATACGTTAATTTAAATATAATGATGAATCTAAATTACAAGTTATTTATCTTATATAAAATTGTTTACGCTTTACTCACACCTGTCCTTATGCCAAATAAATAATAATTCATAAAAGTAGGCGGAAATATATTTATATTCGTATTATTATATTAATTCTCATACTTTCATCAAGCGATAAAGCATTATCCCCAAAAACAAGCCAATCATCCACCCGGCCGCGAATCGTAAATACCAGAAAGTGCACATATTCTACAAGCGATGAAATGGTCCTGTTGGTAGCGTTCCTGGCTTCGGTTCGCAGGGGCCCGTGGTGCAAATTTTTCTCCAACTTTTTCATAATTTCTAATATTTCAGTCATATTTGAGATTTTCGGAGAAAAAATGATTTACAACAGATTCAAGTTCTGGTCTATTTCCCAAAATCACTTTTTTTCACTGAAAATTCATGATTTCTCATTTTTTTCCCGGAAATTTCTCTTTTTCCTATGACCTGAGTGAACGGCTGCGGAGATGTTCGGAGAGAAGTTAAAGATGAAAAGAAATGAGATTTTCGTAAAAAAACTGATTATTATTTTTTTTCCGGAAATTTTCCTTTTTCCTATTACCTGAGTGAACTGCTGTGAAGGTATTCGGAGAAAATTTAAAGATGAAAAAAATGAGATTTTCGTAAAAAAAACTTATTATATTTTTTTATCTCTCATAATTCTGAGAAATAATGAATTTCCGAAATGTTTGCAAACATCATTTTCCTTAAGGGGTAACACCACTGGTAACACCATCAACGGCCTGCCACGAAGCGTTTTAGACAAATAATACTTGGGGTAATTATTAAGCATATATTGAAGTATATTACAAAAAAAATGTACGAGAAAATATTACAAAATGGCGACACTGCAGCAAATTCTTCCGAGGCATGTTGAACTTAAAGTGCTCTGCGGCATGTAGTATAACTTGTGCCAATTTTAATCTGGACGAAATAATTTTTTTAATTAAATCTAGATGAATGAAATCTAGACTTAATGAAACAAAATTCCTTTTTTAGATTAAAATTGGCACAGTTATACTGCGTGTTGTAATTTAGATTTATTATTAAATATAGTAATAAATCTAAATTACAACTTATTTATCTTTTAAAAGAATTGTTTGCGCTTTACTCACACCCGTCCCTATGCCAAATAAATTATAATTCATAAAAGTAAGGGGGCGTCCATTAATTACGTGAGGCGTTTAGGGGGGGAGGGGGTCGAGCGAAATCTCACCCAATCTCACGTGGGGGCGAGGGGGGGCTTCGGCAAATATCACGTAATTTTTAGTAGTTTTAGTAATTTTAGTAATGACGTAATTTTTATCACGTAGAGAGAGTCTCCCTACTACTTTACATGGTGGAGTAAATGGTACTACAACCGCAGTTACTTCTACTACAATTTATTTTCCGTGAGCGTATGCATTTTGAAAAATCTCACGTGAGATTAGGGGAGGTGGGAGGGGGTCGAGCTAAATCTCACGACATCTCACCAGGGGGAGAGGGGGGGTCGAAAAATCGCCAAAATCACCTCACGTAATTAATGCATGCCCCCTAAGCGGAAATTTATTTATATTCGTATTATCATATTCATTCTCATATACTTTCATCAAGCGATTAAGCATTATGATAATGCTTTATCGTTTGATGAAAGTATATGAGCGGAAATGTATTTATATTCGTATTATTATATTCATTCAATAACTAATCAAATAAGAATTAATAGTAATAATAATTTTAAAAAAGCACTCAGCGCGGGAAATGATCCCGCGCCCCTGCGGACCGAAGCCAGGAACGCCACCAACGGGACCCGGGACCATCTCATCGCTTGTAAATACTATATGTGCACTTTCTGGTACTTACGATTCGCGGCCGGATACATCACGATAATGCTTTATCGCTTGATGAAAGTATATGAGAATGAATATAATAATACGAATATATTTCCGCTTACTTTTATGAATTACAATTTCTTTGACATAGGGACGGGTGTGAGTAAAGCGCAAAAAAAATTTCAGAAGTAAAATAAGTTGTAATTTAGATTTATTATTATATTTAAATTATCATATAAACTAATAAAATAAGCGGTCAGAGTGCGCGGTACATTTATCGATACTAAAAGATAACTAATAAAAATAATAATGATAACTAATAAAAATAACTAATCATATAAGAATTAATAGTAATAATAATTTTAAAAAAGCACTGAGCGCGGGGAACGATCCCGCGCTCCTAGTGCAAATTTTTTTCCGAAAAACTCCGATTTTTTCCGGAAAATTTTTCCGAATTTTTCTATGAATTGGAACAAATATGAAGAAATCGGAGTTTTGCGGACAATTATTTTTACGCAAACATCGGGGTTTCTCCGAATTTCTTCGAATTTTTTCGAATATTTCATCATTTTACTTACAATCACGGGAAAATCTCGGAAATTATATGAAGACTTTAAGGGGTAACACCACTGTAACGGCCTTACAGGAAGCGTATTTTTTGATATTTTTTTTGGCCGAAAAAATGTGATAAACAAATAATACTTGCGGTATTTATTGAGCATATACTTAAGTATATTGCTATAAATTTTTCATCCGAAAATATTACAAAATGGCGACACTGCAGCAATTCTTCCGAAGCATGTCGAACCTCTGCGGCACGCAGTATAACTGTGCCAATTTTAATCTAAAAAAGGAATTTTGTTTCATTAAGTCTAGATTTCATTCATCTAGATTTAATTAAAAAAATTATTTCGTCCAGATTAAAATTGGCACAAGTTATACTACATGCCTTAGAGCACCTTAAGTTCAACATGCCTCGGAAGAATTTGCTGCAGTGTCGCCATTTTGTAATATTTTCCCGTACATTTTTTTTGCAATATACTTCAATATATGCTTAATAATTACCCCAAGTATTATTTGTCTAAAACGTTTCGTGGCAGGCCGTTAGTGGTGTTACCAGTGGTGTTAGCCCTTAAGGAAAATGATGTTTGCAAAAATTTCGGAAATTCATTATTTCTCAGAATTATGAGGGATAAAAAAATGTAATAAGTTTTTTTTTACGAAAATCTCATTTTTTTCATCTATAATTTTTCTCCGAATATCTCCGCAGCCTTTCACTCAATAGGAAAAAGTTCCGAAAAAAAATAAGAACAAGTTTTTTTTTACGAAAATCTCATTTTTTTCATCTTTAAATTTTCCCCGAATATCTTCGCAGCCGTTCACTCAGGTAATAGGAAAAAGGAAAATTTTCGGAAAAAAAATAATAATCAGTTTTTTTGACGAAAATCTCATTTCTTTTCATCTTTAACTTCTCTCCAAATGTCTCCGCAGCCGTTCACTCAGGTCATAGGAAAAAGAGAAATTTCCGGGAAAAAAATGAGATATCATGAATTTCCAGTGAAAAAAAAGTGTTTTTGGGAAATGGACCAGAACTTGAATCTGTTTTAAATCATTTTTTCTCCGAAAATCTTAAATATGACTGAAATATGAGAGATTATGAAAAATTTGGAGAAAAATTTGCGCCACGGGGCCCTGCGGACCGAAGACAGGAACGCTACCAACGGGACCATTTCATCGCTTGTAGAATATGTGCACTTTCTGGTATTTACGATTCGCGGCCGGGTGGATGATTGGCTTGTTTTTGGGGATAATGCTTTATCGCTTGATGAAAGTATGAGAATTAATATAATTATACGAATATAAATATATTTCCGCTTACTTTTATGAATTATTATTTATTTGGCATAAGGACGGATGTGAGTAAAGCGTAAACAATTTTATATAAGATAAATAAGTTGCAATTCAGATTTATTATTAAATTTAAATTAACGTATACACTAAAAAAATAAGCGATTAGAGTGCGCGATACATTTTTTGTATACATTAATAACGCAGAGAATCAAGAGCTAAATAAGCATTGAAATCATCTAAAAGCCTCGCGCGTGACGTCGGGTGACGTCACGCGTGAGTCGTGCTCAGATTGCTTTTTCCCTCGAAGCCTTCGTTTCGGCTTGGCCGCACATAAACGTGCTCAGCGTCCATGTGTTGGTGTAGCTGCCGAAGGCACGGTCGAGAAACTTCGACCGTGCTCGGCTCTTTCCGAAGATGTCCAAGCGTCGCTCGCTCACGGACACGCGCTACTATGATTGGTTGGGCGTGTAAGAGACTAGAGAGGGGGTAACTTTTACGCGCGATCTGGCTGCACTGATCCCCGGTAGCAATGTCTTGTTTTTTTTATTAAGCATATACGAATTAAATATCATAAATAATGCCTGAACAGGCGAGAATAGCTAAAGCGAGAGTAAGTTCGAAATTTTCTGAATAAAAAATGAAGAAAAAAAAAGTTGATTCACCGGGATTGAACCCGGACCGTAAAATTGTTAGTCTGCCACGCTGCCAACTCAGCCACGATGCTCATTGAAGGTAGAGAAACATTTATGATACACCCTTATCCATAATGTTTACTGTTGAAAAAAATGTGGAAACGATCGTGGCAAAGTCTCAAGATTTCTTTTTGAACCTTCCACGGTCGTTTCGGCGTTTTATTTTTCAACGCGGTTCGTCGTTAATTTTTTTAACCCGCATTTTCGGCATAAACGGGCAATCGAGAGAAAACAATGATCTCGATACATGTTTTTCACTTTGAAATTCATTTAATGGATATTCCAATCCGCAGTACGGCCACACATATATGTCGAGCTCGATCGGACGGAAAACCTCGCTCCGTTCGCCTGTCGAGCCAGCGCGATTTGCGAGGGGCGAGACTTTATCCCCACCGAGCTACCCATTCGTGTTCTCGCTGACTGCGATACCGACTTGAGCTGTGATCACGGACTCGCGCGGCTACAAGGGAATCTGCAACCTCGACAGAGGCGATGATCACGAAATCATACTCCCGAACTCGCCGCCGCGATTTAGCGCCATTTACGAGGCACGCCGAAAAGGGGAGCGTTGTACATCTCCCTACTAATCTCTGGATAGAGAATGGCCTTTAATTCCGGGAGCATAAGAATCGAACGAGGGACGATCGCGCTATGAGAAGTGACAGCTGCAACTTCCGAATGTTCGGCTGCCACACGGAGGAGGTTGAGACTCCCATGACGTGCCTTCGGCCAATAGCTCTGAAGTTGTCTCTGTCAGACAACTTCACTGAGATTAATGTCGATTTCGAAAATGTTCGGGATTTCAATATTCCGCAATAAATATTTTCAGTAATTCGCGAGTCGCTAACAACTGTTCAAGCAAATAATTACAACAATGCATTTCGAAGTAATTTTGTGTAAAATGATTATTGTTTACCAAATAATAAGAGGATTTTTGGGTTTTAATGTTCCATGAATTATCGTAAAATTCTGTAATTAATAGAATTCTAGCACGAAAGGGGCCGAAACAACTTTTATGTGATAATGAGTGATAGTTTTGAATGACTGATTTGTCATAATCGTACAGAATAAGTCCAAATACCAACGAAAACGAGCCAGTCATCGATATATACTACTCATTCGACTGTACTAGGCATTCCGTGAGACGGCCCGAATTCGCAGTTGATGATTTCGTGGAGATTTATTTGTGCGTCCCTCCATGTTGGAGGCAATTCTTTTGCGTAAATGTTTTCAATATGAATAAAGGATATTGGAGTAAGGCGTCACGAATAATAAATGTCTCAAAATGACTTGACATTTTTTTTTTTTTTACTAAAACATGTTCTTTATTTGAAAAGTACGAATGTTTTTATTTTAACATAGGCTTGAAAAACCATTGAAAATTATATTTTTCCCGGTCGCAAAATCACCGCGAAAGACCCTTAAAAAAACACGGCCACCTTACAATAGCCACACGTCTCGAATAATTAGATGGATATGTAAAGCTGTATTTTCAACAACCTCTCTTTGATCATTCCCGATGCACGTTATTTCTGCAAGACTTAGAAAAAACAATCCATGATTAGTAAAAACTTCAATTTTTTTCTTCCCATTTATTAAAATCTTTGTTTTTTTTTTTTGACAATCGGTACAAGTATACGAATCGCGGGGATGAAGATTAATATATTTCACAGAGTCAGAAGGATCGGATGACGGGACAAATATTTCCTCAGTGACGCGCGTGTATATTCGACGAATGGACAAAGACAGAGTATATATATATATGTAATAAAAGTTAGTGTGTATAATTCATCGAAAAGGTCAGTTCGTAAAAAAGAAAATCAACATTCCACTGCCCCGTGTGTGTGTGTGTGTGTGTGTGTGTTTTGTGAGAAAGAACCAAAAAATTAATATCCTCGACACGTGGTACGATATATCTACAGATATATAACATGGAATAAATTTTGTCTCCGTTGTTCCGCAATGGCGAGCATGACTAGAAAATCTCACAGCGACGCGTTATACGAAATATATAGAGCTTTGCAACAAAAAAAAACCGTATTCCTCCGTATCTTTTTCTACCATCTGATGGTACTATTTCTCAGATCTTTGTAAGCCGATGCCGTGATGACTCCGTGGCTTTGGCTGTAAGCATTCAAGGTCCGTACTCCTCTGACGACGGCTGTTGGTTTTTGCACGCCGTTGTAGCGAAGAAGGCTCTTGGACGTTTGGCTCCGAATGACGGAGCTCTTGGGGCGATGATTTTCCAACGGATTGACCTTCGTTTTATTCGCTTGCGAGTAATCGAGCTTTGCCACCGTCTCCGTGAGCGCACGATCGTTGTTCGATCGCGATTTCACCGAGACGCACTTTGCGCGAGTTTGCATACTCGTTATAGGCAACGTCTGATTCAAATAATTTTCTATGACGCGACTCTGCGAGCTTATCGTCGCGCGTATTTGCGAGGCTTGCTGTTGCGAGCTGTGACGATTGTTTGGGTTATTGCTGGACGAACGAGCAGCTCGGTCATCCGTTCCCACTGCTGACGACGAGACGAAGTGCTTCGTCACGTTGCTATTTGGCATTCTCGTAAAGTACTTGGCTTGTATGCCCGGACTCTCCGGACTCGAGCGTTTTGGCAGAGTCAACTTTGACGACGAATTGTCGTTGTTCGATGTCGCCACGTCAACGGGTGCTAACAAAGTCGATTTCGCGGTTGAATATCTGCTGTGGGGCTGCGACTTTACGCCCCTCCGCAATTTCGGCTGGCACATCGGTATGTGAGATCGAGCAAGGGCCCCGTACTGGAAGAGAGCAATTTCTATTCGTTACATTCGTCAAAATACCTGCTCAAGCACCAGCACATTTTACATTCCGATTTACATTCAAATGTTTTTTGCGGTTTCATTCTAGTTGGAACTAACGATGGACAGGCTGCAGTGAAATTTCATGATTCAATGATTCTTCCCATGTCGTCGGCTGTCGTATTTACGTACGGACTACAAAATACTACATACTGTATTTTTGAGGCATCAGGCCACAGTAATGGGTATAAAATCATGTGCGAATTTAATAATTTTCTTTCGTATGATAAAGTGATTCGGACAAAATTAATTACACATCTGTTTAGTATGAATATCAAGCTGTTGGAAAATGTTTTTTTTTTTCGATGGACAAAATGGCCGACTACTAATATTTTCTTTTGGTATCTTTTTTAGACGCTCCGCGGCGTGACATTTGGCATCCATAATTTTTTACCTAAAACAAAAAACAAAAATTCTCGTCAATCTACATTGGAATACCTGGAGAAGTACGTACGGAATTTAAAAAATATTGTTTTGTTCAAAAGTTGTAGGTATTTGAACTTAAGAAATGAATTTTCAGTGAAAAATTTCGTTATAACTGCTCATAAAATGAAAAGTTTTCGATTAATCCGAAATTCCGTACGTACTTATCTGCGAAATGCAATTAGGAACATAACTTTTAAATTTGAAGTAAATCGAGTGAAAATTGATGAAGTGACTTGTCACGCCAATTGGAAAAAAGCTGTTTCGAGAAGTTTCGAGTAGTCGGCCATTTTGTGCATCGAAAAAAAAAATTATAACAGCTTGATATTCATACTAAATAGATGTGTAATTAATTTTACGAGTGAATCACTTTTTCATACGAAAAAAGTGGTTAAATGCACACATGATTTTATACCCGTTACTGTGGCCTAAGGCCTTAATGATTTATGGGAGATGAACTGCTAGGCAAAACTGGTCGGAATAAAAAGTTCTTTAATATATTAGGTGTGCAAATTGATTCGATATCTTTGGAGCTAAAGCGGACATAATTGTAGAAATAATTATTCTACAATTATAAAGCTTTAGGTATACTTTAATAGTATATTTAAGTATACAAAACAATTTTTTTTAATTAATTCACAATCAAAATGACGGAGCTGTGGCAGAGTGTTACAGCAGGGGCACCGGGAGAGTTGCGAATCGGCGTGCAGTCTAGCTTCCCGTAGACTTTGATTTGCAAAAAAGTTCAAACATTTTTCCAGTTAGAACATGTATAGTTTCTATGTGACGGTAATTAAAGTGAAGAAAATGCAAATTTAAGAAAATGGCACACATTTAGAAAAAAAAACATCAACATTTCACGCAATATTTCTGTAAAATGTGGATTAAAAAAGTAGTTTTCTTTCAGTTTTTCAAAAACAATTTTCGTCAAGTAGAAGATACCAATATTATCAATATTTCTACCAAGTTTCAACTCAATCGGCTTAATAGTTTTTGAGTAATCGTGCACGCCAATTTCGATAATGCAGTTTTAAGAAAAACGCGTTCGAATTTCACGCCCGCTCCGAATTCGAGCGGTACAGAGTTGACGGGCTGTAACGTTTGAAGTTTTTCGAATTTCGCTTTGAACCTTTAGGAGAATATTCTACATATATAGTTCTATCGTTTAAAGAGAAAAAAAAAGAAATCGATTTTTTGATCGTTGTAAATGGGGCCGTCCATATATTACGTCATCGATTTTTGCTGATTTTCGACACCCCCCCCCCCCCCCTACAATCATCCTATCGTCATTTCCTAATGACCCCCCCCCCCCCTCTCGCAAAACTGACGTCATTACCAGTTTGGCAAAATTAAAACATTTGTGGATTTGAGAAAAATTGGGTAACATTAAAACATTTTGTTATCGAATCATCTTCTATTATTTTGTACTTTGGCAATGTTTATTAATATAATAATATTATTCTTCCCTATTCTTTAGTTTTCTTTGGATAGCTCCCACATTTTGTTATAGAATCATCTTTTATTATTTTGTACTTTGGCACATTTTATTAATATAATAATATTATTCTTCCCTATTCTTTAGTTTTCTTTGGACAGCTCCCACGGAGTTTTCACCCATTCTTGCAAATCCTGGATCACGGGTAATATCTCCGTATCCTCCCCATATTCATTTTGGCTCGATCGAACTATTTTCATAGGTACGCTGTTATTTGAAGTTCTCGAATATAATGTAGACAAACCTTATGTAATAAATAAATAAATAATGAGTTCAATAATTAATACTATTAGGTACTTGCAAAATATTTTTCATCACTCATGTGGGGAAACCACTCTAGTTGTACAATATACTATTGTACATTTTGAATTAACTGGTATCACAAGAATGACGTCAATTTCGAAACGCCCCCCCCCCCCTCATCCATCATTTACCGTAATCCGCAGACGAACCTCCCCCCCCCCCCAAATTTAGAATGACGTAATATATGGACGGCCCCAATGTATATCCCGCCTGAACAAACAAGATTTATAAAAGTCATCGAATGGATTTTTACACCTAATCTTTCCCAGGCACGACGTAAATTGAGTCGTAAATTGCATAATACCAAGTATCAATTTCCCGTTCAAAGTGTTTATTTTTATTTCAATGAATGATTCCCCGGTATTTATTAATATTTACTCATTATTAGTGCGCAGCTCTTGAGATGAATGCGCCGCGGCTCACGTCCGCTTCAGTTTTTGTGCCGCTCAACTGATCGCAACGTCACCGTACATTTTCATAAAATTGTATGGGAAAATTGAACAAGAATATAAGCGAAAATTCAGAGTGTTGCAATCAATAACACTACAATTAAATAATGAATAATTGTTAAATTTTACAAAAAAAATTCACTAATAATTTACCTACACGCAAATACAGTTGTTAAATTTTCCAAAAAAAATCACTAATAATTTGCCTACACGCAAATACAGACACACTGCCACTTTTTCGTTATGACCTTGCTCGTCATATCTGACGTTTTTAATAACGCGTGTAAAACTACTGCTAATTGAGAGTGCTACAATTCTTCGATTAGTTCGAAGGGATTGATTTCAAACTTGGTATACATGCTTGAAACAAATGAGGTAATAACGCATTCAAATTTTCATTTTCACGGTAGCATTTTTTAAGGCATTCCTTTCGCGAAGGGGCGTAAGGAGAGCCCTTTCAAATCATTGCTAAATTATAGTCGCGCTTAATAAAAGTGAATCACAATCAATTATTATACCCAACGATAAAAAAAAATGTCGCGTATATTTAGTAGATTTAGGCATTTATACATTTTCTTTGAAAAGTCGCGGCCATGAAAACTCTTCTGCTAGTCACATTTTTCTAAGTTTTATCGTTGTTTTTTTTTGAACATTCAGTGACGTCCTGTTTTTATTGTCGTTGCGGAATCTTTGGAGCTTTTTACACGCGTGAGCCTTTTACATCAGGCATCTAGAATTATTTAGTGTATAAATGATGAGATAAAAATATGGCTAGCGTGTGGTCTCCATAAATCGCCGTATAAATGAGACAATTGTTGAAATTTTTTTTTTATATTATTGATATTAAATATAAATAATATTACATTAAATATAATTTGTTATATTTGTTAAATATAATTTGATTAACAAAGAAAAAGTGTTAAATATTTGGGTTCGTGAAAGGAATACCTTAAGGCGGAAGCCTGAATTAGAAAGTCCGACAAATCGTTTTTTTTCTCATTAAATCCGAAAAATTAATTAAATCGATAGATAAACTATCCAAGAATATATTTACAAAGTTACAGAGGTAAATTGTAAATATTTTCGAAGACATAAGGCAAAAAGCAGAGAAGCGATTGATATTTGATATTGATATTTCCTTCTATTGAAAGCTTTGAAGCGCGTTTACTCCAGTTTTCACTTTAGCGATTTTTCCAAATTGTCGGGCGTCATAGCAAAAAAACTAAACGACCCATTGAATAAAACCAAAGCTTATTTTCTTCAGTATGAAAATCGCTTCTAAGTGAATTAAGGGGCTACACCAGTGTGACACTTTCAAAAAACCGATTTTTGTTGTTGCTTTTTTCGACAGTTTATACTTTCAAGAATATCATTATCATTTATAGAATGTACATCAATATCATTTTATCTTGCAAAAATCGATAGTTAAATCTTTGAACGCGTTTTTCTCGAAATGAGATTTTTCAAATTTGCTGACATTGTAACTCAAAGAGCAATTATCCGATTGACTTGAAATTTCAACTGAGTACTCTTGAATATATTTACTCTACAATGACGTAGGATATTTTTGATTGGATGAAAATTGACGATTTGGCATTGAAAAAAACGACCATTTTATAGGCAAGAAAACAGACTTTTTTTCATAACCACGCCATTTTGTTAGATTATGATATTTTTCGAAAATCCTAAGTCATTGTACAGGAAATACCTTCCAGTTTAACGACATTTTTTTCCTTTTTCGGTTTCAGCTACTCAATCGGCCGGAATCATGTCTACGGTGGAGGAACTTTTTTTTGGCGCCTCCGAAGGCAGCGCATAAGTAGCTTGGATCTCAATATTTTTCTATGAAAAAATTATGTAATATAGGTCAAATATAGCCAAATATATTCTTAATTTTCCGAAACATTTAATTGAGTACTTTTCTTCCAATAAATTCCGGAAAATCACCCAAATTTTCAGCGTTCACACTCGTACAGCCCCTTAACGTTGCCATCGAACAGCAATCAACGATCCCGCCTATCACAGGAGTTACGTGCGACGATAAAGCTACAAAATGATCCACCGACAACCGAGCCATCAGCGATGTTCAATATCTAGTGAAAGTTCACTGCAGCCTCTGTCGAATTAAAAATAAGGCATGCTCGCCCACCCAACGTCAAAGCCACATTGGAAATTACAGTACCTAAATATATCCCATATGACAAGTAGCCTGTAACGAGACACAATTTTCATGTGGTTGATTTTGTTTATTCCAACAACGATACGACTCACCTGCCTGAGCAGAAGAAAAAAAACATTCGCTCGAGGGCGCTCAAACTCACCGCGTTGACTTGATCCGATTGTATCGAGCGCTGAGATTTGGAGAGCTGTTGTTGCTGTTGGCCAAGATAGAGACAACTCTTCGCCTGTCCCGGTTGTATGTTACGAAACGAGCCGTTTATGAGATTCTGGTTGTATTGGTGTTGCGCCGGTGGTATTAACGTTCCCTGATGTTTCGTCGTCACCTGATCGTCCTTCGCCGTCTCCCGTCGAACGTCGTCCGACGACGTATGAAAGTTTTTCTTCGACGCGACATCACCCTGACCGGCGTTTTGAGTGGTTTCCTTTCTTATGTGCTCCGAGAGCCGTCGTATCCTTGACTTTGACCTGTCGAGAAAATTCCATTATTCCATGTGAACTTTGTGAAAGAGGTACGAATTCCGAAAGAATTCCTCACATGTTCTTGTGTTTTCGGTGTTTCTCGTCCATCATTGCGTACAATTTGTTCCTGTATTCCTCGATCGACAGTTGCACGTCGTCTCTAAGGGGTGGCACGACGCTGGCACCGCGCTCCGGCTCGTTTGCTCGGCTGTGGAAACTGCGGAAACGGAAGAGAACGCTGAGCGTAGTACTCGTTTCACATGATAATAAGGAAAGAGAAAAAGAACACAAGTCGATGAAAAAAATGCTTGGAGCGGGCAAAATTCTTATTGGTTTTTGTCGAGTGACTACTGGTCACTATTGATAGGTTTATATTATAGATATAGTCACTATGATATATTATAAATATTGTCACTATGATAGGTCACTATGATAGGTTTAGAGTGACTACTGGTCACTATTGATAGGTTTATATTATAGATATTGATATAAAAGTTGTTACACTCAATAAATACACTTTCGAAATACATTAAAATACATTAAATTTACATTAATACAAATACATTTAAAAAAATGTATTTATTCAAACAAATCTATATTTCAAGTTGCTTCACAGGTTGAGCTTGCATTATACGTTAATTTTTCCTATAAGGATAATATGGATACCCGAGTAAAAATGAATAAATATATATAATCATATATAATTGTATATTAGTTTATCATATACAATTGTATACAAAAATTGGCCCGATAGAATTTTATATATTTGTATATAAACGTATACAATTGTATACGAATATATACAATTTTATTTACAAATATATAAAATTCTATCGACCCAATAGATAGAATTCGTATCGTATCGTGTACAATTGTTTTACAATTGTATTCGTATACAATTGTATACGATTATACAATTACAATATACAATATACAAATATATTGTATATTGTATTGCATATTGTAAACAATATACAAATACAATATACAATTATATTCGTATACAATTGTATATAATTGTATTCGTATCGTATACAATTGTATATGATTAATTAATATACAATTATATATATTTATATATAAACATATACAATTGTATATTAATTGATCATATATAATTGTATACAGAAATTGGCCCGATAGAATTTTATATGTTTGTATATAAACGTATACTATCGTACATAACTGTATATTAGTATATACAATTGTATACAAAAATTGGCCCGTTAGAATTATATATATTTCTATATAAACGTATACAATTGTATATACTAATATACAGTTATGTACGATAGTATATGAACATATACAATTGTATACGTTTACATACAAATATATAAAATTCTATCGGGCCAATTTTTGTATACAATTGTATATGAACAATTAATATACAATTATATATGTTTATATATATTCATTTTTACTCGGGTAGTAGTGAACCTTACTATCCGGATTTTTCAGATAATTCTGAAAAAAAAACAAAGCAGCAAAAAAATAGTTTTATTTATATTAATTAAAATTATTTATGTTTATTAAAATTATTATTTAATAAAATAATTAAAATTATTTAAACCAATCTATATTTCAAGTTACTTCACAGGTAGAGCTTGCATTATCGGTTACTTTTTCGTATAAGGATAATATGGATAGTAGTGAACCGTACTATCCGGATATCCGGATTTTTCGGATAATTTTGGGAAAAAAACAACGAAACAAAAAAAAAGTAGTTTTATTTATATTTCCTTCATTGTCTGGATTTAAAAAGTTGGCAGATATCCGGATTGCAAGCTCTATTCACAGGGTTTTCAAGTGAATTTTCATTCACGAGCGAAATAGCGTGGAATACCTCATATGTAGAATATTTTCCGAAAGTTTCAAAGCGAAATTTGCAAAACTTCAAACGTTACAGCCCGTAAACGCTGTGCCTCACTGCTCGGATTCGGAGCGAGCGTGAACTTCAAACGCGTTTTTCTCAAATCTGGATTATCGAAATTGGCATGCAGGATTACTCAAAAACTATAAAGCCGATTGAGTTGAAAATTGGTAGAAATATTGACAATATTGGTACCTTCTACTTGAGGAAAATTGCTTTTGAAAAATTGGAAAAAAAACTACTTTTTTAATCCACACTTTACAGAAATGTTACGTGAAATGTTGATTTTTTTTTGTAAATACGAGCCATTTTCTTAAATTTGCATTTTCTTCATTTTAATTACCGCCACTTAGAAACTATACATGTTCTAACTGAAAAAATGTTTGAACTTTTTCGCAACTCAAAGTCGACGGGAAGCTAGACTGCACGGCGATTCCCAACTCCCGCGGCGACCTTGCTGTAACACTCTGCCACAGCTCCGTCATTTTGATGATGAATTAATTTGAGAAAATTGTTTTGTATACTTAAATATGCTATTAAAGTATACCTAAAGTTTGATAATTGTAGAATGATTATTTCTTAGTTTAAAAAATCCCTCAATATCGCTTATTTATTTCCTGCCTAAATGTATATCCCGCCTAAAATTGTTTTATAAAAAAATAGTACATTTTCAGGTTTACGTAGAATGTCGATATTACGCGTTAGAATACGATCAGTATAGAGATTTGGGAGAAGAAAAAAATAGAGTTTCGCGGCACCAAATCTGTTGTTGAGCCGTGTATTTGACTGCAAGTTTTATACTTACTCAGCAACGTAAGAGTGCTCCAAAGCTTGAACAGCTGTGAGCCTGTGATTCGGATTGAAAACTATAAGAGTATTTATGAGATTCAAGGCACTGCTCGCTATGTTTGGTGGTAAAAGTTCCCTCAGAGTTCGCCGCGGTACCGATGGCCTCTTTTCCAATAGATTTAAACCGTATCCAGCTCCAATCGATGCCACATCTATAAAAAAAAAACGAAAAGTTCATTCGCAGCAACAATCTAATATAATAATTAATAAACATTTTTGTGATTATACTTTTGTCATCGTCGTTAAGGGCGGGGTAAAGTTAATTCGGCGAAAAAAAGGCATGTTTTTAAGATTTTTTTTTGGCGTAACGAATAGTGTTCGTTTGTTGAAAAATTTACATATAATAAAGTAACATTTGAACAACATTCTCCTAAATTTGCATTGCAAAATATTCAAAATGGAGCGAGTGAAAATTAAACCCCGGAGGCGCCTCGAAAAAAAGTTGGTTTGCGGTGTGCACCATAACTCGCAACAGAATCATTTGAAACAAAAAAATCAAAATGCATTTGTTAAAGGAGATGTTTCTCGAGGTAATGACGGGAGGATTTTTTTTTTTCGATTTTTCGATTTTTCGTAGCACTTGGGAGCCAAAAACCCGATTTTCGCTAAAAAAAATCGGCTAATTTGTTGTTGAAAAATTAGTAATTATTAAAAAAAAAAACAAAAAAGCTCTCGACAACACCTGGTGAATTATGTGAAGAAGTACTGTGCAAAATTTCAAAGCGATTGGTCCAGTAGATTTTGAGTTATCGTGCACACGGACTTCAAATATGACAAGTCTCAGAAAAACGGTTTGAAAAACGCAGAAGAGAAGAGAACGGCATGGAGCAATAGACGCTCAAATACTCATAACTTCGTCAATTTTACTCCGATCGACTTGAAATTTTAACACAATATTCTTGATATATTATGCGTTCATTTAAAAAATTAAACAAAAATGAAAAAAAAAATTTAATACTTTACCCCGCCCTTAATCATAACTATTATAAAATATAATTACAACCTAATATATAAAATATATATTATATAGAAAATGCATTACATTTTTTTTTAATATTAAGGGTGTATAATCCCTTAATATTTAAAAAAATGTAATGCATTTTCTTGATGCTTTGAACAATGTTAAGCCAGCTCATTGCAACACGCTGTTCTATCGCAACTGTAATCGCTATTTTCTTGCAGTACCTTCCGGTGTTGGGGGTGGCAGAGTAGCCATTATTCTTTCGACCTGATTGATCGTCGACGAGCCGGGAAAAAGTGGCTTTTCCAGGAGCATTTCGCCCAGAATGCACCCGAGCGACCACATATCGATTCCCTTGGTATACCTTTAAAAAAAAAGAGAGAATAAAGAGAAAAAGAATGACGAGACATTGCGAAACACACGAGGCAAGCAAGCGCGCGTCGCGTGTCGCTTAACGATATTTTATTTCTCATCCGTCATAAAGCGCTATTGGCACGCGAATGCGGATCGAAACAAATTGCAATAAAAAAAATACCTCTTCGAAGCTATCAATATTTCAGGGGCTCGATACCAGCGGGTAGCTACGTAATCCGTGAGTGTTGGATCGCTACTGGAATCAGCGTCTCCCTCGCCGATTTGCGTTACCGATCGTGCCAATCCGAAATCGGCAATTTTACAGTGACACTGCGTATTCAACAGTATGTTCGACGGCTACATCCAAGGGCGTGGAATGAGAAAAATCCGAAGAGTCAGGGGTCGAAGGTCTTTCTCGGTAGGGCCAAAATATCTTATTGCTCTCGTTTCGCGTATCATTTTCAATTTAAGGCGGGAAATCCCTTCAGAATTTTCAAAAAATCGATTTTTTACATATTTCGAAAGTATGGTACCCAATGAATATACTGACCAAAGGAAAACTCGGGATATTGAATATTTGCGGAGTTGTCGCATATAGTCTAGAGCGCGGGGACAGTATGCGGTCAGGTAACGAGTAAACTTTAAACGCGATTATCTCGAAACTACTTTTTCAAAAGCTGCTCGTGTTGTAGCTGAAAAAGTTATCGACCGATTTGGATGAAATTTTGGGAGATTACTTTCAGTAATATTATCGGAAGGATACACCTAAAGTTTGAAGGGTAGCGTGTAAATAAATAATTTTTTTGGGGTCGAATATGTCGAAAAAATGGTCGAAAATTCGAACTTTGGAGTAAAAAGGCTCCCAAATTTTCAATTTTGCACTTTTTCATCATTTTTTAGGTATATCCTTCCCCTTAATATGTCAGTAAACGAATGACACTTATTAAATATTTTTCAGATCAACAGAAAAAGAGTGACAACTGCAGCACTTTTCGATGTCGCGGAAAACAGGCGTCCGAAGACCCTTAATAACGCCGCCATATTGTTGGTCATCCCAAACAAAATTGTTTTTAAACTTGACAGTTATAATAAACTCATGTCCAAATATGAAAATGATCAGATTATTTTATCCCCTGTAAAAAAATTCCCGAAAAATACCGATTTTTCACGCTCCTAAAGGGATTTCTCGCCTTAAGGTAGTCCCATCGCTTCACACTAGTCATACTTGAGACTTGTACAGTTGAGCTTCAGACTGATCATACTTGAGACTTGTACGATTTATATTATTAAGATATGCAACAAAAAAAATTGTAATAAATAAATGTTCCATGTGTAAACTGTTGAATGAATGTTCACATTTAATTAGAAAAATGAAAAAAATAGTTATTCAAACGTTTCGCGCAGTATTTCTAAGTTTGATATTCGGCAATATTGGTTCTATCTCCGTCTCGTTTTACTCAACCAGGCGAGTTAAGGGGTAAGGCCACTGTAAATTTTTTGAAAAATCGATTTTTTTTTATTGGCTTAAAAAATAGTTTAAACCCTCTAGAATAAGAAAAAAAAGGTCCTGTGCTTCTTCTTTTTTTAATTTTTTCCAATAAAATACTATTCGCAAAACTTTAAACGCGTTTTTCTCGAAACATGGTTTTTCAAAATGGCACGCAGCATAACTCGAACAATTTTCATTTTTTTTACTTGAAATTTTAACCAGATGTGAACATTTACATTATCTTGAGAATGTCGATCGGAATTTTCAAGAACTTTATTTATTGATTTTTTATTAACAAAAAACTTGCCGTTTTTTTCGTCAAAAATCAATTTTTTTTTTCAAACGCACGCCAAATCCACAAAAATTGATACTTTTTAAAATCCGATCGACATTCTCTAGCTATAGGCCTCTAGATTAATGGTTTTTTTTTTTGTTCTAGATTCAAAAGTGCACCAGTGGTGCTGCGTGCCGCGGAGCCCTGGAAGCAAAACATGTCCCGGGAAGATAGCTGTGGAACCGCCATTTTGTTTTTTTTTACTGTAAACAAATTTTATAATAAAGTTTAATGTATGCCCGATAACACCATTAAAAGTTTTTTTTCAAATACCTTCAATTTCGGGAGCAAAAAATTAGTGAAAAAACCTTTTTTTTTGGGCCGTTACAGTGGCCTTACCCCTTAAGAGCCTGTACAACGTCAACATAACCTCACAAATTTTTCAACCCTATTTTCTTATAGACGATTGATTTTTTTAGGAAAAATAAAGCATTAGGCTCTG
This sequence comes from Ophion obscuratus, assembly GCA_964007375.1. Taxonomy (NCBI): domain Eukaryota; kingdom Metazoa; phylum Arthropoda; class Insecta; order Hymenoptera; family Ichneumonidae; genus Ophion; species Ophion obscuratus. Next base: position 17,868,378 of record OZ023320.1, read on the forward strand.
AAGAATTCCCTGACGCAGAGCTTGATGATTTCCTTTTGCCCTAAATATTATTCATCTCTGAGAAGTCTCTGTTCGAAAATTTCAGCTATCTCTCTCGCACTCATATGTCACATGGTACATCTTCCACTTCGCCTTAAACCTCCATACTTTTCAACGTCGATCTGTAAAAACAATGTCAGGTGCGGGAAATATAAAGCATTGTATTCGAGCCACGACTGGTAAAAAGCGTGGAAAATTTGTGTCGGCGAAATATGCCGGTTAAAAATGAAACATGTGTGGAAATTCGAATGAGTGAGATGAGGTTAGGACTACAGTCCGCTGTTGCCTTGCTGTCACGTCTCTTTGTCGTACCAAGTGGTAATAAATCCAATACCGGAAGTTCAAATTAAACTTGATATTACATAAAAATTCGGTCCATAAGCGTAATTTTTTCCGACAGCACTGGATTACTACAAGTGTTAAGTATGTAAATCTGATTATTTTTAAGAATCTGACGGATTCCCACTATTATATACACTTTTGTAACGACCGGAAATTGGGTTTTTGTATGTCGCCTCGGAATTCCTTCACAAAAATACGCAGTTTTGATATTTCTTTTCTCTGTAAATAGGTCGATAAACGACCCTGAAATTTTACAGAAACGATTATTAATATATTTAGTGAAGCTCCAAAAAAAATTATGAAAATCCTATGGATTGAAGCCTGACGATAGGACTACCTTAACGAAAATTTCAAAATCGCTACGGAAAAATCGTCGCGAGCTCTCGTCGCGATAAAAAGAATCGACGAACCTTGAGGTCTCTGTGAATGACGTTGCCCGAATGTATGTATTTCGTTGCCTTGAACAACTGATACATGATGAATACTTTGTGAATATCTTTCAGTATATTCCCCCTCTTGATGACATTGTGCAAGTCCGTATCTGTGAAATGAAAGCATAAAATATATTACGAACGCCCGTGCCATTTCGTGGAGAAAAAAAAAAGCAAACACGACGAAAAACGTTACGAAATTTCTCACCCATGTACTCAAAAACGAGATATATATCCTGATTATTGTTGGCCTTGTGCAAACCAATGAGCTGTATGATATTCTCGTGATTCGCAAACGAGAGTAGGAACATTATTTCACGAAATGTACGCTGCGCATCCGTCTGATTCCTAAATGCGTCGAAGATCTTTTTCACGGCTACCGTTTCCTTCGACCGTCTGTCAACGGCCTTCCACACTATGCCGTAAGCCTGTCGAGGCAACATTTCATACATAGTTCACGATGAATAATACATTCAATCGAGTCTTAGCAAATGAGAACAAGCCACAAGTTTAATAATCGATAACATTTATAATGAATTAATGGAAGGTGAGCATGATTCGCAAATTTCTCGTCCTCCAAAATGTAACTAGGGAGTTGCTGGTAAGCCACAATGTTACTACACACACACACACGCACGCGCACACACACCGGTCAGATCATGTCCTGCTAATATGCTGAAATTTCAGTTTGGTAAAAGTCCCACGGTTTTCGAGAATTTGGGCTTTGAATTATTTTTTGAAATAAAAATCATCTGCTTTTGGTTTTTCGCATGCCATTTCTACAAATAATACGAATCGACAATAATTGAGCAACTTTTTAAGGTGTTAGGACCGCAGTAGCGGGTATAAAATCATGTGCGAATTTAACCATTTTTTTTCGTATGGAAAAGTGATTCATTCATGGAATTGATTACACATCTATTGAGTATGAATATCAAGCTGTTAGAAAAAAAATATATATATATATATATATATTTTCGATGTACAAAATGGCCGACTACTAATATTTTCTTTTATCTTTTTTTAAGCGCTCCGCGGCGTGACATTTAGCATCCACATTTTTTTACCTAGAACAAAAAACAAAAATTCTCGTCAATCTACATTACAATACCTAGAGAAGTACGTACGGAATTTAAAAAATATTGTTTTAGTCAAAAGTTGTAGGTATTTGAAATTAAGAAATTAATTTTCAGTGAAAACTTTCGTTATAACTGCTCATAAACTGCTCATAAAATGAAAAGTTTTCGATTAATCAGAAATTCTGTACGTACTTCTCTGCCAAATGTAATTAAGAACATAACTTTTAAATTTGAAGTAAATCGAGTGAAAATTGTTGTAGTTATTTGTCACGCTAATTGGAAAAAAAGCTTTTTCGAGAAGTTTCGAGTAGTCGGGCATTCTGGACATCGAAAAAAAATATATATAGATTTTCTAACAGCTTTAAATTCATACTAAATAGATGTGTAATTAATTTTATGAGTGAATCACTTTTTCATACGAAAAAAAAGTTAAATTCGCACATGATGCCATGCATATGAATATATACATATATCCGCGTGTGCGTGTGTGTATAACCACAGTAACGTTACTAGTAAACTGAGGGAGTAACTAAGGAGGCACTTTTTGGGTATAATGAACTTGGGAATCACGCTACCCTACCATAATATTACTATGTATAACATTTCTTTTCGTCATGACTATGTTGTCAGCAAAAGTTAAACAAGATTGAATAGTATATTAACATTATAACATCAGATCTAATTTAATATTGGCACGATATTAAATATAGTAATCATTCCCATAGTCGGCATTTTTTCTGGGTTGGGGGGCAACTTGACAAAACTTTGGGTTGCCATCTTTTTAACAATAAAATTTACATAACAGTCGATAATCAGGTAACACGCATAAAATATGAAGCTTTAATTACACGTTCATGTTAATATTAGTATCAAACTCTTGCAATACCTTAAAAAATAACCAACTAGTTTTTCATCATTCTTTAATCCAGTTATCAGTCTTTAAACTATACTTTCAGTAGGTACTCGATTGAATGAGTCTTAGCTTTCTATTTTTTTCTGCAAATCGGCCCACACTTTTTCAGTTGGAATTTTTTTTTCAACGATCTCATTATTATGATGCTGAATTTGTATCGTTGCAATGCAACGATAATTCTTCATGATTTTCTTCATTTCTCTATTTTTATTATTATCTTAAATCGTTTTTTGCAGGTTTCAGTTATAGATTTTCAAAGAGGATCCTCGAAAAAAGTTCTAGTAATTTTAGTAGTCTAAATGTATTTTAAAAAATCGGCTATACGAAGAAAATATATTTTCGTTGCAGTCCAACGATGCAAACTTATATACAATTCATTATCTACGTTCAGGAGTGACATATGCGAGAATCGTTCCTGAAACATTGTACTTCCAAGCCACATTTTTATCCGCCTCATGGCAGAAAAACTCCTCTCACAGCCGGCGGATCTCACGGGGAGTACTTTTGCTGCTTGGAAAAGTGTATGCAAGTTAGCGCAGTACTCCTGTTCAACATGCTTTTATTGAATGTCCGGCATTTATTTCACCATTTTCAAATGCAACTCTGTTTTTCATGACCATCGCTTCAGCTTCCAAGACTGACGTATCAATTATTAAGATTTTTAAAATAATTTTTGATAAAATCCTCTCGGTTCTTCGTATTCATTTACGTAAATGCGTCAACTGCACGAGCTAACGCTAGATCCTCTAATCGGCGTTTTAGATTTTCGACTATATTGTCTACTAGCTTTCCGGCCTTGGCTTTGCTTGCGTAGACTTTTGTTGAACGCTTCTTAATGAAATGTGCTCCTGAAATGTTTCATTAAGGAACACGTAGAATTGCGTTGAAGAGCATTAATACTAATTTTCAAGTAAATCTGAACAGATATTTCTTTTATCATACAAACTTTGCTACCCGCTTTTCCCCTTAAGGATTGAATTTCCGAAAACGCTGAAATTCCATTAATTGTGTTTAGGAGCAGTAATACAAAGTTTGAAGTAAATGTGACCCGATTTTTTTAATTTTCCGGACAAACGTTGCCGCCTCTATCGTTTAGGGGTTGAATTTCGAAAAACGCGAAAATACGTGTTTTATTAAGTAATTGTGTTGAAGAACTTTAATACTAAGTTTCAAGTAAATCTTCTGAACAGATTTTTGTATTTTACATACAAACTTTACCACCCTCTTTCTTTCCCTTAGGGGTTGAACTTCGAAAGACGCTGAAATACGTGTTTCACTAATTGTGCCAAGAAGCACGAATACCAAATTTCAAGTAAATCTGACCAGATTTTTTTTTCATTTCCACACAAACTTTGCAACCCCCTTTCGTTTAGGGGTTGAATTTCGGAAAAACGCTGAAATACGCGTTTTATTAATTATGTTGAAGAATTTTAATACTCAGTATCAAGTAAATCTTCTGAACAGATTTCTTTTATTCTACATACAAACATTGCCACCCTCGTTCTCTCCCTTAGGGGTTGAATTTCTAAGAACGCTGAAATAGGTGTTCCATTAATTGTGTCAAGAAGCACGAATACCAAATTTCAAGTAAATCCGACCAGATTTTTTTTCATTTCCATACAAACTTTGCCGCCCCCTATTGTTTAGAGGTTAAATTTCGAAAAACGCTAAAATGCGTGTTTTATTAATTATGTTGAAAAACTTTAATACTAGGTTTTAGTTTCGAGTAAATCTTCGGAACAGATTTCTTTTATTCTACATACAAACATTGCCACTCTCGTTCTCTCACTTAGGGGTTGAATTTCTAAAAACGCTGAAATAGGTATTCCATTAATCGTGTCAAGAAGCACGAATACCAAATTTCAAGTAAATCCGACCAGATTTTTTTTCATTTCCATACAAAATTTGCCGTCCCCTATTGTTTAGAGGTTAAATTTCGAAAAACGCTAAAATGCGTGTTTTATTAATTATGTTGAAAAACTTTAATACTAGGTTTTAGTTTCGAGTAAATCTTCGGAACAGATTTCTTTTATTCTACATACAAACATTGCCACCCTCGTTCTCTCACTTAGGGGTTGAATTTCTAAAAACGCTGAAATAGGTATTCCATTAATCGTGTCAAGAAGCACGAATACCAAATTTCAAGTAAATCCAACCAGATTTTTTTTCATTTCCATACAAACTTTGCCACCCCCTATTGTTTAGGGGTTAAATTTCGAAAAACGCTAAAATACGTGTTTTATTAATTATGTTGAAGAACTTTAATACTAGGTTTTAGTTTCAAGTAAATCTTCTAAACAGATTTCTTTTATCCTACATACAAACTTTGGCACCCTCGTTCTCTTCCTTAGGGGTTGAATTTCTAAAAACACTGAAATACGCGTTTTATTACTTATGTCAAGAAGCACGAATACCAAATTTCAAGTGAATCCGACCAGATTTTTGTTCATTTCCATACAAACGTTGCCACCCCTTTTCTCCCCTAAGAGGTGAATTTCGAAAAATCCCTTCTTAGTGGGTGCTTACGTCACAAAGACACCCTACTGTACACATTTCATGTAATTAGATTCATAGGTTTTGGCTCGGCGTTGATGAATCAGTCAGGACATGTTCTTTTATATGATATAGATTACTCCGTAGTAAATGTTGATCTACTATTCTTCTGCTTGAGTATCCGCCGGCAAATATAATGTATTTCTTTCGTCCACGGTTAATTTAATTTGAATATCCATTTAATGTACAAATGAAATAGGTATTTTTTATACAAATTACGAAATTACAACGAAGAAAATAAATCAAGTTTTATTAAATGATTTCTTCATGCTTGCTTAGGTGAAGCAAATAAAATCAATCGATCATTTAAATTTAATTATTCTGGTTGACAATAAGAGACTGACAATAAGAGAATAAAAACATCAATACGAATAAAAAACATAAGATAATTCTTAAAATTATCTAAAAAATACCAATATTCATTGCAAGCCAAGATGTTGAAAAAGCTTTACATCGATGAAAAAAAAAAAAAACTGAAACGATTTGTTATCAGTATCACATACGGTACCTGTGTATATATAATTCACATAAATTACACACGATCCATAAAAAGCAATGAGTCAGTGTTACGAGGTTGTTTTATCTATATCACCAAGTACGCCGCCGGCGGATGCACGTGTGTATTCGAATACAGACGTACGTGCGTCACCTACACACGTCCCGTTACAATGCTAGTCTACCGCTGTATACAACACACGAGGCCTATACAGGTATATTTAAATGAGGATGCTGACACGTGCTCGGATGGAGCGTTGCCCCCCCGTGTGTTATCAAGCCGCGCTCCATTAAGAAAGTAGCCAAGACGATAAGAAACTTATCGACACGCGATGTCGCGAAATTGTGAGAAAGTAACGAAAAGAATTTAACAAATAAACGACCTTACCCCCTTGCCGAGTCGTCGAACGATATTGTATTTCTCGATAACGTGACTGTCAATCTCGGTGACTTTTTCCTTGCCACTTTTTCCAGACATTATCAATCCTATTTTTATCGCTCTTCGTCAACCCGAAACAAACCCACGGCAATGTCCTGCACCTTCCTCGCGAATCCCTCGACTCGGCGTTCACCGATGACGTTTCCGTTTCTCTTCTTGTTTTTCTTCTGCTACGTGCCCACGAAAATTTGTTCCCAAGCGCGCGGTTCGTATCGCGCTTGTGGTCACCCTCGCTCTCTCACAGTTCGATGGGAAAACCTGCTGTTTTCTGTCAATCGCATTCACACGTCAATCACACATATTATCCACACACCGGGGATACGCGAAATTAGCCACGAGCGAGCGAGCGCGCGCGCGATCCTCAACTCGCTTTACACGTTTGTTTATTTCGTTTCGTGTGGTGTGCCGCTGCTGCATGCAGCCATCCAACTCGAAACTCGATATCGGAATAGGCAAAGAGAGAGAGAGAGAGAAAAGAAAGCAACTTTTGACACACCAATGCGGTCGTGTGTTTGTAAGGTATACATTCTCGGTCACCAAGGTTACCGGTGCGAACCGCGAGTACGTTGGCTGCTCCGCCGCCCACACTCCCCCGGCCGCTTCTTTTCCTATCGCATATTATCACCGCTGCCGGCCTTTCGTTTTTTACCCTTTTACCTGCGGGAAATCATGCTTCACGATTAATCGATTCGAACGTCCAACTTATCGCAATGGTCACAATCAAATTGCCCGCAATGTCGCTCGTCTCGCGAATAATGCAATACAAAGAGAGCTTTTAAGGGGCCAGTCCACTTTGAAAATTTCAAAAAATCGAAGCTAGCGAGACTTGAAGAAATCGACGATGATGAGCAATCAGAAGGGATTTTGTACGATGCAAGAATTGCCGACTGAGTTTAGGTAAGAGTTTTTCATAGTTCTTCAAACGCGTTTTTCTCGAAACAACATTTTCAAAATCCAGCTCCATCGTATCTCTAAAACTGATAAACCGATTCTCTTGAAATTTGAACCAAATATTGTAAACATGATTCGCAACAAGATGACCTTCGATGATTTTAAAATTTTGATTTTTACTCTTTTTCTTGCGAAAAACTGCGGAAAAAAACGCGTTTCTTTCTTTTTTTCGTTTTTCATCTGCCATTTTTTTATTTTTTGATAAAACTTTATATCCGAGGGTCATTTTGTAGCTGGTGTCATACTGAATCTAATGGACGTTGATTTTTTTGTTTCAGATAAGCCGTTACCAAGTTGTGATGGAGCTACCTAGCCCACCTATTTTTGAGGCGTTACGTTAAGAGGGGATTGTCTTTTTTTTTCGCAAAATTTACCGCTTTTTGGGAATTTTTTTGTGAAGAAAGTATACAACGGTAAACTTGTGAAACTTGGCATATAGTTTTATTGATCTGTTTACTACATACAAAAATTTTTTTTAACAATTTCATCAAAAAATCCGCCTCCCACCCCCCTCGACGCGCGATGGTCCTTTCTTGATGGTGTGCACGATTTCTCAAAAACTATTCAACCGATTGCCTTCAAATTTGGACAGAATGCTCAGCTGACATCCTTTAATCGTTTGACGAAGCAAAAAAGCAATACGTTTAATAGTTTTTTATTTATAACAAAAAATCGATCAATTTTTTTCGAAAAATCGATACTTCAAGTTCAAAACGTCACCAAATCGTCAATTTTTGTTTCTCCCTTCATCGAACGATAGCTATATGTGTCTAAAGTAAAATGCTTTTTGGGTTTTTGTTGCAGGATGAACGTGAAGGCTGTAATCGTGCACACCATCAAAAAAGGACCATCGCGCGTCGAGGGGGGTGGGAGGCGGATTTTTTGATGAAATTGTTTAAAATTTTTTTTGTATGTAGTAAACAGATCAATAAAACTATATGCCAAATTTCACAAGTTTTCCGTTGTATGCTTTCTTCACAAAAAAATTCCCAAAAAGCGGTAAATTTTGCGAAAAAAAAACGACAATCCCCCCTTAAACTATAGTTTTTGTACTTAAAAATGAATTAAAATGAATTAAATTTTTAAAATGTATTTCAAGACTTATTTATCAAGCCTAACAACTTTTATATTCATCTTTTATAAAATCCTCAAAAAAAATCGCGAAAATAGCCTTTTTTCGTGACTTCAAAGTGGACTGGCCCCTCAAAAGATATGTCGAACGAATTATTCGAAAAATGTATTTTATTCATCTCTCACACTAAAATACAAATAGTCGACGAATAGTTTTAAACGCATTCGAGACTTGCCCAAACTTTATCGCGTATTTCGTAGTTCGCATCTACGAATATATTTTTCCCATAACCCAAACAAAAAAAAACACGTTACTTTATAATTGTTACGGAGTGTCCAGCGGGAATATTAGCATATCGTGACAAAATAAAATCGCTTATTTATATGTGTGTATGTATAGATGCATATTCTATAGAAATGCTTTGCTATATTGAACAAGATAGGAAAAGGAATAACTAAAGAATAAATGCTCGATAATGGTCGCAAAAGACTTTGAAAAAAATATATGAAGCTGAGAAATATAGGATCTACCGAGGTGCACGGCTGCTATTCTTTATCGAATTTGATGTAATTGATAACGGCGTGTGGAGTCTTTCTTTTCATTTGCCGCGGTAGAATTTTGCAATTACTCTCAGAGATCCGTAATTTCTTATGGACATTATGGAAATGCTATTCTCATCCGTCTGTTGTACTCCCGCGCCTTAGACGCGCCATCCCCCTGTCACCGGGCCGTCGCTCTCCTGTTTCGCGACGTCCTCGTTGATGGCAAAAATGCCGCAGCTTACTTCCTTGGCTGTTGAATAACAATTGGACGAGAGCAGTGAGCCGGACGCGCTTCGTGAGTCGGCGCTGGCTTTTCGTGAAAGTGTTGCACAGCCTCGGGAGGAAAATCTGCGTTTCCTCTAGCGATCGCACCGCTTATCAGCATAGTCCTCGGTGGACTGTGAAAAAACAGACGATCCAATGATATACTTTGCGATTTGTTCCATTATTGCAATGCAAATGGATGGCTGATTTTCTTATGGGTTTTTCTCACTTTAGACGCTAAAAACGCTATTTTCATGATTTTTTTGATAGGTTTATATTATAGATATTGATATAAAAGTTGTTACACCTAATAAATACACTTTCGAAACATACAAACAAAAAAAAATTATGTATTTATGTCACCCAAACAAACTTTAAACGCGTTTTTCACGAAACAACGTTTTTCGACGGCTTGTTGATAAATTTTTCGAAACTACTCAACCAATTCTTATGAAATTTTAACCACATATTCTTTACAACTATAGCTGTAGTCAAGGATATTGTTAAATTTTGATATTTGCCATTTTGTTTCCAAAAACGGTGAAAAAAAAACGTTTTTTTTTTTTCGAAAATTGGACGCCATTTTGTTATTTTTGCGTATATAAAAAATCGTCTGATATGCGCTATAGCCATTAACATACTGAATCTAAAACCGTTTGATTTTTCTGTTTCGGATGATCCATCCCCGAGATTTCATCAACAGCGCAGACCTACAGTTCTTTTAGGACATTTTTTTAACTACCATTTTCGTCTATAAATAGTGACTCAAATAATTTTTTTAACGTGTTTCGAAAGTGTATTCATTAAGTGTAACAACTTGTATATCAATATCTACAATATAAACCTATGAAAAAATTCATGAAAATTGCCTTTTTTAGCATCTAAAGTGAGAAGACCCCTTAATATCTATATTCGCAATAGGATCTTGCAATTACTTGGGAATATCTGAAGGAATGCAAAACGAAACGACATTGAAGTTTGCATCGTTAGAATGCAACGGAATTGATTGCTTTCGAATGTTCTAGAATGAGGTTTGCGTCCTTGGAACGCAACGAAAGCTTAGCAATCCGAAGTGTTTGGCAAATTTGGGGTACGAAGAACACTCTGGCGTTTTTGACGATTTTTTTTCAGAAATCTGGACCCCAAAATTTCATGATGAGATTTTGAACGATGAAGAAAATGAAGAGATTCAAATATATATATATTAGACTGATTCAAAAAAAAAAAATCCTTCTGGATTCTCGTGCTATTGTTGGGCACTGATAAAACAAAATTTCTCTAAAAAGATGGGCGCGGTCACTCAATTTTTAGAGGTGGCTATCTCAACTTTTTTGTATTTGAATTTTTTAACGAACGTATTGCATTTAAGCATAGTCATGGCTTCGGATTACGGATAAAAATCACATCCAGCAGCTTTTTCGTAACAAAAATAAACTCTAACAATTTGAAAAGATTGCAATATTCACAATTCAAATCCAGCTAGATCAATAATGGCGTCTATACTACTCTCGTTATTCGTGTAGATTTATTTATACGCATTAACATTTCGCACTTTTTACGAAAAATTAAATTATAAGCTTTTATTCATAAATCGTATATTTACATTTTCAAAATGCTACGCTTATATTATCTTCAAACTCATTTACATTTCTTCCCAGCCATTCTCAAGTTCGTTAACATTTTGGGCAGAACGAAAATGTGCAACGCTGAACAGTTTGTCCAAATCTCTCTTAAATTTACGCTCCTTCGATATTTGTGACGGCAAATTCTTTTTAACCCGATTTTTTAAAAGTTTCTTCAAGACTAGATGGAGTTTTATTGATTTCAAGATTGCGTTATTCAATCGACGCGTTGGAATTTCAGCACATTTCCATTGTTCGAAAACTTCTTTCATCGTTTCGTGTGCACTTCGACGTATGGTCAGTTTTTCTTTGTTATGTTTGTAAAAGAACAAACTCAAAACTTTTCCGATTTTTATCCGTAATCCGAAGCCATGACTATGCTTAAATGCAATACGTTCGTTAAAAAAAATTCAAATACAAAAAAGTCGAGATAGCCACCTCTAAAAATTCAGTGACCGCGCCCATTTTTTTAGAGAAATTTTCTTTTGTTAGTGCCCAACAATAGCACGAGAATCCAGAAGGAAAAAAAATAATTATTTTTTTTTGAATCAGTCTAATATATATATATATATATATATATATATATATATATATATATATATATATCGTTGCATTTCAACGATGCAAACGTCAGCGTCGTTTTCTGAAATATTTCTTCTGCCAATTACGATTATGAAAATCTCTCCCACTTATTTACGTATCCTTATTAGAGATTTACGATATCGATCCGCAAAAAACTTTTGGAAAATGACGAAGATAAAGAAACCGGAGAACTCAATTGGTGCGTTCCAACAATGCCAATTTCAATGCACACAACGAAACGGTTCTTCTTGAAAGCTCAGCAAGGTTCAAGCACGCGAGACAACCAGATGAGTCTTGAGATAAACTCCTCTGTTCTTTTTTCAGATTGTTTCCATGATGTTGAACTTTGCATCGTTGCAACGAGAATTAATTCTGTTTGATACTGCAAACTTTTTTGACCCTTTTAGACTGTGTCACCCAAAAAAACGTTCTTACGCATTCTTATTAAAGATTCACGGCACCATTTTGCAAAGAAAAGGCATCGGATAATGATAAAAATAAAGAAACGCAACGTGAACCGAAAAAAAAACGTTGCATTCCAATGATGAAAATTTCAGCGTCATTTCTTGCCTGGATATTACTGTGTCGAGTCGCTAAAGATTTGAACGTGGCGCATAAGTATTTCCACTATGAAACATTACGTCGCGTGATGGACAAAAAAACGATGTATCCAATTTACATAATGAAATAACTACTTTTCATACAAATTGCGAAATTACGACGAAGGATTCGAGTAGTTCGAGTTTTATAAAGTTATTTTCTTGTGCTTGCTTAAGGCCTTAGGCCACAGTAACGGGTATAAAATCATGTGCGAATTTGACAATTTTTTTCACATGAAAAAATGATTCACTCATAAAATTAATTACACATCTATTTATCATAAATATCTGTTGAAAATATATTTTTTTTTTTCGATGTACAAAATGGCCGACTACTAATATTTCCTTATATCTTTTTTTTAAGCAGCCGCAGCGAGATATTTAGCATCCACAATTTTTTACCTAGAACAAAAAACAAAAATTCTCGTCAATCTACGTTGGAATACCTAGAGAAGTACGTACGGAATTTAAAAAACATTGTTTTATTCAAAAGTTGTAGGTATTTGAACTTAAGAAATGAATTTTTAGTGAAAAATTTCGTTGTAACTGCTCATAAAATGAAAAGTTCTCGATTAATCAGAAATTCCGTACGTACTTCTCTGCGAAATGCAATTAGGAACACAACTTTTAAATTTGAAGTAAATCGAGTGAAGATTGTTGAATTATTTGTCGGCGAAGTTTCAAGTAGTCTGCCATTGTGTATACGAGTAGTCGGCCATTTTGTACATCGAAAAAAAATATATATTTATTTTCTAACAGCTTGATATTCATACTAAATAGATGTGTAACTAATTGTATGAGTGAATCACTTTGTCACACGAAAAAAATTGTAAAATTCGCACATGATTTTATACCCGTTACTGCGCCCTAACGCCTTAACTGTCGAACTGAAATAACATCGATCGATTATTTGTGTTCAATTATCGATCAATTTTTTTCCAGGCTTGAGGGCACAGGAATTTCTGGGAGGGGCAAGCTCACCCCTGCCTCCTCCTGGCTACGCCAATGACCTCATGCCCGATTGTGGTGACTCAAAATTCAAAATCTCCCAACTGCCATATGCCACTGCTCCAGCAACCTTCTCTTCGCAATAACATTGGCAATTATTAGCCGTGCGGTGTCACCGGACCATGTTATCGAACAGACGATAGATTATATTTTGTATCTTCTCTATTTCACCTAGCGGAAGGTCTGCTCTCCTCCGAATCTTTGCTCGGCTTGACTTCCTTCTCTTCCTTAGGATTCTTGTGTTGCGTTATCCTCATCCCACCTGCCTTGACTGTAAAAATGTTGTACGACGATTGTCAAGGTCCACTGTGTTTTAGCTATTTTCTTTATCTGCGATTATGGTATTCGTATTTTGTTCGGTAAACAATTATTGAGATGTCAAAATACATAAAATAATCCCTACACACACACACGCACACACACACACACACACACACACACGCACACACACGCGCGCGCGCACACACACACACACACACACGTTCATATGTGTGTGGGTGTGTGTGTGCGCGCCGTTGTGTTACATGTGGCATACGCATACATGTGTATATCTACACACACACACACACACGCGCGCGCGCGCGCGCACACACACACGCACGCACGCATATATATATATATATATATGCACATGTATGCGTATGTCACGTGTAACGCAACGTACACACGTACGTATGCAAACGTTCGTCCTTTTATCTCTCGGAACGACAAGTACGTGACACGTCGCACATTATTAACAGATGTGTTTTTCCAAAACTTTAATCATAATCAAATAATTCGCAAATTGACACTCACCCGCCGGTGGGTGACCCGCTTTAAGTTTGCACTCGTCGGGGCTCGACATTATTACTTCTTACGCGTTGAAATCGTACAACTTATTCGCTCGACGATATTGCTCACGAAATGTTACACTCCCAACAATTTGAAGGAACAGCTTCGGTAGTACTTTGTCACAACAGCAGATCGCAACAGATTGAACAACGAGGCAATAATGGAGCAATGGAGTCGCGAAAACAAGCGACAGTCATCAGAGTTGCCAGACGTGTAGTGAGCGAAACCGTCGCCAAACGCCGCTTGTGTAGCCCAAAAACCGCGGGACTTTACGAAGCCCAAATAGCGCGGTAAAAGCTCGCATATAGCCCAAATTCGTGGTTTTGGTAGATCATGAAGGAAAAGCACCGAAATAAGTTAGAAATTGAATTATTTCTTTAATTATTTAAAAATAAAAGACAATAAAATATCTGTATTTTATAGCAGGATATAACAATCACATAAATAAACAAATACTTATTCCTTGAGATTACACAGGTATAAAAATCACTCAGTTTTAATCACAGTCTCATATATGATATATGAATAAGAATATTTAAGTAAATAACTTTATGTTCTCTAGAAATCGAAATTAACTATCTCCATCAGAGAAACATAAAATTCGTTTGGCAGGTCCTCTGCATTCGAGATTTGAATCTCTGGTACATTCTTTTGGGCAGGGACAGGGCCGGAGTCCGGATCATCCGGATTCAAGTCGAACTCAGCTTCCTTTGTCGGCTGAGAAAAGGACGCCTCCTTGTTCCGGTCGTGCAAACTCTCATACATTGCACTGCTAAATCTGGCAATCATGTCGCGCGTCACATTGAAGGTTCTGCAGCATTGACCAATAGCCTATATAGCAAACAGAAACGAGTTGTTTTTAATGGTCGCAAAAATTAAAAGTAAACAATTATATTCGCACTCTGAGTTACCTTGAGATGAACGCGCAAGCGAAGAAGAGCCTCGAGCATCTTTATTTCCATCCTATTTCTAACTTTGGTTTTTATGGCACTCGTGAAGCTAAACACTCTTTCCACTACGGCATTGCTGACCGGGATAGTTAGAGCGCGTAGCGCAAATTTGGCAAGTTGTTCGAACGGACGATTCCCCGTTGCAGTCTTGCATTCCAAGACGCAGGTCCAGAAATGAACTATATCAAGCGAATTGATGTCCTCATTCAAATCCGGATGGTTGCAGATCTCGTGGAGGGGCAAAGTACCCAACATTATCCACTGGCTCTCTAGCACGTCTGAGTCAGCAGAAAGATCTGTTGAAGCGATAAAAATACAGAATCTAAGTGCCTGCTGGAAGTATCATATGTAAAAATATTTCATTATGTTCAAGTCCATGCGGGAGCTTACCTAGATCAAGTGGTAGCTGCTCAAACTGCGGACGACAGAGCTTCGCCAGGGCATTTCTCGGGGAAAGGTACTGCAGCTTTTTTATTACATCAAGATTGGGAGGTAATCGTTCTATCAGTTGGTTACACAAGGCAATCAAATAGTTTCCACAGTCCGCGTGCACCGTACTCATTGCTGCCTCGGAGATAGTGACTTTTTTTTACCAGGTTCTTGAACCCATCACCTAGTTTTAACATGTCAATAGGTAAGAGATTATCTTGAACTGTCAAAGCTGCTTTAAGCATCTCAATTTCTTCGACTCGAAGAACACCCGGCTGAGTGGTCGTAGCGGCAGCTCTCTCTTTCAGGATACGGCAGGCGACCGCGTATACCAAGTTTCTAAGATCGCTGTACAGCTTAGTAACATCAGCATTTGAGTGTTCAAATGCTTGACTTACCACGCTCACATCTTTGAGGATAGTACGCAGGAATGTGAGATAAAGGACATTAGCGTCATCCTGGTAAAATTTCGCCAACTGGGACAGTTTGAAATCTTTAGGATTTTTCTTTTGAGCTTCCCTAAAGAACTGACAGAGTTCCGTCCATTGGTCTACGATCACAGAAGATACAGGGAGCCAAATCAACCATCGCGTAGTTGAAAGACTTAGTAGCTTGGCCGGTTCCTTTCCTTCATGCTTTGTCTAGAAAATCAATCAAGGACCGATTTTTAGTTAGAAATCGAGAGGACAAATGGGGAGCGTAGAGAGGTGAGGGAGAGAAAGGGGAGCCTCAAGCTCCCTCCTCTCACCACTCATCGCCCCTGCGCCGCACAGCTCGAAGGCCAAACCAAAAATATCTGTTAAAGTATTGACGTATCATATACCAACCTTGTAAAACTCAGTGTATTCTCCCCATCTCTTAGGACTGCAGGCCAACCAGTTGTACGTCTCTGAGAGGATGAAGTCCAAATGGCTTGGCACTTTCTTGTATGCCCACTCGGCACACTTGTCAAGACTATGGCATATGCACTTGATAATGACCAGGTGCGGCACCTTTTTGGTTAAATGTGTGAAAAAAGAGTTGTGAACTCCACACATATTAGATGCACCATCAGTGCCAACGGATTGCAATTGTTGGAGAGGTAGTTTAATTTTGTGCAAGTACTCCATCAGGGCGCCGGCAAGCGCCTCACCCGTACAACTCACAACTTCAACAATGCCTAGGAAGTCTGTGATCATTTCTTGACGGGCCTTGCTGTGGTATCGAATGCACACAGCCATGAACTTTTTCACTGAGACATCAGTTGATTCATCTACAATGAGTGCGTATGGGGAGTCCCCGACATCCTTCAATAGCTCAGTGAGTTGTGCAGGAGCTATCACATTCGTGATAAGTTTCGAACACTTCGTGCGATGCAGTCTCGTGTTCTCAAGCTGAGATCCTTTTCCCAGGTCCTTGATAATTTCCCCCAAATGATCAGCATTTTTGATTGCACAATGTACAGCTATAAAAGCAGAGAGTTTTAAATTTGAAATTTTTAACTCGTCCTTAATTTGGACACAACCTGCAAGAGAATGATAAAAATCAAAATAAGCTAATATTCTCTATAAATTATGGGGCATGCTAGAAAAGTACCGACCGTAGTCGTGCAAACTGCGTTGCCGATTTCTGTTAATTGCATTTTCTTTCGCCTTATGCTTGTCTCGCCCAGCGTGAACTGCCAAGTCACTGTGGTGGGCCCGTATATGAACGTTGCACAATTTACAATAAGCTTCCGGCTTTCCATCTAATACATCTTTCTCAGAGGAGGGCTCGAGCCAGTCTGAAAGATAATTTACAAAGTCATTTATTTGGAACCCTAAGTTCGTATATTAAATCCTGCCAGCCACAAAGGGTATATTAAATCCTGCCAGCCACTAGTTTAGTCGGCGACGTGGTGGCTGCGAAAGCACTCTCGCGACGCTTCATGGACAGAACCATAGTGAACCACAGTAAAAGGCCTCCCTCCTGGACCGCTTTTTTTCTTTGTAAAGAGACGGCTTAAGGCAGTGGAGCTTGCTAGTTTAAATTGTATTGTTTTCGTAGTTCAAAATGTTCGAATGCTACATCATTTATATGTTTGAAATAGTTATATTTTCTTGTATGTATATTACACAGTAATTAGTAACAGCACAGGTAATTGAATCACAAAGGAATGAATTACATTACATTCAGATAACTTTATAATTAAATACAATTTAATTAGGTTAAATTGTAATTAAATGACTTTGTAATTAGATTAATAATTCAATTACCTTTTAATTAAATTACGCCCATCTCTGGTGTAGTAAATGTATATTTCGATACCGCATTCGACCGCAGCTAGTCGCAAAAACGCGATGCAACGCACGATTTCGATACCGCGATCGAACGCAGCTAGTTGCCGAATCGCGATGCAGCATCGATGTAGTTGCCAAATCGCCGATTGCCGATGCTAAAAGTAGTACCTATGTTTGCTGAGGCCCTTAGGCCTCATTTGCACGGGCGGTAAAAAATCGCGCGGTAAAAAACGCAACGCATGATGTGTACACACGGAGCCATTAAAAACGCCAGTGTTGCTATGTATATAGATTTATCTGGTATCTGATGTTCATCCGAATGTTCAATAGTGCCCGTGCGAATGAGACCTTAAAGGGTTAACAGAGTTAGCAAGCGAAGAAGCGACTTACGTTTCAATGCGGGTTCAGATTCCCACTTCCTATTATAATGCTTCAAGTACTTGCCCCATTTACCCATGACGTATTCTAGGTAGGTACTTCTTTTAAATCTGTGCGATCACCCGCCACTAGATTCCCGAATCCACTCCGAGCCAGCTCCGAATCAGGAAGAGTAGACGTAAGGAGTACGAACGCCGTGTTGTCGAAACGTCCGCAAAAGTGAGGACGAGAAGGGCGGCGCTGCTCTCCTACCGCACCGAAGTAAAGTCAGCAACAAACCAGTGCCGTACAATACGCTCCCTCATATGGAGCGATAATTTGATCAAATGAATTGTAAAGGCAGTGCCGTACGATATGCAAAAAGCAGCCTTTGCCACTTCACATAGAGCGATCATTTCATCAAATTAGTTGTTCAACCAGTTGGTGAAGGCAATTTCTATATAGATAGACAGAATTCTTATATATAGATTGTTTTGGAGAATACCGAAATACAGAAATTAAGTCAGTTTTTTGTTGCGGAAGCAGTAACAAACAAAATTTATTTATAGATACAAGGAAATTCATAAGAAATTTGCATCTAGACAAAAAATGTACAGATTATCACCATATTTACACATTGTGACACGCTGTACAGATAAAGAATAATAACGACAAACAGAAATAAAGTCAGTTTTTTTTCCTCGCGGAAACCGTAACAAATTAAATTTATTTATAGACAAAAGAAAATTCATAAGAAGTTTTAATCCAGACAAAAGTTTTTCAAATTATCACATCTCATATTTACACATTATGATACGCTGTACAGATAAAGAATAATAACGAAATACAGATATTAAGTCAATGTTTTTTTTCGTTGCGGAAGCAGTAAAAACATAGACACAAGAAAATTCATAACAATTTTGAATTCAAACAATTATTTACAAATTATCACCTATCATATTTCCACATTATGACACGCTGTACAGACAAATCGATCTTACAGTTTTGATTTTTTCCTATTGTCTTTCGTTTTTATTTTCCTTGCATGATTATTTTCGTTGACCGATCGCGCTAGAAAATGTCCTCTCATGATGAGATAATAGTTTATCACTCTCTTCGTGAGCTCTTCATTGTGTGCTTGCCATCCCACGTACTCTAAATTTTTTATGTCCGAAACTTTGTCGAGAACTTGATGGAGAGTGTTGATTTTAACGGCAGTTCTCGATCGATCGCTGCACTCCAAGTTTGTCTCGCGTTCGGGCACTGAAAGCAACAATTCAAACAATATTACAAGCTTTTATTTAATTTGACTTTCTATGAAAATGGCAAATTGATATTTCACCCACTCACTTTCCATTTTCACCCCTGAATAAACAAAAATAAACAAAATGTTTATTTTCGAGACATGAGACCAAACGTGCAATATACGAAAAAAATCCATATATTGCACTTTTTGTCTCATCGACGGGACACTTGCTCCATATCTCGCGTTTGTGATCATTTTTATTTCACTCGGTACGATAATGGTACGACAAAACGAAACCATTTTTTTGTAAGTACTATTTTTCTTACCTACGATTGATTGTTTTCGCCGCAGATCACTAAATATATTTTATACCGAGATACAATTATTTTTTTTTACATCTAACACAATTCGCAAAATTGGTTAGCCCGAACACGCTTTATGCCAACACGAACGACGAGCGGGAATCATCGATGACACATGACGTCGGTTGTGTTCTTGTCGCTTAGTTCACTTCGGTGCGGTCATGCACTAGCGACGCACGCCGTGAAAACACTAACTACTAAAATCCACAGTTTCACGGACGCTTTTGGATTGGGCTCGCCACAGGCGTTCTTACTCCTTACCTCTAGTCTTCCTGCTCTGAATGACCGATCGCACACGAACGAGAAACAGAAGACTATGGGGGTGACACTCCTCGAATATCGTGTTCCCGTTAGTGACCCCCTCCACGAGAGGCGCTGGTAGTCACCCGCGTTACCCTCACTCTGGTCGCGCCGACGACGCACACGACGTTTTTGCAGTCTTTATTATTTATATATTACCATTCAAGAATATATTTTTACAAAGGAAGGGGTAGGATATGTACACGTATCAAAATGCGTCCGATGGATTTTTTTCCACAAGTCTAGGGCTTTTGGTTCACGTGGAACATTGAAAAGATAAGACTTTTCTGTGTGTGATTTATAACCTGACGTGCAGTCACGAACTATGCACGTAGGCATTTTCAAAATTAAAAACAAAAACCATGGCAAAAGTTTGTTTTAATCACTTTTTTGTATAAACACCAGAAAAAATATAAAATTCAACACCCATTAATAAACAAAATCTCGATCGACGAAATCGAAGAAGCCGAGAAATCTAAAGCAAATGTCAATTTTGCGGAGGTTAAAAACGTTTAAACAACGCGATGAGGTGCTTTGCGGAGAGAGTGGGGGTAACGCGGGTGACTACTAGCGCCGCGTAGTGAGCTGCTTCCCTCGGGGTCAACAACGTGGCCATCGCGGGGGTATATGAGTATATCGGACTGAAGGAAAATGCTTTTTTATGTTGGATGTTCGTTATGTATTTTTATTTTATTATACGTAATTAATAAACAGTTTTTCTATTTTACATTTGAAGCTTACTTTTCCTTCAATTCATAATCATAAATTTAAAATTCGTGTTGTCTGTGACCATGGATTCAAACGGGACAATGATAGGCTTTTCGTGTCCATGACGCAATTTCATACAAGTTCTAACTATACCATGTGAATCACATAACAATGGGTGTGTTTAGACTAACTCAACGTTGATCAACGCATCTCATCACAAATGGCGCCCAGTCAACATGGTTTGGTGGGGGAAATTAGCGTTGAGTGTTGACATTTCAGGCCGGACACGTTTAGTCAACGCAAGGGAAACCTAACCTCAGTTTTGTTTGTACGGAGCGTGCGGAGATAGAATTCAAGAAATGGAAATGATTATGAACATTCTGCTGGATGAAGTGATTAATCCGATGGATGAAAACGTCGCGAATATTTTTAACCAAGGTATGATAAATTTTACATGAATAAGACGCACTCATATTTTTAACCTATCAACAATCCAAACAAAATTCGTCACATGAATAGTCAAGAAAGGTGCACTTTTTACGATAATCACACGAATAATTATTAACGAAATATACTTGTTTTTTTTTACAACTATATCATTTATAGAAATGTACAATCTCTAGATATACATTCAGTCTTCCATAAATGAATAGCGAGGAAATGTACTGTTAATCATGAAAATACATAGATAGCCATAATTATAAATATTTCAATATAATGTAATCACTTTAAACTGTAACATCAATATCATATTTAATCTAAATATCGATTTATATGTGTTATAGCAAATCTTGATAATGATGGTATAGAAGACGAACTAGATGAATACATCTTAGGGTTACTCGAAGCGGCTGACGAAAATGGCTTAGATATACATCCACGCAGAGGTCCTCCAGTAAGAATACGGAATTATTTTGAAGAAACAATTCCTCAATACACTGGCGAGCAATTCTACTCCCATTTCCGTATGAGAAGAGAAGTGTTTATGGTGAGTGACGAAATAAAAATAGAAATATCATTGAAAAATTCACTATTCTAAACATGTTATGAAAAAAGGAAAGAAAATCAACGAAATAGTAGAACGAGATATACACAGTGTCCCAAAACTCAACGATAATCTGAGACCGGATGAAAGGCCAAGTTATACCAGTTCTGGGAAAAATACAAAAAAAAATCCATATCACTCAGTTCAGCGATAATAGACATTTTTTTAAAAAAGTTGAAATTCGACACCCTTGGTCGCATTTTCAAGTCCTGTGATCACCAATGTCACAATTTCGCTGTGATTTTTTTAATTTCGTGATCTTCATTAACGATGCTATTAATCGCAACTACAAATTAATGCAAAAAACATTGTTAATTTAATAAAATAAGTTAAGTTTTAGTGAGTCATGGTTCACAAAAATATTGTTACTTAACTTTGACACTTCATGCCGATTCTTCATCTTCAGCTTCATCATTCAGAAACATATGTTTTTTACAATAAAAATTGGTTATTAACTGACTCAATTACCTCTTTACTAAAAATAATAATTTTATTTCAGACCAGAAACAAAAAATAACAAATTTTAGTAACAAAAATTCCTAATGTTGAGTTCTTCAAAATGAGCTCAATTTGAAAAAAATAAGACATAAAATTTTTAATGGCAAGAAAAGTGGCAAATGTTGCACCATTTTGAAATCTTGATTAAATGCGCCATCTTTTGAAATAACTTGCCAAGGGTAGTGTAGTACATTTTTTTTTCAAAATGAAGTGTCAAAGTTAAGTAACAATATTTTTGTGAACCATGACTCACTAAAACTTAAGTTATTTTATTAAATTAACAATGTTTTTTGCATTAATTTGTAGTTGCGATTGATAGCATCGTTAATGAAGATCACGAAATTAAAAAAATCACAGCGAAATTGTGACATTGGTGATCACAGGACTTGAAAATGCGACCAAGGGTGTCGAATTTCAACTTTTTTTTTTAAATGTCTATTATCGCTGAACTGAGTGATATGGATTTTTTTTGTACTTTTCCCAGAACTGGTATAACTTGGCCTTTCATCCGGTCTCAGATTATCGTTGAGTTTTGGGACACCCTGTAGTAGAATCAACGAAATAAACATGAATAATTTTTATTTTATGTATAGGAATTGGAAAATGTGATAAGGCCACATGTTGAAGACGGCTATATTCCATTACAAAAAAAAATTCTGTTAACAATCTGGCTCTTAGCGACCCCGGAAAGCTTCAGGTCTGTTGCTGACCGATTTGATCTTGGGAAAACTGCTGCTCATTTTGCATTCAAGGAAGTCATTGAAGCTCTAGTGGCTATTTTACCACAATACATTACATGGCCAAGTCTAGAAAATTGTAATGTTATTGAAGCTGTGAGTATTGCCCTCCAAATTTTCCGATAATAACCTTATTCATTTATGCACGATGATCTATTTTGTGAAAATTAACTTTTTTCATTTTTGATGCTACATTTATTATCAGTTAATGAATTACATTTTCACTGCTTGAAGGCTTTTCGTTTACGGCAAGAATGGTTTCCTGGAGTAATTGGAGCCATGGATGGATGCCATATTGAAATGAAGCAACCTCCAGGAAATGCGAATGACTATTATAACAGAAAAGGAACTCATTCGATCATTCTACAAGGTGAGAACATATATTAATGTTAGTCATGATAAATACAAATCTATTCATCTACATTTAATTTTCTTGTAATTTTCGTTAACTGTAATTTAACAGGTACATGCGATCACACCGGAAAATTTATAGACGTTTTAATCGGAAGACCAGGAAGGGCCCATGATGCTTCGGTTTTCCGAAGCTCACCATTATTTCGAAGACTCAACAATGCAGACCATCCTCTGCTGCCACCAGAAAAACACATTCTTGCAGATTCTGCTTATCCGTTATCTGTGAATGTGTTGACACCTTTCAGAGATAACGGTCATCTTACAGAGGAGCAAATTTCTTACAACACCAAACATGCGTCAATGCGTACCATTATAGAACGAGCATTCGGTTTGCTGAAAACTAAATTCCGACGGTTATTTTATCTAGATGTAAAATCCGTTGCAATGGCTAACAAAATTGTAGCTGCGGCATGCACTTTGCATAATTTTATTTTAATGCATGGTGATGCGCATCTCAGAGACAATATGAATGTACAGAATAACGCAGTCGATGTTGATAATAATGATGAAAATGTAGACGAAGATATAGATGAAATTGAAAATATTGTTGCTCGTGATAAACGAATTCAAATAATGAATGCATTATTTCGATAAAACCATAAAGACAATTTATTAATTGAATTTTGTTAAAAATTTGAAAATGAAAATGAAATTAAAAAATTCGAGGTGTGAGAGGCGTGAGAGTGCAAAATACGCGGCATGTGAGGTTGAAAACAATAAAGTGGACTTTTCTACCATAAAAGTGTTTCAGTCAAGGTTGGGAAGATTCGCGGAAGGATTTTCGTCATCCCCGATAGAAAGAAAGAGTATTCGCGCTAACATATTGGTATATTTTTTGTACACTGAAATTGACGATAATATGGAGTAAATATGATCAAAGTTCTCTTAATTCTTTATTTCACTACACATTACTATCTTCTTTTTTTGACTATGTTAATATCATTGGCAATTACTTTTGCTTTCACTACCGGAGAAACAATATAAATCTCACTATGTGGACGTTTTAAGTACTTAGCAAGTACTTAGTTTAGTACAATGAGTCGTTTTTAACATGAATAAATCATTCGTATAATAAATACGTCTCTTTTATTATATTAAAAAATATTTTTTGCAGGCACTTAAATGTATTGTGTATAACTATTTAATCTTAACGGAATAAAATCACTACTCTGTGTAATCACAAAGTGATACACCTTATTCATTAATTTTCTTATCGCACTTTTTTTACACTTAATAATATATAACTAAATCACTTTGGTGAAATACTCTTACTACCCGATTTAATCACAGTGATGAACCTTATCTAATAATTGTTTTCACATTTTTGGTGCTCTCAGGAGTGATGAATATTATCACTTAAAGTGAAAAGTAACAAATACTAAAAGTAAGGTAAGAAAATATAAAAGATTTTAATTTATTTCAATAATACTGTTAAACTATAGAAAGCAGCATCGAAACACAACAAACTGAAAATTGCACGCTGAACCGTTTCAGTCATCACAGATATGGGGTACGGACATGGCTACAAATCATCGCTTTTCTTGGATCTATCTAGCAATAACTGGAGGTGCATTGATATGCCCTTCAGAACTTCCGTCCGAGCATTTATGGCATCCGTTAGCTCTGAAGTTCTCTGAGCTTGGAGCAGCGCGTTGTTTTCCCGAACTTTTCTTGCGAGATCTAATTTTTCCCCCAAGTTCTTCAAAATATCGAGCTTTATAGTGTCGACGTCAAACTGTTTTTGCCTTTGATAGTAAAGCTTTCTATTGTTTCGGGACCTCCCAGATCTCGACGATGAGCTTTTACTTGTACTTATTTCTAAGCATTCTGCGCTTGTGCTAGTCTCTTGCACGCTATCAGGAGAGCTTTCGGTGCTGTTCAAACTGCTGAAATGACAACATTAATAAAGTACGCATTAATGAAGTTCATCTTCTTTGACAATTTAAAAAAATACCTCAGTGGATTTGATGAAGTATTTACCTTTCATTTGAAACTGAGAGATTCATTGGCGAATTTTCTTTATCGACCATACTCGAAATCACTTCGTCTGTGGAGAAATTAATCGATTTATCATCGTGAAAAATGTCCTCCATATCGTTGAGCCATGGCCATGACAGACGCCCAGCACCGGTTGTTTTCCTTGAGTTATTCTTTTTTATTTTTCCATATGTATGTTACATATTTCGAAACTTCCCCTGAATTGTTGTCGTGTCGAAATTGAGTTTTTTCGCTTTTAGGACGACTTCAATTTCCCTCCACAAAGTAACTTTTTTTCTCTTATACTCCTCTAGTAATAATTTCGGTGCTGGACCAGTCCATGTATTGGTGGTTGTATCTAATAAAAGAAAAATAGTTGTGTCATAATATACGATTTATAATAGAGAGAAATAGGACTAACTAAAAAATCATTACATTTCGTATTACTCATAGGACATGTTGATTAATTCAAAGATAATGGCAATGATAAAATAGCGGGTTTTTTAATCGAACGTATCGTTGATCGGTCTGTTAATCAAGAAAAGCGGCAATACCCCCTAATTGCAAAGTTGCATTACAAAATTGGATAACATTCGATACTATTCAGAATGGATTCATTACAAATCGTGTTGTATGTTACTTTTTAATGAGGGTCGTGAAGTTTGGTCAAAGTTGTAATACTATTGAATACTCATGATAATAGAATCATAAATATTCAATAGTCTTTTCATGATGAAATCGGTCTCATGATAATTAGATATACTTGGGAACTTGGGATACAAAAATTCTATTGCCAGCCGAATTTCGGTATCCCGCATGATTTCTCTAAATTGTCATTCAAGGAATAGATAATATTCTGGAATGATTACCTTCTTCAGCATTCACGAAACTTCGGTCGTTTTCGTCTTGGCATGTATTTTCTCCAGCGGTCTCTTTCTGGCTATTGCTCGGCTCATTCTCATCATCCATGACATTTACTCCCATTTCATCATTGAGAGGAAGATCTATTATATAGAAAAATGGATGCGAATGTATGTGTTATTAAGTGTGCAACTTTATATTGAACCGGATACTACTGCAAATGAAAGCTATTAAAGCCTTGATAAAAATGTTGACTTTTCTTACCAGAAACTGCTGGGTCGTCGACGTGACTGCTGGCTATTTTTCGGAAAAATTCGCTTGCGTGGACGATATCTAGAAAACAAACACATTTTGTAAAAAATATTCCAGTAAAGTGCGTGTTATTTCGATAACATCCACATTCATAACCTGCATCCATAACCTCTATCTGTACCCACCGTTTTGCAGTTTTTCGTGAAACTCTGGCATTGCTTCAACTTGATAAGTTTTGCCAAGCCAATCATATTCAAGTATGACCTGATTTTCCGTCATATTATTAATAAACGTCACTTGCTGCTGCCAAAATTACTCGAGACTGTTCTCATCCGCACCTTTTGTTTATAAACACTTTTAAAATATGGCGTTGCGGCTCAACGCTTCACAACGCTAGTCAACGCAAACGCATGCGTTGCAAACGTGTCCAGACTAAACGCTTCTCAACGTTGAGCAGCGCTGCTCAACATTGCTCAACGTTGAGTTAGTCTAAACACACCCACTGACTCGATGGCTGTACAATTGTATATTTTTATTTAAGATTTTAATAAATATGTATTTACTACGTTCAACTATTTATAGGTATAAAATGTATTACTCTAAAACCCATAATGAAAGTTACTTCCATAAAATATTTGTTAACGATTGCGTTATCGCCATGGATGCTCCTCTATTCTTCTATTTTGGCGCACATATACGTATAGTGTGTAAAAAAGAACACGATTTTTGTATAATCGATTTGTTAGCGTGCTGTATTATGTTATTATATATGATGACATGTTTTTTGTGTGCGTGTGTTAAAATACGTGATGATAATTTGTCACTGTAGTAAATTGTGTGTATGTATGTATTTCCTCACTCCCTGTAAAAATGTGCGGATGGTTTTGTTTGAAGCGAACTCAGGGCCGGTTTACGAAAATTAGCGCCCTAGGCCTGAGAAAGTTAGCGCCCCCCTCCCCCCCTCCGGCCGTGCCACTTGGCGATTATAAGGGGGCGAGATAAAAAGGGAGGCACGTACTTGCGGATTCCGCCGACGCGCGGCGCCCCCTTTGCTGCGGCGCCCTAGGCCCGGGCCTAGCGAGCCTAGTGTATAAACCGCCTCTGAGCGAACTATGCAAGGCGCGTCCTGTAGTTACATGGTCGAAGAGCCCAAAGAAAGGTATTTTATTTTCGCATATAGCCCAAATGGCGCTTAAGCGCGTTTCCAAAATTTGGGCCGCGAAATGGCCTCCCAAGATAGCCCAAATCGCGGTTTATAGCCCAATCTGGCAACTCTGACAGTCATACCACACGAAGTATTATCAGCGATCGACATGTGTATTAGCGTGGGCTCGTGTATACGTATTGGTACACGGGTGCGTTTTATTTTCTCGCATGACATCGTGTCGACGCGGCGATGTGGCTCATCCGAGGGATTGGAATTTTCGATACCGATATTTCCGCTAGATGCCGCCAGTAGCTGCGTTTATCGGGAAAAGAACAATCTTTTATTGAGGCTCGGCATTTGCTTTATCTTTAAATCAGTTTTACAGGGATTCGGATGAATATTTCAGTCGTACGTGAATTATTTGGACTTGAGGTTGGGTGAGTATTTTGTGATTGGAAAAAATTGGAAGAGAATGCCGCAATTTACATCCGAGGTGAGGCAATATCGGCGATGGGTAAGAGTCTGCAGGTTTCTACCTTTTCATCAAGGATTCAATGGACAATTTTTTCGCCATGAGTCGTAAATCTGAGATTTTGCGTATCGCCGTGTTCCTTTGGGATGTTCGGTACGGGCGATACAATGTTGCCATGCTAAACCATGTTAAAAACATTTTGAAAATTCAAAAAGTTTAGAATTTTATAAAATTTGGTGAACATATTCTTTAGTGCCACATTTGACAATACAAATTTTTACAGATTTTTCTTCTGCACAGTTATCGAGGAAGTTAACACTAAAGTTCACGTGTATAAGCATAGCGTTTCCATATATATAGGTATACATTGCGGGCATAAGAAATCTGCTTCAATGCTTAATTACTCGATAACTAAGTAGAAGAAAATTTTGAAAAAATGTGTGTTTTCGCACTTAATGTTGAAGAACATATACAGAACATGTACAGAATTGAAAAATTCTGCAAAGCTATTAAATGAGGTAAGATTGCATTTATAATAGATACCGCGCGGCGCCCCCAACTTCAAAGCCGTTTTTCCACGATTCACTTTTTTTAACCTTGTGAAAGTTCTAACTCTTGAACGAAGGTTCAGATCGCTTAGAAATTTTTACAACATATTCTTAGTATCATCACCTATCGTGTGAACCACAGAAACAAAAATTTCAATGATACAAAAATTAAAAAAAAAATACCGACATAAAATTGAGTAAAAAAATGTTAAGTTTCGAATTTTTATTATAAGAATTTTTTTAAATAATATTGTTGGTTCACACTGAAGATACATTCACTATGCAATTATAAATATGTACATTTTTTTCAGACACTCACATCGATGCCGAGAACTTTCACTATCAACGCGCGCGCAAAAAAAAATACATTGCCCTATGTTATATTTCCGCCATTTGTTAATATTTCTAATCTTTTTTCTTACATATACTTAACCATGTGCATAAATGATCTGTAAAAAAAATGATGTCAATATATGCGTCATTTTTTTTAACCGCGTCTAGAAAAGTACCTACGAAAATCGGCGGAATCGCGTATATAAGGCCTCAATGGGCTACATCTACCCGGGTGGGTAAAAAATGGACTTTTCCAAAAATATTTTTATTCGATAGTATCACGGTTTAGCGATATTCCTAACCTTCAACTACAGCTTCTTATTCAATAGTTACATAAAAATGACGGCTTCTTTCATAGATTTTGTATGATCTAGTTTCAATTCATCGCCACGTTGTTAAAAAAAAAACAATTTAAAAAATCGACGATCGTCAACGACTCGTGATTATTGTTAACTTGAACAACCCGTTTGGTTTTCAGATTTCACATGGACCATTTAAGCTGGAGGGTGTCCACCCCCAAATGTCGCGAAAAAAATTCATCATCTCCCGGCGGCCATGTTTTTGATATATTTCTGTATTTTATGGTGATTTTTTGTTGTCTTTGAATACATTTACCTTTGTGTAAAAAAATGCGTTTTTTGTCACCAACCGTTTCCCAGAAATAAAATTTGGAATTTGGCCATTTTTTGGGCCTCCAGGCGGATGTAGCCTCTTAATAAGGCTTAATTAATCACTAGGTAGATGTACCCCCTTAATACGGCTTAATTAATAACTTATCAAATTACACCCTGAATGATCCAGTTTTTGTCGATTCCGTCGGTTTCCCTTCTCATCGCTAATTTCGTCTTCACGGAATTCAAATGTCCCGCCATTTTTAGGCGCCCGTGCGAGTGACGGAGCCCTCTTTATCTTTATCCCCACTGCCAGGGAATTTAGTTCCGACGCGCGTTAGTTCGCCGGTCAGTCGTCAAGAGGGCCAGGCCCCTCTGTCGAAGAACAGGGATAAAATCACTCCGAGTGCCGTTTCGGAGCGCCGCGCTAATAGTTTATTAGGAAGTGAGTTCCTCCGAGTGAAGTGTGGGGTTGCCTTTTATGGTGATCCAGGGAGCTCACGAAAAAAACATTCAAGCGAACATTGTAATGCTACGAGTATCGAAGTGAACTTAATCAATTTGATCCCGACAGAATCAAGAGAGTAAGAGAACTATTCGTTTATTTCTTCTTCTCGCGTAGATAAAAAAACTGACGTGAGAAGCGATTTTCGTCGTACGGTGTTTATCGTGGCTTAATATAGACGGGCTTTGAGGGGTACGAGTGAGCGATGATACCGTTGTAAATATAAGAGTGACGACATCTCGGATCGGACGTCCGGACGCTGTGACTCAATTTTTCATTACTCAATTCTCCGGACTCCTTTCATTCGATGATTGCGCGGCCCAATTCTTTTCTTTCACCCGAGTACTACGGAAAAGCGTCATCGAACGACCACAAAATGTGAAATTCAACAACGCCGTATTTTCACTTTGAAGCGTGGGTGATCTGGTTTCGACCGCACCTAAATCCGTTTTTCACACATGCCCAACAATATACAGAGAAAGTTCTTTTTTCTTTTAACCGACAGTCATCGCTATTTTCGTAACGTCGCGTATGCGTACGCGCGTATGTATAGTCATGCGCTCATACATTTTTTATAATCACAAAAATGCCTTCAGGTCCCTGGCCCAAACATTATCTTCCCACCTCCTGTTCTTTCGTTGGATGCAAACGCAACATTTGTTTATTCCGCGTGTCGAATTGTCGCGTGCTTAATCGAGTGGACGGTCAAGATGAAGCTTGTTCGAGAATCAGAGCCCACTGGGCAAACTGACTCACACGCATAAGAATAGATCGTTGCAGGCTCGCACGAATCAAGCCACTTTTTATTCCTGCTCTCTCGACCCGTATAACACGTCATCGCTCGATAATAAAGTCCCAAAAACTTTTAAGTACGATTGAAACATACTCGCATAGTTTTTCTCGCAGAGCAAGAACGGTGAACGCGATACATTCGTTTATAGATGCTCACGCTTGTCGAACACAACGGTTCAACAAGCGGTTGGGTTCGTTTGGACTCAAAAGTCATTGCAGGAAGAAATATAATTGATGAATTTCTTTCGTCACAGAAATGCTAGGCAGTTTAAGATGGGCTGCGATCCTGGCGGTCGTAGCGTGCACCATTGGCGTCAAGTCAAATTATCCTCCACCCGAGAGATTGACAGGAATGAATCCCTGCATCAGCAAGCAAACCTGTCACGAGTGCATACAGACTCCTCATTGCGCTTGGTGCGCCGCTCCCGTAAGTTGTACAAGTCTTTTAGACCCAGTCGCATTTGAGCTCCGTTACGTTTGTTGTTATGTTACGACGTAACGTCACCGGACTCTGCTACGCTATCGAATTTCATTGAAGAATAATTGTTTGATTATTGGATGATTCGCGACTTTACAGAAATTTCCCGAGAAAAGGTGCTTT
Organism: Ophion obscuratus; assembly: GCA_964007375.1. Classification (NCBI taxonomy): domain Eukaryota; kingdom Metazoa; phylum Arthropoda; class Insecta; order Hymenoptera; family Ichneumonidae; genus Ophion; species Ophion obscuratus. The sequence continues at coordinate 17,899,543 of OZ023320.1, forward strand.
CTCCCGAACGTAAATACGAAAATTTACGCCACCTGTCCGGAAAGATACACCTGGGACCCTGACAATCGGTTCAGCATGGTGCGACATAGGAATCTGACGAAGGGCGGCGGATATTTGGCGGGCGGCGGCGCGTCGATGGAGGGAGTCTGGATTTCTTCGACCAACACCAGTTCCTCTTACAACGCAAGCAGCACCAGTAGCAGTAGTAGCAGCAGCAGCGGCGGCTATGCCAGCGGCCAGGAAGCTGTTCAAATATGGCCACAGGAGGTCAACTTGAAATTGCGCATAAGTGAGTCCTAATTATTCCATGATTTATTCATTCGCTCGTTTTATTAACAGGAAGACTCCAATGGAGACCTTTCTCACGTATGAGTCAGCATTGCGCAATACCCAATGACCCGTATTCAGGGTGACCTGTCGAAACGGCCGAAAAATTACGGTTTATTTTGGCTAATTATTTTTTTGAATTATATGCCAAATGTCGAAAAGCTTTGGGCCTTGTTCACTTGTATTCCAACTACGCAAAATTATATATATACAGGGTGTCCTGTTGTGAATGATGATGCTGAAGTTTGCATCCTTGGACTGCAACGTATTTAATTTCTTTTGGCATATTTTTGACTAGAAAAGTCCTTTAACCATTCTTAAGATATTGAGTCAGCGATCTACATTATAAATCTTGAAAAATAGATCGCCTATTACAATGAAAATATGGAATATCAAATGTAAAACGGAACGTTATTTATGGAATTTTTTTTTGAAAAAACGGCTCGGTCAAATTATTTGAAAGTTTGAGTATTAATTATTGAAGTAATGAAGCGTACAAGGAAATTTTATTTTTTTATTTTTAGTACATTTTATTAAGCAGAGGAGCGGTTGCAAAATGGCGTCTCAAAAAAAGACTCCCCAACGGTTGACAGCACAAGTGCCACAGCAAGCATGTGAAATGAAAAATTCAAAAAGATGATTAAATTATAATAGTATAGCTATCGCAGCATTGTAGGAAATTTTAAAATTTTGATTAGAAAAACATGGCGGCCATTTAAAAGAAAATCGAATTTTACACAAAAATTTTGCAGTAAATTGTTAATAAAAAAGTAAACAATTAAAAAAACTCTACGATGCGACGATAGCGATAAGTTTTCTGAAGAGAATCCTTTTTGAATGAAGTCGATTGGACAAAATTTGACAGTTATTTGACCAGGTCAGTTTGACAGTTGACCAGGTCAAATTTGACAGTTTTTTGACCAGGTCAAAAAACATGGTTTCGAGAAAAACGCGTTTAAAGTAGAGAAAGGCCCGTATCGATAGATAGGCTCTGAGAGCGTCGACGCTTGGCGCCAATTTTTATAAAGGCCAAAATATTCTTAAAGGCCAAAACTATCTATTTAAGCAACAAAAAATCGATTTTTTTTCACAGATATTCCTCCTTAAGCAAAGTGCCCCCGTGGCTACATGGCGGGGTAGATGGTTCTGGCAACTATGATGACATGAAATGAAAAATAAGAGTTTTTTTTAATATACTAATAAAAATTCCGTTTGACCGGATACTCGGGCGAAATTTTAAAACTTACGAAAATGGCAAACTAGAAGTAAAATTTCGATTTTCGACTAAAAAAACAACTTTTATCATTTTTCGTTTATTATCAAACGGTTAAAGATAGCGGAAAATCATGCGATAGAAAATGTTATCAACTATGCCCGTCCGAATTTGAAGTGAATCGGACAAGTAGATTTTGAGATACGTCTTGCACCACTTCATAAAACAGTTTCGAGGGAAAACGCAAAAGTAGCGGAATGGACAATGTGACCCCTTCCAAAAATCGTAATAACTCGGTCAATTTGTTCGATTTTTACAATTTTTTTGTTGCACATTCAAGTTAAGCCCCTAGCCAATTTAAGTATGCAATGAAAATCGTATTTTCTACATTTTAAACGGACGCAGACCCCTTAAGACGGTGCACGATAACAAAAAGTCCATTTTTTCATGGTATTGAAGTTTGCGTCGTTGAAATGCAACAAAAATAGATTTTTTTTCGTATTACCGTATTTTTATGGCATACTTAGGCTACGACAGTCACTGCAACATTTTTCCGAATCCTTATTGAAAATGAATAACCAAAACCTGCAAAAAAGGTTCTAGATAACAATAAAAGTAAAAGAAATAAACAAAATCGCGAAGAACTTTCGTTGCATTCCCATGCAGACTTCAACGCCATTTTTTCATGGGATGGTACCCTCGAGGGGTCTTCGCACTTTAGACGCTAAAAAAGGCTACTTTCATGAATTTTTTTTATAACTTTACATTATAGATATTGATATAAAAGTTGTTACATTAATGAATACACGCTCGAAATACATTTTAAAAAATTATTTATTCAAGTCACTATTTATAGACGAAAATCGTAGTTAAAAAAGTGTCCTAAGAAAATTATAGGTCTGCACTATTGATGAAATCTCGGAGATGAATCATCCGAAACAAAAAATCGAACGGTCTTAGATTCAGTATGGTAATGGCTTATATACGCATATGCGAAAGCGCATATACGATTTTTTATATATGCAAAAATAACAAAATGGCGGACATTAAAAAAAACGTGTTCTTTTCACCATTTTTGACATAAAAAACCGTAAACACCAAAATCTAAAAAAATCCTTGATATCCGCTATAGTTGTAAAGAATATGTGGTTAAAACTTCATAAGGATCGGTTCAGTAGTTTCGACGATTTTATCAACATGCCGTCGAAAAACGTTGTTTCGAGAAAAACGCCTTTAAACGGCTATACCGGTGTGAACGCTGAAAATTTGGGTGATTTTCGGGAATTTTTTGGAAGAAAAGTACTCAATTAAATGTTTCAGAAAATTCAGAATATATATGGCTATATTTGACCTATATTACATAATTTTGTCATACAAAAATATTGAGATCCAAGCGACTTATGCGTTGCCTTCGGAGGCGCCAAAAAAAAAGTTCCTCCATGGCTGACATAATTCCGGCCGATTGAGTAGCTGTAACCGAAAAAGGAAAAAATGTCGTTAAACTGGAAGGTATTTCCTGCACAATGACGTAGGATTTTCGAATAATATCAAAATCTAACAAAATGGCGTAGTTATGAAAAAAAGTCTGTTTTCTTGCCTATAAAATGGTCGTTTTTTTCAATGCCAAATCGTCAATTTTCATCCAATCAAAAATATCCTACGTCATTGTAGAGTAAATATATTCAAGAGTACTCAGTTCAAATTTCAAGTCAATTGGATAATTGCTGTTTGAGTTACAATGTCAGCAAATTTGAAAAATCTCATTTCGAGAAAAACGCGTTTAAAGATCAGACTATCGATTTTTGAAAGATAAAATGACAAATGATAATGATATTCTTGAAAGTATAAACTATCGAAAAAAGCAAAAAAAAATCGATTTTTTTTAAATGTTACACTGGTACAGCCCCTTAAAGTTTGTTTGGGTTACATAAATACATACATTTTTTAAAATGTATTTCAAAAGTGTATTTATCAAGTGTAACAACTTTTATATCAATATCTATAATATAAACCTATCAAATTCACGAAAGTAGCCTTTTTTAGCGTCTAAAGTGAGAAGACCCCTTAGTACAGTTTACCAAATGTACAACCACTCCAGTACGTGCTCGTCGAATAATAGTCCAATTGTACGTGGCAGTACAGTTTCAAAATTTTCCTACGCTGGACAAACCCTTGTTATTCATTCAACAGACGAGGCGTATCGCATGTCTTTCGCTTATTCCCAAGCGGAGGATTATCCCGTTGATCTCTACTATCTCATGGACCTAAGTAAATCCATGTTGGAGGACAAACAAAAGCTGTCGGATCTTGGACAACTCCTGGTGGAGAGTATGAGTAAGATAACGAGGAACTTCCGTTTGGGTTTCGGTAGTTTCGTCGACAAAGTCGTCATGCCTTACGTCAACACAATGCCACAAGCGTGAGTTTGTACAACTTATCGTACCTCAAAAGACGCGAGAAACGTTTTCTTTTATCTTATTGTTCTTCTCTCTATCAGTCTTCTCGAGCCTTGTTCCGGGTGTGCACCGCCTTACGGATACAAGCACGTGATGAAGTTATCCACGAACACTAGCCAGTTTGCCGTAAGCCCGAGAGTCTTCTATTGAAAAATCCTCGAACCTGCGTCAGAGACGAATAATCGGGCTAATATTGTCGTTGCTTTCCACTTATGCAGAGCCTCGTGAGAGCTGCGCCAGTTTCCGGCAACTTGGACGCTCCCGAGGGTGGCTTCGACGCGATAATGCAAGCGATAGTTTGCCGAAACAACATAGGCTGGCGCGAGAAAGCTCGCAGACTCTTGGTATTCTCGACCGACGCGGGCTTTCATTACGCCGGTGACGGAAAACTCGGCGGTATAATACGACCCAACGACGGCCTCTGTCATCTCGACAATACCGGCCTCTACACGCACTCCTCCCTCCAAGACTACCCGAGCATTTCTCAAATCAATCTGGCAGTCAAGAAAAACGCGATAAACATCATATGGGCGGTGACCGACGAGCAAATCAGTATTTACAAGAGATTGTCGAAACACGTCGAGGGCTCGTTTGCCGGTATACTCGCCAATGACTCCAGCAACGTCGTCGAACTCATACGGGAACAGTACGACAAAATTTCCAGCTCGGTCGAGATGAAAGACACCGCAAGCAGCTGGATCAAAGTACGTTATCTCTCGAGCTGCCTCGGCGGCGGACCACCCGTCGAGACTTCGAAGTGCGATGGCCTCAAGGTCGGCACCAAGGTCGAATTTATCGCCGAAATCGAAGTCGCGAGTTGCCCGAAAAACCGCTCCGAGTGGAAGCAAACTTTCGAAATTTATCCGGTAAGTCGGAGAGCAGAAAATTATATTTATAGAAATAGTTTATAAATCCCGTACATACGTTGGAAGCTTCATCGTGATCTGCTCCCGTTGTATACAATGTCATGGCTGTAACGCATATGGAAAACCGGGAAAACTCCGGAAATTTCTTTCCTCCTGAAATAATCAGAAAATGTTGAAAATTCGCTGGAATTTTCCGTGAATTTACTTTTTGAAAGGATTACGAAAAGTGAAATCGACTTGAAAAACAAAAAAGTATAAAAATAAATATTTTTGTATATATTGAATAATTATGTTATTCTTCATTATATACAAGAAAAGTTATGTCAGTGCCAAACATTGAAAATATCAATAACTAACAAGGAACATCCCTCAGGTGACACCCTTCGATTTTGTTGAAATTTGGATATGTTATAAAGCACCGAAAAGTAAGCGATACGTATTTTTTTATCGGCGGACAAACTATTTTAAGGGGTGAAACGAACCCTCGAAAGTAGGCGTATTTTTCGTTTTTCGTCGATAACGTTATCGCTCTCATCTCCAATGTATAGTGCAGAAAAAAATAAACATTGTTGCAATTTGAAATTTTTTAATAACTCGTACCGTTAAAGCGTTATCGACGAAAAACGAAAAACATCCCCATTTTTAAGGGGGCGTTTCAGCCCTTAACACCGTTTTTCCGCCGATAAAAAAAATACGTATCGCTTACTTTTCGGTGCTTTATAAGATATCCAAATTTCAACAAAATCGAAGGGTTACCTGAGGGATGTTCCTTGTAAGTACTAATCTACTCCAAAGTCAGTACACGACCACATAATTATTAATGTAGATAAGTGTTTATAGTAGTAGTAGTAGTATTTATTCCGAGTATGCCGTTTTTTGCGGGTATTGGCGGCGTACACAAATTACGTAATTCCCCAATTTTCGACCCCTCCCCCGCACGAATCAGGACCGTAACGTCTGGCCGGACGCCTCTATTTTTTCACTTTAAAGTGTTTACATTATTTTTCAAAGTTCAGTTTTCTTTCATTTTTAATTTCCATATTTAGATTTTTCATATAGAGTTTATTATCACCTGTATGCCACTGCAGGCTTTTACATTCTCCGTTCCATCCCACCTTGCTTTGCTTACACTATTTTTAAACTTAGATTCAGAATGACAGATAAATTACAATTACAATACTAATTAAGGTAAAAATTACATTTCTCCTTCCCTCTCTCTTCCAGTCGCCTCTGCCCTTTTCTTCGCTATCTTTTCGAATTGACTCATTATCTTGCACATTCCCTCAATCGGAGTTGAGCGTAATTCTACTTATAAATACGAATACGAATTTATTCACATCGTGATTTTCATGTGAATATAAATTCAAATGTATTCATACTTCACTTACTTGTATTCACATGCGTGCATATAAATACGATTGTATTCACAAATATTCTGAACATACAATTAAATTGACAGAAAAAATTGTGAATATTCACAAAAAATGTGAATATTTACAGAAAATCCTGTGAATTAAAAAAAATCACATCAAAATCTGTGAATACAAAGAAAATCACAAAATAAGTTGTGCTTTTTTTTCGTATTTAGGACAAATTAAAATCAAATTCACAATGATTAGATTAAAATTTACACCAAAAGCGAGTGTCCACGTATTTTGAGAGAAAACATTGCGTCGAGGCAAATAAATTTTTGCAAAATAAGTTGCGAGTTTCATTTATTACATTATATATATGAAAAAATTCACAAAATGAGTTGTGAATTTCCTCAAGTTGAAGAAAATTAAAATCGAATTCGCGACAATTATAATAAAATTAACACCACAAGTGAGTCCTCACGTATTTTGAGAGAAAACATTGTGTTAAACACAACTGAATGTTGAACTCAACACAATGTTTTCTCTCAAAATACGTGAGGACTCACTTGTGGTGTTAATTTTAATCTAATCATTGTGAATTTGATTTTAATTTGTCTTAAATACGAAAAAATTCACAACTTATTTTGTAAATTTTTTTTGTATTTACAATTTCTTGTGAATACATTTGCATTCACAGATATTGATGTGATTTTTTTTTTAATTCACAGGATTTTTTGTAAATATTTACATTTTTTGTGAATATTCACAATTTTTTCTGTGAATTTATTTGTATGTTCAGAATATTTGTGAATACAATTGTATTTGTATGTATGCGTATGAATACAAATAAGTGAAGTATACATTTTTATTTATATTCACATGAAAATCACGATGTGAAGAAATTCGTATTCGTATTTATAAATAGAATTACGCCCAACTCTGCCCTCAATTGTCTCTTTCCCCTCTAGGGCCGCGACCTATCCTGCTCGTTCGCTCTACTATTGTTCCGTCCACCTTTGAAAGTCTCTTAACACCTCCTGATATCTTTACGTCTTCGCCTCCTCGCACCCCCATATGTGCTCTAACGTTTCCTCCTCCCTATTGCACACTCTACATCGCGTCTGTATAAATCCTCTTTCTGCCTCCCTTCCCACACCCCCGCATCTCATTCTTGCCCGGATTTCCTTAAGGGATAACACCACTCTAGCGGCAGAAAATAAGGCTTTTTCCATTTATTTTGGGAATATGAAAAAAGGAATAGGATTTCTTTTGAGAGGGTTTATTCAACACATATTAAAGTATGAAAAATATATATATTACAACTTTCATACAAAATGGCGGCGACAGAGCCCATTTTGAAAAACGTGTTTTTTACAAATAGCTTCACGGGCGCACGGTTTTCTCGTAAAGTATAAGACCTGGAACAAAAGCCCGAAAAAATTATAATCTATATATTAATAGCTATGGGACTACGTAGGGATTTTCTTTAATCAAATTTAGAAAAAATGGCGCACTTTGAAAGAAATAAATCGATTTTTTGCCCAAAAAATAAGCAGTAAATTGTTTATAAAATATAAACTTTACATTTAATTTAAAAAAAAAAAACAGCTACGTACTCCCATAGAGAATGTAATTGTGAAGCTACTAACGAAATTTCAAATCGATCCATGCAAAGGTGTTCGAGTAATACGTCCTCCTAGTATGAAAAAAATGGTTTCGAGAAAAACGCATTAAAAATCGATAATTGAACATTAAAAAAAAAAAAAAAAAAAAAAAAAAAAATTCGCTACAGGGCCAAATTCATATTGTTTTTATGACCCTAAAGAATTACTTAAGCAAAAAAACGATTTTTCCAAAATACTAGAGTGGTGTTATCCCTTAATCCCACCTTTTATATTTTTTTTCTCCCAGTCTCCTTCCATTCCCACCTGCTTCTTCCTATCCTGATATTCTCTACAATATCGCGATATCCTGATTTTTTTCCAATATAATTTTCATATACAGTCGAACCTCGACAAATCGAACCTCAAGGGAAGTTCGTTATATCGCGTTTTCTGTACAAATCGCGGGAATGTACAAATCTTCGTTATATTGAGGATTTCGTTATATCGAGGTTCGACTGTATTTGATCTTAACAGTAGATATACATCTAGGAGCCGGAAAAAAGGTAATTTTTGTGAATTTTTTCAAGGAAAACTATTTTTAAATTTCGGATTGGGGTTTTAATTATCGAAAAGTATATACATTCAAAAATATGTTTAATTTTCTTTATTTAAAAATATCAAAAATATACAAGGATATTTTATGATCCTTAGAGCGTCGTAAAAAAAAATCTGCGTATACGGTACCCCATGGCGTTTCTTCAAAAATCATCTGAAAAAAAACCAAAAAGATTATCAAATTAGATACTATAATCTAGTACTTGTCATAGCCGATTTTGAAAATATCGATTTATGACAAAATGGCGGACGTTTGAATATAAATAGTGATTTTTGAGCCAAAAATTAGTTATTATTTTGCCTATAAAACAAAAACTAAGTAACGGGAAAAAAATCCTATGATAAGTACTAGATAATGGTGTATAGAATAACCACAAAAAACCTCAAGGCAATCGGTTCATTGGTTTTCGAGAAATTTTGTGTACCGATTAGAAAAACGTGGTTGAATATTTGGGAATGAATAAATCATGAAATTTGTCAACTTACATAGAATCATCGATACCAGGTCCATAGTGTAGATCTTCTACGGTCGACGGAATGTTCATAGCTTCTAAATCCTCGACCTCGACCATCTAGGTGTACATCTCGCGTTAATAAAAATTATGTTCTTCATTTGACCCCAATTTTTCTGAAATATTTGGAAAACCTGCAAACGTCGGGCAATTTCTAAGTTCATAATGCGCAATAATCATGAATGTCTTCCAACACCTCAGGTCGGAGTGAGCGAGACTCTGAAGGTGAATCTCGAGATGCTCTGCGACTGCGAGTGCGAGCGCAGCGGTCCTCTGTACGAGGAAAATTCCCCGGAGTGCAGCGGTGCCGGTACTCTCAAGTGCGGCGTTTGCGACTGCAATGAACGCGCCTTTGGCAAAAGATGCGAGTGCAGCTCCCATCCCGATTCGAGCGGTATCGACAAGAATTTCGATACGTCATGCAAACCGACCAACGAGACCCTCGTCGATTGTTCCGGGCGCGGCACATGCACCTGCGGTCAGTGCGAGTGCACCGAGAGGGAAAATCCCGAAGAGGTAACGATAATTGGCTTTGAAGCCCTAGGCCACAGTAACGGGTATAAAATCATGTGCGAATTTAACAATTTTTTCTCGTATGAAAAAATTATTCACTCATACAATTAAGGGGTAAGGCCACTGTAACGGCCCAAAAAAAAAGGTTTTTTCACTAATTTTTTGCTCCCGAAATTGAAGGTATTTGAAAAAAAAACTTTTAATGGTGTTATCGGGCATACATTAAACTTTATTATAAAATTTTTTTACAGTAAAAAAAAAAACAAAATGACGGTTCCACAGCTATCTTCCCGGGACATGTTTTGCTTCCAGGGCTCCGCGGCACGCAGCACCACTGGTGCACTTTTGAATCTAGAACAAAAAAAAAACCATTAATCTAGAGGGCTATAGCTAGAGAATGTCGATCGGATTTTAAAAAGTATCAATTTTTGTGGATTTGGCGTGCGTTTGAAAAAAAAAATTGATTTTTGACGAAAAAAACGGCAAGTTTTTTGTTAATAAAAAATCAATAAATAAAGTTCTTGAAAATTCCGATCGACATTCTCAAGATAATGTAAATGTTCACATCTGGTTAAAATTTCAAGTAAAAAAAATGAAAATTGTTCGAGTTATGCTGCGTGCCATTTTGAAAAACCATGTTTCGAGAAAAACGCGTTTAAAGTTTTGCGAATAGTTTTTTATTGGAAAAAATTAAAAAAAGAAGTTAAAAGGATTTAAACTATTTTTAAACTAGAGGGTTTAAACTATTTTTTAAGCCAATAAAAAAAAGTCGATTTTTCAAAAAATTTACAGTGGCCTTACCCCTTAATTACACATCTATTTAGTATGAATATCGAGCTGTTGGAAAATATATTTTTTTTTTCGATGTACAAAATGGCCAACTACGAATATTTTCTTTTATCTTTTTTTAGGCGCTCCGCGGCGTGACATTTAGCATCCACAATTTTTTATCACGAACGAAAAACAAAAATTCTCGCCAATCTACATTAGAATACCTAGAGAAGTACGTACGGAATTGAAAAAATATTGTTTTATTCAATAGTTGTAGGTATTTGAGCTTAAGAAATGAATTTTCAGGGAAAAATTTCGTTATTACTGCTCATAAACTGCTCATAAAATGAAAAGTTTTCGATTAATCAGAAATTCCGTACGTACTTCTCTGCGAAATGCAATTAGGAACGTAACTTTGAAATTTGAAGTAAATCGAGTGAAAGTTGTTGAAGTTATTTGTCACGCCAATTGGAAAAAAGCTGTTTCGAGAAGTTTCGAGTAGTCGGCCATTTTGTACATCGAAAAAAAATATATATATTTTCTAACAGCTTGACATTCATACTAAATAGATGTGTAATTAATTTTATGAGTGAATCACTTTTTCATACGAAAAAAATTGTTAAATTCGCACATGATTTTATACCCGTTACTGTGGCCTAAGGCCTTAAGAGGGGCTACGTCTACCTAGTGGCCCGAAAAGAACGGCCGGATTCCGATTTTTTTTCTGGCCAACGCTTGGGGGAAAAGAAATGCATTTTTTAACACAAACGTACATATATTGAGAGCCTTTAAAGAAAAAGAAAGGAATATAGCTGAAAGGTGATACGATCGAGTACAAATATTTTTGGAAAATGCCATTTGTTGACCCACCTAGGTAGATGTAGCCCGTTAAAACGAAGCGAAAAATGTAATGCGCGACTTACGGTCGCGAGAAAGATGACGAAAAACAAACGTTCCTCATTTTTCTCCCAGACAATTGATGTTCTGGAGAAAAAAAAAGTTTCGTTGTGCGCTCTATCAGACGGAGAACAAAGTGAGACTTTTATTTTTCCCACAATGTTAAGTGATCATCTAATTGTAACGGGTCGAAAAATAGCTGATTTTCGCGATTTCTTCCATGGTTAAGGCCAGGGTAGGGGTTTCAGCGTGAAAAAAAGAACACTTTTTTGCGAATTTTTTTCATCTATATGGATAGAGTAAATTTATTGAAACCTTTTGTACATTGTTGAGTGTCATTTCAAGAACATTCCGTGAAATTTGTACGCGAAAATATCCACAAACAAGCCGGTGACAAAGCTTTTCCAAGAACGCCTTGGAAAAACACGATTTGCGGTGTTCACTGTATCTCAGCTAGAAATTATCTGAAATCAAGTACCATTAAAATTTAGTCAAAGTATCATCAAATCCTCCCCCCAACGGTCTTTGATAATTTTTTTTTTCATTTCTAAATTTTTGGTGGTCATGTAAAGTGAAAAGTGGAATTTTTCACGAAAAATTCCGCCATTTTAGGGGTGGAAAACCCCCTCAATGTAAAAAAAAACTCAAACTAACCGTTGGAGGGAGGTATTTTATATGTAGAAAGTGTGTACCAAGTTTGAAATAAATCGGCCATGTAGTTTTCCAATGGCAGTGAACACGGACTTTGAAAAAGTGGTTTCGAGACAAACGCGTTTGAAGTTTGGAGAAATCGGAGCTAAACGATTTATTGACGAAATAGTCAATAACTTCGAGAGTTTTGCTCTAATTGACTTGAAATTTTGGGATTATATTCTTGAAATGTTTAAGTATAAGAAAAGACAAAAAAATTGATTTTTCAAAAATGGAAATCCCTACTTTCCCCTTAATATACGCTAATCAGTCTGATTTGTTTAGGTCGAATCAAAGCACTCGTAAAGAACAGAAAATAATTTTTGAAACGTTTATTCTAATATTTTAACATTTATTTTAATGGATTGAAAATTTCTTCGGAAAAAGTGAGCCCTCACGATGCACCCGGTTGTGGTCGTAAGTATTATATGAAAGAAAATTTGCAAAAAGATTATTAATCCGTATGGGAGCCGCTATCTTGCTATGGAGGTTTTTCAAAAATCAATATTAACTAAATGGCGGTGGTTTAAAGAAAAAGTATCGCAATTAGCTTATTTTTTCAAGTTTTTCTTTACAAAAATATGATGATTTCAGAAAAAAAAGAGCTTCCATATCCAGATAAAGAATTACGTGAAGAAAGTTCTGTCAAAATTTGAAAAGACAACTTGAAAACTCTTCCCTTGAGTGTGTGCATCGCGTACACCGCTTTGAAAAACGACATTTCGAGAAAAACACGTTCAAAATTTCGAGTGCGGAATTTTCATACACATTGTCCACTTACGATCAATCGGCGATGCCAGGTCCATGTTTATAATCGTCTATACTATCGGCTAATGCAAAAAAAAATCGATTTTATGAAAATGTTCCACTCTGATGATCCCTTAACCTTGGAAAAAAGTACGTAGCGGATTTTTTATCGACTGAGCGGCTTCTGCCCCGCTTTGCGGATGCGGTACAGAGATTCTAAGCACGCGTGACGGATGCAAAGTTTTCTCTCGAACGATTGATACCTTGAAAAAAAGGATAGGTTCCATGTCGAAAAGATGAAGAGATTGTATTTCGCCATTTTCGCTAAATATACCTCGTCTACGAGGAAACTTCATTTATCATGTATAACTTTTTTATAAATTATACATTATTTATCACTTTCACAAGCCTTCCGGTATTAAGGTATGAAAAGTTCAGAGAGAGCGTACCATTGAGTGTTCCCAAAACCTTTTTTTTTTCACTCACCGAATTGGTACAGTTGCACAAAGATGCGTATTTACTTGGGAAAAAAATGATTTCAGACGATATCGGGACAATTTTGCGAATGCGATAACTTCTCGTGCGAGCGATATCAAGGTATGATGTGCGCGAATCACGGCACCTGCGAGTGCGGACGTTGCATCTGTAACGCCGGTTGGAAGGAGTCCGACTGCCACTGCCCAACGTCCACGGATACGTGTATAGCACCGGGAACGACCAACGGAGTATTGTGCTCGGGTCACGTAAGTTGAAACGAAACACTTTAAGGGGCCAGTCCACTTTGGAGCCACGAAAAAAGGCTATTTTCGCCATTTTTTTGAGGATTTTATAAAAGATATGAATATAAAATTTGTCGGGCTTGATAAATAAAGTCTTGAAACACATTTAGAAAAAATGTTATTCATTTTTATTCATTTTTAAGTACAAAAACTATAGTTTAACGTAACGCCTCAAAAATAGGTGGGCTAGGTAGCTCCATCACAACTCGGCAACGGCTTGTCTGAAACAAAAAAGTTAAAGTCCATTAGATTCAGTATGACACCAGCTTCAAAATGACCCTCGGATATAAAGTTTTATCAAAAAATAAAAAAATGGCAAATGAAAAACGAAAAAAGTAATTAAAAAAACGCGTTTTTTCGCAGTATTTCGCAAAAAAAAGAGTAAAAATCAAAATTTTACAACCATCGAGGGTCGTCTTGTTGCGAATCATGTTTACAATATGTGGTTCAAATTTCAAGAGAATCGGTTTATTAATTTTAGAGATACGATGGAGCTAGATTTTGAAAATGTTGTTTCGAGAAAAACGCGTTTCAAGTTTATACTGTGAAAAACTCTTACCTAAACTCAATCGGCAATTCCTGCACCGTACAAAATCCCTTCTGATTGCTCATCATCGTAGATTTCTTCAAGGCTTGCTTGCTTTCGATTTTTTGAAATTTTCAAAGTGGACTAGCCCCTTAACGGGTTACACCCAATTCGTGACTGGAAAAAAGAGGTGTTTTCGTGAATTTTTTTTTGGGTAATGGGTGCAGGTTTTTAACTTTTGTTTTTCATAGTAAAGGGTATCATTTCAAGTATCTTTGACAATTTTTTATGGGCAAATATTTATAAACGACGGATATACGGTAAACTGCACAGACCGCTGTGCAAAAAAGGTCCTTCGCGGTGACCACTCCTGCTCGAGAACAAATCATCTGAATCATAATTTCAGTGTAATTCATTGCAACGTACGGAAATGCTATTTTTTCCGTCGCTCGGCCCTCCCAAACGTTCTTATCATACCTTACATACATACTTACTTACATACCTTACATACCGTTCATACATACATGACGGCAATTGTGAGGCGCGGCAATTTAATACTAAAATTAAAATTAAAAAAATTAAAATAAAAAATCTAATTTAAATTTTCAAAACTTAAATATACCAAACTTATTTTTTTTAATTTTATTAGTTTTTAACTTTTAAAACTGTCAAGAGTTTCGCCCTAATGAAATTAAAAAAAATAAGTTTGGTATATTCAAATATTTTTAATTTTAATTTCTAAAATTCTATTTTTTTGAATTAGAATTTTGTTATTAATTTTTTACTTGAATATCAACGATTTCAAAAAAAATTAACCGTAACTTCCAAGGCTTACCCTAGTCTTGGCTCGACCTTACAATTTCTTGTAAACTAACGTTTGAATTATGCCCCTTTAAACAGGGAGACTGCGAGTGCGGCGAGTGCAAGTGTCACGAGACCAACGATATACGTTACTCGGGCAGATACTGCAACAAGTGTCCGTCTTGTCCGAGTAGATGTGAGGAGCTGCGACCTTGCGTTCAGTGTCAAATGTACAAGGTCGGCAATTACACGGAGGAGGAGTGCGCGAAGAATTGCATCGAGTTCGTGCCCGAGCCCGTTCCCGTCGTAACGGTCGACGTTGACAAGGACGAGGTTCCCTGTATGTGGACCGACGAGGACGACTGCACCTACCAGTACGTCTACTATTACGACGAATCCAACTGCCTTCAAGTGCGAGCGCAGAGCCAGCGGGATTGCCCGCACGAGGTCTTTTTCCTCGGAATCGTGCTCGGTGTCATCGCCGCCGTCGTTATCGTCGGCCTTATCTTGCTTCTCATGTGGAAAGCGGCTATGACGATTCACGACAGGCGAGAGTTCGCCAGATTCGAGAGGGAGAGAATGATGGCCAAATGGGATACGGTAAAGTATCATTTTTGTATGGGAAATTACGCATCGGAGGCCTCGTCTTTTTCGCATTTTTGTCACTCCTTTCTTACCGTTCGCGACGTGGTTTTAAAAAATGATCTTGTAGTTTATTTCTATTATTCTTTCCTCCTGGACTAACAGGGAATTTTGAAAATATTCTGGTATTTCTCCAGAATGCACTTTTTGCAAAAATTAAGAAAAATGAAATCGACCTGAAAAAAAAACCCGAAAGGTATAAAAATAAATATTTTTGTATATTTTAAATATTTATATTATTATTAATTATATACAAGAAAACGTTATGGCAGTGTCAAACATTGAACGTTTCGAAAACGAAAATCTAATTTACTCTAAAGCTCTATACATTTGCATTCGATGTGTCGAAACACAACCACACAATTATTATTGTAGATAAGTGTTTATATTTATTTTTTGTTCATTGGCACCGACATAAAAATTTCTCCGCATAATAAAGAACAGGTTCTGCATTTTCTTTTGATATATTTTCTAGGGTTTCGTACCCAAAAGCAAAAAGACCTGAAATCTGCATATTATGTGTAGAATGTTGACCCGAAACCGAATATTGAAGTAGAAATTCAACTAAATTATTTTTCACGGGAGTCCCATACACGAAAAAGGAGCAGAAAAAAATTCTTACTCTGGCGTGTGAGATGTCATTATTTGAAGCTCATTGAGTAGAGTACTAATATATTTTTTTCTTTTTTATCTTCGAGAATAAATAAATGGCGGGCCCTCAAAGTTGTCAGTTTTAGACCATTTTTATTACGGGGTATGTCTAAAAAAACTAAACTAGTTAGGAATTTGGCATTTCTGTATATTATGTACCATATGCTGTATTTAAACAAGAAATACTGAAAATACCCATTTATAATGTAGTATATATTATAATTTATTGGATACATAATACAGTATATTTATAATGAAGATATATAAAATTATTGTTATTTAAATATTTACAATACCAACTGACTTATTTTTGGAGTCCGTGCCAGCCAAGAACGAGAGATTGACGTCACGGAAGAAACGAGATTGCAAATTTAAAAAAGACTGTAGATCGTATATTTCATTTATTTTTCTTCGCCTTCTCTTTTTCTGCGAAAAAAGTGACAATATTGCCAACCGCTGGTAGAGACTCCAAAAATAAGTCGTTTGGTGTTGTAAATATTTAAATAACAATGATTTTATATATTTTTATTATTAGCTTACAGCAGGAGTATACAAAGCTTTCTTTAGCTATCATCACCCCATATGGTTTCAGTTTAGCACTACCTAAGAACTAAGACAGAAAAGAAGCATTACCTAATTAAACATCTAGTTTTGAAAAAAGTTAATTGGTCATATGTACGCAACCATAATAGAGGGAGGCCCGACTCGCACTTGGCCGAGTTTTACTTTACAGGGTTTAAGGCCTTATGTACACTTGTAGCGGGTGAAGGGACGTGATTTTCTTAATTTTTTTTTCGACGGGACGATAAATGTTTATTGAATAACTGTGAACAACATCGATTAGTACATATTTTCATGTACTTGTACAATTTTTTTTATTCGAAAATATTTCGAAATGGCGAATGGTACGGAACGGATTAATAGTTTTTTAGTAATCGTGTCCACCGCAAAGGTGTTTCTCAAAAAATACAATTCTGAGATAATCGCGTTTAAGATTCAAGTATGTTTCTTTTACATTTGAAGTTAATTTGTTGATGCTAACGTGGAGTCGTCGATTCCACGGCCATGCAGTAATCCTTTTTCATTCTCTGCAGCCTCTGAAACATTGATTTGATACTGCCTACGAGTCATTGCTTGCTGCTCGGCAAACGTAACACGCGACTTGCGTGGTCGTGCGGTTGAAATATCTATAACTGCGAATCTAATGCTTCGATCTTGATGAAATTTGGTTAGAATATTCTCGAGATATTGCACTTAAAGAATACGCAATCAAAAAATTCTCCATTTTTCCGACCATCGCAAGTGTATATAAGGGCGGGGTAAAGTATTTAAATTTTTTTTTTTTTCATTTTAAACATTTTTTTTTTAATGAATGCATAATATATCGAGAATATTGTGTTGAAATTTCAAGTCGATCGGAGTAAAATTGACGAAGTTATGAGTATTTGATCGTCTATTGCTCCATGCCGTTCTCTTCTCTTCTGCGTTTTTCAAACCGTTTTTCTGAGACTTGTCATATTTGAAGTCCGTGTGCACGATAACTCAAAATCTACTGGACCAATCGCTTTGAAATTTTGCACAGTACTCCTTCACATAATTCACCAGGTATTGTCGAGAGCTTTTTTGTTTTTTTTTTAATAATTACTAATTTTTCAACAACAAATTAGCCGATTTTTTTTTAGCGAAAATCGGGTTTTTGGCTCCCAAGTGCTACGAAAAATCGAAAAAAAAAAAAATCCTCCCGTCATTACCTCGAGAAACATCTCCTTTAACAAATGCATTTTGATTTTTTTGTTTCAAATGATTCTGTTGCGAGTTATGGTGCACACCGCAAACCAACTTTTTTTCGAGGCGCCTCCGGGGTTTGATTTTCACTCGCTCAATTTTGAATATTTTGCAATGCAAATTTAGGAGAATGTTGTTCAAATGTTACTTTATTATATGCAAATTTTTCAATAAACGAACACTATTCGTTACGCCAAAAAAAAATCTTAAAAACATGCCTTTTTTTCGCCGAATTAACTTTACCCCGCCGATAAGGCCTTAAATTATTTTCCGAATTTAATTTTTTTTACATTTAATTTTAATATTTAACATATCATATATCCGATCTTAAAAAAATGTTTTTTTTACGCCAATGGCCCTGGAACATTTTCACGAGCTGTGTGGAAAACCTGGAAAAGTCACGGGATTTCGGATTCAATAATGCGTAACAACCATGAACTTATAACAACCGGCAAAAGGTTTCCCAAAATGCAGCTCATACCTTGTCTCATTTCAATATCTCGTAGATTGTTCGCATAGTCATGGCGCCCATTTCCCAAATTGCTCGTTAAAACTAACACACTTTGATAAATTTAACAATTGAGTTTAAAAAATTAAAACTCAATCGTTGCAAAGCAACTCCGCCAGATCCTTCGATTTCCATCAAATGCGCTGTTATTGGTTCATTTTCAGGGCGAGAATCCAATCTACAAGCAGGCAACGTCAACATTCAAGAATCCTACCTACGCCGGCAAATAAACGACGTCGAAAGCCCTTTCCGGGATTCTAAAACGCAAAGCGTCGAAATGTCCCGTTACGAAAGAAAAACGTTGGACGACCTCACAGCGATGTAACGAGTCTATGAAAATGGCGCAGCAGCGAAGGACGTTAGTCTTACTTTATCGAGGTCTAAGTTGAAGAATGAAAAAAGTATATAGCCCGTATTTAAAAAAAAAACAACAACAACAAAATTAACGGGTCGAGTTATATAACTAATATAATTTAACCGATCAATTTACCGCGATGTAATACTGCCATAATACTTAGATATTTTAGCCTATTGAACGTCTACAGGCGCCAACGAAGCGTCGAACAGAACGGACGAAAGATATTACGATATTGATATCTCTGTCTGATATCGCGTTTTGCTACTATTGTTTACCGTTTTATTCATTGCTACTCACTTAATTAGTAACTTAATTAGCTATACGGACGAAGTGGAAGAAAAAAAAACACGAACGTATTAGTGCCTATTCGATATACATCTGACGTGATTTTTTTAGCTAAAGTGCCTTTCACGCCTTATCGAAAGCAAACTTTCGCGACGTTCTTTTTCCGTTCAATGCAGTAAGCAAACGCATTTTTTTCAAACTCAAAGTGTCCTCGGTACGCGGTGCTTTGCGGCTCTTGCTTTTTTTTTCTCTCCTATTCCGTGACTGAATACTTTGCGCGCTTTTCGTTGACGAGAATTTTCAAAAAAACGTGCGCGTCTTAAAATTCTCGAACGAATGCAGCATCTTGACTTATCGTATTATGTGCGAGCTCCCCGTGCAATTTGAATTTTCAATCTGCCAATTTACGTCTCGACACGGTATACCTCAAAGAGCATTATTATTTTTTTCACGCCGAGAAGCGGGCGGGGCCCGAATGAAAAAATAACATAACCCCAAAAGGACGAAAGAAAAAACGTTAGAACACGAACTTTTGTCTTCATCGAAAACCTCGAAATAATCGTCTACGTTGAAAATGCCGAATAAGTCGTTGACGCTTCGCGAAGAAAAATCATCTCGTGTTTTGCATTCGATCAACGCTTCTTTCTTGTGACGAATCGTGAAGCGCTGAGAATATTCATCGCTGTGTGCGATTTCATTCATTCTATTGATAGTACCGGAACGTAACGTAGCAGAAGTGACGAAATGTTTTGTTTTTGATTAGGTAATCTCGTAGAGGGAAAGGAGAAAGCGGGGGACGTGAGGGATGGGAACGGAGAGAGCGAATGATAATGAGCTTAAAGAGTGTATGTGTGAGTGTGTGTGTGTGTGTGAGAGAGAGATATATATATAATGAAGTCTCCATTATGAGAGAGAAAAGAAACGGGCACAACGCCACACAGCATTTAACACGCGCGTATTGGCTGATGTATGTCCATCGTCAACCTTGACCCACGCATTGGTGTTACGTATATCAGAGCATTGAAATCTCACGAGGAATGTTTCATTCGAATATTATTGGGTCAATTAAAGTTTCAGTGATCCTAAAAATATACATACAAACGTATGTATACGTCTATCAATCACGAGCACACGGTGCAAAAATCTCATTAATGATCGGCCAACGTATATAGATATATATGTACGTGTGCACACATATACATATATATGTATATATATATAAAACAATGCATATTATTTATTTATCGTATTGCTGTATAAATAGTAAAGTTTTGAAACCTTTTACAATAAGGAACGACGATTGTTACGTGAGTGGCCGGCGTCTTCGAATCTATACAAAGCCAACTTTTTTATCCTCTATATACATATATATATATATATATATATACATTGAATTATCGAGAGATAACAATTTTTAATCGATTGACCTCCGAAGGAATTTGTACGAATTTTCTTTCATCTTTTCTTCTTTTTTTTTTATAAGTCGATTATAACAATGGGTATGAGTGATAATTACGAACACGACTGAATGAACAAATATATATACTGTTGAAAAGCGAGAAGAAAGAGCAAAACTTTACGCATGTAAGACGATGTATAAGAGTAAATGAATTGTAACAGTTGAAAGACTTGATGCCTTTCGCTTTTTTCGCGCGTTGCCCGAAGTCGCGAGTAGGCGATTTAACGGAACAAGGTTGGTGCGCGACTTGGTTTCTTGCCCGCGAGGGGCCCAACGAGGTCAATGAAAAGTGAAAGGAACCAACGATTTTTACGGACCAGCCGACTATAGGGACAAATCGGAGTTGAACATGTCAAGAGCCGTTTATGGAAATAACGCGCGCTTAGATTCAGGAAGCACGGGACGCGAGTCTCAACTGATGACGCGAAATCAAGGCTCCGTGAAAATATCAATATTTGCATATTTATCGATACATTACTCATTCGCGTAACCAGAACTTTTCTCAAAGGTGGAGGGGGGGGGGGCGAAAAAGTGATTTTGTTCACAATCATCTTTTATTTTTTTAAATAAAATTGACATAATAGCCAATAGTCACGTAACAGACTTAAAATATGAAGCTTTGATATAAGCACACTAATGTTAACGTTAATATCAAACTCGTGGAGTACCTTGAAAAATAATCAACTCATTTTTAATCA
Source organism: Ophion obscuratus (assembly GCA_964007375.1). NCBI lineage: Eukaryota > Metazoa > Arthropoda > Insecta > Hymenoptera > Ichneumonidae > Ophion > Ophion obscuratus. Next base: position 17,920,601 of record OZ023320.1, read on the forward strand.
TTCTTTGAGGCGGGATATACATTTATACAGGAAAAAATAAGCAATATTGCGGGATTTTTTAAATTAAGAAATAATTATTCTACAATTATCAAATTTTAGGTATACTTTAATCGTATATTTAAGTATACAAAACAATTTTTTTTAAATTAGTATAGTATAGTATTTATTCTTTCACATGTACACCCTTGCGGGCTTTTACAATCTCCCGTCTGTTTCTCTTTTTACAATATGTTTTCTTTTATGCCATATCTCTATTATTTACATTTCTCCTCCACTTTCCTCTCTAAACTTCCCTCCCAGTTTCCTCTCCCTTCCTTTTCCCTATCTTACAAAATTCCCTGACTACCTCGCAGAGTTCTTCCACTATTTCCTTTCCTTTTAGAGCTCTGCACCATGCCACTGCTATTTCTCCCTCCTGTTGTTCCACCCATCGTTGATATTTCCTTTTCACCTCTTCGTCCATTTGCGCCTTTGCCTCCTCGCATTCCCCTATGTGCTTCAGTGTTTCCTCGTCCCTGTTGCACACTCTGCATCTCGTGTCCTTGAATCCTTTTTCTTTCTCCTTCCCTACACTCCCACACCTCATCCTTGCCCAAGTTTCTCTAATTTCCCCCCGCGTTGTTCCTTTCCTCCAATACTCTTCCATCCCCACTTCTGTCTTCCTGTCTTTATATTCAACGGAAAACCTTGATCTGTCGATTTTTCCCCAATTTCTTTGTGTTTCTTGATTCGACAAGTTTTGCACTGCTTTCCCTGTCTTCGTTCTCCACTTCTTCCTTTTGCTTCTTCTTAGCGTGTCTCCTATTTGCCCCTCTCCCGCCTGATTCATGGCCTCTTCCATTTCTCTTCCCCATTTCGTCGCGTTTCCGTTTATGATCCCTCTCACCTCTTGCTTCAAGCATTTCTTGGGCCATCTCTCCTCTTCCATTCCCATGATGGTACCTATATAATCCGCCGCCCTTTTCTTCGTGATTATTCCTATTCCCTGGCATCCTGCTTCCATTTTCCAGATATAGTCCCGTGTGTTTTTTCTTAGTCCCAATTTTTTTTTATTAATTCATCATCAAAATGACGGTGCTGTGGCAAAAAATAAGCAATATTGAAAGATTTTTTAAACTAAGAAATAATTATTCTACCACTGTCAAACTTGAATTATAAAGTTTTAATATTAGAATTCTAAATAGGTTTACTAAAATTGAATAGTATATTTAAGTATGCGAAACAATTTTTTAAAATTAATTCATCATCAAAATGACGGAGCTGTGGCAGAGTGTTACAGCAAGGTCGCCGTAGGAGTTGCGAATCGGCGTGCAGTCTAGCTTCCCGTAGACTTCGATTTGCAAAACGTTCAAACATTTTTTCAGTTAGAACATGTATAGTTTCTATGTGACGGTAATTAAAATGAAGAAAATTCAAATTCAAGAAAATGGCACGCATTTACAAAAAAAATCAACATTCCACGCAACATTTCTGTAAAATGTGGATTAAAAAAGTCGATTTTTTTTTTTCAATTTTTTCAAAAGAATTCTCGTCAAGTAGAAGGTACCAATATTATCAATATTTTTACCAAGTTTCAATTCAATCGGCTTAATAGTTTTTGAGTAATTCTGCACGCCAATTTCGATAATGCAGTTTTGAGACAAACGCGTTTGAAGTTCACGGCCGCTCCGAATCCGAGCGGTGAGGCACATCGTCGACGGGCTGTAACGTTTGAAGTTTTCCGAATTTCGCTTTTCAAGCTTTGGGTAAATATTCTACATAAACAGTTCTATCGTTTAAAGAAAAAAAAGAAATCGATTTTTTGATCGTTGTAAATGTACATCCCCGCCCTAATTGACATGAAATTTCAATTAAGACATACAATTGAGTTCGAAAATTTCAGAAAACAGATTTCTCAGAGATGAAGAATATTTAGGGCAAAAGGAAGTCGTCAGGAAATTCTCCAGAGCCTAATGCTTTGTTTTTTCTGAAAAATTTAACCATCTATGAGAAAATTGGGTTGGAAAATATGTGAGGTTATGTTGACCCTGTACCATGCCCTTGATTCAGTTAAGAGTCTTTAAACTTGACTTTCAGTAGGTACTCAATTAAGGAGGTTGGGACGTTACCCACAATGCAAGATTAATAAAAAAAAGGAATATATGTTATTGCCAAGACATATATACTGAGTTTTTACGAATTTTTGAGTTTTTTTTTCACCACAAAACACCAGAGATAAAAAATAGTTTAATGTATATAATTTCACGCACAGTTGGATGGGCCAGACGTTTACACTTCGGGTTATGTAATTTGTTTGGGTATTTAGCACCAAGATAAACCTTTCCTGACAACGGATTCACGCAAACTAAACCTTTGTGAACATTTCGAAGAAAAAAAAACCCATCTTGCCCATCGTAAATCATATATATTCGATATTGAACCGTCAAGGTTCGATAAACGATTACTAATCTTGGCTGGCGAATGAAGAGCATCTCTGCCCACCTCAATGTCTGCAAAGTTGCCGTATGTCGACAACACTTAATATTAATTCATAGCAATAATAAATAATCTCGTGACAAATAAAAATAGGCGTTATTATAAATTACTCAAAATTTCATTCTGAGTTGTATAAAACATTCACTGACGCAGTTTTTTAAAATAATAATCGACGACAATGTAGTACTTTTTCAAGTTGGTAGTAACACAAAAGTTTTTTCTTATTCACGTAATAAAAAAAAACAAAAAATGCATAATTTTGCTCTTTAATTATATATTTTATGAAAAATTAGCGGGTGTAGTTCCGAAAAGCGGAAACCGAATATTAATCTGAAATTTGGCATACAATCTTTAGTCCAATCAGCTTGAAATTCATTACTCGGGGGTTTTTGGGGTTGCTGATGATGAATCTGAGCTTAGAATTCCAAAATTCAAAATGGCGGACAGAAATGCCAAAAGTTTCGAGATGAACGAAAAAATGAGCAATCGGGGGTTTTTAGGGTCGCTGATGACGAATCTGAGCTCCGAATTTCAAAATTGAAAATGGCGGATAAAAATTCGCGAAACGGTGCAAAAATGATGAAAATGTATATTCTTGGATTTCTCTGTCTGAAACTCTGAACTCTGAACAGTCTGAAACTCTGGTTTCAACTGAGTGCGGAACTCTGTGCAGAAGATTGGGTGTTCTATTGGACCCCCGAGTGGCGAATTTAACGTAAAAACTTCGAAAACTTTCAGAGATAATGAATTTTATCTAGAACCATTGCAATTAGTCAAGGTTTGTTTATGCGCATAAACGAAATCATCCATGATTTTGAATTATTGCACATCAATTCTTATTCTTGAATATATGACTGATGCTGAAACACCAAAAAAAGTTCGAAAATTCGGTCGAAATTGCTCAGAAAATGGTCATAAAACAGGTGGCACTCTGAGAGTGCTACCATGGCACAAGGGGTTAAGAGATCCCTGAAAAGGATTTTTGGCGACTAGCAGTAGTTTTGATGTTTTGAATTTTTCAAGATATTGAATTTTTCAGTTTTTGAGTCAGGTCCCGATAAGCCCGCCCCTCTCAAGTTGAAATTTTGCACAGACCTTCCTTTTAATATTCTCAGAGAACCCCTAAAAAGATTTTTGGCGATTAGCAATAGTTTTCGAGATATGGAATTTTAAAGTTCATTGTTTGAATCCGTACGGGTATCTATATCGCCCGCCACGATCGATCGAATCCCCCACTCCTCCGGCTTCGCTGCTGCCTAGCGAAGAGGGTTCGCCCGTATGTGATGGGGTTGTTTGAGTTCGTTTTTTGTTTTCTTTTCTGTCTGTTTTGGTTTATTTAGGTCTGTTTGAATTTGTTTGGCTGTGCTTAGGATTGTTTAGTACAGCAGGAGCGCGGTGAAAAAAAAAACTTTGAAAAATCGATATCTCAAAAATTGTGGTGCGTAGCCAAAAAAACTTTTAACGGATCTGTGAAAATTTTAAAACGAAGGTGTTCCGCTTTTCGGAAGTTTACCCAAATTAGCATCTACAGAGTAAATCTATAGCTCGTAGCATTTTTTTGAGGTTCATTGAAAAAAAAATATCATAAACGGTCATTTGACTCAACCGGGGCGCTCCTTAAGGGGTTAAGCCACTCTCGAGGCCGAAAAAAGCCTTTTTAGGGATTTTTTTCTCATAAAAACTACAGAATAAATCGAGATTACAAAAAAGGGTGTTTAGCATACATATCAATGACTGTATACAATAATTTTTTCGAAGCGATTAATTTCAAAATGGCGGCTGTGCAGCGTTTATCTCAAAACTGCATTTTTTAAGTTGGCCGGAAACATAACTTCGACAATTTTCAACCGATTCACTTGAAATGTTGATTATTCCTTGAACAATACATTGTCTATGGAAGTACGTAGGATTTTTTTTTATATTGCATAGTTGATTTGTTATTATCAATTATCTGACGATTTTTTAGGCACATTTTTCACTTTCCACAAATTTGCCTAAAAAATCGTCAGATAATTGTCTACGATCGCGAAAGGGCATGCGAAGAAACATTGGGAAATATATATATATATATATATATATATATATATATATATATATATAATTGGGTGAATAATATCACGATTTATTTTCTGCACAGTGAATGCTCGCGATATCTTTAGTTCTCATTGGCAATGACCTTTCGTCGCTATAGAATTCATATTGACAGTTGTAGCCGTGAACGAAGGATCCAGAGCTCATGACCGAACAAACGATAGCTCACTGACGTTCTCGACATTTGCATATACAGGTGAAGCTCCGTTAGAGCAAGAATCCTGAAAATTGTTCGAAAAAAATATCTTTATTCCGAAGATCGTTAAAGAAAAAGACGAGCCAAGTGACAATGAAAGATGACATACATAGAATGGTTTTTAAAAATCTTGTACATAGTTTTTTATTTCTTTTTAAATATTTTTAACTCATGTATATAGGTATGCCATCATTTAGGGTAGAGTGACTTATTTTGGCACCCCACCAATTATTGACACTTTTCTCTTACCTACACAATGGTCCTCAAAGTGCCAATAATTGGGCTTAAGGTATATTTTCCATAAAATGTGTAATTATCTCACCTATCATCATAAGTTTTTTTTTTATCATGCTCATAAGTTATTATAAGTTTCAAGCAGAGTTGGGCGTAATTCTACTTATAAATACGAATACGAATTTATTCACTTCGTGATTTTCATGTGAATATCAATACAAATTTATTCATGCTTCACTTATTTGTATTCACATCCATGCATACAAATACAATTGTATTCACAAATATTCTGAACCTACAAATAAATTCACAGAAAAATTGTGAATATTCACAAAAAATGTGAACATTTATCAAAAAAAAACCTGTGAATTAAAAAATACAAAAAAATTCACAAAATAAGTTGTAAATTTTTTCGTATTTAAGACAAATTAAAATCAAATTCACAATGATTGGATTAAAATTAACACCAAAAGTGAGTTCTTACGTATTTTGGGAGAAAACATTGCGTCGAGGCAAAGAAATTTTTACAAAAAAAGTTGTGAGTTTCGAATATTACATTATAAATATGAAAAAATTCACAAAATGAGTTGCGATTTTCGTCAAATTGAAGAAAATTAAAATCGAATTCATGACAATTATTATAAAATTTACACCACAAGTGAGTTCTTACGCTTTTCTTTCCTTCCTCCTTTTCTTCAACTTGAGGAAATTGACAAGTCATTTTGCGAATTTTTTCATATTTATAATGTAATATTTGAAACTCACAACTTTTTTGCCAAAATTTCTTTGCCTCGACGGAATGTTTTCTCTCAAAATACGTAAGAACTCACTTTTGGTGTAAATTTTAATCTAATCAGTGTGCATTTGATTTTAATTGGTTTTAAATACGAAAAAATTCACAACTTATTTTGTGATTTTTTTTTTGTATTTACAATTTTTTGTAAATAAATTTGCATTCACAGATTTAGGTGTGAATTTTTTTTAATTCACAGGATTTTCTGTAAATATTGAAGTATGAATAAATTTGTATTTATATTCACATGAAAATCACGATGTGAATAAATTCGTATTCGTATGTATAAATAGAATTACGCCCAACTCTGGTTTCAAGTAAATCTAACCAGATAATTCTTTTACCATACAAACGTTGCTACCCACTTTTTCCTTTAAGGATTGAATGTCCAAAAACGCTGAAATTTCATTAATTGTGTCTAGGAGCAGTTATACAAAGTTCCAAGTAAATTTTACTCGATTTTTTTATTTTCTGTACAAACTTTGCCACCCCCTTTCGTGTAGGGGTTGAATGTCGAAAAACGCTGAAATACGTATTTTATTATAAATTGTGTTGAAGAGCATTGATACTAAGTTTCAAGTAAATCTTCTCACCAGTTTTTTTTTTTATTTTCCATACAAACTTTCTCACCTTAGAGGTTGCATTTTTTTAAACGCTGACGTACGAGTTTCATGAATTGTGTCAAGAAGCACGAATCCCAAATTTCAAGTAAATCCGACCAGATTTTTTCAAATTTTCATGCAAACTTTGCCACCCCTTTTCTTTCCTTAAGGAGTCAATGTCGAAAAATCCCTTCTTAAGGGGCTATACTAGTGTGAACGCTGAAAATTTGGGTGATTTTTGGGATTTTTTGGAAAAAAAGTACTCAATTAAATATTTCGGAAAATTAAGAATATATTTGGCTATATTTGACCAATATTACATAATTTTTTCATAGAAAAATATTGAGATCCAAGCGACTTATGCGCTGCCTTCGGAGGCGCCAAAAAAAAAGTTCCTCCACTGCTGACATGATTCCGGCCGATTGAGTAGCTGAAACCGAAAAAGGAAAAAATATTAAACTGAAAGGTATTTCCTGTACAATGACGCAGGATTTTCGAAAAATATCAAAATCTAACAAAATGGCGTAGTTATGAAAAATAGTCTGTTTTCTTGCCTACAAAATGGTCGTTTTTTTCAATGCCAAGTCGTCAGTTTTTATCCAATCAAAAATCTCCTACGGCATTGTAGAGTAAATATATTCAAGAGTACTCAGTTCAAATTTCAAGTCAATCGGATAATTGCTCTTTGAGTTACAATGTCAGAAAATTTGGAAAATCTAATTTCGAGAAAAACGCGTTTAAAGATTCAACTATCGATTTTTGCAAGATAAAATGATATTCATATAAATGATAATGATATTCTTGAAAGCATTAACTGTCGAAAAAGGAAAAAAATCGATTTTTTGACAATGTCACACTGGTATAGCCCCTTGAATGGTGCCTACATGACAAAATCAATATGCCCTCCAAATTTCACGTTTCTACGTTTAGCAGTTTAGGGTGAGCGATGATGAGTCAGTCAGGACTTCACCTTACGCACACACACAAACACACACACACACACACTCTCTCTCTCTCACACACACACACACACACACACATATATATCTCATTAAGGGGTCTACATAAGCTTTAAATTTTAAAAAAGAAAGATTTTGCATACTGTTTAGTTTTACGGCCTAGGTTCATAACGTTAATTTACAGCAAAGATGGTGTAAAAAAATGTATTTGATCGAGATACGATTTTTGTAAAGGGTCCGATCGCCCGTTGCCCTTACTATCTTTTTTGAGAGTTTTCTCGGAACTTTATTTTATGAAACTGTTCTCGGAACTTTATTTTATGTAAAATTCTGTAAGAGTAGAAGAGTTTATAACATTTTCCATCGCTCAACTGGAAGATTTTTCAATACCTTTATGCATTTGTTAATAACAGATTTCCAAAGTTATTGTTTTGGTCGAAAATCGACCTTTGTTTCTAGAGTAGGCCATTTTCGTGATTTTCAAAATTTGTAAAAATGATCCAGTTATACAAAAGTTTTATTATCATACTAAAAGTACGTTTTTTATATTCGTTTCGGATCACCCTAGTTGCTAGATCCACCTACACTCATTGGTTATTTAAGGGGTTAGGCTACTGTAAACAATGAGGAATCCTCGTTCGTCGCTTGAGGCAACTCAAATTAAAGTGGAAGGTCCAACACATGCTGCAGGAATCGCAGATTGAAGGTAAACTTATTATTACAATGATAGAACTGCTAGTAAAACTTTAAACGCGTTTTCTCCAAACTATGTTTTTCAAAACGGTGTACACGATTTCTCGACGTCTAAGAAATTAATTGACTTGAATCTTGGTACACTTAATCAGTGTAATAGTAGTTTCGTCTTGACCGACGTTTTCCTTCTTAAAATTTTTTCATTAATTATTAACAATAATAATGTCATTTTTCCTCAAAAAATCGAGAAAACGATAATTTTTTAAAATAAAAACACGATCCTAACGGGTTATACGCAGTTAGAAATTTAATAAAATCGTTTTTTTTATTGCATTTTCGAAATGTACAAATATGTAAGTATATTCCCTGAAAAATTCAAATCGATCTAGCGAATATTCTCGGAAATACACACATATTTGTAAGGACGCTCGGAGCGCCACAGAATAAGCGCGCGAAACTTCAAACGCGTTTTTCTCAAAACGGTGTTTTCAAAGTCGGTGAGCACGATTTCTCAAAAACGGCTCAACCGATCGGTCTGCAATTTTAACACAACCTTGTCAGATATATTCTTCAGGTATTGATCGAAGGAATAAGATTTCCGATAATTATTTCTATTTTTTTCAACGATTTAACGGAAAAAATTTGGTCGAAAATCGAAATTGTTTCTTTCCGGAGCCACCATTTTGTCAAAAATTAAAACTTCGACTATTCCTTCGATCAATACCTGGATTCGTCTATCCCCTAAAAGAATCTTTTCGATTTATTCATTTTAGATAATCCAAACCGCAGATACTTTGCTCACCGCCGAACACTTTTTTTCGGGGACCTCCAGGAAACTTCTTACAGGAGCAATGTTAATGAATATTTTTGAAAATAAAAAATGCCTATCTGAAGCTAAAAGATGCCACTACACTGCCTAATACTTTTCGTTTTGCCCAAATGAAATCCTTTTCCAGAAAAAAATCGTGAAAAAAACGACTTTTTTGGCCTTGCAACTGCGTATAACGCCTTAAAAAAAGCTCGGTCAAGTTTTCGCCAATATTTTTTATTTTGATTGTCAAAGCTCCTCCTTCACGGGTTTGTTTATAAGTCGTTTAATTATTAATATTCTTCCATGCAATTTGGTACACAATTTTGTCAATGTACATAAAAATAAATGTCCGAACGATTTTTCAGTCCTGCTTACCCCTTAAAATTAATTTTTCAAAATAACCCTGATTTTCCGGTCGTCGCACTCGCCTAACTACTTGAATCATAATAACTTCATTGTCTGTCAATATTTTCCAATAATAAAAAAAAAAAAAACACAAAATTAGAAAGACTATGCATCAATTGTGGGTAAAACCCGAACTCGCCATCTCGTTACTCTCATTAGAAGAAAAAAACCTTCAAGCGCCCTGTTTTTTGAGCCCCAAGCTTATGCAGACCCGTTAATTTACAACCTTTTCCCTCACGTGTCTCTATCATAAATACATGCGCGTATTTATTTGCGGAGAGTGCCATGGCGATGAGAACCACACGCGAAAAAAATCATCCAAACTACTGCCGCTGGTCAAGAGTACGAACACAAACACACCCAGTGACCGTAACAAAGGTGGCTAACCATCTGACCATAGGTTTAGTGTACGGACGGCGAAACCAGTCGAAGGGGCAGCTAAACGAGCTAAACTGCACCTACAATGGAACGTAAAGCTTCTACTTGCAGCATTGACAAAGATCTCATCTCAAATCACAGAGAGGTTACCCTTATCCCCACTTTTCGGGCGACGGCATCGTACAGCCTGTGCGACCGACAAACCCGTTGATGGTCTCTGGTACTCTGTTCGCGCATGCGTATTACGCTGTAGCGGGCGCACTGCCAGATACGATGCGATGCGCGGCGGCGATTTCGGTTGTGGCTTGAGGGACTATGCCAGTGTGACACTCAAAATATCGATTTATTTTTGTTGCCTTTTTCGACAGTTTATACTTTCAAGAATATCCTGTGAAAATTTCAAGGCTGTATCTCTATAATTTTGTCTTGTAAAAATCGATAGTTAAATCTTTAAACGCGTTTTTCTCGAAATGAGATTTTTCAAATTTGCTGACATTGTAACTCAAAGAGCAATTATCCGATTGACTTGAAATTTGAATTGAGTACTCTTGAATATATTTACTCTACAATGACGTAGGATATTTTTGATTGAATGAAAATTGACGATTTGGCATTGAAAAAAACGACCATTTTATAGGCAAGAAAACGGACTTTTTTCATAACTCCGCCATTTTGTTAGATTTTGATATTTTTCGAAAATCCTACGTCATTGTACAGAAAATACCTTCCAGTTTAACGACATTTTTTCCTTTTTCGGTTTCAGCTACTCAATTGGCCGGAATCATGTCAGCAGTGGAGGAACTTTTTTTTGCGCCTCCGAAGGCATAGCATAAATCACTTGGATCTCAATATTTTTCTGTGAAAATATTATGTAATATAGGTTAAATATAGCCAAATATATTCTTAATGTTCCGAACATTTAATTGAGTACTTTTCTTCAAAAAAAAATCACAAAAATCACCCAAATTTTCAGCTTTCACACTCGTATATCCCCTTAAGGGGTCTTCTCACTGTAGACGCTAAAAAAGGCTATTTTCATGATTTTTTTAATAGGTTAATATTATAGATATTGATATAAAAGTTGTTATACTTAATAAATGCACTTTCGAAATACATTAAAAACATATTTTTTATGTGTTTACGTAACCCAAACAAACTTTAAGGTAGTTGTGTAGTTTTGGTCAAATCTTAGGAATTGGCTGAAATCTAAGTATGGTGTAGATATGACCTTCATGGACTGATGCCCAAAAATTCAATTCACCGTTTAATTCATGAGATAATTGCAATTGAATATGGGTATTTTTGTACGCGATCCCTATACCTAACACGTAAACCGACAGGAGTTTGATCGCATTTCTAGATATAGGTTCTACAAGGATCTTAGGATTTCAAAATAAAAACACACGTGTACGCAGTACTATTTTCAGATTGATTGTAAAAAAAAAATGACAAACTTTGACCGTTTAGTTTCGGAGATATCGACTTATAAAAGTGGTAATTTTATTCCACACCGAACTCGGCCCCAACCATCTGTAACGGTATGGCAACAGTGTACGATACAGCCAGCTAATCGGCGCGTGCTCTGCGAACTCGAAGCGTGTTTTTTTCCCGAGTTCTAGTAATTCTGAGACGGATGTGAAATAAATTTATTCTGCACACAAATTTAATTTGTTCAATTTATGCATGTATTTATATTCGTTATAGCGAATACAATTTGAACTGTCGGCAAGATGTAAATCCACGATTCGACGTCGTTCGACAGCGAATTTTTGTTGCTGATCGTTGAGGTTATGGTTACTCTCATCGCGTTAGCCGTATTTGCTTGACACATGGCTGTCATAGCTTTCAGTCTTTTCTTTTCAGCCACACAAGCGACTTTTTTCTTGTAAACTTTCCTTTGTATCGCATTTGAGTTAACATTTTCACGCTTTTTTAAAAAATTTTATAAAATATTTTGCGAAAGACGGATCGTAGGAAGCTCAACGCTATGACTGCAGGAAAATCGCGCTGTTGCCACGATTACAGCGCCGCTCTCTATACGAGCATGAGACCTATTCTATGCATGAGGAGCGAATGTGTGGGGCATAGAGGGTCCAAGCTCTGTCGCAAATTTACAACCAACAGCATCGTATAGGCATTGGATGTTACTATACGCTTCGTCCGAAACTTTTGGCTCATACGTGTACCTACAGAACCCGACGGCTTGTTGATAAAATCTTCGAAACTACGGGACCGATCCTTATGAAATTTTAACCCCATATTTCTTTACAACCATAGCTATAGCGCATATAAAGGATTTTTTTAAATTTTGTTTTTTTCTATTTCTTTGACCAAAACGGTGAAAAAAAACACGTTTTTTTGTTTTCTCGAAAAATGTCCGCCATTTTGTTAGTTTTTGCATATATCAAAAATCGTATGATATGCGCTTAGCTATTAACCTACTGAATCTAAAATCGTCTGATTTTTTTGTTCCGGATGAACCATCTCCGAGTTTTCATCAACAGCGCAGACCTACAATTTTTTAGGACATTTTTTAAAATGTATTTCGAAAGTGTATTTATTAAGTGTAACAACTTTCATATCAATATCTATAAAATAAGCCTAAAAAATCATAAAAATAGCCTTTTTAGCGTCTAAAGTGAGACGACCCCTTAACGGGCTACATCTACCTAGCGCAAAAAATTATATTTTCGAAAAATATTTGTATTCGATACTATCAACTTTTAGCCACATTCCCTGAAAATTTCATTTAAATATTCCGAAAATTGATTGAGCCAAAGCTTCCAACAGCCGCAACTGTTTTCAAAGTCGGTGGACGTGATATCTCGAGATCCACTAGATGGATTGTTATCAAATTTACAGAAGATACGACTACAAACATTGAAAGGTCGTTGACGATCTCACTCGAATCAAAATCGATCTTCATTTCTCAATAGTTACGTAAAAATGACGACTTTATTCATAAATTTTGTATGCTCGAGTTTCAAGTCGTCGTCACGTTGTTAAAAAAAAAGCTTTTAAAAATCGACGATCGTCAACGACTCGTATTTATCGTTAACTTGAACAACCCGTTTGGTTTTTACATTTCGGATGGACCGTTTAAGCTGAAGAGTGTCCACCGTAAAACGTCGCGAAAAAAGTTATAATTTGCCAGCGGCCATGTTTTTCTGTATTGTTCGGTGATTTTTTTTTAATGCTGATTTTTTTGGGCGTTTAGGTAGATGTGCCCCTTGAAGTTGTCATTGATGAAAAAAGTAGTCACTATTTTATCTACACGTGATGCATACCGATGTGAATTTTCACATAAAACTATTTCGTGCACGATAATACACTACTGGTATTACCATCTTCACACGGTTAAACTTCGAGCTCCAACGCGAATATACGCGCATTAAATGATACCTGAGATTTATTTATTATTATCGCACGCTTGGACGATATCTAAACGCAACGGATATGAAAAATCGACACCCGAACAAAATCATTCGATACTTTTCTTAAAATCGCAAAATATGCAATTTCCAAAAAGTGTCGCAACCAAGTCAACATCATCGGTTCGGAGCCAATGTCGTGTTTTCACACTCGCGGGTTCACAAAGCTGCCGAAGATTTATCACCATTTCGAAACGACGATCCGCCAAACATTCTAATCGGAATATATAGAAATTCAAAGTCGCGCGCAGGTCGCCGGAGCGTTCGCTCCATAAAACGCGATAATTTTCCTCACAGCTGCTCGCGTTGAGAATCGCCGCTAGAGGGATCGTGCGAGCGCGGCGGGGTGGGGCGGTGCGCGTTGGAAAATAGTGAAAGGGAAGGGAGCGGATTCGAGAGATGCTAATACTGCTTTGTATATACATTGACATCACTGTGGTGGGGGGGATTTCGAGCGTACCACATGGTTCTCAATAGATCGCTGCGCCTCCGCTGCTGCGAAAAACATCGCATTTTTCCCCCGAGAGCCGTTCGAGCGAATTATACTCGAGATTTGCGCAGTTTACGGGAGAGTCGCGCATCGTCGACGGCGAAAACGTTGAAAAGCCAACTTTGTCGGCGCAGATTGTCACGTGGAATCGCGTGAAACTACGTCAGTACATTGCAAAAAAGTATAAAGCGTCAAGAACGGGGAAAAAGGAGCGCGACACGCGCATCATTCGGCTTGCGAATACACGTTGTACACATATACGTTGTTTAACGTTGAAAACGAAGAGAGACAGGCTAAAAGGGTAATAGCGCGCGTCTCTTCGTGTGTGGGTTGTGGCGAACGTTCGGTGTGGCGCGCGGCCGAAATTAAACACGTTTGTGAGGAAACTCGAGAAGAGCGCTCGCCGCTCTCCGAAAGACACAAAACGTACACAAAGAGACACAAGGGGCTGTTCGGTGCACGTGTTGAGTGTAGTTGAATGTATACGTGTGTGAGGTTCGCGCGTGTGTGCGTGCGTCTCGAGACTCCCGCAGGAACGAGAGCGTGAATATTATTTTTCCCTCATTCACGGCGAATTCCTCTCGTGGATAATTCGCCTCGTTGGGAGCTTCGTTCGTCGTAAACAGCGAAGTGATAAAATTCGTGTTTCCGCGAGAGCTTTATGATGCAAAGTGACGAGCTATTTTAGCACGATATAATAAAGGTAAAACCCGGCGAGCGCGGGCGCGATTTTTATTTATTTTCCTTCTCTCCATTTGCGATGGACAAATTGTCCAAGTTCGTGTATTTTTTACGTCGCGGCGACGAGGACGAGCTACAGCGTCGAATATCGGCCAAACCGTCCTCGTCATCGTACAGCGACGACGAAGACGACGATGACGACGAAGACGGGAAAGACAAAGACAACAACGCGAAAACAATTACCGCCGAGGGATCGCACGCTCGCGGTGAAATTTCCCAAAGACATTTTCAAGCGTCTGCAAGGATTTTGAGCGTACTGGAGAGCATACTCCTGTGGGAAAATACTGTCAACAGTATTTCCGTCGTCATTGTTTTTCACGTTATTTTCTGGTAAGCCTTTTTTTTGTTGCTTTCTCCACGCTTCGCCAACTGCGTAACCCCCTTTCCAAGCCTATACATATACGTAGCGAATCACTCGCCCGCGGGGTATCGTCTACAAACAGACGAGAACCCGCGCGCGCGCGCACTTCTATGTCGCGGCTTATTGTGTATGCACTTTTCTCCGTGTATACCAAGTTATTTCCATCATACGTACACGCGTGACTTACATTGCGCCGTACAATGTAATTACGCTTTTCTCGAGTTCAACTAATCGAGAATAGCGGAAACATCACCTGCACGGGGTGGGGAAAATTGATGATTCATTCGAATTGCTTTTTTTTCCTTCCGCAATAATTTTACTCCCGCGGTAGGATTGAATATCTGTTGGATGTATGAATGTTTTGTACGTGACGAATTGGTACTACGCGACACGCGAATATTGTCGAACCTCGATTTTGGACACGACGCGCACACTTCGCTGTGGCGTTTCACACGTGAACAATTTCAAGGTCATTCGCCGATCAGTTTCGCAAATAAATACTTCCAGAGCCCCGGGGACGTTCTTGGTCGCACGTCAAGTGGTACAGCCCGGTTGATTGATTGTTCTTCAATGTTCCTCCGGACGAGTCACTATTGTTATTATCGTAGGTTGATGGAGTTTATCGTTGTTTGTGACGGTAAACGTTTATTAGTTGGGGGAAGCTTCGCTACGATTGTTAAAAAAATTTAATAAAAAAAATCGAAATTCTTTTGAAGATGCCTTGCTCTCGAAACGTTTCGGGAGTACCTGCGGCCCCTAGAATGAAAATACCGCGATACGATTCGAACTAAGTATAGCATTTTCCAGTCGCCTCGTTTTTGGACACCTCGGCGTTTTCGAGGCTTCGCTGCTCGGTAAATGTACGAGTTTTTAAAACGTCACGAGAAAATGGCGTTCGTGTTTGCATCGTCGCAATGCAACGGAAGTTCTTTTTTACATTTTTATTTCCTTATTTTTATTATTAGGAAGATTTTTTTTCCGTGTAAAATACTAAATAAGTATCTTAAAAAAATATTATAGGATTTTTGTAGGTTAAACATGACAAAATACGTTCAATTTATTCAGAAATATTAACACTTATATTAGGCCACGGCTTTGACACACTGGGTCAATTTGACACGCATAGTACTTCATCCAGCGGCCCTTAAGGGGCTATACCAGTGTGAACGCTGAACATTTTGGTGATTTTCGGGAATTTTTTGGAAGAAAAGTACTGAATCAAATATTTCGAAAAATTAAGAATATATTTGGCTATATTTGACCTATATTACATAATTTTTTCATAGAAAAATATTGAGATCCAAGCGACTTAGGCGCTGCCTTCGGAGGCACCAAAAAAAGATCCTCCACTGCTGACATGATTCCGGCCGATTGAGTAGCTGAAACCGAAAAAGGAAAAAGTGTCGTTAAACTGGAAGGTATTTCCTGTACAATGACGTAGGATTTTCGAAAAATATCAAAATCTAACAAAATGGCGTAGTTATGAAAAAAGGTCTGTTTTCTTACCTATAAAATGGTCGTTTTTTTCAATGCCAAATCGTCAATTTTCATCCAATCAAAAATATCCTACGTCATTGTAGAGTAAATATATTCAAGAGTACTCAGTTCAAATTTCAAGTCAATCGGATAATTGCTCTTTGAGTTACAATGTCAGCAAATTTGAAAAATCTCATTTCGAGAAAAACGCGTTTAAAGATTTAACCATCGATTTTTGCAAGATAAAATTATGGAGATACGGCCTTGATTTTTTTACAGGTTATTCTTGAAAGTATAAACTGTCGAAAAAGGCAAAAAAAATCGATTCTTAGAAAGCGTCACACTGGTCTAGCCCCTTAAGGCGGGAGCCTGATTTAGCAGGTCCAAAAAAGCGTTTTTTTTCGGGAATTTTTTTAGAAGGGAAGAAACAAGTGAGCCTGGTAAACATTGAGGTATCTTCTCATGTATATTTGAAATGTATAAAAAAAAATGTTTCAACATGAAACAATAAATGACTGCAGATTGATCAGCCTATTCCATGTGCGTCTTGCTACTGCAGTCCCCATCGGCGGGAAAGATGCAGCTCGTAATTCTTGACTGAACCAAATAAACCAATAAAATTTTCAATTGTCGTATATTTTTCTGCTGGGTGAACCAAGAAAAAGCTGAAAAAAATAGTGAAATTATTACTTGTCCCAGGTTTTTTAAAAAATTTGCTTAAAAAACACCTCAAGGAGCGAGTCCACTTTGGAGCCACGAAGAAAGACTATTTTCGCGATTTTTTATGAGGATTTTATAAAAGATATGAATATAAAAGTTGTTGGGCTTGATAAATAAAGTCTTGAAAAACATTTAAGAATTTTTTTATTCGTTTGTAAGTATAAAAACTATAGTTTAACGTAACGCCTCAAAAATAGGTGGGCTTGGTGGCTCCATCACAATTCGGCAACGGCTTGTCTGAAACAAAAAAATCAAAGTCCATTAGATTCAGTATGACACCAGCTACAAAATGACCCCAGGATATAAAGTTTTATCAAAAAATAAAAATATGGCAGATGAAAAACGAAAGAAGTACAAAAAACGCGTTTTTTCGCAGTTTTTCGCCAAAAAAGAGTAAAAATCAAAATGTTTAAACTATCGGGCCATCTTGTTGCGAATCATGTTTACAATATGTGGTTCAAATTTCAAGAGAAACGGTTTATTAGTTTTAGACATACGATGGAGCTAGATTTGGAAACGTACAAAATCCCTTCTGATTGCTCATCATCGTCGACTGCTTCAAGGCTTGCGTGCTTTCGATTTCTTGAAATTTTAAAAGTGGACTGGCCCCTTAACTTCCTATAAAAATGATTTAAAAATACTTTTTCATACAATTTCAAAAAATATTTAATTTTCGTTGCGTTCCAACGATGCAAACTTCGATATCATTAGATGTGGCTCGTTGATAAGGATCCTACGAAACGTTTCAGTGATTTTCGTAGCCCGAATCCGCCGAAACAAAAAATTTCTCTGGAAATCTAAAAGAATGAGTTTCCGTAGCGTTCCATCGATGCAAACAGCAACAGCAGAAATTGAATATTTCATTTAGGACGATATCGCCTTACGATTTGTGTAAAGAATCAAATGTTCCGTTTTAACGCTCGTTCGACCAGCCCGAGTATCGTGACTACACCTCGCGGTATGTTTGGCAAGCGAAAATGCCGAGGAGTGGGGAGTACACGAATCGTCAGTCATTGTCGATTTTTCGTGTCCCTAACCCCCATCCGATACCGAAGAATGTATCGAGGCTAAATCGCGTCCACGGACGTTTTATTTACGCCGAAATTTGCACGTGTGTGCCTGCGTGTGTGTATGCATCTCGTAACCGCCTTTGACACGAGCGAACGCGACAACTATTTTTTTTTTCTTTCTAGTTGTAGACGGATTAAGATCGATTTGCGTCAACGTGACAACTCTGTTGTGATAACGATGTCTCGTGTATAAACGTGCGCTTGTTATGTGCCACTTTGAAAACCGTTTCGGCACTTGTAACGTATTCGGATGAAAAAAAAGCTACACTCTTCGTAAGTTCGTTACTATAGGCATCAGTATGGTCCGACGTTCGATCCCTGACCTCCCGTTTCCGGTTGAACCAACAAGTTGAACAACTCCACGACGTCGTGTTATTTTAATGAGTTTCGTGTCGAAGACTACGATAGATTTCGACGAAGACTACAATAGTATTGGACGATAGACTACGAGCCTTTCTATGCAGAGGCTAAGCGAATAGACACGATACGTGCGTAATCTTGGCGGCCATATTGCAACGATTGCGCAGCCGGAAATGTGCAAAGGGCGGGTATTTGGGGCACATTGTGCATCGGGAATATTGAGAAATTGTGAATTACTGTGCGTTTCACTGACTCGTTCTCGGTGCCAATGCAACGGGAGATTAGGAACTGGTAGGGAAAGAGTGGGGGCAATAGTTCACGGGCTGTCTGAAGAACCGGAAGTTACGAAGTGACGCGTCTGGGGTAAATGCGAAGGATAGGATCGTAGGAGCCCGTAGGGGCATATGTAGAAACATTGGAATTTGAGGAGGTCGAAGCGTTATCCACAATCCGAAATTTAAAAAAGAATTAAAATATGTGTTATTGTCTAGACTACCGAGCCTTCATGAATTTTTTTATTTTTCTTCATTAGAAAATACCAGAGATAATAATTACTTTAATGTATGTAATCTTAGGTGCGGTTGAATCGGCAAGACGTTCACACTACGGGTGATGTCATTTTTGTTGGCTATTTAGCACCAAGATAAACCATTTCTAACGACGGATTAAGGGGTGTTCTCACTTTAGACGCTAAAAAAGGCTATTTTCATGATTTTTTTTGACAGGTTTATGTTATAGATATCGACATAAAAATTGTTACACTTAATAAATACACTTTCGAAATACATTAAAAATAAATTTATTTTTTCATGTCACCATTTATAGACGAAAATGGTAGTTAAAAAAATGTCCGAGTCAATTGTAGGTCTGCGCTGTTGATGAAATCTCGGAGATGGATCATGCGAAACAAAAAAAATCAAATGGTTTTAGATTCAGTATGTTAATGGCTATAGCGCATATCCCGCGATTTTTTATATTTACAAAAATAACAAAATGGCGGACATGCTCCGGGAAAAAAAACGTTTTTTCACCGTTTTTTGGCAGAAAAATTGTAAATATCAAAATTTGAAGAAAATCCTTGATATGCACTGTAGCTATAGTTGTAAAGAATATGTGGTTAAAATTTCATAAGGATTGGTTTAGTAGTTTTGAAGATTTTATCAACAAGCCGTCGAAAAACGTTGTTTCGCGAAAAACGCGTTTAAGGGGCTATGCTAGTGTGAACGCTGAAAATTTGGGTGATTTTCGGGAATTTTTTTGGAAGAAAAGTACTCAATTAAATTTTTCGGAAAATTAAGAATATATTTGGCTATATTTGACCTATATTACATGTTTTTTTCATAGAAAAATATTGCGACCCAAGTGACTTGTGCGCTGCCTTCGCAGGCGCCAAAAAAAAAAGTTCCTCCACTGCTGACATGATTCCGGCCGCTTGAGTAGCTGAAACCGAAAAAGGAAAAAATGTCGTTAAACTGGAAGATATTTCTTGTAAAATGACGTAGGATTTCCGAAAAATATCACAATCTAACAAAATGGCGTAGTGATGAAAAAAGTCTGTTTTCGTGCCTATAAAATGGTCGTTTTTTTAAATGCCAAATCGTCAATTTTCATCCGATCAAAAATATCCTACGTCATTGTAGAGTAAATATATTTAAGAGTACTCAGTTCAAATTTCAAGTCAATCGGATAATTGCTCTTTGAGTTACAATGTCAGCAAATTTGAAAAATCTAATTTCGAGAAAAATGCGTTTGAAGATTTAACTATCGATTTTTGCAAGATAAAATGACATTTACCATAAAAACTGATAAGTATAAACGTAAAGTATAAAGTATAAACTGTCGAAGAAGGCAAAAATATAGATTTTTTTAAAGTGTCACACTGGTGAATCCTCTTAAAGTTTGTTTGGGTTACATAAATACATAAACAATTTTTTAAATGTATTTCGAAAGTGTATTTATTAAGTGTAACAACTTTTATATCAATATCTACAATATAAAACTATCAAAAAAATTCATGAAAATAGCCTTTTCTAGCATCTAAAGTGAGAAGACCCCTCAAGGAATCATCGCAGCAAAATAGCTGATTTTCGCGATTTTTTTTCGATGCTTAAAATACTCTGTTCAGTCTGTTTTTTTATGTCAAATCAAAGCACTCATGAAGAACAGGAAAGAATTTTGTAAGCGTTTATTTTTATTTTTTTTACATTTTTTAACCGTTGAAAATGTTTCCGAAAAAAGGAGTACAGTGTACACGGTTGTGGCCGTAAATATTATCTGAAACAAAATTTGTAAAAAGATTATGAATCAGTATAAAAGCCCCTATCTTGCTTTGGAAGATGTATTTAAATAAAAATTGACAAAATATCGGCATTGAAAAAAAAAGTATCGATTTAGCCTATTTTTTCAACAGTTTTTCGTTAAAACAAATATGGAGATTAAAAAAAAAGATTCGACAGCAAGTTAAGGAATGGCGTGAAGAATGTTGTGTCAAAATTTGAGACGAATAGCTTGAAAACTCTTCTTTTGAGAGTGTACACCGTTTTGAAAAACGACATTTCGAAAAAGGAGCCTCCGTCCGCGCCAAGTCTCGAGCAGCTGGTCGAATCTCTTTTTCTGACAAAGGCTGTAGCAACCGGAATAATTCGAATTACGCCCCAAAATTTGAACAACACGTTTATAACCGTCGATACCATCGGAAAATGCAAAAAAAATCGATTTTTTGGAAAATTTTACATTGTTATGATCCCCTAACCCAAACTAACGCTTTGTAAAGATTTAGAAAAAACCCATCTTACTCATCGTAAACCATATGTACTCAATATGGAACCATCAAGATTTAATAAAAGATCACGAATCTTGGCTGGCGAATGAAGAGCATTGCTGCAAACCTCAACACTTAATATGAATCAATGGTAATAATAAATAATCTCGTGACACAAATTTAAATAAGCATAGTTAAAAAACGACTCAAAATTTTGTTCTGAATTGTATAAAACATTCGCTGACGCCGTTTTTGCATAATACTCATCGATATTGTTATACTTTTTCACGTTGGTAGTAGTAGTTTTCTTATTCACGTTATAAAAATATAAAACGCATAATATCGCTATTTAATTATAGATTTCATGAAAAAATTGCTTTTACAGAATATATATATATATAGCTCGTATGCATTTTTTTAGGTTAATTGAAAACAAATGTATATACCGTCATTTGACTCAACTAGACCGCACCAACCTCCTTAATAAATGCTCTTTGAGAATATCGTTTTTGTTCTTCAATGCGCTGCTTATTTTTGCTAGCGATATATATCTGAGAATTTGTACCCAGAGCGCACGAAATCGCTGAATAAGTCCGCGATGCGACGCCTTACGGTGGTATCGAGAACTAAAGAATTAGACTACTGTGACGATCCGGGCTATTTGAAAAAATTAATTTTGAAGGTGTAAGTAAGAAGATTGAAAAATCGATTGAACATTTATTTGCACGTACATTAAGGTGTTAGGCCACAGTAACGGGAATAAAATCATGTGCGAATTTAACAATTTTTTTTTCGTATGAAAAAGTGATTCACTCGTAAAATTTTCAGTGAAAAACTTCGTTATTCTGCTCATAAACTGCTTATAAAATGAAAAGTTTTCGATTAATCAGAAATTCCGTACGTACTTCTCTGCAAAATGCAATTAGGAACAGAAATTTTAAATTTGAAGTAAATCGAGTGAAAATTGTTGAAGTAATTTGTCACGCCAATTGGAAAAAAAGCTGTTTTGAGAAGTTGGCCATTTTGTACATCGAAAAAAAAAAATCTAACAGCTTGATATTCATACTAAATAGATGTGTAATTAATTTTTTAAGTGCATTCTTTTTTCGTACGAAAAAAATGGTTAAATTCGCACATTATTTTATACCCGTTACTGTGGCCTAACCCCTTAACAAAGTTGTGTACAAAACTTCATTTGAAAATATTAATAATTAAAGAAGGTTTAAACAATCTCACAAAGGACCTTTGAACGTGAGGGGCTCAACGGTGTACTTGATTTTGGCCACCCGGTTGATTTGAAACAAAAAACCGATGTTTTTCTTAAAATAGATAATATTGGATGACGTTGAAGTTGGCATCGTCGAAATACGACGGAATTTTCTTTCTTTATTCGAAGCTCAAACGTTTTTTTTGTGCTTTTAGATTATGAAAATCAATCGGACGTCTTCTTATTAGAGATGTACGATCTTAATTTGCAAAAAGCCTTTGGATAATGAGATGATTGGAGAAATACAAAATTAAAAAAGACCGAGCTCTTTTGTTATCGTGTTTCAATTATGAATAAAGAGATTTGAATTTTTTTTCGATTTTTCAAGGTAAAATTACATGCCTCCGATTAATTTGTAATTTTGTGTGACCATTTATTGTTACTCGGTGATCACGAATATGATAGTGAAAATAGCCGAAAATTTTATTTTCAAGGTCAAAATTCACAAAAACCGATTTTTTTAAAGTTTTTCTATTTTTCTGTGATAAATATTGGTCTTAGAGAAAAATGTATCCTAAAAAAGTTGAAGCCTATACAAAGATTGATCTTTTATGTTCTATACCAGTTTTGTCTAGAACCAATCTGTTCTGAGAAAAATGGGATAATGCTCCAAAAAGTAGATTTTCCCAAACTCCATTAGTTTCAAACAGAATGGTTTTAGACAAAAATTGTATAGAACATAAAAGATCAATCTTTTTATAGGCTACAACTTTTGTGAAAAACATTTTTCTCTTAGATCGACATTCATTTAAATAAAGTGGAGAAAACTTTTAAAAAAATCAGTTTGTTAGTTTTGACTTCGAAAATCAAATTTGCGGGTATTTTCACTATCCTATTCGTAATCAACGGGTCAAAATACATGTCCTATTCGAAACTACACCCAAAATTACATCATTATTGCTAACAACTAATGAAAGAAAATTGTAAGAAGAAAAACGTCGGTAAAAACTAAACTACTATTATACCGAATAAGTGTACAAAATTTCAAGTCAATTTGTTCACTAGATGTCGAGAAAGCGTGTACACCGTTTTGAGAAGACATAGTTTTCGAGAAAAACTTAAAGTTCAATTAGCAGTTGTATCGTTGTAATCATAAGTTTACCTTCAATCTTCCACCATATGTTGGACCTTCCCCTTCAATTTGAGTTGCCTCCCGAAATTGAAATGATCAACTTTATTAAACATTTATAAAGTTACATTTATTAGTTAAGTACAGTCGTGCTGTCGCTGAAAACCCCGGAATCGAAGAAAATTAGAAGAAGGCTAGTTTTTTGACAGGTGATTTTGTAGGTGCCGCGGGTGCTAAATCCAAGTTTGCCTAAAAATCAGGGTGTAGGGTTTTTTAGGGGATGAAAGGAGATGGGGGTGGATTAATGCCAAACAACAACCCCTACGAAGTCGGCGCCGTGAGACAAAATGTGCAGAAAAATCCGGGCTTCAGTTTTGTCCATAGCGCCGAAGGCGTGGAAATTCATTTTGGGGGTGAAAAAGTGGGGTGAAATTTTGAAAAATCAGTTTTAATTCAATAAATCTTTAGAAAAAAATCGTACACTTTTTGTTCAAATGGGAACGTCGTAGCCCTTGAAAAGACGCGTCGATCGAGTATTTGATAATTATTCTTCGATAATGTCTTCACCCCCAAAAAAATGGTTTAAATGTGACAACAAAAATTGTTTATTGAATAACTTAAAAACAATCGGTTTTTCGAGTATGGTTCAAATGTACGAAATATAGAGAATAATTTTCTCTATATTTTCGTTTGTATGGACCACCCTTGAATTTTGATTTTCCAACCCCTCTCGGGGGTTTAAAATTCAAAATGAAATTTTGGGAAAACTATTGACCGCACGAATTCGCCGCCGTGGAAGAATTTGTAGATTGAACCCTCAGTTACATTTTTGTCCACAGCGCCAAACTCGTATCCCTTTATTTTTGGTCAATAGTTTTCCCAGAATTTCATTTTGAATTTTCAACCCCTGAGAGGGATTCGAAATAGCAAAATTCAAGGGTGGTCCATAGAAACGAAAATATAGAAAAAATTATTCTCTCCATTTCGTACAATTAAACCATCCCCGAAAAATCGATTGTTTTTGAGTTATTCAATAAACAATTTTTTTGTCTATACTTCAACTATTCTTTTGAGGGTGAAGATATTATTGGAGAGGGATGATCAAATACTCGATCGACGCGTCTTTTCAAGGGCTACAACGCTCATATTTGAACAAAAATTGTATGCATTTTTTCTAAAGAGTTATCGAATGAAAACTGATTTTTCAAAATTTCACCCCACTTTTTCACCCCCAAAATGAACTTCCACGACTTCGGCGCCGTGGACAAAAATAAAGTCCGGATTTTTCTGAACATTTTGTCTCCCGGCGCCGACCTCGTGGGGGTAGTAGTTTGGCATTAATCCACCTCCATCCCCTTTCATCCCCTAAAAAAACTCTACACCCCGATGTTTAGGCAAACTTGGATTTAGCACCCGTGGCACCTACAAAATCACCTGTCAAAAAACTAGCCTTCTAAGTTTTTTCCGATTCCAATATACAGCACGACTGTACTATATAGGTGACTTGGTGAAAAAAATTCTATTTCTTAGTACGTAAAATAAAAGCTTGTTTGCCAAACATATTTTTTACACATATAAATTTTCTCTGAAGAGTCGCGGTTACGAAAATTCTTCTGCTAGTCACATTTTTCTAAGTTTCATCATTAATATATTTTTGTTAACATTTGGCTTTCGATTTTTACACGCGTGAGCAGATTACATCAGACATATAGAGTTATTTCACTGTAAAAATTATTTGATAGAAAAATAGCCAGCGTGTCATTTACATAAAGCGCTCTATAGATGAGACGATTTTTAGAGTCGTATTTTGTCGTTAAAAGTTCGGTTGCTTGGCTTGAAATTTTGCCAGTATACTGGAATGTATTTTTACTCGATTATAGACGAAAATCAATTAGTTGTTAAATACCTTAAATGTAGATGTGTAGTTATATCTATTTTCATTTGTTTGCAGGGGTACTGTTGTACTGGAGGTTCGTGGCTTTGCAGCGGCCAGCAGTGCTGCGCTTTTCGCGGTTCTCGGTTACAGTACTCTGGAGGCTCAGGCAAAGAGGGAAACTAAACCTCCAGATACAAATGAGTAAGCTTACTTCAATTACTTTTCTAGCTACTATTCAGCCCTTTTTCCCTGTAGATTCGTTCGACCGATGCATCGCTATGTCCTTGTTGAGTAACGAGTATAAAATCATGTGCGAATTTAACAATTTTTTTCGTATGAAAAAGTCATTCATTCATGACATCAATTACACATCTATTTAGTATGAATATGAAGCTGTTAGAGAATATCTATATATTTTTTTTTCCGATGTACAAAATGGCCGACTACTAATATTTTCTTTTGTTATCTTTTTTTAGGTGCTCCGTGGCGAGACATTTAGCATCCACAATTTTTTACCTTGAAAAAAAAAACAAAAATTCTCGTCAATCTACAATAGAATACCTAGAGAAGTACGTACGGAATGTAAAAAAATATTGTTTTCTTCAAAAGTTGTAGGTATTTGAACTTGAGAAAGAATTTTCAGTGAAAAATCTCGTTATAACTGCTCATAAAATGAAAAGTTTTCGATTAATTAGAAATTCCGTACGTACTTCTCTGCGAAATGCAATTAGAAACATAATTTTAAATTTGAAGTAAATCGAGTGAAAATTGTTGAAATTAATTGTCACGCCAATTGGACAAAAGCTGTTTCGAGAAGTTTTGAGTAGTCGGTCATTTTGTATACCAAAAAACAAATTCTAACAGGTTGATATTTATACTAAATAGATGTGTAATTAATTTTATGAGTGAAACACTTTTTCATGCGAAAACAAATTGTTAAATTCGCACATGATTTTATACCCGTAACTGTGGCCTAAGGCCTTAATTCCGTAATGGATTGCACTATAAAATGCTTTTTTTTTTCTTTCTAAATAAGCCTTGAGGATCAATGGAAGTCTCACGAAAATGCAACTGTGGCGATAACAATTGTATGCGTTATTATTTCGTGTATCTATTTTAAAAACATTAACAGTTTCAAGCAGCAACTTGAGGCTTGGTTTAAGTATGCCAATTTTGTAGATATTTATTCGAGGAATTTCAAATTTTCGTGTCTTTGGTCTGGGATTCCCATATATCCTTGAAGGGTTAGGCTACCGTGACGACCCGAAAATCATTGTGATGAAACATAATTAATTTTGAACGAATAAGTAAGAGAATTGAAAAATCGTTTGGACATTTTTTTCTGTATGTACATCCATAAAGTTGTGTACCAAATTTCATTAGAAAAATATGAATAATTAAAGAAGTTATAAATAATCTTGTGAACGACCTTCGAACGTGAAGAAACGGCGTCATTGATTTTGACCACCCGGTTGATCAAAAGCGAAAAAATGAGTTTTTGTTCTAAAAAAAAAAACAATATCGGCTAAGACTTGACCGATCTTTTTTGGAGATCGTATTTCAAACATGAAAAATAGAGTTTAATTTTTTTTTCTTCGATTTTTCGAGGAAAAATGACCTTATTGTTAATAACTAATGAAAAAAATGTTAAGAACAACCGCGGTCAAGACTAAAATACTTTTACACTGGATAAGTGTACCAATCAAGTTAATCCGTTCATTAAATATCGAGAAATCGTGTACGCCGTTTTGATAAATATAGTTTCGAGAAAAACGCGTTTAAAGTTTTTGTAGCAGTTGCAGTCATAGGTTTACCTTCAATCTGCGATTCCTGCACCACATGCTGGACCTTGCCCTTCAATTTGAATTGCCTCAGGCGACGAACGAGTCTTGGTATTTTTCCCAGTAGCCTGACCCCTTAATAAATATTAAAAATGTACTTTAGGTATAACAATAAAAGTTTCGTATGACCAGATAATTTATGGAAATTTTGAAAATTACGAAAATAGTAAACTCTGGAAAAAGTTCGATTTTCGACCTAAATAACAACTTTGTTAATCTGTTATTAACAAATGCATGAAGATATTGAAAACTCTTCCGGTTGGACGATGGCAAATGTTGTAAACTCTTTTAGAATTTAGAGTGAACGGGAACAATGGATCTTGACTTACACTGTTTCATAAAACAAACCCTTAAGGGGTCTTCTCACTTTAGACGCTAAAAAGGCAATTTTTATGAATTTTTTTGATAGGTTTATATTATAGATATTGACATA
Organism: Ophion obscuratus; assembly: GCA_964007375.1. Taxonomy (NCBI): domain Eukaryota; kingdom Metazoa; phylum Arthropoda; class Insecta; order Hymenoptera; family Ichneumonidae; genus Ophion; species Ophion obscuratus. The sequence goes on from OZ023320.1 coordinate 17,948,134, forward strand.
AAAATTGTTACACTTTCGAAATACATTTTAAAAAAATTATTTTTTTAAGTCACTATTTATAGACAAAAATGAGAGTTAAAAAATGTCCTAAAAATTGTAGGTCTGCGCTGTTGATGAAATCTCGGAGATGGATCATCCGAACCAAAAAATCAAACGGTCTTAGATTCAGTATGTTAATGGCTATAGCGCATATCGTACGATTTTTGATATAAGCAAAAATAACAAAATGGCGGACATTTTTCGAAAAAACAAAAAAAAACGTGTTTTTCTCACTGTTTTTGGCAAAAAAAATAGTAAATATCAAAATTTAAAAAAATCCTTGATATGCGCTATAGCTATAGTTGTAAAGAATATGTGGTTAAAACTTCATAAGGATTCAGGTTCAGTTTAGTAGTTTCGAAGATTTTATCAACAAGCCGTCGAAAAACGTTGTTTCGCGAAAAACGCGTTTAAGGGACTATACCAGTATGAACGCTGAAAATTTGGGTGATTTTCGGGATTTTTTTGAAAGAAAAGTACTCAATTAAATGTTTCGGAAAATTAAGAATATATTTGGCTATATTTGACCTATATTACATAATTTTTTGATAGAAAAATATTGAGATCCAAGCGACTTATGCGCTGCCTTCGGAGGCGCCAAAAAAAAGTTCCTCCACTGCCGACATGATTCCGGCCGATTGAGTAGGAAACCGAAAAAGGAAAAAATGTCGTTAAACTGGAAGGTATTTCCTGTACAATGACGTAGGATTTTCGAAAAATATCAAAATCTAACAAAATAGCGTAGTTATGAAAAAAACGTCTGTTTTCTTGCCTATAAAATGGTCGTTTTTTTCAATGCCAAATCGTCAATTTTCATCCAACCAAAAATATCCTACGTCATTGTAGAGTAAACATATTCAAGAGTACTCAGTTCAAATTTCAAGTCAATCCGATAATTGCTCTTTGAGTTACAGTGTCAGCAAATTTGAAAAATCTCGTTTCGAGAAAAACGCGTTTAAAGATATAACTATCGATTTTTGCAAGATAAAATTATATTTGTTATAAAAAGTGCTAAGTATAAACATTAAATATAGAGTATAAACTGTCGAAAAAGGCAAAAAAACGATTTTTTTAAAGAGTCATACTGGTATAGCCCCTTTCTTAATTAATGTATTTCGAAAGTGTATTTATTAAGGGTAACAACTTTTATATCAATATCTATAATATAAACCTATCAAAAAAATTAACGAAAATAGCCTTTTTCAGCGTCTAAAGTAAGAAGACCCCTTAATAACCATAGCATCAGTCTCGTATCGACCTAACAAACATTTTTTGCATTCTCCTCGCATCCCATACACGCAGACAAATGAATATCTGTTTCTTTCCAGCCACGGGGTGCTCACATTCCATACATTGTTTTCCAGATCACCACCAAAGGTCGAACAGATCAGCAAGATTGTGAAGAAAGCCAAATCCGGCCTAGAGACTTTGAAGCTTTTCCGGAAGGATCAGCCAGGAGCGGTAAAAAGACTTTCCCCTCGATCAATTATAATATACATTGGAAAAGACATATTTGTTACTACCGCAATGAAACCGTGTTCAAACAATTGTCACAACCTGCCGTTACGATAATTCATCGAAAATGCGAAACAAAAAAGGCATTTATCATTTCCTTTTTTTATTTATAGTTTTGTGCAGCAGTATGCACTTTTTCAATAGTCCTCTGGCTAATAGGAAGTACAATTAACGGTGTTCTGCTTACATACGCGATATGTATGACAGTACTGATCGGACCAGCTCTCCTCCTACGAGTACCTTGCAAGATTTTTTCTCCAAAAGGTAATCCCGGACGTTCCTTTGTTCTCGTTGCGTCAAACTATCGTTATACGATTTCTTATTTTGAAGAAATGTTTCCGTTTAAATGCGCAGAGTTGTGCCACGAGTACGCGGTCGAATGGGACAACGAAATAGAAGAATTTTTGCCAGCCGTGACGGAGGACAACCTCGAGGTGTTGCAACGGGCGGGTGACACGGGAGAGCATTCTCCGATTCCTCACGGTGCGGTAACGGAAAATCAAATTGGTGAGTTGGCATGTAGCGCCTGCGAGAGCACCTCCGGGATGGAGGGATCGTTACTTAAGGAGTTTCGATACCAAAATCGAAATGATTGTAGACGATTGAAATTCATATTACCGAGAGATTAATTTAGGATGCATTAACTGTCCAAAAATTAATCCGTTTCACCACATAGTTTCGGCGATTTTGAAGGTTCAAGTTCTGTTTTGTTCGAGTATTATTAATGCACCAAGTGGAGAAATCCCTTAATTTTTTAACACGACATTCCTGACACTAATCGCAGTTTGTTCATTTTATTGTTCATTTGAATCGAAGCATTATTTTAACCCCTACAGCCCTATAACTAGTGTTTACGAAATGCCACGTGCCATGGCGGTTCAACGTGAACCTTCATCCATTTGGTAATACACGTGGCACTTCGTAAACACTAGTCATAAGGCTGTAGGGGTTGAAATAATGCTTCGATTTAAATTGAAAAAACTGAACAAACTGCGATTTGTGTCAGGAATGTCGCGATAAAAAATTGTGCGGTTTCTCCACTTGGTGCATTAATAATACTCGAACAAAACTCAACTTGAACCTTCAAAATCGCCGAAACTATGTGGTGAAACGGATTAATTTTTGGACAGTTAATGCGTCCTAAATTAATCTCTCGGTGATATGAATTTCAATAGTCTATAACCATTTCGATTTTTGTATCGAACATCTACCTGGAGGCCCGAAAAAAATGGCCAAATTCCGTGTTTTATTCTGGGAAACGGTTGGTGCAAAAGACACGCATTTTTTAACACAGAGGTACATATATCGAGTCTTTTAAAAAATCAGCAAAAATACAGAAAAACAACAACAAAACATGGCCGCTGGCAGATGACGTTTTTTCGCTACGTTTGGCGGTGGACACCAGCTTAAACGGTCCATCTGAAATCTCAAAACCAAACGGGTTGTTCAAGTTAACGATAAATACGAGTCGTTGACGAGCGTCGATTTTTTAAATCGTTTTTTCTACAACGTGGCCACTAATTGAAACTCCAGCATACAAAATCTATGAAAAAAGTCGTTAAAATTACGTAACTATTAAGGGGCTATACCAGTGTAAACGCTGAAAATTTGGGTGATTTTCGAGAATTTTTTGGAAGAAAAGTACTCAATTAAATGTTTCGGAAAATTATAAAAATATATTTGGCTATATTTGACCTATATTACATAATTTTTTCATAGAAAAATATTGAGATTCAAGCGACTTATGCGCTACCTTCGGAGGCGCCAAAAAAAAAGGTTCCTCCACTGCTGACATGATTCCGGCCGGTTGAGTCGCTGAAACCGAAAAAGGAAAAATGTCGTTAAACTGGAAGGTATTTCCTCTACAATGACGTAGGATTTTCGAAAAATATCAAAATCTAACAAAATGGCGTAGTTATGAACAAAAGGTCTGTTTTCATGCCTATAAAATGGTCGTTTTTTTCAATGCCAAATCGTCAATTTTCATCCAATCAAAAATATCCTACGTCATTGTAGAGTAAATATATTCAACAGTACTCAGTTCAAATTTGAAGTCAATCGGATAATTGCTGTTTGAGTTACAATGTCAGCAAATTTGAAAAATCGCATTTCGTGAAAAACGGGTTTAAAGATTTAACTATCGATTTTTGCAAGATAAAATGATATTTATCATAAAAACTGCTAATTACAAGATATTCTTGAAAGTATAAACTGTCAAAAAAGGCAAGAAAAATCGATTTTTTTTAAGTGTCACACCGGTATAGTCCCTTAACTTGCTCTATCGCCTTGCGACCCCGTTGATCGATTCACCAACTATTTTGCAGATCCTTTGAACGAGGAAGAACTTCTTGGGCTGAAAATGCCGTCCCACGAGGACGGCAGTACCGACGGTCTAGACGTTTCGGAGCTCGAATTGAGCACCGGTGACAACGACGCCGATTCGATGAAAATTCAGAGCGAACATTTCGAGCCGGGCTCGTCGTCCGACGAGGAGGCTGAACTCGAGCCGGTATCGAGAAAATTGCCGAGTCACAGTGACGACGAGAGTGACAGCGAATTTGAGATAATCGACAGTCGGGAAATCGCCAATCTGGATGACGTCTGAGTGGATATATATATATATATATCTACACATATATATATATTTATATTTTCCTTCCTCAAATTTTTATTTTTACTCAATGCCACCGCCGGGCTCGCGGGATGCTTTATCGTTGTACAGGCACACCGAATACGCGCGAAGGGACACGGCGAGATATCAACAAAAAAAAAGAATCTAATACGGAAACGGTTTAATTCGCTTGCGACGCAATATATAAATATGCAAAAAAAATTGACATATCGATTTCTGCCCCGGGAGAGAATCGAGAATGTGTCTCTAGTTTTTAAAACCGCTGACGCCATTATATAAACACGATTAGAGGAAAAACGATTTATATATATATATATATTCGAAAAACGTGCGAGAAAACGCGAGCGAGATCCACAGGCCATGTAAATAGTACACACGTACGAACGAGGAGAAATGTAAATTCAATGGCGCACACGCGAAAGCTTTTTATTTTTTCGATCACGCGGTTTTCTTCGCGCCTCTGCGGCGCTCTTAAATCTACGGGCTCGTGTTTTTTTTGTCCCTCCCTCAATATCTCATACACGAGCGACGAAAAATTATTTTCAGTCATTGCGCGTGCCACATGCGTCTACGACGTACGACTTTTTTTTCCTTTGGCAAGTCCGAGAGAACTCGCGAGATTTATTTTCTGCAATCATTGACGGTTTTTTTGCCCCGCTAATTAGACGTTTTACCGAGGACGCTAATTGTTTGTACATTATGAGAGAATAGTTATATTGTTTTTTTTTGTTTTGTATTTATGGGTGGACTTTGGCGACAATGGAAACCGCCGAGGATCAATGAACTTTTGGAAAAAAGGAAACAATTCTTCCACTCTGTTTTGTTGATGCGATTGGGGATTTTCCCGCTGCGTCATACACGTATATGAACTTGATCGCGAATAAAAATGAACGCGCCCGTCATCAGTTATTGCGAACAAAAAAGAGAGAGATATATATATATATATATATATATATATACACATATATATACTTCGTATATTTTGCTCGTGTGGGAAGTCTCCCGAGAATCGCGGTGCCGTGAAGCCGGCGACGGCGTCGCGATGTAACTCATGATCGATTAATCGTAACTGGCAACATTCTGAACAGAAAACGAGATATTTGGGAAAGAAACAAGGCAAGGGTAATAATGGAAGACAGAGATTTCTCCCGCCCTTTGCCGATAACTCAATTCGACAGGCAAATTCTTTCTGAACAAAAGAAACCCAAGAGAATTTATTTCGCGTCTAGTCCCCGCACTGTGTATTTTATTTCTCGATTGATCAATCGAAATATCGAAAGGAAACGAGCAAATTGGCAAACGACGTTGAAGTTTGCATCGTTCGAAGGCAGCGAAAATTCCTAATTTTCATTTCCTTTTCCTCATCGTCCAAAAGCTCGTGCTGCAAATTTTAGCTGTTGATTTCTGATAAAAAATCTTCAAAAAAACGTTTCATTCGTCGTAGCCCAAATTTGTCCAAAAAAAAGTTGACGCTACGAAACGTTCGTTGCGTCCCAACGATGCAAACTTCAGTATCACATTGACAAACAGGTTTATCAATATTTTCGTTACTCTTTGACGCAGTGACAGTCTCTTATGGTATTTTTACATGAATAAAGGAAAAGAAAATAAAAACGACGAGAACGAGGAAGCGTGTACGTTGAAGCTTTGAGACACTTGGCAACTCCACAAGGACGCATCGCTCGATTATTCACGCGTATCCAAACCCAACGATATCCCTCGGGACAATTGATCGATATCTATATTTTTCGTCCTATCTATACGAGATATGTATGTGCATATTCGAGCGAATTAAAAACAGAAAAAGACAAAATCTTCAGCGAGCAGAACTGTGCAACGATTTTTCGATCTTAAAACAAAAAACTAGCGGAAACGATCCCCCGAAATTTTCGCGCGCCAACGCATAATGCGCATCAGAGGCTGCGTGACATCTGAACCAACGACAAAATATCCGCGACAAAATATCCGATGACAAAATATCCGAAAGACAAAATATCCTCATGACAAAACATCCGCGAGACAAAATCCTAAATCTCGTCCACCACATCAACAGGGTCGCGCGCAAAACATCGTTGTGGGGTGTGTGAGATAGTAGGGTGGGGGCGTAATACGAATTTCTTCATTGAACCCAAAGAAACAGACAAACAAACCCAAACATATCCGTCACATATTAATAATTTTCCTCCTTTTTACGATGGAATAAATTTCAACGGCATGACTGTACACTTGACGTGGAATAAATTTCAACGGCATAACTGTACACTTTAAGCTGTACATAATAACGGCAGATATTTTGTCACGAGGATATTTTATCCTGCGGATATTGTGTCGTCGGGTCAAAACGCGTGTTACCGCATCAGAGTGTTCAAAATAATCCACGAATTAAACGGTTTGTTTTTCTTCGTCTTTTATAATCAGCGATAGAAAGAACATTGAAAATGGACGCTTTGTGAAATCGGACAACGTCCACCTTGCATAAGTAGGAACGGTGGCTACATATATTATAAATGACGCGTCGAAAAGAATAATAATTTCTTATCCCTTCGAACGCTAGTTTTAGGTAACAAACAAAAAAACGGCATGCCAAATCTCAACTCTCCGACATGAGCATCAGTGATAGCGCTCGGTTGTGCTTTTTCTTCCATTTGATTCAAACGGAGAACTCGAATAACTTGAAAACAAATTATAAAACCGCTAAATCTGAAGATTTTTGAAGCTATTGCAGTGGAAAGTTCTTAATCTCTATGATTACTTATATACAAATTATAGCCATTTGGAAAATGCGTTTTATTTCAATGAGAAGAATACTTGCGTTGTTCGAATGCGTGTGATTTGGGTATAAAAATAATGACATTGAGATGCCCGAAAACCATTTTTAAAGCTGCAAAGATCATCTTGAGGAGCCTCCAATCGGACTAAGTCATTCAAGTCTGAACGTGAAAAGTGAATTTTCCGCGTGACTCAAACGGGGAGGGATAATCACGCACTATCATTGAGGCTTGAGTTACAGAGCTCAAATCTGGTATGATTATTCTTATTACTGATATTATTGTTTTGTATGATGAAGTTTGCATCGTCGGAGTGCAACGAATTTTTTTAATTTATTCTTTCTATTTGTTTAGGCCTTATATAAGCTGTGGAAGTCCCTGAAACGTTTTTTTACGAATTTATAATAGAGATTTACGCCTTCAATTTGCAAATAAAAAAGTTTTGGATAATGACAGAAATAGAGGAATGAAAAATGAACAAAAAATTCGTTGCGTTCGAACGATGCAAACTTCAACGTCGTTGTTTTGTGATGGTCCTGAAGTTTGCATTGTTGGAACGCAACGAAAATTCTTTGTATGTTTATTTTCTCAATTTGATTATTTTACAAAACCTCTTTGGCAGATTTATATTCTAGACCTTTGAATAAGCGTCTTAAAAAGTGACGATTTTTGAAAATGATTTTCGTACCGAAGATTTGCTAGAAGAAAATCGAGAAATTGAAAGAAACCAATTTTCGTTGCATTCCAACGATGAAAACGTCAACACCATGTTTTGTGGGGTGACAGCAGATTTAATTTTTCGACATGCCCTCATACATATACAGGGTATTACGAAGGTCAATGCAAAGCCTTAAGGGGATGATAGGTAACTTCGTTAGGAACATATCTAACCTAGGTTACCTTAGTTCAAAGTCTAAGAATTTCGAGTTATCATGGTAAGCATGATTTTTGGAAAATTTCCTAAAATTAGGTACTAACTCGTTTACCTCTCGTTTACCTCTCAATGCTATTTTTTAATAGCATTAACATAAGAGAATTTTTTAATTGTTGACAAGTTTTTAATGGATCAACACGTCCCATTTAGTTGTGTGAATACAGATGATTGAATTGGAGTTTGTCGATTGAATACACAATAAGCTTAGACGCAAATAAGTTTTTAGTCACCAATTATTGTCTGTTTGAACATTATGAACGAGTTAGTGCGAAATTTTGAGAAATTTTCCAAAAATCATACTTGCCATGGTAACTCGAAATCCTTAGACTTTGGATTAATTAAGGTAAAATAGGTTAGTTATGTTCCTAGCAAGGTGACCTATCGTCCCCTTAAGGCTTTCGACTTTCCTAACACCCTGTATATGATTTAGCCACCCGATACAAATTGATAGCATTACGATTCTCCGCTTTCCTCAAGTCCTCTTCTGTCCACAATTTTATCGGCGATCTCCGCTTCGTCACTGTTACTATTTACCACGCATTTAGAGTCCGCCTCCGATACTTTGTCGCCCATTGTTTCTTCATCGATCTTCGCCTCGTCACTGTTACCTACTACCGCACATTTAGAGTCCGTCTCCAATCCTCGGTCTTCCATCGTGTCCCCAGTGACCTTTGGCTCGTCAATGTTACTCGTTAACGCGCCGTTAGAGTCCGGCTCCAATCCGTCGATCGTTGCTACAATGACCTTCGTCTCGTCGCTGCTACTCGTCACCGCGGATTTGAGCTCCGATGCTCCTTCCATCGTTTCTTCGGCGATCTTCGCCTCGTCAATGGGACTTTTTTCCGTGTTGCTGGAGTCCGGCTCCGATCCGTCGATCGTTTCTTCGATGATCTTCGTCTCGTCACCGTTACTCGTCACCGCGCATTTGGGCTCCGATGCTTCCTCCATCGTTTCTTCGGTGATCTTCGCCTCGCCAATGGGACTTCCCGTGCCACTAGGGTCCGGTGACTCTTTCGACAGATCAGTCGACTTTGTTGATGCAACCGGCTCGGCCTGCTTTCTCACGGGCAAAACCTGCATGAACGCCTGTTGCCAGGTTCTTCCCTCGATCACTCTTAACAGTATCTCGAACACTAGTGGAGTAAAAAGTCATCAGCAAGGTGCAAAAAAAAGTGCGTGGAAGGTCGACAAGGTTCTACTGACCGTGATCAACGGTGAGGACTTTTCTCGCTTTCATGTGCATAAGCGTATCCAACGGCAAACGAGCGTGTCCTATTCCATGCTGCATGGCGAGCTTGTGACAGTGTCCCTGATCAATCGTGGAAAAGAAGATGGCGGTGATACTCGATTGAGCTGATAGATTAATTCGGGGGTAAAAATGGCGGATACATTACTTTGTGGCTATTGTGATCCACCATGCCACCTATAACGTATACGCAGTCCGATCGAAGAGTGTAGAGGATATTTTCCGACTCGCTGGTCAGATATACGATCCTACGCCCTTGGTAAACCCTCAAATACGAGTCGGCGAAAAATTTTACCTGAAAAATTGAGAATAATCGAGTCCAATGTATGGCATGTTGCTCTGTCGTAAGATAAAAGTATGCAAAGGTCCATTTCCCAAAACTTAAGGGGCCAGTCCACTTTGAAAATTTCAAAAAATCGAAAGCATGCAAGACTTGAAGAAATCGACGACGATGAGCAATCAGAAGGGAATTTGCACGGGGCAGGAATTGCCGATTGAGTTTAGGTAAGAGTTTTTCATAGTATAAACTTCAAACGCGTTTTTCTCGAAACAACTTTTTCAAAATCTGGCTCCATCGTATCTCTAAAACGGATAAACCGATTCTCTTGAAATTTGAACGACATATTGTAAACATGATTCGCAAGAAGATGACCCTCGATGGTTTAAAAATTTTGATTTTTACTCTTTTTTTCCGAAAAACTGCGAAAAAAACGCGTTTTTTTTTACTTTTTTCGTTTTTTATCTGCAATTTTTTTCTTTTTTGATAAAACTTTGTATCCGAGGGTCATTTTGTAGCTGGTGTTATATTGAATCTAATGGACTTTGATTTTTTTGTTTCAGACAAGCCGTTGCCGAGTTGTGATGAAGATACCTAGCCCACCTATTTTTGAGGCGTTACGTTGAACTATAGTTTTTGTACTTAAAAATTAATAAAAATGAATTTCCAAAATGTATTTCAAGACTTTACTTATCAAGCCCAACAACTTTTATATTCATATCTTTTATAAAATCCTCAAAAAAAATCGCGAAAATAGCTTTTTGTTCGTGGCTCCAAAGTGGACTGGCCCCTTAAGGAGAGATATACACCTAGATGGTCGAGGTCGAGGATTTAGAAGCTATGAACATTCCGTCGACCGTAAAAGACCTACACTATGGGCCTGGTATCGATAATTCCATGTAAGTTGACAAATTTCATCATTTATTCATTCCCAAATTTTCAAACGCGTTTTTCTCAAAACCACGTTTTTCAAATCGGTACCCTAAATTTCTCGAAAACCAATGAACCGATTGCCTTGAGGTTTTTTGTGTTTATTCTGTACACCATTATCTCGTACTTGTCACAGGATTTTTTTTCCATTACTTAGTTTTTGTTTTATAGGCAAAATAATAACTAATTTTTGGCCTAAAAATCACTATTTATGTTCAAACGTCCGCCATTTTGTCATAAATCGATATTTTCAAAATCGGCTATGACAAGTACTAGATTCTAGTATCTAATTTAATCATCTTTTTGGTTTTTTTTTTCAGATGATTTTTAAAGAAACGCCAGTGGGTACCGTATACACAGATTTTTTTACGACGCTCCAAGGATCATACAATATCCTTGTATATTTTTGATATTTTTAAATAAAGAAAATTAAACATATTTTTGAATGTATATACTTTTAGATAATTAAAACCCCAATCCGAAATTTCAAATAGTTTCCCTTGAAAAAATTCTCAAAAACGACCTTTTTTCCGGCTCCTGGGTGTATATCTCCCCTTAAGGTGTTACTTCCGCGGAGGGCCATATTTTGGGGGGCATTAGGAGAGCCCTTCTGAAGCATTGGTAAATTACTGTAGCGCTTTATAAAAATGAATCACGATCAATTATTACAGACAAGGATAAACGGGAATACAAATTTTTGTCTGAGTTTAGTATTTTTAGACATTTTTACATTTTCTCTGGAAAGTTGGGGCTACGAAAATTCTGCTAGTCATGATTTTCTAAATTTTATCATTAATATGTTCTTCAAGGGATCATTATCATTAATATGTTCTTCACTGCTGTAGAATAAAGAAACTGTATATAAATAGTGAGAAATAAGGTCCATATATAAGGCCCTAAGGGCTTAATTTTTGCGGTAGGATTTCTGCCTCACTCGCGTACATCCTCAGATCGAATTTCATTCAATAATCGACAAACGCACATCCCAGTGTTGATAACCGTTGTGTTTTTGCATCTCTTGCTTGGACTTGCCACCGAATGCAGTCAGAGAAAATTGTACAGGCGAGACGGCTCTCCTGTTGAGGGTGTAACATCGCAAAATTTGTTTGGTCAGTTTGGCCACGTCCTTGTCCAGCATGAGATCGTCGAAGGACATGTCGATGGTGACGGCCACTCTGCAATCGCTGGTAGCCATAGTACACTTTTTCAAAGCCTTTCTCGACGGCCCAAGATCGATATTGTTGGCACGAGCGTGTGCGCGTTTTTCCTTCGCTTTTTGTCTCTCGAGCACTCTATCGCATTGAGAACGTACGAGGGACATTGAATCTAAAAGGACTGGCGAACCTTCGCGCTTGTGTAAAATTTCAGCGTCGCGTATGAGAGAAACAGTGACTAACCTCTTTTCGCCTTTTCGCTCCAGCCATTTTTCCTTTCTTTTTATTCGTTTCATTTGCCTTTTACTAATCTCCGATTCATCGTCGTTCTGCACTGACGAATTACCACCGACTGCATTCGACGTTATTTCGCTCGAAGTACTCATAGCTCGTCGTTCAATAACTACGATCAACGCTTGAAATGATGCACATATTATCGTCAATCACACCAGATCGCGGAGTGTTTTCAAACACGTGAAAACACCTTGGAGATGGAAAAAAAGGACGCGTTCGGGCCGACACGCGAGTGTTCGATGTAAACATTTATGGACAAAGAACAAATGCCGCACCAGAGTGGATCGTAGATGAGAAACTTGAGATGAGAATCTTCGGGTCAATGTCACAAGATCGAAAAAATTAATTAATGATAGAATTATATTGTACGAAAAAAAAAAAAAATATGTTTATAATTCTATGTCAAATCAGCGGTGTATTGCAAATTTTATCAACATGTAATTTTGAGACGACCGTTACATAACCACTTGAAAAATATCCGCTCCTCGTTCGAGAATTTCCCAGGTAGCAAAATGTTATCTATATGGTATCCGAAAGATATCCCGAAACGAATATGGATAACTTTTTGGTTGTCCAAAAAGATGCCAGTTTGGATTACAAATAGTATCACTACCCAGGCAGCGTAAATGTCCAATTAACGGCGATAAGTTACCGTTGTCAGGTTACCTTTAAGACATGACCGTAAGATAACTATTCGACATCTTTCAATTGGCATCCCGTATCAAAGAACAGATATTACATGGAACCAAAGAACAGATATTACATGGAACTCCACGGCCCGTGTTAATATTTGGCAGAAAAAATGTAGTTAGTATTTCCGCCGGTAGACTGCGCGGCGATGTATCGGTGTGCCACACAATGATAGAGGTTCAAGGCACGCCTCTTGCGGTTGTCTCTCTCTCGCGTATGCCTATCGGGCTATAGCGCTGTCCCGCTTATATTAATGGTCGACTGACCGACCAAGCTTTAGGCGGTTCGGTAGGATACAGCGCATCATTTAAAATCACGTTGAGATATTTCTGTCGCGGACGGCCGTATTTTGGGGGGGGGGGGTACAAGGGGGGCCCTTCTGAATCAGTGATAAATTATAGGGGTGCTTAGTAAAAAATAAGTCACAATCCATTATTATACCCAACAATAAACTGAAATAAAAAAGTTTGCGCAAATTTTGTAGATTCAGATGTTTTTGCATTTTTCCTGAAAGGTTGCGGCTACGAAATTTTATCTTAAATATTTCCTTGAAGCATTGCGCCCCCCCTTTTTTATTGTCGTTACGGGATAAACCCCCGAAAAGCTATTACACCCGATTCGGCCAAAATTTTGCACAGATGTTCCATTTAATATATAAAGACATCCCTTGAAGGGATTTTTGGCGCGTTCCAATATAAATCGAGTTTTAAAGTTTATTTTTTAGCCCGCACGAGTATATCTATATCGCTCGCCACGGCCGATCGATATCCCCACTCCTCCGACTTCACTGGTAGCTAGCGTGCCGCGCTTATCCCTGCAAGTGTATCTATATAACCTAAACCAATTCAACCAAAACCAACACACAAACCCAGCCGGTGGGGCCTGGTGCCCGGAGACCCCTAAAAAACGGTGGACACGATTTCTCAAAAACTATCGCATCGATCTTATTGAAATGTTGCACACTTCTTCAAAATAGCATTGACTAGTGATTGAATGAAGCATTTAAAAAAATTAAATTTAGATATTCGGCAGAGTTAGATGCAAAATAGTTCAATTTTTGGTACAATTTACGCTACGCATAGTCTTGTAAAATTAGTTGTAATCGAAAAAAAAACCGTCGCTCAATCACTAGTCAACGCTATTTTGAAGAAGTGTGCAAAATTTCAATAAGATTGGTGCATTAGTTTTCGAGAAATCGTGTCTACCTTTTTTCCGAGGAGTCACCGGCAGCCAGGTCCCACCGGCTGAATATTCCAAATTTTTTAATGACATTTGAAAAAAAAATATTATTGCAATGTTGCTATTTTATGTGCTTATAATTTGAAATAAAATCATTTATCAATTATATTTTCTTTAATAAAGAAAATATGCCTTTTGGCTTCAAAACCCACGGACTCGTCTTAGGAACATTTTTGCATCCATTATAGGCACATCTGCTACACGATGGCATCATTAACAATGTTGCAACTCACAAACAATTTTAAACAGCCAATTTTCCGTGGGCAAAGCGTCTAACAGAAAAGCGCGAAATACACGAATACACGATTAATTAACTATTTAGATTGATATTCAGTATTAATAATCACGAATACGTCCGACGCCTGTCAAATTTCTGACAGATGTAAGCAAAGTAGCAACAGATTTCTGTACCGCGTAGTACGTTCCTTGGAAGAAATCGCTGAGGGCATGCTAAAAAGAGATGGAACAGGTGAGATGGAAAGGAGCGAAAACAGATCGATTTAAAGCCGGGGCTCCCCGGCAGAACGAGCACGTGCCTTAGACCGCTCGACAGTTGCTGCTGTTAACATTGGAATCTGCAAGAGAGCGAGCGAGACGCGAAATCACCTCAACCGTAGTTGGCTCGAGCGTAGGAAGAGGTGGAGCTGGGTGGAGCCAAGCGCGCGTGCGGATGTGTGCGTGCACATCGACACAGGCAGCGCTTTAGGTGGTTGGGGGAGTAACTACGAAACTCCCCCAAGAAACCTTGCCAAATCGTCCCATAAGCCGTGTTGTTCCATGTAATATCTGTTCTTTGCATGGAACTCCACGGCCCGTGTTAATATTTGGCAGAAAAAATGTAGTTAGTATTTCCGCCGGTAGACTGCGCGGCGATGTATCGGTGTGCCACACAATGATAGAGGTTCAAGGCACGCCTCTTGCGGTTGTCTCTCTCTCGCGTATGCCTATCGGGCTATAGCGCTGTCCCGCTTATATTAATGGTCGACTGACCGACCAAGCTTTAGGCGGTTCGGTAGGATACAGCGCATCATTTAAAATCACGTTGAGATATTTCTGTCGCGGACGGCCGTATTTTGGGGGGGGGGGGTACAAGGGGGGCCCTTCTGAATCAGTGATAAATTATAGGGGTGCTTAGTAAAAAATAAGTCACAATCCATTATTATACCCAACAATAAACTGAAATAAAAAAGTTTGCGCAAATTTTGTAGATTCAGATGTTTTTGCATTTTTCCTGAAAGGTTGCGGCTACGAAATTTTATCTTAAATATTTCCTTGAAGCATTGCGCCCCCCCTTTTTTATTGTCGTTACGGGATAAACCCCCGAAAAGCTATTACACCCGATTCGGCCAAAATTTTGCACAGATGTTCCATTTAATATATAAAGACATCCCTTGAAGGGATTTTTGGCGCGTTCCAATATAAATCGAGTTTTAAAGTTTATTTTTTAGCCCGCACGAGTATATCTATATCGCTCGCCACGGCCGATCGATATCCCCACTCCTCCGACTTCACTGGTAGCTAGCGTGCCGCGCTTATCCCTGCAAGTGTATCTATATAACCTAAACCAATTCAACCAAAACCAACACACAAACCCAGCCGGTGGGGCCTGGTGCCCGGAGACCCCTAAAAAACGGTGGACACGATTTCTCAAAAACTATCGCATCGATCTTATTGAAATGTTGCACACTTCTTCAAAATAGCATTGACTAGTGATTGAATGAAGCATTTAAAAAAATTAAATTTAGATATTCGGCAGAGTTAGATGCAAAATAGTTCAATTTTTGGTACAATTTACGCTACGCATAGTCTTGTAAAATTAGTTGTAATCGAAAAAAAAACCGTCGCTCAATCACTAGTCAACGCTATTTTGAAGAAGTGTGCAAAATTTCAATAAGATTGGTGCATTAGTTTTCGAGAAATCGTGTCTACCTTTTTTCCGAGGAGTCACCGGCAGCCAGGTCCCACCGGCTGAATATTCCAAATTTTTTAATGACATTTGAAAAAAAAATATTATTGCAATGTTGCTATTTTATGTGCTTATAATTTGAAATAAAATCATTTATCAATTATATTTTCTTTAATAAAGAAAATATGCCTTTTGGCTTCAAAACCCACGGACTCGTCTTAGGAACATTTTTGCATCCATTATAGGCACATCTGCTACACGATGGCATCATTAACAATGTTGCAACTCACAAACAATTTTAAACAGCCAATTTTCCGTGGGCAAAGCGTCTAACAGAAAAGCGCGAAATACACGAATACACGATTAATTAACTATTTAGATTGATATTCAGTATTAATAATCACGAATACGTCCGACGCCTGTCAAATTTCTGACAGATGTAAGCAAAGTAGCAACAGATTTCTGTACCGCGTAGTACGTTCCTTGGAAGAAATCGCTGAGGGCATGCTAAAAAGAGATGGAACAGGTGAGATGGAAAGGAGCGAAAACAGATCGATTTAAAGCCGGGGCTCCCCGGCAGAACGAGCACGTGCCTTAGACCGCTCGACAGTTGCTGCTGTTAACATTGGAATCTGCAAGAGAGCGAGCGAGACGCGAAATCACCTCAACCGTAGTTGGCTCGAGCGTAGGAAGAGGTGGAGCTGGGTGGAGCCAAGCGCGCGTGCGGATGTGTGCGTGCACATCGACACAGGCAGCGCTTTAGGTGGTTGGGGGAGTAACTACGAAACTCCCCCAAGAAACCTTGCCAAATCGTCCCATAAGCCGTGTTGTTCCATGTAATATCTGTTCTTTGCCCGTATAACGCCGCCGTAAACTTATCTATTTTATGATATCTTTCGGCGATGAAAACGAATGTCTAAAAGGTATTCCAAAATATTATCCAATTGATGACTTTTTTAAGTTATCAAAAAGTTATCTATTTACTGTTGTCTATTGTATCTAGTTCAACGTTATCCAAAGGATATCATAAAGACGAATTACATAAGACGTCTTTTTCATGACATCTTTCAGATATCGGTAATATGCTGTCTCTTAAGATATTTGGTACTGGCGGGAAATAGTAAAAATTCATCGAAATGTTGTCCCAAAGATCACATCCAACGGATCACTTTTATCACAGTGCGAATGTAGCGTGTCATATTTCATTTCACCGGCAAAACATTGTGTGTAACAGCAAGTAGTTGAAAAAATAAAGGTGTTGAAATATATATACGTGAGTGCCTTTTATCCTACTATTCTTTTCGCCCCTGTGAGTACATATATATATTTAATATACTGTCTTTTTATTCTAAAAGCGTACGTCTGCTTTTGAGGTTATACAGGGGATCGTTCGGAGCATGGCAACCACCAAAAGACGTGACCGTAACGAGAAAGAAGTCCAGTAACGACTGTAGCGTTTTTATAATATTAAATTATATTTCACTTATAATGAATTAATTGATGTTTTATTTATAACCTAGCCCACTTCGAAACCGACATAACAATATCTTATCAATTTCTCCATTATAAAAATTAACTTATTAACAGTCTAGATTATTGAGCTATGTTAAATATTCTCGACCATTAATAGGTTAATTTTTATAAAGAAATGGAGTGGATATTGTTATATATATCGCCAATAAATAGATATCTTTTCGATAGTACTCTTCGATACCGTTTGGATGTCGTTTTGTCAACCTCATTCGCATGCCTATTGGACGACTTTTAGATGGCAGTGGTATCTTGGCATTTTTGTACCTTTAAGAAGATATATTTAAGATATATCGATTTGATGACTGCGCTAGCGTAGCGGCAACTGAAAAGAGTTAACCTTTAGTCGAGACTTTGTTAACCATCAAAAGTTGCCCTATAGTTAACTATCGGACACACATAAGTTATCTACCAAGCGGACATAAGTGATACGTTTTGTAATACAAAACGGCGTCTTTTTCGACAACCAAAAAGTTATCCGTATCCGTTTCGCGGTATCCAAAATTTCAATTCGATTCACCGTTTAGTTCATGAGATAAATGCAATTGAAAATGGGTATTTTTGTACACGATCCCTATACCTAACACGTAAACCGATAGGAGTGTGCTCGCATTTCTCGATATAGGTTCTAAACGAATCTTAGGATTTCAAAATAAAAACACACGTGTACGCAGTACTATTGTGGGCTTGATTTAAACAAAAATGACCAACTTTGACCGTTTAGTTTACGAGATATCGACTTATGAAAAGTGGTAATTTTATTCCACACCGAACTCGGGCTGCAGCCCGCTGATCGGCGCGTGGTCTGCGAACTCGAAGCTTTTTTTTCCCGAGTTCTAGTTATTCTGAGACGGATGTGAAATAAATTTATTCTGCAAACAAATTTAAATTGTTCAATATATGCATGTATTTATTCGTGATATATATATTTATATATATGTGTGTGTGTGTGTAGATATAACTTGGGTTATTGCAGAGCACTCGTCGCAGGAAATATGTAATATAGAATTCAATCCCATTCGGGTTTCCTTCACTGTTTTCCTCAAAAAAATGTCTGTTACACCGAATACAATTTAAACCGTCGACAAGATGTTGTAAATCCACGATCCGACGTCCTTCGTCAGCGAATTTTTGTTGCTGATCGTTGAGGTTATGGTTATTCTCATTGCGTTTGGCCGCATTTGCTTGGCACATGGCTGCCACAGCTCTCAGACTTTTAGCAAGCGCCTTTTTTCTTGTAAACTTTCCTTCGTATCGCATTTGGGTTGACATTTTCACGCTTTTTTTTATTTATATAAAATATTTCGCGAAAGACGGATCGTAGAAAGCTCAACGCTATGATCGCATGAAAATCGTGCTGTTGCCACGATTACAGCGCCGCTCTCAATACGAGTATGAGACCCACGGTCTTACATACAGGTCTGGAAACTCTGGTGGTGGGGTATATCCTCTTATTGAAGCACCGGCCGTTTCGCCTAGTGACCACGAGTGTCGCCGCGATAGAGTGATGCAGGCTGTGCGAGAGAGATAGAAATAGATTGTTGACTCATAGGAACCTAACCTAGCTGTACAATTGGCTGATGTAGGCAAATTATGATGTAAAATAAAAAATTATGATATTCAATGTCAAAAATGCATGATGGACCTAAATACAATTAAAAGTAACTTTATCGTAAACCTGAAAACAACCAAAAGACTATAGTTATTCAAGTGAGTACAATGAATATGAATGTTTTTTATATAGGTGTCAGTGTGAGCTTATGTTGGTCGAGGGGTTCGGTGCAAGATCCGTAATGCTGCCAAGTCTCTCGGCATCCGAAACACTGAGCGTTTCGATTTATCACTCCGAAAGTCTGTTTTGCACGTTGGCACAATACACCACTTAGTCATTTTTCAATATCACCGTTTTTTTATTTAATCAAAACTACACCATGAGAATATACAAGCAGAGCACGTCGCGTGTGGTCGCGTGAAACAGCGGTTATGTTTGGGTTTTGTTTACTTTTGAAATCTGTTTCCGTCTCTCTACACAGCCTGCATTACTCTTAGCAGCGATCCTCGTGGTCACGAGTTGAAACAGTCGGTGATTCAATAAGAGGCCATCCCCCACCACTGAAATTTTGAGCGAGTTCAAGACCTGTATATGACACCGCGATGGACCTATCTATGCATGAGGTGCGAATGTGTGGGACATTAGAGGGTACAAGCTCTATCAAAAATTTACAACCAACAGCATCGTACAGGCCACGGTCGTACATACAGGTCTTGAAACGAAGGTGGTGGGGGTGGTTCATTTCACGGGCGCTAAATTATCTCACCTTGTGACCACCAGGGTAGCGCTGTGATCTAGGGATGGATCAGCACATGCGCCGTGCAGCCACGGTCGGTGCAGCTCAACAGTGTAAAACGGTGCGAAAATCGTGGCTTGTGCGTCACACGTTTAAAAGATTTGAAAGTAACAAAAACCGAGGTAATTCCTTGTACCAAGCATGCCCTCATTGTAAATGCTATGCCTATTGCGGTCCATGACAAGGTAAGTAGTAATAATTATAGTAAATTATTTTTATATAATGCCTTAGCACAATCGGCATAGCATCAGTGAGGTTATCTGAAAAGACTGATGGGTATAATTTATTTTAAAAGAAAATATTTTCTCTATCATGGATTATTAATTGTTTCATTTTTTGTTATTTACTTTTTATTTATATTTAATTATCCTAACTACTTTCAATCATATTTATTTCATGACGTAGCCATACTTCGCAGTCCTTCCGCAGCCAGTTTTGTATTCGATATTTTATCTGGCCCAAATGAAAATGATAAATAGTTGTTCAAATAAGTTTCTCTATCACTTCTTGACATATTTATTTTTTATTGTTGCTTTCTCTTTATTTTTAATTTTTGTATAATACCTGTCAGTGCTGCGAGAGCGAGATGCACCGGAAAGAGACGTACAATTTATTTGATCTTTTTCTCATTCTTCGTTCCTCTCTTTAATAATGCCTGTGAATTAATGTTTTGTAAGCTCTTATCACGATTCTGAGATCATTTTAATCATGTGACGGTTAAAGGAAGCGAAATTTCTTTGTCAATATTTTTCGATCGAAGCAATATTGTTATTTTGCGTGTGCATTGTACAGTATTTCGAATATAGTTTTTACGTTACTTTGATATTCAAGCGTACATATATATATATATATATATATATATATGCACAGATGCTTCTTTATGTTTTTTTTTACTTCAGGCAATTAGCTGATTTCCCGGGCGTTCGTGATGGAGCGTTTATCTCGAGTTTGCGTAGTGGAACGAAGGAAAAATGACATTTGATATAATACAATACTTAAAAATCGTCGAGATGAACGAGAAGAGCGACGATGACTGTTGCGCCGGCTTCTTTTGTCGCCCATTCGGCCAATTCCAATTGGGAATCCGTGGCATCCTTGGCGGGGCCCATCGTGTACGAGCCTGGCTTTACCAGCAGTTGAAACGCCGTCGACGCATTGAGTTTCCCATTGGATTGCGTATCGATGTAGCTGCGGTGACGTTTATAAACGTTATTGTCACGGGGTATTTTGTTGAATAGAAAGGCACTTTTTGTTCTTTCGATCACCGTGATGTCCGATGGATGGAGAGACTTACGGATACTTCCTGGTACTTTCAAGGGACGCCGCGTACTTGATGTTCGGTGAAAAGACCAGTTGTGGATTTTGATCGTCGATATTGATAATCGTAGTCAAAATGCTCGTGTCCAGCTGTTCCTTCGTCAGAAGCTCACCCCGATCGAGAATCCATCTGGACGGAATGAAAAGTTACTTGTATTAGGTGTGCAAATAAGTTTGTTAATTCTTTAGATAAGTGACTTTTCCGAAAAGTGAGCCTAACATTTTTTTGTCGCTATATTCTCATTTATTGGATTATAAATGATGATATTCAGTCGGGCGAAGGTGAAACTTTCCAATAACAATTTTTTTACGAGGAAAAAAATCGTTAAAAATAATTTCGAGTATTTCAAAAAGTCGTGTATAAAAAAACCCAAATGCGGGGGGATTTATGAAAGAAGCGTTCCTGAATTCTTGTCCACCGGGCTTGGCTCCATCGCATTTTCACTTGTTTCGATCGCTCCAACATTATTTGACTGATAGCCACTTAAAAACGTACGATGAAGTAAATTCCATCACTGACTTTATCGACTCAAAATCGCCATCTTTTTACCGCCAAGAAATTCGCAATTAAAAGAACCCAGGTAGCAATTTTCAAAAAGTTGTCCAAAAGTCGACTAAAAGGGTGCCAAATGTCCGCCCGGAAGTTATCTTAAAGTCAACAACCATCCAAAAAGATAACTTTTGGACACATGATAACTTATAGATAACTTTCAAGCGGACATTTGGTACCCATTTGGACAACTAATAGACAACTATTTTCAAATTGCTACCTGGGAAGCAAACGTAGATTACTTTTCCGATTAAAATGTACCGTTATCTTGACCCTTTGAAGCATACATTTTTCTTGACGTGCAATTGGCTTGAAATTTTGTACTCGGAAGTTTTCGGGGTCGCTGATTACAAGTCAAATACGAGATAAGTTCAACAAAACAATTTCCGAAATATATTTTTTTTATATAAAATTTTTTAAGTTTTTTAAAGTTAAAATTTTTTTTCTTTATAAAAATTAAAAAAAAATGTATTAATGGAACTAGAAACTCGCTACGTCCTCGCCGTTATTTCTGGGTAATGCTAAACGCGTAATACATTAGATAGATGTTCAGTGTAGCAGAACTGTGGAATGTTATGAAATCCTTTTTCAGTAACGTTTGCGCGCTAAAGGGTCGAGGAGTGATATACACCTAGATGGTCGAGGTTGAGGATTCAGAAGCTACGAACATTCCGTCGACCGTAGAAGACCTACACCATGGGCCTGGTATCGACGATTCCATGTAAGTTGACAAATTTCATGACTTATTCATTCCCAAATTTTCAAACGCGTTCTTTTCAAAACCACGTTTTTCAAATCGGTACGCAAAATTTCTCGAAAACCAATGAACCGATTGCCTTGAGGTTTTTCGTGGTTGTTCTATACACCATTTATCTAGTACTTGTCATAGGATTTTTTTTCCGTTACTTAGTTTTTGTTTTATAGGCAAAATAATAACTAATTTTAGGCCCAAAAATCACTATTTATTTTCAAACGTCCGCCATTTTGTCATAAATCGATATTTTCAAAATAAGCTATGACAAGTACTACGTCTTAATCTTTTTGGCTTTTTTTTCAGATAATCTTTTTGGCTTTTTTTGGCTTTTTGGCTTTTTTTTCAGATAATCTTTTTGGCTTTTTTTTCAGATGATGTTTGAAGAAACGCCAGTGAGTACCGTACACGCAGATTTTTTTACTACGCTCCAAGCATCACACCATATCCTTCTATATTTTTGATATTATTAAATAAAGAAAATCGTATTTTTGAATGCATATACTTTTAGATAATTAAAACTCCAATCCCAAATTTCAAATAGTTTTCCTTGAAAAAATTCACAAAAAGGACCTTTTTTCCGGCTCCTAAGTGTATATCTCCCCTTACGTAAATAAATCATTATTTTCATGAAAACAACTGGCCGAAATCTTGTACGCTCAATAACTTATAAAATTACTTTCGACGATAAACATCGAATTACGCGAATTGATCGAAAATCGTGTTTCTTTTTCACCTGATACAATCGAGCCGGGTTCCGTAAAAGGCGACATGCTACTTGTCGGTGGTGCTTCGTGGATACTGATTGGCGTTGATGCTCAATTCGAGTGGAAATCTCGTCCAGCCAACGGGAACAGCGAATTCGGCTGGCGGTTCGCCTTTTTTGCATGTGGCATTGTCACCCTCGAGTTTGTAGCACAAGTTGCAGTAGCATATGACTTCGTCGAAGGAGAAAAAGTCATCGGGCAGTACGAGTGATTTTTTCAATCTGACGCAAGCCTTGAGATATTCGCATTTCTTCGACGGTAGGTAAGCCCTAGTATTTGTCTTAAGGGGTTACATCTAGTTGGCGGCCGAAAAAACGTGTTTTTGGTGTTATTTTTTTTTTTGGAAAAAATGGTTGCAGGTTTCGACCTTATTCTTTTTTCACAGTAAATGATATAGCTTTGCATATGTTTCATAATTTTTTTATTGCAAGGAATTCATAAATATAAAAGATAAGCGTTTTTCTCGAAACGACATTTTCACAATCGGTCACCACGATATCCCAAAAACGAGTGGACCGATGTACTTGAACTTTTGCACACATTTTTTCATATCAAAAGGCAGTCCTTAATCGAAGGATTTTTTTTCGATGCATACTTTTGTTTACATCAAGGAAAATGAAGTGATTTTTTCACCGAACTTTAGACTTTCACTTTCGATCGGTGACCATTTTTTCAAAAATTAATATTTTATCAAATCCTTCGATTAAGGACTAGATAATGCGATACAAAAACTAAATTTATTTGTTTTTTTTTTTAATTCAGATGATTGGTTGGGGAGTTAGAGCTGTCACCGTGCAAGGCCTTTTCCATTTCCTAAACCTTTTAAATTTATTAATTTTTTCCAATAACAAAAATGAATAAACATACTCAAAGATATACCCTTTATTGTGAAAAAGAAGTTCGACACCTGCAACCATTCCCCCCCCCCCCAAAAATTCTCCTTTTCGGCCGCCAACTACATGTAACTCCTTAAATGAGAGAAAAATAACTTCCCATTTTCCCATTGATATCGTGATAGTGGATTATCAAAGCGAAAATGTAATACGCATGTATAAATGCATCTATTATGATGGGTGTCCGTTTATTTTTTATTAATTTTTTTCACAAAGTGTCAGTAATCAGAAAATTTTACCAAGTTGATGGTCCATGTTTTGTAAATTTTGTTTCGAAAAATTGTTGCTGATGAAGTTTGAGAATTCCGCCTAACACAGACTGAGTCATTGCAAAGGCGGGAATGGAAAACGAATCTTGAATCGGTTAATTAATCTTGGATTACTTTATTAACAAACTTATTTATACAATAACATTTTTTTAAACGTATACACAAATGCCCATTCAAATATGCCCGAAGCAATCTACTGAAACGCAAAACACTCAAACCGACGCGAAATCTCAAACAAACGCGAAATAAACAAAAACGCAAACCCACACCAAATATATGATTTAATTTCTTATTTTTTTAGGCGATTTTCCAAGAGGATTGCCAGTTATATTTCTTACGCTCAAGGACAAGGACGTGCTACACGATGAAAACGACGTGCTCATAAACGTTAACACGAGAGTCGACGACCGTTATAAATGCAACGTTATAAATGAATTCTGTTTGCAGCGCCTACAATGCAGTGAATTTTAATAATGAATTGAATTCTTGAAGGGTCAAGTCCTTGATATGTATGACGATAAGTTCGATGGCGAGGATATTCGGACTTTCCATGATATTCCGACTTTCGAACTCGCAAGAAATCATCACCAGAACACGCACAAAGCATAATGGTAATGTATTTTTCAAATTAAAACAATTTTTCGTGGTCTACATTCTAAAGTAATTTTGTTCCAGAATATTTTAGCTAAAGCGGATGGCGTAGATGAGAAAACTTTGGTCGATGATAGCAGATTTATATTGTTATTTTTATATTTAAAAAAAGTTTTTCTATCTGTGTTCCAAAAAATGTATGTATTCGATGATTGAAATTTAGTTATAAATTATTTCATAAAAACATGATGATTATCATTGAAACTATTTTGTATAATAAAAATCTCAAGTTGTACAAAAATCTTTTTTACATAGATGTTTATAAATAAAAATGAGTAAAACATGATGTACCGAAAATTGAAATAATGTTTACAGTCTACACGAAATAACCCTTTCCTACTGTACATTAAAAAATATTGTTTTGTACGTATGCTTTCATTTGTTGGATTCATCTTTTTTTTAAAATTATTACTTCAAGTTTTTTCAGGTAGTAAAAAAGAAGTAAACACATGTTGTCCAAAGAAATGACTTTGTTTTTATTGATTTGACAATTTTGACAACTTTTTCTGAATAACAAATTGTGGTTTCAGTTTCTTATTTTCCTGCTTGGCATTTTGCCTCATTCGCAAACGAATATAATATATTATAGCATAAGACAATATATCACATGCATGTTTTGTGCAAGGAAATGTGAACTCATATGAGGATAAATTTTACCGGTTTTGCACCGCGGTACTACACAAGGTTTCACCATTTTTGAGACGCAATAGCGTCTCACACGTCAAGTGTCTTTAAATGATTAATTATATATTAAAATAAATTACACTATAATAAAACACGCTCTCTATCTACACTCTATAAACTGGAAATAAATGAAATACTAAATTAAAAAAGTAATTGAGAGGCAACAACACGAAACGATTTGTAGCACAGTGTCACTCGCTCGCAGATATTAGGTTACGTTCCATTCGAATATGATGGTCCACGCATTTCGTGACGCATTTCCATCCCCACCTTTGTCCATCCCTAGATCACAGCGCCGCGCCCCGGTACTAAAAACGAGGAAAACAAGTGAGCCAAACCACGCTGTAGGAAATGGGCTCCGTTTCAAGACCTGTATGTACGACCGTGGTACAGGCATTGGATATTGCTATACGCTTCGACCGAAACTTTTGGTTCGTACGTGCATCTACAGAACTACCTTAATCCTAAATTAATCTGTCAGCGATGTAGATGTTAATCATCTAGAAGCATTTCGATTTTAGTCGCCAAACTTTTCGATAGTATATTGATATTTCTTTTCAAATATATAGTTATATTTCCTTAGCTTTTCAAATATATAGTTATATTTCCTTAGCTTTTCAAATATATAGTTATATTTCCTTAGAGACTTATTGAAATGCAATTACAAATGGCGTACGTTCTTAGCAATCGAATGCGTTCCTAATTTTACGCAGAAATGTAGTCGCTTCGCGATAAAAATTCCTAAAAATGTATTTTCAAAACAAATGCCGTAGGATGGTCGCAAACGACCTCCGGATTTCTGACGTTACTCAACCATCGTTCATAACTTGCTGTTTACCTCAATAAAAACTTAAGTAATTCTTCGAGTGCTCCGAGAATACTGTGCAAATCACGTGGCTGCATTCGCAATTGCGAATTAACCTTTTTTTCTTCTCGCCGTGTGTACGGTGACGTTGATCCGTAGCTCGTAAACGCCAGCGTTGCATAATGACGTGGAACGGTCGAAAGAAACGACCTTATCGTTGCCAACTGATAACGCCAGTATCCTCTCGTCCTCTGAGAGGAGAGGTTAGTTTGCCACTTTGACGTTTTTTTCTTCCCTCAACCTTCCAATTATCGACACACGCACATCAGTAATCAAAATTCACGCAACTGTTCCCTGTCATTTTCTTCATTATTTTTCTACTTTGCAAAATGATTTTTTGTTTTTGTTATTGTAGCCGTTGCTTTGAAAGAAAAACAATTGAACTACACACGTACTCTCATGCATGGGTGGCAGAGTCAAATCGATATTAAAAAAAATTGCAAACTTTCAACTAATTCGCGATTCAGACCTTCATTTCTTTCGAGTGATTTTAATTGCATCCTTTTCGTTGTACCTACGCATTTGAGTTCTCTATATAAATTATTGCTTTTCCGAATTGTTTGTACATTTTTTTTTCAATGTCATGATCGAGAGAAAACGCATATTTTTCTATCCTTGATTTCATAGCCAAATCACCTTCATTTCGACCTTGCGATTCCACTCTTATCTATCGCTTTTTACGAGTTTGTTGAAAAAAGGGTTTTATTTGTTTTATCGACGAATGTTGAATGATACTGACATTTTGTCGGACGCAGATGCATCCGATAAAAGTTAACCAGCAACGTTTCTGTAAGTTTCACTTAAAAAAAAAGAAATAGTAAAATTACGACGATTCCAAACTTACACTCTAAAAAATCACAAATGAAGTTGGACGTTATTGTCAACGAGCGTAGGGAAGATCTTTGCAAGTGACATCAACTGTGGCAAGATTTGGGATTTTTTCATTGAGGGGTAACACCACTGTGGAATTTTCGAAAAATTGAATTTTCGAAAATTGGCTTCAGAGATGCTTTGAAACATCTAGAATAAAGGGAAAAAAGTTTGGTACCTGTAAAACAAAGGTCCGCAGGCCCGTGTGACTTTGCGGTGGTAGTGGCTGGCCAGTGTTCAACATTTTCAAAACAGCACATAGCATAACTTCAACAATTTTCATTCTTTTCACTCCAAATTTGAGCACATCTTTAAAATAATATTCGAAAGAGAAATACGTACGGGATTTTCCATGAATTAATTATAACATTATTTATAGACAAATGATTGTCCGTTTTTCTGTAGAAAATTGAGTTTTTACTTCAAATGCTTGCCAATCACACAAAAAATCATATTTAAAAAATCCCCTATGCTTTTCTCTTGTAAATTAAGGGGAGATATACAAATAGGAGCCGGAAAAAAGGTCATTTTTGTGAATTTTTTCAAGGAAAACTATTTGAAATTTCGGTTTGGGGTTTTAATTATCTAAAAGTATATAGATTCAAAAATATGTTTAATTTTCTTTATTTAAAAATGTCAAAAATATACAAGGATATTGTATGACCCTTGGAGCGTCGTAAAAAATCTGCGTATATGGTACCCACTGGCGTTTCTTCAAAAATCATCTGAAAGAAAAAAAAACAAACAAGATTATTAAATTAGATACTATAATCTAGTATTTGTCATAGCCGATTTTGAAAATATCGATTTATGACAAAATGGCGGACGTTTGAACATAAATAGTGATTTTTGGGCCAAAAATTAGTTATTATTTTGCCTATAAAACAAAAACTAAGTAATGGAAAAAAAAATCCTATGACAAGTACTAGATAATGGTGTCTGGAATAACCGCAAAAAATCTCAAGTCAATCGGTTCATTGGTTTTCGAGAAATTTTGGATACCGATTTGAAAAACGTGGTTTTGAGAAAAACGCGTTTGAAAATTTGGGAATGAATAAATCATGAAATTTGTCAACTTACATGGAATCATCGATATCAGGCCCATAGTGTAGGTCTTCTATGGTCGACGGAATGTTCATAGCTTCTAAATCCTCGACCAAGACCATCTAGGTGTATATCTCCCCTTAATAAAATTTAAACAATTTTTCCAAATTCAAATTTGCACCGGTTATAGTGCGTGCTGCAGAGCATCTCAAATTCAACATACCTTGCGAGAATGGCTCCAGTGTCACCATTTTGTATAACTTTTTCATATCAATTTCTTTTTGTTCACTTGAAGATATGACATTCTTGAATATTATTATCCTCTTACTTGCCCTTCACCCAAAAAAAAAAACGCGAAAAGTCACTTCATTTTAGACGTTTCCAGTGGTGTAAGCCGTTAAGGTAGAATGAACGTGCGCTCTTGATTTCTATAGATTTAGTTCAAATTTTAACCAGACGTTGTTTATATCGTTATGCATGTTAAGTGAAATTTCAGTACAGTCGACTATTCAGATTGGTAGATAATGGGTTTTAAAATTGCAACTTTCAATGCTGCAGGGTCTGCGTTGAAATTTAGACAGAGTAACTTTCGGTAGAAAATATTTGTTCCCTATAATAAGAAGACATATGGCCACACCGCATGGTTCCACGTATCCAATGACATAAGTCTGCGCGGCATATTCAACATAATACTGCAACACAAATTTTTATTTGGAAGTAATTTTTAATCGAACAAAGTTATAATTAGTTATGAATTAACCAACACTTTTATTTGTTAATGAAGATAACATAAACAACATAAAATATTAATATTCATAACGCAAATATTTTTTTTATGATAAACGTTTTTAACTTGAGGAACACGATAATTTTTTTTTCTCGAAATATTGAACTCGAATTAATTCTTGATTGATTTTCGAATATTCTTATTATAGGGGACAAATATTTCTTACGGAGACGGTCATGTAAAGAATGCAAAGCGCTGTACACTGGAATAAAATACAATACAATACAATATTTCTTACGGAGAATTATTCTGTCTTTACTGAACGTTTTTAGCATAACTGAATATTAAAGGCAATCCAAACTTTGTTCACTCGTTCCCTAACTAGCTTGTTATCTAAAAATAATTTTGTTTTAAAATTTATAAACACGATAGAATGGTACATCGAATTATGTGACTTGACATTCGGTCAATGCAGACCCTGCAGTGTTGAAAGTTCCAATTTCAAAACCCATTATCTCCCAATCTAAATTGTCGACTGTTCTGAAATTTCACTCAAACATGCATAACGATATGAACAATGTCTGTTTAAAATTGGAACAAAATCTATACAAATCAAGAGCGCGCATCGTTCTACCTTAAGCACAGTACCAAGTTGCTCGGATTTTCATTTTTTTTTCCGCTAAAAAAACCATGCTCGAAGGTATAGAAGCTTCAAAGATGACCTTTTATCGGACGTACCTACGTGTAAGCCAAAGTCAGTATTCTTCAACCTTCAACGGTGGAACTCTTATCCCTCCTTAGCATGAGTCTGATGTTAGCATCGTTGCAATGCAACGAATTTGTTTTGAATTTGTCATTTTCCTTATTATCCAAAATCACACTTTGCAAATTTAGGTTGTAGATCGCTAAATAAGAATCCCAAAAAATGTTTGCGTGTATTTCATAGCTGAAATCTTGCCAAAGGAACTTAAATTTAAGAAAGTTTATTAAAGAAAACTCATTTTCGTTGCGTCTCGATGATGCAAACTTCAACGTCATGCTACAAGATAATAAAAAAAAACTAACCGTATAACCCGCTGGAATTCTTCTGTGTAGAAATTGGCTCTTAGTGTAAATCTTTAGAATTCGAAGAGCACGAGATAAGGATCGGAGTATTGAGAGTTAACGACGAACGATAAAAAAAATCTATATATCGTTATGGCAAATAATCCGTGGAATGTACTGGTGACGGGTGGTGCTGGTTACATCGGTTCTCACACTGTATTGGAACTTATCCAAGACGGCTTTCAGGTGGTGGTCATTGATAATCTCGGCAATGCCTACAAAGGTAAGATAAACGAAGTGTAGAGATTGAGAAACGCATTGAACTGCCTTTGCACGATATCCAAGATAATCGCGACAATATCATAACAAGCTTGAACAAACTCGATTACTGGTACCGAGTGCTGGAAAATTGGGAAGGGATTAGTTCTGAATTAAAATCAAAGCAAATATCTTCGATATGATTGTCATCAGAAAAATGTGACTGATTTTTTTCATAGACAAAAGAACACGATTCGACGATTAGCTATGGTCCGGTCGAAATTGTCTGTAAATCATCTGTATATATAAAAGGCAAAGTCCTCACTGACTGACTCATCATCGCCCAGCCTAAACCGCTAAATGTAGAACGGGGCAATTCGAAGGGAATCTTGGTCTTATTATCCAGGCACCATTCAGGCGATTTTTCGAAATTCAACCCTTAAGGGAAGAAAAGGGGTGGCAGAGTTTGTATGGAATGTAAAAAAATCTGGTCGGTTTTACTTGAACTTTAGGATCTTGAAGTTTGCATCATTGGAACGCAACGAAAATTCATTCTCTTACATTGATAACATTTTTTCTGGCCATTTTAGGCTCCGAAAATCATTCGAACGTTTTCACGTGATCTTGTTACAGATGCACGACCTTAAGTTGAAAAAAAAACGTTTTGGAACAATAATAAAAATCAAGAAACACCCACGAATAAAAATCGTTACATTCCAACGATGCAAACTTCACGTCGTTGAAATTTGTTATCCGTGCTTCTTGACACAATCAATGAAACACGTATTTCAGCGTTTTCGGAGATTCAACCCTTAAGGGGAGAAAAGGGGTGGCAAAGTTCCAATGGAAAATTAAAAAAAACTGGTCAGAAGATTTACTTGAAAATTAATATCAATACTCCTCAACACAATTTGAATAATACGTTTTTCAGCGTTTTTCGAAATTCAACCCCTAAACGAAAGGGGGTGGCAAAGTTTGTACGGAAAATAAAGAAAATCGGGTCAAATTTACTTGAAACTTTGTGTAACTGCTCCTAGCCACAATTAATCAACTTTCAGCCTCTTTGGAAATTCACTCTGTAAGGGGAAAAGGGGGTAGCAAAGTTTGTATAGTAGAAGAAATATCTGGTCAGATTTACTTGAAACTTAGTATTAATGTTCTTCAACACAATTTTACGTGTTCCTGCAGGGGTGAGATGCAGTCAGAGGCGTGAAAAAACAAGTATATTCAATTAATTTTTTTTTATAGCAATTAAGTTTGTTTTACAAAAGTGGTTACACATACTTTTTATGTTATATTTCAACTTTTACAAATTTTAAAAGAAAAATTATGATTATTTTTAAAAATATCGTCACGTTTGTCAGACCCCCTTCGGCATGTAGTGCGGTGACCATCATAAAATTTTACTGGATCATGTGAAATCAAAAACCCAAAAAAAAAAATCACTAGTCCAATAATAAATCTAGTCCTTAATCGAAGCTTTTTTTTTCAAAAATTAACAAAATGGCTGCTTCCGACAGATAACTTTCGATTTGGGACCAAAAAATCGCTCTTTTGTTGTTAAAAAAAAATTGAAATTTTCAACAAAAATGACAATCCATCGATTAAGGACTAGTTTTTAATGCTATCAATAAGCACACCAAATTTCATCAAAATCCATCGAGTGATTTTTGAATTATAGTGGTCACCGACTCGAAAAAATAGTTTCGAGAAAAACGCGTTTAAAGTTTTTCGATGTGGATACGGTAATATATGTTGGTATAATTTTGAGCTCGATGCATGAAGCTAAACTTTTTTTTCATGTATTTTGATCCGCTAAATCCGAAAATCACAATTTTTTGCCGAAAAGTCGAGCATTCAATTGTTTATAGCCAATTGTTAAAACAATTTTCCACGATATTAAAGTTTGTCGGGATGAATTGTTTTTTAAAAATATTTTTGGCAATTTTAAAACGAAAGTATTCTTTATAAAACTTTGCTAAAGTTCATAGTTTTTGAGTAATACATTTTTGAAAATTTCTGAAAGAGTTTTCCAATTTTACACTTGATTTATGTATAGAAGGACTACTTAAAAAATTACTTACATCGAATCATCAATTCCTGGTCCATATAATAGAGCTTCTGCCGATGTGGAAGCTTCCAAAATATCAATTTGTCGTTGTCTTCGAAGCATTCTGCCTTCCCGGGTATGATCGTTTGCGCGTTTGTCAGCCACGTCTATACGTTGAGAATAGACGTGGCCGAATCGAATTATCGAAAAATTCGATTTTTTGAAAATTCTGACTGCCTTAATGAAACATTTCAGGAGCACATTTCATTAAGGAGCATTTAACACAAGTCTAGAAGCGAAGCCGTGGGCGGAAAGTTAGTATCTTTTAAATCGCATGGATTGATTTGTCCACAGGAGCAGGCAGCGATAAGCCGGAGTCCTTGAAAAGAGTGGAAAAGCTCGTAAATAAAGAAGTGGTGTTTGAGGAATGCGACATAACGGACAAAGATTCGACTGCGAAATTATTTCAAAAGGTATACCGTCATTTCGTAGAGGTTGGACAGATTCGATATTCGCGATGGAACATTGTGACTGATGAAAACTTATTTCGCTGCAGTACAAATTCGAATGCGTCATACATTTCGCCGCGCTCAAGGCGGTTGGAGAATCATGCGAGAAACCCCTCGAGTACTACAGAACGAACGTGGGCGGCACTTTGAATCTGCTGGAGGCGATGAGAGACAACGGTGTGAAAAATTTCATATATTCGAGCAGCGCGACCGTCTACGGTGATCCGGAAAAATTGCCGTTGACCGAAAACAACAAAACGGGCAATTGCACGAATCCTTACGGCAAAACGAAATACATGGTGGAAGAGATTCTCAAGGATCTCTGTAGCTCGGACAAGGTACAAGCGTGAGGTTTTCACGGCGCATTATCGTTTGTGTGTGCGATTGATTGGAGCATCAATATTCGACTAATATGGAGTTAGAATTTTTGCGTGTGTTGGAGGACGATAAGTAATCGCTAACTCGTTTCTTTCTAGACTTGGTCCGTGATATCCCTGAGATATTTCAATCCCGTGGGGGCTCATTCGTCGGGTGAATTGGGCGAAGATCCGAACGGTATACCGAACAACCTAATGCCATTCATCGCCCAAGTCGCCATTGGCAAGAGAGAATCGTTGCAAGTATACGGCAACGATTACGACACGCCCGATGGAACTGGTAATTTGTCTTTCACGTTTTAAAGGGCTACATCTACCGAGAGGCACGAAAAAAATCGCCAAATTCCGATTTTTTCTGGGAAAACGGTTGGGGAAAAAGAAACGCATTTTGTCAAACACAAAGATACATATATTGAGCCTTTAAAAAAATCACCAAAAAGTACAGAAAAACAACAAAAACATGGCTGCCGGCAGGTGATGAAATTTTGATGAAAAATAAAGCGTTTTATTTAAAAGGGCAACTATCCTCACAACAAAAATTGCATTTGGGCAACTATGGTCTTTCTTAGAGGCTTAAGACGGGAGCCTGAATTAGAAGGTCCAAAAAAGCGTTTTTTTCGGGAATTTTTGTAGAAGGGAAAAAAACCAAGTGAGCCCAGTAAACATCGAGATATCTTTTCACGTATATTTGAAAGGTATGAAAAAAAATGTTCAACATGGAACAATAAATGACTGCAGATTGAGCAGCCTATTCCATATGCGTCTTACCACTGCAGTCCACAATCGGCGGGAAAGATACAGCTCGTAATTCTCGATCGAAACAAAAAACCAGTAAAATTTACGATTATCATATATTTTTCTTTTCGGTGAACTAAGAAAAAGCTGAAAAAATCGTGAAATTATAAATTTTCTCAGGTGTGAACAAAAATGTGTTTAAAAAAACACTATCGTGCTATAAAAATGATTTAAAAAGACTTTTCCAACGAATTTTTTCCGTTCACTTTGAAGAGATTTTCATACTGAAGAAAATAAACTTTGGTTTGATTCGATAGGTCGTTTAGTTTTTTTGCTATCACGCCCGCCAAATTGGAAAAATCGTGAAAATGAAAACTGGAGAAAACACGCTTCAAAGTTTTCAACAGGAGCTCTGGTTAATAGGAGGAATCTCTGCTTTTGGCCTTGTATATTCCAAAATATTTACAATTAACCTCTGTAATTTTGTAAATATATTCTTGGATAATTACTGTATAGATTTAACCAGTAAAAGAACGATTTTTCGGACCTTCTAATTCAGGCTCCGCTCTTAAAGTTTGAAGTATGGTGCTGCTACCG
The DNA here is from genome assembly GCA_964007375.1 of Ophion obscuratus. Classification (NCBI taxonomy): domain Eukaryota; kingdom Metazoa; phylum Arthropoda; class Insecta; order Hymenoptera; family Ichneumonidae; genus Ophion; species Ophion obscuratus. Next base: position 17,982,594 of record OZ023320.1, read on the forward strand.
CTCGCCCGACCGACTGTTAGCAGCTGTCAATTTTAGGAATATTTCAATGAAATGTTCAGGGAATATAGCTAAGAAGTAATACTATTGAATAAGAATAATTCTGTAACGTTTGCGAAACGTCGGCACAACGCTGATCCTCAACACGGCCTCCATCCGGAAGCCACATACTCTTCTCATTACATAAAGAGCCGTGAAAGCCTTAAAACTAAAAGAATAATTCCGAAAATTCCATTTTTTGACCCACTTAGGTAGATGTAACCCATTAAGGTAATCCTATCGCTTTACACTAGTCATACCACTGATCACACTTGAGACTTTTAAATTTATATTTTTAACATATGCAAAAAAATATTGTCTTAACTAAAATTTTCCATGTGTAAACTGTCTAATGCATGTTCACATTTAATAAGAAAAATGAAAAAATAGTTATTCCAACGATTCGCGCAGCATTTCATTTCAGTCGATCTGTCCAAACAATGTCAGGTGCGGGAAATATAAAGCACTGTATTCGGGCCACGACTGGTAAAAAGCGTGGAAAATTTGTGTCGGCGAAATGTCGGTTAAAAATGAAATATGTGGGGAAATTCGATTAAGTGAGATGAGGTTAGGATTACAGTCTTACTGTCACGTCTCTTTATCGTAGCAAGTGGCAATAAATCCAATACCGGAAGTTCAAATTAAACTTGATATCACATAAAAATTAGGTCAATAAGCGTAATTTTTTCTCAGAGCATTGGATTACTACAAGTGTTAAGTATGTAAATCTGATTATTTTTAAGAATCTGACGGATTCCTACTATTATATACACTTTTGTGGCGACCGGAAATTGGGTTTTTGTATGTCGTCTCGCAATTTCTTCACAAAAACACGCAATTTTTTTTCCTCTGTAATTAGGTCGATAACCGATCCTGAAATTTTACAGAGACGATTATTAATATATTTAGAGAAGCTCAAAAAAAATTATGAAAATCCAATAGACTGAAGCCTGGCGATAGGATTACCTTAAGGGGAGATATAAACCAAGGAGCCGGAAAAAAGGTCATTTTTGTGAATTTTTTCAAGGAAAACTATTTGAAATTTCGGATTGGGGTTTTAATTATCTAAAAGTATATACATTCAAAAATATATTTCATTTTCTTTATTCAAAAATATAAAAAATATACAAGGATATTGTATGATCCTTGGAGCGTCGTAAAAAAATCTGCGTATACGGTACGCACTGGCGTTTCTTCAAAAATCATTTTTTTTTAAACCAAAAAGATTATTAAATTAGATACTATAATCTAGTACTTGTCATAGCCGATTTTGAAAATATCAATTTATGACAAAATGGCGGACGTTTGAACATAAATAGTGATTTTTGGGCCAAAAATTAGTTATTATTTTGCCTATAAAACAAAAACTAAGTAACGGAAAAAAAATCCTATGACAAGTACTAGACAATGGTGTGTAGAATAACCACAAAAAACCTCCAGGCAATCGGTTCATTGGTTTTCGAGACATTTTGGGTACCGATTTGAAAAACGTGGTTTTGAGAAAAACGCGTTTGAAAATTTGGGAATGAATAAATCATGAAATTTGTCAACTTACATGGAATCATTGATACCAGGCCCATAGTGTAGGTCTTGTACGGTCGACGGAATGTTCATAGCTTCTAAATCCTCAACCTCGACCATCTAGGTGTATATCTCTCCTTAACAGACTTGAAATTACGATAAGCTGGCGCGAAAATGCGAGCCTGTGCGCGGCGAATCCGTCACCCATCCGAGTAGCGGCTCAAGTCACAATGGGCAACGCTCTCCACCCACGTCCATTAATGAATCAATTGAATTGTCCTTACAAGGAGTCCGGGACTACATTCACATAACTGATCTGGCTCTTGGACACGTGAGAGGCATAGTGTATCAAAAATCTCGAGGCGCAAAAGGATTCAACGCGATCAATTTGGGCACCGGCAAGGGACACTCCGTTCTCGAAGTGATACACGCTTTCGAGAAAGCCTCGGGCAAAGTGATACCCTTCAAGATCGTGGCTCGTCGTCCGGGCGACATAGCCGCGAGTTACGCGGACGCGACATTGGCGAAAAAAGAGCTCGACTGGACGGCCACCAAGACTATGGACGATATGTGTATGAATCGAGAGACTTTGAATTACTCGCGCTCTCGCGTAGCGATCGCTGAATTTCTAAAATCCATTCTGTTCCACAGGCGAGGACACTTGGAAGTGGCAGCAAAAGAATCCCAACGGTTTCAAGCCAAAAGTTGATTAAAAGCGAATGATAATTCGTTGCCAGTACCAAAGGACAGGCCAAAGCTATGGGGGTTTCAATACGCGTCCTCGTGCCATAATCGCTCGGGCAATACAACCACAATCTCAGCTGTGGAAAATCGCTGAGAAATCAAGTGCGAGTGCGAAATAATTCGGAGACGTTCTTGTACGAAAAAAAAACATCATCGCACTTTTATTGTGTTATTGCAATCAAGATTTGGTAATCTTGTAGGATCAAAAGTTTCAACGATCGGCTGTTAACTTCGATAAATAAAGTGTTCGCCTTTTTTGGGTAAATGTGTTAACCTTAGGACCCTGCACTATCTGTACGAAACATCACGGCGGTTACGCGAGCCACGGCACTTCAAATCAACGCTGCTAACGAACTGTTTGTCGTAGAATTTTCTTTCTTCATTCGAACGCTGAAAGACTGAAGAATGGAATTGGATATGCGAGAAAAAACTAATATAAATTTGTCGCCGTGAAAAATGCCATTGAAAGCAAGCAAAATGGTTTTAGCAATTCTCACTAATAATGTGGGGGTTGCGGTATCCATTTCTAGGGTCCTAGGGTTAACGGGTAACGCCACCATGTTCGACCGCAACCCGATATGACGACTGAAGTCGATTCAAAAACTTTTTTTTTCAAATCATGCTGTCATATAGTACCGTCATGCTGTCCCTGAAGACCCCGGAATCGGAGAAAATTAGAAGAAGGCTAGTTTTTTGACAGGTGATTTTGTAGGTGCAGCCGGTGCTAAATGCAAGTTTGCCTAAAAAACGGGGTGTAGGGGTTTTTTTAAGGGATGAAAGGAGATGGGGGTGGATTAACGCCAAACTACAACCCCTAAGAGGTCGGCGCCGTGAGACAAAATGTGCAGAAAAATCCGGGCTTTAGTTTTGTTCACAGCGCCGAAGTCGTGGAAGTTCATTTTGGGGGTGAAATTTTGAAAAATCAGTTTCAATTTAATAACTCTTTGGAAAAGAATCGTACACTTTTTGTTCAAATGGGAACGTTGTAGCCCTTGAAAAGACGCGTCGATCGAGTATTTGATCATCACTCTCCGATAAAATCTGCACCTCACAAAAATGGTTAAAACACAAAAAAAATTGTTTATTGAATAACTCAAAAACAATCGGTTTTTCGGGTATGGTTTAAACGTACGAAACGTAGAGAATATTTTTCTCTGTTTTCGTTTCTATGGACCACCCTTGAATGTTGATTTTCCAACCACTCTCGGGGGTTGAAAATTTAAGATGAAATTCTGGGAAAACTATTGACCGCACGAATTCGCCGCCGTGGAAGAATTTGTAGCTCGAACCCTCAGCTACATTTTTGTCCACAGCGCCAAACTCGTATCTCTTTACTTTCGGTCAATAGTTTTCCCAGAATTTTTAGGCAAACTTGGATTTAGCACCCGCGACACCTACAAAATGACCTGTCAAAAAACCTTCTTCTAATTTTGTCCGATTCCAATATTCAGCACGACTGTATCGAGTATATATGAAGAGTATAACAAATAGGTTGAAGTTTTTTTTACACAAAAGGGCGGTACGATTGGAAGTCCGTTCGAAACCATCTTCGTCGCTGAAGCCCTTCTCGGTGATTCTTTTACAATGTTGGGAATTGCATCTGCAGTAAAATACCAAAGTCCTTTTTTAAGCATTCGATCATCTCGTAAACAATGCGGTTTGTTAATTGCTTTTTTCGTCACGGACGAGTAAATTTTGGAAGAGGGGTCTGAAAGTCTATCAAAAAGTGGAAGAGCGTTCTAGAAAATGGAGGAGTGTATATCTTAAATTTAAAAAAGAATGTTTATCTTAATTTTGAAAAATAAAGGTATAAAAATTGGATGATCCAATGGATATAAAATACTGGAAAATTATGAAGGATTGTTTCAAAATATTTTTGAAGATATGACGCACACTTGAATTTTTTCAATAATATAAGAATGTTATTTGCAAAAAAAGATTCTTCAATATTTCACAAAAAATCGTAGTGTACTCAAAGTTCGATACTGAAAATTGGAAAAATTTAACTTGGTTCCATACTGACCGACAGTGTCGTCATTTTGTATCGAAAAAAAATGGCTAAAACATTTTGTGGATATTTTAAGAAAGCAATTACAAATTTACAATGAAGTGAGTTTCTTTTTATTTCAAATAAACTTCGGAGTGCCCGTATCATTTTTGGCCTAACATAGAGATATTAGCCCTCAGCCGACAATTTTGTTAGCATTATAATGTCTTGGCGAAATCGAATGCTCGACTCTTGCAAGGAACAATTTATCAGTTGACAGCAATGTAGAATTCCTCATTGAGATTATTTCTATTCTCCGGACAGTAGATCACAGTGTATACGTGTATGTATATATATATATGTGTATATTGGTTCTCACATCGTGGTATACAAAGTTTTTCCAAGAATAAAAATACCCTTGCCTGAGTCCGAAGAGCTCACAATTTTTCGATCAATCGAGCCGTTCAACTGCCATCGGGGCTTCCCGCCAAATTGATCACGTCATTTCAATTGTCCAGCAAGTGTCAATGGATTTCTCACCCTGTGTAAAGCGTGCAGTGGCGAGATGGCGGGTTTATCAAATAAATAGAAACCACGTTTGTATTGCTCGGAAGAATCGAGTAAAATTTGACTGTAACAAAAAGTTGATAAGTCGATGTTCGCGAGCGTTTCTTCCGTGCCATTCGCGCAATCGCCGCTTTGGATGAAAACCGCCGTGATCGCGACACGTGTACAGCGTTGTCCCAAAAAGTTGCTTTGCGCTTAAAAGCGTATCACGACGAGCCGAATTCGCTCATCCACTTTTCATACTTTTCCAAATCCTCTTGAGACACGCTTTTGTTGCATCGATCAATGGCTTCGAGAAAATCATCAGCCGAAACGGGCAGATCCAATTCCTCCTTGGGCAGCTGCCTAATTTGATCGGGTTTCAAGCCAGCGATTTTTCGTCGCATCGACATCATCGAGGCGTCTCGGCAGACGTTGGTGATATCAGCGCCGGAGTAGCCTTGAAGTTTTTTCGCGATATCGTGAAGATCGACGAGCGGATCGACCTGTACCTCGCGCAAATTGATCTTGAGAAGAGCCTCGCGACCCTCGCGATTCGGCAGAGGTATGTAAATGCGTTTCTCGAGGCGTCTTCGAAGTGCCTCGTCGATGTCCCAGGGGAAATTCGTCGCGGCGAGCACCATAACGACTTTGCTCGGATCGTCGCTGTTCGTGCTTATACCGTCCATTTGTACGAGTAGCTCGGATTTAACGCGACGGGAAGCCTCGTGCTCGGATTCGGAACCTCGTCTCGAGCACAACGAGTCGATCTCGTCGATGAATATCGTGCTGGGAGCGTAAAATCGCGCCATTTCGAACAGCAAACGCACGAGTTTTTCGGACTCGCCGCGATACTTGGAGGTCAGAGTGGACGAGGATACGTTGAAGAAAGTTGTGCCGCATTCGGTTGCGACGGCTTTCGCGAGCATAGTTTTACCCGTGCCCGGTGGTCCGACCATAAGCACACCTTTCCACGGACGGCGAATACCTTTGAAGAAGTCCGGCATCCACATTGGCAGTACCACCGCCTCCTCCAACAAACGTTTAGCTTCGTGCAAGTCGGCTATGTCTTCCCAATGGATATTCGGATTCTTCTGAACGATGTCTCGCTCCAGTAGATCGGCGAGATCCCGGTCGTTACCCGCCGGCTCGAACCTTCGATCCTCCACTTCCAAGTCCGACTTGTCCGCGTCGGACTTTTCCTTGGCCGCGTCGTCCCTCTTGGTCGGCTTCTTGTCGTCCTTCTTCGTCGTCGCTGCTCTCGTCTCGGGCTTCTTGCCCGTCGACGGCTTGCGCACGCCCGAGCGATTTTGATACTTGTTGGAGAACTTCTGAGGCTTGGAGGCTTTCTGCTCCAGCGGCCCCAGCGGAGGCCAAACGTCGGGGTCGCGCGGCACAGGCGGACTCCACGCGGCGCCCGGATTGACGCACGACCAGAGAGTCGGGTCGCGCGTCGGCTCTTCGAAGGACAAACACGAGGAGCCCAGGAGCCTCTCGCTGTGCGCGTCCGACTTGAAGAGCTGCAGGGTCGTGGAGGTCGCCTTGACTTTCTCGAATTCCTCGACTATCTGGTGCTGCACCAATTGCCACTTTGCCTTTCTCGTCGCGTCCGCTATGCTCGCCAACAGACGGTGAATTTGTTGAACGACTCCTTGGTAGTAGACTCCGGACGTGTCGTAATTGCCCGTCAACGCCATCTCGCGCGCCAACTTCGTGTTCTCGCAGATCTCGCTGATCGGAACCGCCATTCTTTCCGGTGGAACGTCGAGGATCGGATAACGGAGATCGTGGATGACCTTGAAGGCTCGGGATCTACCAGCTTGCCCAAGCCTGAAATAGGTCACATCGATTATACGAATCGTTCGACGTGTCTCTTAACGAGTTACCGCGAAAACGTTTGCTTCTATCTCTCGATCAACGGCTAGCGATTGTCCTTTCGACACTGTCTGTGCGTGCATTCAATTTTGTTTACCTGAAATGTATTTGTCACATGCAATATTGTGAACGAGAAAACGTCAGCAATAATATAGCCTGTAACGCGTTTCAAACGAGTGAAAATTCTTCGGGGATCCAGCAACTGACGGGTCGGGCTTTCGTTTTCTCCCACATCTTCCGAGCGACACTCATTTGAATTGCAAAGTCAGCCTACGGATGGGATAATTAATGCAATATTTGATACTTCGGTTACAGATGAAAACATCGATTATTTTCATGTATCGCGCAACCATGAACTACTCGCTACACGTGCTTACAATACGTCGCAACAGAGATTAGTAGGGAGATGTACAACGCTCCCCTTTTCGGCGTGCCTCGCAAATGGCGCTAAATCGCGGCGGCGAGTTCGGGAGTATGATTTCGTGATCATCGCCTCTGTCGAGGTTGCAGATTCCCTTGTAGCCGCGCGAGTCCGTGATCACCGCTCAAGTCGGTATCGCAGTCAGCGAGAACGCGAATGGGTAGCTCGGTGGGGGGAAAGTCTCCGCCCCTCGCAAATCGCGCTCGCTCGACAGGCGAACGGAGCGAGGTTTTCCGTCCGATCGAGCTCGACATATATATGTGTGGCCGTACTGCGGATTGGAATATGCATTAAATGAATTCTAAAGTGAAAAACATGTATCGAGATCATTGTTTTCTCTCGGTTGCCCGTTTATGCCGAAAATGCGGGTTAAAAAAATTAACGACGAACCGCGTTGCAAAATAAAACGCCGAAACGACCGTGGAAGGTTCAAAAAGAAATCTTGAGCCTTTGCCGCGATCGTTTCCACATTTTTTTTCAACAGTAAACATTATGGATAAGGGTGTATCATAAATATTTCTCTATCTGCAATGAACGTTGTGGCCGAGTTGGTAGCGTGGCGGATTAACGATGTTACGGTCCGGGTTCAATCCCCGGTGAATCAACTTTTTTTTTCTTTACTTTATATTCAGAATTTTTTCGAACTTACTCTCGCTTTAGCTATTCTCGCATGTTCAGGCATTATTTATGATATTTAATTCGTATATGCTTAATAAAAAAAAACAAGACATTACTACCGGGGATCAGCGCAGCCAGATCGCGCGTAAAAGTTACCCCCTCTCTAGTCTGTTATACGGCAATCGCCCAATCATAGTAGCGCGTGTCCGTGAGCGACAACGCTTGGACATCTTCGGAAAGAGCCGAGCACGGTCGAAGTTTCTCGACTGCGCCTTCGGCAGCTACACCAACGCATGGACGCTGAGCACGTTCATGTGCGGCCAAGCCGAAACGAAGGCTCCGAGGGAAAAAGCAATCTGAGCACGACTCACGCGTGACGTCACCCGACGTCGCGCGCGAGGCTTTTAGATAATTTCAATGCTTATTTAGCTCTTGATTCTCTGCGTTATTAATGTATACAAAAAAATGTACCGCGCACTCTGATCGCTTATTTTTTTAGTTTATACGTTAATTTAAATATAATAATAAATCTAAATTACAACTTATTTATCTTATATAAAATTGTTTACGCTTTACTCACACCCGTCCTTATGCCAAATAAATTATAATTCATAAAAGTAAGCGGACATATATTTATATTCGTATTATTATATTAATTCTCATACTTTCATCAAGCGATAAAGCATTATCCCCAAAAAGAAGCCAATCATCCACCCGGCCGCGAAACGTAAGTACCAGAAAGTGCACATATTCTACAAGCGATGAAATGGTCCCGTTGGTAGCGTTCCTGGCTTCGGTCCGCAGGGGCCCGTGGTGCAAATTTTTCTCCAAATTTTTCATAATTTATCATATTTTAGTGATATTTGAGATTTTCGGAGAAAAAATTATTTAAAACAGATTCAAGTTCTGGTCTATTTCCCAAAAACACTTTTTTTTCACTGAAAATTCATGATTTCTCATTTTTTTCCCGGAAATTTCTCTTTTTCCTATGACCTGAGTGAACGGCTGCGGACATATTCGGAGAGAAGTTAAAGATGAAAAGAAATGAGATTTTCGTTAAAAAAACTGAGTATATTGCAAAAAAAATGTACGGGAAAATATTACAAATTAGCGACACTGCAGCAAATTCTTCCGAGGCATGTTGAACTTAAGGTGCTCTGCGGCACGTAGTATAACTTGTGCCAATTTTAATCTGGACGAAATAATTATTTTAAATTAAATCTAGATGAGTGTAGCTAGTGCACCACGTAGGGGATTTTAGAAATACTGATTTTTGAGTAATTGCCGCGTATTTGACTAAAAATGTTCATTTAGACTTATAGTACAGTCGTGCTGTCGTCGAAAAACACCGGAATAGGAGAAAATTAGAAGAAGGCTGGTTTTTTGACAGGTGATTTTGTGGGTGCCAGGGGTGCTAATGCCAAGTTTGCCTAAAAATCGGGGTGTAGGGTTTTTTTCTAGGGGATGAAGGGGTATAGGGGTGGATTGATGCCAAACTACATCCCCCACGAGGTCGGCGCCATAAGACAAAATGTTCAGAAAAATCCGGGCTTTATTTTTGTCCACAGCGTCGAAGTCGGGGAAGTGCATTTTGGGGTTGAAAAAGTGGGGTGAAATTTTGAAAAATCAGTTTCAATTCAATAACTCTTTAGAAAAAATTCAGAAAATTTTTATTCAAATAGGAAAGTTGTAGCCCTTGAAAAGACGCGTCGATTGAGTATTTGATCATCCCTCTCCGATAATATCTTCAGCCCCATAAAAATGATGGATATATCAAACAAAAATTGTTCATTGAATAACTCAAAAACAATCAATTTTTCGAGTATGGTTTAAATGTACGAAATGTAGAAAATAACTTTCTCTACATTTTTGTTCCTATGGACCACCCTTGAATTTCGCTTTTTCCAACCCCTCTCGGGGGTTGAAAATTCAAAAAGAAATTCTGGGGAAACTATTGACCGTACGAATTCGCCGCCATGGAAAGATTTGTAGCTTGAACTCTCAGCTACATTCTTGTCCATAGCGTTAAAGACGTATCTCTTCATTTTCGATTTTAAAAAGTGGGGAGAACGTACCAAAAATCAGTTTTTTGAGAATAACTCCTAGGGAATTTTTTTTTCGAACTCTATTTAAATGAAACAGTTGTAGCTCGCAAAAATACGCGTCGATTGGGTATAAAGTAATTCCTCAACTCTAAAAGTAACCCCCCCATAAAAAATGACGAAATACTGTGAAAATTTTGTTTTCGTGATTATTCAAAAATGGTCGATTTTACGGGTGCAGTTTGAATGTACGCAATGTAGGGATTAATGTTCCCTACATTCTCGTTCATATAAACAACCCTCGAATTTTACCATCTTTTCATCCCGTAACGAGAATAAAAATATTTTTATTTTTTGCCGGATAAGTTTTGAGTGTACGAAATTTGTCATTGGGGATAATTTAATTTATTATTATCGGAATTATTGAAATTATCGATATAACTGTATTATATCGATATTCCGTTATATCGAAATTATCGATATAACGGAATTATCGAAATAACTGTACCAAAGATTGTTTACCCTGATTGTTCACCCCCCAAGGATCAACCTCGCGGGTTTGAGTCTATGAATCAAATTGGAGCTGAATGTTCAATGAACAAATTATCCCCAATGACAAATTTCGTACACTCAAAACTTATCCGGCAAAAAATAAAAATATTTTTATTTTCGTTACGGGATGAAAACATTGTAAAATTCGTACATTCAAACTGCACCCGTAAAATCGACCATTTTTGAATAATCACGAAAACAAAATTTTCAGAGTATTTCGTCATTTTTTATGGAGGGGTTACTTTTGGAGTTGAGGGATAACTTTATACCCAATCGACGCGTATTTTTGAGAGCTACAACTGTTTCATTTAAATAGAGTTCAAAAAAAAATTCCCGAAGAGTTATTCTCAAAAAACTGATTTTTGGTACGTTCTCCCCACTTTTTAAAATCGAAAATGAAGAGATACGTCTTTAACGCTATGGACAAGAATGTAGCTGAGAGTTCAAGCTACAAATCTTTCCACGGGGGCGAATTCGTACGGTCAATAGTTTCCCCAGAATTTCATTTTGAATTTTCAACCCCCGAGCGGGGTTGGAAAAAGCGAAATTCAAGGGTGGTCCATAGAACCAAAAATGTAGAGAAAGTTATTCTCTACATTTCGTACATTTAAACCATACTCGAAAAATGAATTGTTTTTGAGTTATTCAATGAACAATTTTTTTTTTGATATATCCATCATTTTTATGGGGCTGAAGATATTATCGGAGAGAGATGATCGAATACTCATTCGACGCGTCTTTTCAAGGGCTACAACTTTCCTATTTAAATAAAAATTTTCTGAATTTTTCCTAAAGAGTTATTGAATTAAAACTGATTTTTCAAAATTTCACCCCACTTTTCCACCCTCAAAATGAACTTCCCCGACTTCGACGCTTTGGACAAATATAAAGCCCGGATTTTTCTGAACATTTTGTCTCGTGGCGCCGACCTCGTAAGGGTTGTAGTTTGGCATCAATCCACCCCTATCCCCCTTCATCCCCTAGAAAAAAACCCTACACCCCGATTTTTAGGCAAACTTGGCATTAGCACCCCTGGCACCCACAAAATCACCTGACAAAAAACCAGCCTTCTTCTAATTTTCTCCGATTCCAATATACAGCACGACTGTACTAGTACCAGAAAGTGCACATATTTACAAGCGATGAGACGGTCCCGTTGGTAGCGTTACTGGCTTCGGTCCGCAGGGGTGCGGGATCGGTCCCCGCGCTGATCCCCGCTTTTTTAAAAATTATTATTACTATTAATTCTTATTTGATTAGTTATTGAATGAATATAATAATACGAATATAAATATATTTCCGCTCATATACTTTCATCAAGCAATAAAGCATTATGATAATGCTTTATCGCTTGATGAAAGTATATGAGCGGAAATATATTTATATTCGTATTATATTCATTCAATAATTAATCAAATACTTTCATATACTTTACGCTCATAGACTTTCATCAAGCGATAAAGCATTATCATAATGCTTTATGGCTAAATAAATTTCCGCTTACTTTTATGAATTACAATTTATTTGACATAGGGACGGGTGTGAGTAAAGCGCAAACAATTTTTAGAAGATAAATAAGTTGTAATTTAGATTTATTATTATATTTAAATTAACGTACAAACTAATAAAATAAGCGGTCAGAGTCCGCGAAAAAATTTTCGACACTAAAAGATAACTGATTAAAATAATGATGATAACTGGTGTGTGTCATGTGAGTGTGACTGTAGTCTGTGAGTTATTTCTCGACGAAACGCGACTAGCTCTGAGACTGGGAAGCGAACTCCGGACCGGCTGTATTGGTATAGGTTTTCCGCAGTTTCCCTATACCCATGGCAGAAATGTCATGGTGAATGCAATACAGAGGGGGAAGTCGGCTGCGGCCGCAACGTGGGGATATAAACTGGAATATGGGGTATGTATCAAGGGGGAAGAACCCTGTACAGCTGGAAGTTAAACAAAATAAAAAAAAGTGAATGATGATAACTAATAAAAATAACTAATCAAATAAGAATTTATAGTAATAATATAGGATTATAGAATAATAGGATCCCGCGCCCTTGGTGCAATTTTTTTCCGAAAAACTCCGATTTCTTCCGAATTTTTCTATGAATTGGAACAAATATGAAGAATTCGGAGTTTTGCGGACAATTATTTTTACGCAAACATCCGAGTTTCTCCGAATGTCTCCGAATATTTCATCACTTTAATTATGATCACAGGAAAATCTCGGAAATTATATGAAGACTGTAAGGGGTAACACCACTATAGCGGCCTTACAGGTAGCGTATTTTTTAATATTTTTTTTCCGGAAGAAAATGTGATAAACAAATATTACTTGCGGTATTTATTGAGCAGATACTTAAGTATATTGCTTGAAATTTTTATCCGAAAATATTACAAAATGGCGATACTGCAGCAATTCTTCCGAAGAATGTCGAACCTTTGCGGCATGCAGTATAACTATGCCAATTTTAATTTAAAAAAAATAATTTTGGTTCATTAATTCTAAATGAACATTTTTAGTCAAATACTCGGCAATTACTCAAAAATCAATATTTCTAAAGTGAAGTACGTAGGGGACGTACTTCACTAGCTACACTCATCTGGATTTAATTTAAAAAAAAAATGATTTTGTCCAGATTAAAATTGACACAAGTTATACTACGTGCCGCAGAGCACCTTAAGTTCAACATGCCTTGGAAGAATTTGCTGCAGTGTCGCTAATTTGTAATATTTTCCCGTACATTTTTTTTGCAATATACTCAGTTTTTTTAACGAAAATCTCATTTCTTTTCATCTTTAACTTCTCTCCGAATATGTCCGCAGCCGTTCACTCAGGTCATAGGAAAAAGAGAAATTTCCGGGAAAAAAATGAGAAATCATGAATTTTCAGTGAAAAAAAAGTGTTTTTGGGAAATAGACCAGAACTTGAATCTGTTTTAAATAATTTTTTCTCCGAAAATCTCAAATATCACTAAAATATGATAAATTATGAAAAATTTGGAGAAAAATTTGCACCACGGGCCCCTGCGGACCGAAGCCAGGAACGCTACCAACGGGACCATTTCATCGCTTGTAGAATATGTGCACTTTCTGGTACTTACGTTTCGCGGCCGGGTGGATGATTGGCTTCTTTTTGGGGATAATGCTTTATCGCTTGATGAAAGTATGAGAATTAATATAATAATACGAATATAAATATATGTCCGCTTACTTTTATGAATTATAATTTATTTGGCATAAGGACGGGTGTGAGTAAAGCGTAAACAATTTTATATAAGATAAATAAGTTGTAATTTAGATTTATTATTATATTTAAATTAACGTATAAACTAAAAAAATAAGCGATCAGAGTGCGCGGTACATTTTTTTGTATACATTAATAACGCAGAGAATCAAGAGCTAAATAAGCATTGAAATTATCTAAAAGCCTCGCGCGCGACGTCGGGTGACGTCACGCGTGAGTCGTGCTCAGATTGCTTTTTCCCTCGGAGCCTTCGTTTCGGCTTGGCCGCACATGAACGTGCTCAGCGTCCATGCGTTGGTGTAGCTGCCGAAGGCGCAGTCGAGAAACTTCGACCGTGCTCGGCTCTTTCCGAAGATGTCCAAGCGTTGTCGCTCACGGACACGCGCTACTATGATTGGGCGATTGCCGTATAACAGACTAGAGAGGGGGTAACTTTTACGCGCGATCTGGCTGCGCTGATCCCCGGTAGTAATGTCTTGTTTTTTTTTATTAAGCATATACGAATTAAATATCATAAATAATGCCTGAACATGCGAGAATAGCTAAAGCGAGAGTAAGTTCGAAAAAATTCTGAATATAAAGTAAAGAAAAAAAAAGTTGATTCACCGGGGATTGAACCCGGACCGTAACATCGTTAATCCGCCACGCTACCAACTCGGCCACAACGTTCATTGCAGATAGAGAAATATTTATGATACACCCTTATCCATAATGTTTACTGTTGAAAAAAAATGTGGAAACGATCGCGGCAAAGGCTCAAGATTTCTTTTTGAACCTTCCACGGTCGTTTCGGCGTTTTATTTTGCAACGCGGTTCGTCGTTAATTTTTTTAACCCGCATTTTCGGCATAAACGGGCAACCGAGAGAAAACAATGATCTCGATACATGTTTTTCACTTTAGAATTCATTTAATGCATATTCCAATCCGCAGTACGGCCACACATATATATGTCGAGCTCGATCGGACGGAAAACCTCGCTCCGTTCGCCTGTCGAGCGAGCGCGATTTGCGAGGGGCGGAGACTTTCCCCCCACCGAGCTACCCATTCGCGTTCTCGCTGACTGCGATACCGACTTGAGCGGTGATCACGGACTCGCGCGGCTACAAGGGAATCTGCAACCTCGACAGAGGCGATGATCACGAAATCATACTCCCGAACTCGCCGCCGCGATTTAGCGCCATTTGCGAGGCACGCCGAAAAGGGGAGCGTTGTACATCTCCCTACTAATCTCTGGTCGCAAAACCGCGTGCTTGGCTCGCGTGTTGGTACGAAGCACGGAGGCCGCGGCGCTTGCGTCGCTTTAGGAACGCTCGGAATTGAAACGTCGCATGGACGAAAAGCGAGAGATCGAAAGGTTGGATGCACGGTCTTATATACAGGTCTGTATATAAGACCTGTATATAACAGGTTTTTGCATGGTGGAAAGTGCATGGTCTTACATACAGGTCTTGCAACGAAGCCAGCCCCCTGACACTGCCCTACTATTCCTATACGATAAACGAAAACACGTTTTGTCCCGGCTTTTTAGTTCTCAAAATCGCCACTACCTAGCGTTGGCTGTTAAGTGTCAGCCTTCGGCTCTAAATACTCCACTCAGCTGAACGATTCGATACTTTCGTGGCTTCCGTCCCGTTACCGTTATTGCGACGTTATTTATTGTGTTCGAACGAAAAATCACTAGAACGGAAAATCATTCCAAATATATCAATAGACTTTTATTCATGTAAAATATTCGAAACGCCGGCGCAACATACATATATATGCATGCCTGTCACACGACTACCAGCGTCACAGTGCGGCAAGGACATTTTGCGAACAGCATTTATCAACCACTGTCAGGGGGCTGAATGAAACTAAATTTTCGTGGTGGAGGTAGGCACGCTTATCGGCTTCACTTTTCGATTCACTAGGCGCCGCTACGCGTCGCTACTAGCAAGAGGAAGTAGTTTCCCCCTTACCTCTTACCAGCGAATGGGCCGAAAGGGTTTACGTGTGTTTTTTTGGCACGATTGTCGAAATAACCTTTATTTGCGACCATATACCAGAAGGTTCTACGCGATTTACCGTGATACATTTTTTATCGTGTTTTTACGCATGAGTGTGATTTTTTTTAGTAGTGTTTGCGAAAAAAATGCGAGGGTTGCGCGGTTCGCAATTGTAAAACGGGGTACAAAAATTGTAAGCAGAAATGCTCCGTGTTTCGCGTGCCCAGAAACGTCGAACGATACAAAAAAATGGCTCGATGCTATTCCGGGACTGAAAGAGTCTCAGTACGTGTGCGAAAAACATTTCGAAGAACGATGTATTGTGAGACATTGGAGAAAAAAGGATGTAAATGGTCGTAATTTGTGCTGGTATGAATGAATGTATTCAAAAAGTTTTCACTTTTTTTTTAGATGAAAGTAGTCATCTTTTTTTTAATCAACACATTTTTTTATTGCTTTTGTACATTATGCAGTTTACACGACAGTACGGTAAATTAAGTTAGGGCAAACGGTATGCGTTGCGGTCAGGAGGGAAAAGGACAGAAGAGCTATTTCTCTTTTCGTCGCACCACTACTTCCCCTTGCCGTCACGCACCAAGCGGCAGAAATCGGAATAAAAAACAGAACCGCTAAGGGTGCCTACCCCACGGCACGGTCTTACATACAGGTCTTGCAACGAAGCTAAATTTTCGTGGTGGGGGTAGGCACTCTTATATGTTTTAATTTTCGATTCACTAGGCGCCGCTACGCGTCGCTACTAGCGAGGGGAAGTAGTTTCCCCCTACCTCTTACCGGCTAATGGGCCAAAGGTGTTTACGTCACGCAGCCAACGGCGCATGCGTTGCGGTCAGGAGGGAAAAGGACACAAGAGCTATTTCTCTCTTCGTCGCACCACTACTTTCCCTTGCCGTCACGCACCAAGCGGCAGAAATCGGAATAAAAAGCAAAACATCTAAAGGTGCCTACCCCCACTACCGCCGTTGTCAGACCTGTATGTAAGACCGTGCCCCACGGTCTTACATACAGGTCTGGAAACGACCGTGGTGGGGGTAGGCACCGTTAACGAACCCACGTTTGTTTCCAATTTTCGCCACTACGTGGAATTGCTATCGGCGTGTACGTGTGCGACAACGACAGAACAGCTTCCGTCCGTCTCTCTCACTCTTCTCGATGATCCGAAATGCACATTACCTTTTTCGTGGGGGGCGCAGGGGGAATGGAGGTAGACGAGAAAGAATTGTGGAATAAGGACGGGGGATTGTGGAAGAGAATAGAAGTGGGGCTTGTAAAAAGGGCTGTAAAAAATCCTGTATGGCTGGAAAAATACCAATATAAAATTTTTAAAAATAAATAAAAATACTTACCTTTTTCGAGTGAAATGGATTTTTATTCGAATTTTATTCCGAGTTTCTTTCGATGATGAAAGTAAAAAAATACGCAACACATGGAATGTTGAATATACAAATACATTTATTGGTTCGTCAGTTTAGAAAGCCCTGAAATAACGGTCCACCTTCGCCAGCTTTATGAATATTTTTCAAACTACAAATGCTCGTTGACGCAATCAGAGGTTATCGAGAACGTTGTCATAAAAAAATGGAGTAATAAATGGCACGGGGTACGGTCTAAGACAAGGCAAGGGGCGAAGGGAGAGATCACAGAAGACCGTGAGTGGGAGGTACTCGCCGATAGTAGCGACGGCGGTGACGGCGAGCAGAATGAAAAGTGAAGCTCGTAACGGTGCCTCGCGACCACGGTCTTACATACAGGTCTTGCAACGAAGGTGGTGGGGGTGGTACGCTTAATGTCGGCAATAAGCTTTGGCTTATAGCCACAAGAGCGGCGCTGCGAACTTGTCATAGCGGCTAGACAAGTAAATAGACATAAATAAAAAAAGATAAAATCAACTTACCTCTGCGATAACTCGACGGTTTAAGTCATGTTTTACCCACTTTCTTAGAATGTATCGTTGGAGAAAATGTTTCTCACACACGAATTGCGAAGGCATGAGCTGAGAAATTCCTGGAATTGCAGTGATCCATTTTTGACGACGTTCGATATTCGACGGAACCCGAAACACCGAACGTTTTTCCTTTACTAACTGACGTCCAGTATCACACGTTGGAACCGCACACGGATTAGTCGTCACTATTATGTAAAAATCCGCACGATATCACCGTCATAAAAAAACACGTGATTTTTTTAATAACGGTTATGTAAAACTTTATAGTAGCCGATTAAGTGAGGTTGTGTTGCCACATGCGTCTTCCGCTGTTTCGACTATGATTTGACTGAAGCGATGCGTGCGGCGGTCAAGGAAATTAACGAGCCGACAGTAAGACGACCACCCCCACCACCAATATTTGATTCAGCTGCAAGACCTGTATGTAAGACCGTGCTCGCGACTCCATTGAAATCTGGCTTCGTTTCCAGACCTGTATGTAAGACCGTGGCCTACCCCCACTATCGCCGTTGTCAGCTCTGTATGTGAGACTGTGGGAAAGTGTCATCGTTAGTGAGGCAAAAACGTAGTTCCTCATTTATCCACTGGAAGCGCTGTCAAGCAGAAGTAGTCTTGTAGATATAGATATACAGCTATGGAAAAATAATCTCCTGACAGCCAGTACACGTGTTCACAACGTTTCTAGAAATCTAAACTACCTGAAACGCTCCGGTAGAATCGTATAGTGTGGACCCGGCCTTATCCTTTGCTATATTTTATTATATTCGATTGCGGATGCGCCAGTTCGCCTATCAACAACACCAAAAACTGCGAAAACAATGTTTTGTAAACAACAAACTCGCCAAACTGACAAATCAATAAAAACGGTGCCTTTTAAACATACACAATGGATTAATTTTTTTAAATTCCTCTTCCATTACATTTATTTTCCGGTTCTTATTAACATTGTTAACAAAGCAAAAGCAAAAATAAAAGTTATAGAAACAAACAATAAATGCAATATACTAAGAATAAACATTAATTATAAGAAACAAAAATTAAGACCGCACAAATTTGTTTATACCCGATCTACTGAAATGGCGAAAGACCAAATAAAAATATTATAGAAGTTCAAACGTACGAGAAATACAGTCTACTGAAATAATAATTCTAATTCTGCCCGGGGGTTTAGGAGTGAAAAAATACTCAATCATTTTCCATTTATATCGCTCTTACAAATATTGGGTCTGTTCGTTTTGGCTACACTTTTCTACGCTTCTTACGCCTTCTGAGGACTTTCTATTACTGTGTCTATTGAAATTGTAGAAAGTGTAGCTAAACTGAACCGACTGCGTTTATTTCGAAAAATCGCGCCTTATTTGCACAGCTGTCCGGACCTGCGTTTAATTGGCTAACTTCTACCTAGAAGCGCTTCGGGTGGCAAAAACGAGAACTACCAGTTTGCCTCATTATCTGAGTCACTCCCCACCATAGGAGTTTCCAGACCTGTATGTGAGACCGTGCTATGATGGGAAATGAATAATATTGAATAAATCAATACATAAGTAACGAGTTTTGCAAATTAAGGAGATTGGAGCGATAGTCACAATCTAAGATGAAATTTCAAAAAATGTATATGTTATTGTCTAGATTGTAATGAGGGCTTACGGGTTTTCAAAAAAATGTCACTATAAAAAACCAGTTATAAAAAAGACAAAGTGACAAGACGTTCAGGCTACGGGCGATGTATTTTATAAAAATATTTATCACCACGATAAACCATTTCTAACAACGGATTCATGTAAACCAAACCTTTGGAAACATTTAGAAACAAAAACCCATCTGACCCATCGTAAACCATATAATGTTCAATATTGAACCATCAAGGTTTGGTGAAAGATTACACATTTTGGCTGGTGAATGAAGAACATTGCTGCCAACCTCAATGTCCGCAAAGTTGCCGTATTTGGCAACACTCAATATTAATTAATGGAAATAATAAATAAAGTCGTGGCATAAATATAAATAAGCGTAATTATAAATGACTCGAAATGTCATTCTGAGGCGTATAAAACATTTGCTGACGCAGTTTTTTCTCATAATAATTATCGATATTGTTATACTTTTTCACGTTGGTCGTAACACAAAAGTTTTTCTTATTTACGTAATAAAAATATGCAAATTCATTATTTTGCCCTTTAATTATATATTTTGTGAAAAATTAGGCTCTACAGAATAAATCTATACCTAGTATGCATTTTTTTGAGGTTCATTAAAAAAAAAATTATAAACCGTAATTTGACCCGAGTCGACTGCTCCAACCTCCTTAATTTCAGCAATCCCTGTCGAATGGATTCAAGTTATCAGCGCCGGTAAGTTAAGATTTGATTGGAGAAACAATGAAGAATAAGTCGAAATTGAAACGCAAAAAAAACAATTAAATTGAATTTTTCGAATCGGCGCCATTGTTTTTGTATGAGATTGAACTTATGCATCCGCTTCCGGTTGCCGTGCGCAAGACAGAAAGTTGCCGCCTTCCCTCGCCATCTTGAAGGTCCAAGTAGCAATAGTTCGAACGAGATTTAGCGGGTTGCCGTTTCTCTGAAAAATCGTGCTCTTCTTTTTTATTCGAGTTGCTCTAAGTCATTTTTAAATGCTCCGCCGAGGCAGCAGCACGTTACAAATCCAAGTTCATACTAGGATAACGTGATAACGTTCATTCTTTTATAACAACTTTGACGTTAAATAATATATCGTTAAAAAATCACAATCGCGGGAAAACAAACATGGCGTCCGTAAATCATTTTATACAAAAAAGTTAGTATTTTCTCAGGATTTAATTTTATTAGCGATATATGAGTAGAGAAAAGACGATAATTCATCAATCAAGCATTTCACCGTACAATCGAGTTCAAGATCGACCCTCGTGTCGTACAGATCGCAGCGTCCATCGAGTAGTGAGTCCTTTTGCCGACATTCTTTTCTATTTCCTTTTTCGCAGAGTGTCTTCAGTTGTGATTAAGGGGAGATATACACCTAGGAGCCGGAAAAAGGTCATTTTTGTGCATTTTTTCAAGGAAAACTATTTGAAATTTCGGATTGGGGTTTTAATTACCTAAAAGTATATACATTAAAAAATATGTTTATTTTTCTTTATTTAAAAATATCAAAAATATACAATGATATTGTATGATCCTTGGAGGGTCGTAAAAAATCTGCGTATACGGTACCCACTGACGTTTCTTCAAAAATCATCTGAAAAAAAAAACCAAAAAGATTATTAAATTAGATATTATAATCTAGTACTTGTGATAGCCGATTTTGAAAATATCGATTTATGACAAAATGGCGGACGTTTGAACATGAATAGTGATTTTTGGGCCAAAAATTAGTTATTATTTTGCCTATAAAACAAAAACTAAGTAACGAAAAAAAATCCTATGACAAGTACTAGATAATGGTGTATAGAATAACCACAAAAAACTTCAAGGCAATCGGTTCATTGGTTTTCGAGAAATTTTGGGTACCGATTTGAAAAACGTGGTTTTGAGAAAAACGCGTTTGAAAATTTGGGAATGAATAATTCATGAAATTTGTCAACTTACATGGAATCATCGATACCAGGCCCGTAGTGTAGGTCTTCTACGGTCGACGGAATGTTCATAGCTTCTAAATCCTCGACCTCGACCATCTAGGTGTATATCTCTCCTTAAGGCATTCCTTTCGTGGGGGGCCGTATTTTGTAGGGGCATAAGCAGGGTCCTTCGAAATCATTGGTAAATTACAGTGGCCCTCAATGAAAATAAGTCACAATCAATTATTATAAGCAACGTCAAACTGGAATAAAAATCGCTCCATCGACTAGTAAGGACCGACGTCCGAAAGTTAGCGCGCAACGGCATCGCTGCGCCGGGCCGCCTGCCATTTTCATCCCCACCATGGCGTCCCTACGCGATGGAGGGGGTCAAGGTTGCTTCGATGTTTAGCTTGCTTCGCTGTAGATGCTATATAGTGGCGAGCGTAGTACACAAAAATCGGCTGTTTAGGTTACGATGCTTGAATCTGACAAATAACAGCTGATTTCGAATGTTTCTCTCGGTTTTACTCTTGCGTTTTCGTCGTTTTTTTGTATTTCGAACGTAGCGAGTGTCGACCATGACCGCTGCGTATGCGATAGTGCAATTTTGAATACGCGAGGCAAGCTCGAAGATGACTCCAAAACGAAAGGTAACCACTGTACATCCAGCGAACAACAATGTCTCAATAACAATCACTTTTCACGCCTCACTTCGCTTCGAGACATCACGAATATTTGCATTAATTTGTTTTCAGTTCGTTCGCTCAACTTGTGACAAAAATGTCCAAGGATTTTCAATTTGCAGTAGTGTCGCATGCGTTTTCATGGGAGATCCTACTCTCGTCATTTCTCAACATCTCCCACACGATGGGAAAGAGCGCAATAAAGAGACAATTTATCTATGGAAGAAACGTTCTAGAAAACTGCACAATAGTTCGATGCAAAATTGCAGCGTAATTCATAGTAAAGTACTGAAATTTTGGTGATTTTCGCGTTCGGCTATCCTTTGCAAATTTACCAAACAGCTCACCGATGCTGTAAATAGTCGCGTAGCTCCGGAACATGACGTTCGAGTTTGCATTGTTCTAACGCTATGATCTTTTTTCCATTTGCTTATTTTTAATAGTATCCAAAACCTTTTCTTTGCAAATCGAGGTACGGCAGAGCGTCGTCTCTCCGAATGTCAATTATCCGAAACGTCGATTATCCAAATGGCGATTTCGTTTATCCGAAACGTCGATTATCCGGATGGCGATTTGGATTATCCAAAATATCAATTATCTAAACAATAATGTTCATACGAATGCTCGGTTATTCGAAACGATGACGCTCTATATATTGTTACACAATGTATACATTGTTGTACTGTCCTTTTACTTTCTCGATATACGCACGCACAGAATTTGCTCTCCGCTAGCGGTTGAGATTTGGCAGCAAAGAAACGAGCTTCCGTTGTGAAGCAGAAGAAAATAGTCGACATGAAAAAAATAAATAGCTCAAAACCCAAAGATGCACGAATGTTGATTATTTTTAAATAATTATTTAACTTCGTTCTATATCATTAAATGATACAATGGTTGTTATCAATTCACCAACAACGTACTTGTATTATCAACGTAAAAACGTTCATTGTATTTTTAAATGTAAATATTTTAACATATTGAAAGAATCAAGGTTTTATCGCCCATGGAATATTGCTGTTCGATTATCCGAATTTTCGATTATCCAAAAGAGGCCCGGTCCCAATTGATTCGGATAATCGGCGGTCTACTGTAACTCTCTAGTAAGAGTGCGTGAAAATATTTGAGTCATTTTTACATTTTGAAACTAATTCAACATCATCCGGAAAATGGAACAGTCGTGAGGTGCGTCGTTTAAAATCTTGAGAGTGTTTTACTTATAAAGTCGAATATTAACAAGTACAGGTGAAATGTATAAAAAACACTTTAAAACATATTATGCCAATTACGACTGATTCTACTTTATGCTTTTGTATTCATGTATATAAGAATTGAGAATCTCTGCCACCTTTGCTGAGGATTATATCTTCCACACATTCTTACGAAAGACCGCATCGTTGTCTCATTCGTAGACGACGAGCTCCGAGTCGACGTCCTCGAGCAGCTCGGGATCTTCGTCCTCGAGCTCTTCCAGCTCGGGCAGCGAGTCGAGCTCTTCGGATTCGGAAAACTCTAGCAGTTCGGCGCGCAGTCAAAAAGTCTCGGATACAGAGAGAAACAAGAAGAAAATTCCTGCGGCGGTCAGCAGACACATAAAGTCCAAAAATGACAGTACCTCGGCAAGTACGTCGGAGAACAAGGCCAAGGAAAAAGTTCCTCCCAAGTCGAAGCCTGTCGTGTATTCCTCCGAGTCGGAAGAGTCGCCCAGCAAGACCAAGCCGGCGAAGAGAAAACCTCCGCCGAAGCCAAAAGCCACGGCTACTATAGCGCCGGTCGTGAAACCTCAGAGACCGACGAACAAACCTCCATCCGCCGGTGTGCCGCTGAAAAATGCTGCCACCGCTAAACTCGTCCATGGAAAGGGAAATAAATTTTCCGGTAAGCTCGAGCGATATGAAATATTCGTTACGATACGTATTTGGTCGTCAAAGTTTAACGAGCTACATCTACCTAGAAGCTCGACAAAAATGGCCATGTTCTGATTTTTTTTCTGGGTAACGGTTGGGGAAATTTATATGTAGGAAAATATTTTTTTTAAAGAAGCTTTCATTTGAGGCAGTTATCCCGTGTGCAGGCTCTTTTTTTCGCTTTTTTGGCAATTTTTTTTTGGCGAACTAAATAAACATACAACTGTGAACTTTTCATCACATATTTATCAAACCCAAACAAACCCAAACAAACCAATTTTTTTACCAAGTCACCTATATGTGACTATAAATAAAAGCTTGGGGCAGTGAACTTTTTAAATGTTTAATGAATTTGATCAATTCCGTTTCATTAACCGTGTTAATTTGGCACAATAGTAATTAGAGAAATTATAATCACACGTTTATACTCAGTTTCAGGATTTTTATTTACGAAATCAAAGGTTGTTTTACAGTAAATTAAATACAGTCGATATGTTAACGGATTTATGTACATTAAGGATTATGTGTCTAAATTTTGAGCGTTCCAAGCTTTGATTTATAGTCACGTATAGGTGGCTTGGTAAAAAAAATTATTTTCCCCTTCTAGCTTGTTTTTGCTTGATAAATGAAAGCTTGTTTTTTTAAATATTTTTTACGTATACATTTATTTTCTACTTTTTAGTACATTAAATAAAAGCTTGGTAAAAAACAAAACTTTACATGAAAAGTTGAAAATTGTATCTTTAAAAAAAAAGTTGAATCATGCGTTGTCACCTTTTAGATGCATGTTTGCAAAATTTCAAAGCGCTAAGTAGTCGGGAGGTTGGTGAAATATCGATTTTCCGTTTTGCATTTCACAAAAAGTCAAGTTGAATAAAGGCTTCTAAAAAAAAAACGCATTTTTCTTTAACACAAAGGTACATATATTAAGACCCTTTAAAAAAAAGTCACCAAAAATACAGAAAAACAACAAAACCACGGCCGTCGGCAGATGATGAAATTTTTTTCGCGACGGTTGGCGGTGGACACTCTCCAGCTTAAACGGTCTATCCGAAATTTAAAAACCAAACGGGTTATTCAAGTTAACAATAAATACGAGTCGTTGACGATCGTCGATTTCTAAAATAATTTTTTTTAACAACGCGGCGACGAATGGAACCTCGAGCATACAAAATCTAAGAAAAAGGTTGTAATTTTATACGTAACTAATAAAAAATGAAGATCGATTTAGAAAAAGTGAGATCTTCAACGACCTTTGAATGTTTCTCATCGTATCTCCCGTAAATTTGGAAAACATCCATGAAGTCGTTCTCGAGATATCATGTCCACCGACTTGGAAAACAGTGTTTCGAGATGAACGCGTTTAACGCGTTAAATACTATCGAATGAAAATATCTTCGCAAAGTGCAATTTTTTTGACTCACTTAAAATATTTTTCTTCTCTCACTAGGAAACGCAACCGGCGGTACGAAAGTCTCGGACAAACCGGTAAAAACGGTCACAGAACCGGTGCAAAAGAAACTCAAGAAAAAGAGCATATTCAGTCCGGAAAACAGTAGCGAGAGCGATTCCGCGTCGCCGCCCAGTAAACCGAGTGCTCAGAAGAGTTCGAGCAATGCGGGCAAAGGCTCCAAACCACCACCACCGAGAACGAAATCCAACGAAACAAAGGCCAGAGCACAGACGAACAACAGGCCCAGTAAGTTTAGTTGCTCAATCGCTGAGTATCTTGTCGTCATTCGTCATAACAAACTCACCGCATTAGCGGATCGGGATCTTTTTTAAGGGATTAGGCCACAGTAACGGGTATAAAATCATGTACGAATTTAACAATTTTTTTCGTATGAAAAAGTGACTCACTCGTAAAATTAATTACACATCTATTTAGTATGAATATCTAGCTGTTAGAAAAAGTGCATATTTTTTTTGATGTACAAAATGACCGACTACTAATATTTTCTTTTGTTATCTCTTTTTTATGCGCTCCGCGGCGTGACATTTAGCATCCACAATTTTTTGCCTAGAACAAAAAACAAAAATTCTCGTCAATCTACATTAGAATACCTAGAGAAGTACGTACGGAATTTAAAAAATATTGTTTTATTCAAAAGTTGTAGGTATTTGAATGAATTTTCAGTGAAACATTTCGTATAAAACTGCTCATAAAATGAAAAGTTTTCGATTAATCAGAAATCCCGTACGTACTTCTCTGCGAAATGCAATTAGGAACATAACTTTTAAATTTGAAGTAAATCGAGTGAAAATTGTTGAAGTTATTTGTCACGCCAATTGAAAAAAAGCTGTTACGAGAAAAACGCGCTTAAAGTTTTAGGTATGCTATGGCCGTGCTAGAGGTGGGCTCACGTTATACGCTCAAAGTCGGTGAAAAAAAAAACATTTCTTGCTATAAATCGAATAGCAACTTATTTTTATGATGATAACGCACGGTTTTTAGCGGGAAAAAATCGGTTTTTCGAACATTCTACTTTGGCCTTACCCCTTAAACGATAGATTCTAAAAAAATTAAAAAAAAAATGTCCATCGGACACTATTTGTACTTTGACACAGTGATTTTTTTCACTTATTTAACAATACATTTTTCGCGATCATGCACGTTCCACCATCTGTCGGAAATACCCGTTCCCATGGTGTGCATGATACCATGGATTTGAAAAATCCAAGAAAATTCTTGTAAAGTGGTGTTGTAGTTATGGTCTGCTGAGCTCAATTTCTCCATTTTGACAAAAAAAAGTCACCGCATTTTGAGGTCTGACCTTTTTTTTCCTGTCAAATTTCATGCTCATACATTTTTTTAAGTATTCTAGATTAGTTATACTCTGGCATTTAAAGGCTGTGAAAAAGAAGAATTGAAAACGAATAAATTTTATTATTTTTAATAGCATTTAAAAGCTTTGAATAAATTTTATAATTTTTAAAGGCACTTAAGGCGGGATATACATTTACAACGAACAAAAAATCGATTTGTTTTTTATTTCTTCTTCAAACGATAGAACTATACATGTAGAATATTTTCCCAAAGTTTCAAAGCGAAATTCGAAAAACTTCAAACGTTACAGCCCGTCAACGCTGTGCCTCACCGCTCGGATTCGGAGCGGGCGTGAACTTCAAACGCGTTTTTCTCAAAACTGCATTATCGAAATTGGCGTGCAAGATTACTCAAAAACTATTAAGCCGATTGAATTGAAACTTGGTAGAAATATTGATAATATTGGTACCTTCTACTGGACGGGAATTGTTTTTGAAAAATTGGAAAAAAACGACTTTTTTAATCCCCATTTTACAGAAATGTTGCGTGAAATGTTGATTTTTGTTTGTAAATGCGTGCCATTTTCTTAAATTTGCATTTTCTTCATTTCAATTACCGTCACATAGAAACTATACATGTTCTAACTGAAAAAAATGTTTGAACTTTTTTGCAATTTATTTTTCAAATTTTATTTTTGCAATTTAATTGCAATTTATTTTTTTAAAATTGTTTTCTATACCTAAATATACTATTAAAGTATACCTAAAGTTTAATAATTGTAGAATAATGATTTCTTAGTTAAAAAAATCCCTCAATATTCCTTATTTTTTCCTGTCTAAATGTATATCTCTCCTTAAAAGCTTTAAGGCAGGATTCTACTTTGAAACTATGAAAAAAACGCTATTTTCGTGAATTTTTTCTGAGAATACTATTAAAGATATCGATATGGGGTTTAAACTGTTCAATAAATACACTCTTTAAGTACATAAAAAAAAATTTTAAATGTATTTTATTCATTTTTTGTACACGTAAAATATGTTTAAAGCCAACGCCTCGAAAAGCAGGTACCGTTGCCGTGGTCGTGAAATCTTCCCGACGGATGGTCTGAAACAAAAAAATCAAATAGTTTCATGTTCAGTATGTCTTCAGGAACCGACCTAACTAGAATATTTTATATACGTGCAAAATTAACAAAATGGCGGCTAAAATACGAAAAAAATGCGTTTTTTGGGTCTTTTTTTGCAATAAAAAAATAGTTGTAATCAAAATTTTAAGTTGATTGTAGTTAGGTCGGTTGGTACACACATATAGAATATGTGTTCCAAATTTCATAAGGATCGGTTCAGTACTTTTTGAGTTATCACGACCACGGTACTTGAAAATGTCGTTTCGAGAAAAACGCGTTTAAAGTGTTGGTGAGTGATAAATCGTAGAAAAAATTATCTTACCCTCAATCAGCGATGCCTGGGCCATATAATATGCCTTCGACGTGCCCAGGTGGGTGTTTTCATCCAATTTCAAAGTTTCAAAGTTTCAAAGTAGAATCCTGCCTTAAAGAAGAAGAATTGAAAACTGTAACAAATTCCATAATTCTCGTTATTCTTAAAAACACAATGAACTCCATTAAATCTCGACTCACCGGAATCAACGCATTTTCTCCTTCGGAAGTGTATTTGGAAATTGTACGTAATATTCTAAGAATGTCCTGTGGCTCTGTTGACCAAAAATTCGTTACTTTCCGGCAGGTTTAGTGACGAGGCCCCAACTGCCATCGAAGTCGGAAAGTTCCGCGAGTTCGAAAAGCTGTTCGGGTGGCTCGGGCAGTTCGGGATCGTCGGACAGCAGTTCGGACTCGGAATCGTCGGACAGCGTGGCGAGTCCGCAGCCGCAACAGGTAAAGAAGAAACAAAACAGCAATTCGACCGGTGGTAGCGGAACGAGCAATTCGCCGACGAAGAGACCGTCGGTCGCGGTGGCCGCCGTGAAGCCGCAAAAAAGCACGAAACGCCCGAGTATCGTGAAGAGCGAGGACGAGGGCGACGCGTCGGGCAGCGAGAAGGACGATGTCGAAGGTAGCTCGACCGCCACGACCCCTAAGGGAAAAAGAAAACCGCAGGCTCGAAAGACTAACAAAATGTTGCAGATGCAGACGAAGATTGAGAGCGATTCGGAATCCGATGCAGGTACTCTTTTACGACACTGATCCTACGGAGTTGGGGCGAAACGAGGGATGTACCACGTGACAGATGAGTGCGAGATATATAATCGAAAATCCGTGGCTCACTTTTTGCAGAGGCGATTGATGTTTCGCAAAGAGAGAGAGAGAGAGAGAGAGAGAGAGAGAGAGAGAGAGAGAGAGAGAGAGAGAGAGAGAGAGAGAGAGAGAGAGAGAGAGAGAGAGAGAGAGAGAGAGAGAGAGAGAGAGAGAGAGAGAGAGAGAGAGAGAGAGAGAGAGAGAGAGAGAGAGAGAGAGAGAGAGAGAGAGAGAGAGAGAGTGAGAGTGAGAGAGAGAGAGAGGGGGGGGGAGAGGGGGGTCGGTTTTTGGGGAGGGTCTCGTTTCCACAATGTTTATCTCTACAACGCTGCAAGTCCGTTTTTCAACTTTACAATGACTTATCTCTCATCTGTACAAACCGGAAATCCACCAACTTTACAAGAGTCTCAAGTTTGCAATATTGAACCGCTACAACGATCTAGCCTCATGATGATCCCTACAACGTATTTATTCGGATTTGTATCAACTACACAATGAGGGATTTGCAATATGCATTAATTCTACAATGTATCAACTCTACAAGAACTTCGAGTACTCAATGTTCAACTGAGCAATGTTCTTGTTAACTCTACAACAGGTGGTATATCAGGTGTTGCAGAGTTAACAAGACTATCTCTTGTATATTTAAGGGAGACTTTGTCCTTGGAGTGCCATATTTCAGGTGTTTACATTTTGTTTTTTTTTAAAGGAAACGAGTAGAGCTTTTTGAGTGCGGTTTTTTTCTTTAATTTATTCATGATATACAGAATGTTAAAAAAAATTTTTTTTGATAAAAAAACCAAAATGGCGGCCGTTGCAGGTTCGCGAAAACAGGTCCTCAAATCGCGGGAGGTAAACGGCTGACATCACTGCCCCCTCTTTGTTGTTCTGAAACACAAATTCAAAGCATATTATCAATCTGTGACCCTTTGGTCATGGAATGACGGATGGGTTTTTCGCTTAGTACAAATTTCGGAAAATGGCGGCAATTTAAAAAAAAATCGAATTTTCGCGTTATTTTTCGCATAAAAAGATAAATAATAAATGCAAAAATGTATCTATCGAAAAAACGATCCGTCATTCCGTGAAGACATATTTTCTGAGTATGCTCTACAAATTTCAGGTCGATATGTTAATTACAGCGGTCAGGAGAATGTCAGCCATTTTTAAAAACGTGTTTTCGAGAAAAACGCTTTTAAAGTTTTGTAATGTGTTTACACAAATGTGTTTATAATTACCGCTAATCGGCAATGCCTGGTCCATAGAGGCATCCCTCCTCTTCTTCTAGCTGCTCATGTTGAGCCGCTAACATCTTCCGCTGGGCACAAAGGACGAAGTCTCCCTTAATAAGACTATACCAGAGATAAGTCATGGTAAAGTTGAAAAACGGACTTCCAACGTTGTAGAGATAAACATTGTGGAAACGAGACCTTCTCGATTTTTGCGCTCTGTTGGAAGGAAAACAAAGCGGAGGTCCCATTTTTACTACAAAGTGTTAAGGGGTCTTCTCACTTTGGGCACTAAAACAAAGGCTATTTTCATACATTGTTTAATACGTTTATATTATAGATATTGATATAAAAGTTGTTACACTTAATAAATACACTTTCGAAATATTTTCTTAACAAATTTTATGTATTAAAATATATGTATAAAATCCAAACAAAATTCGAACGCGTTTTTTCGAAACAACGTTTTTCGACGGCTTGTTGATAAAATCTTCGAAACTACTGAACCGATCCTTATGAAATTTTAACCACATCTTTTTTACAACTATAGCTATAGCGCATATCAAGGATTTTTTTCTTCAAATTTTGATATTTACTATTTTTTTTTGCCAAAAAAAGTGAATAAACACGTTATTTTTCTTAAATTGTCCGCCATTTTCTATTTTTGCATATATCAAAAATCGTATGATATGCGCTATAGCCATTGACATACTGAATCTAAAACCGTTTGATATTTTTGTTTCGAATGATCCATCTCCGAGATTTCGTCAGCAGCGCAGACCTACAATTTTTTTAAGACATTTTCTTAACTACCATTTTCGTCTATAAATAGTGACTTAAATAAATAATGTTTTGTTGAAAGTGTATTTATTAAGTGTAACAACTTTTATATCAATACCTATAATATAAACCTATCAAAAACATTCATGAAAATAGCCTTTTTTAGCATCTAAAGTGAGAAGACCCCTTAAGGCCTTAGGCCACAGTAACGGGTATAAAGTCATATGCGAATTTAACAAATTTTTTTCGTATGAAAAAGTGATTTACTCATAAAAGTAATTACACATCTATTTAGTATGAAAATCAAGCTGTTAGAAAATATTTTTTTTGTGGATGTACAAAATGGCCGACTACTAATATTTTCTTTTGTTATCTTTTTTTATGCGCTCCGCGGCGTGATATTTAGCATCCACAATTTTTTTACCTAGAACAAAAAAGAAAAATTCTCGTCAATCTACATTAGAATACCTAGAGAAGTACGTACGGAATTTAAAAACATTGTTATATTCAAATTTGTAGTTATTTGAGCTTAAGAAATGAATTTTCAGGGAAAAATTTCGTCATAACTGCTCATAAACTGCTCATAAAATGAAAAGTTTTCGATTAATCAGAAATTCCGTACGTACTTCTTTGCGAAATGCAATTAGAAACACAACTTTTTAATTTGAAGTTAATCGAGTGGAAATTGTTGAAGTTATTTTTCACGCCAATTGGAAAAAAGCTGTTTCGAGAAGATTCGAGTAGTCGGTCATTTTGAACATCAAAAAAAAAAAAATCTTCTCTAACAGCTTAATATTCATACTAAATAGATGTGTAATTAATTTTATGAGTGAATCTTTTTTTGATACGAAAAAAATTTGTTGAATTCGCACATGATTTTATACCCGTTACTGTGGCTGAGGTCTTAAGGGATCATCACAGTGTAACGGGTCGAACAGCTGCCCTTCGCGATTTTTTTTCGATGGGTAAAGTACGCTTATCAGTCTAATTTGTTTGTGTCAAATCAAAGCAGTCATGAAGAACAGAAAATAAATGTTTAAACGTGTATTTTTATTTTCTTTACATTCTTTTTAACGGCGGGGTAAAGTTAATTCGGCGAAAAAAAGGCATGTTTTTAAGATTTTTTTTGGCGTAACGAATAGTGTTCGTTTATTGAAAAATTTACATATAATAAAGTAACATTTGAACAACATTCTCCTAAATTTGCATTGCAAAATATTCAAAATTGAGCGAGTGAAAATTAAACCCCGGAGGCGCCTCGAAAAAAAGTTGGTTTGCGGTGTGCACCATAACTCGCAACAGAATCATTTGAAACAAAAAAATCAAAATGCATTTGTTAAAGGAGATGTTTCTCGAGGTAATGACGGGAGGGTTTTTTTTTTTTTCGATTTTTCGTAGCACTTGGGAGCCAAAAACCCGATTTTCGCTAAATAAAAATCGGCTAATTTGTTGTTGAAAAATTAGTAATTATTTTAAAAAAAAACAAAAAAGCTCTCGACAATACCTGGTGAGCTATGTGAAGAAGTACTGTGCAAAATTTCAAAGCGATTGGTCCAGTAGATTTTGAGTTATCGTGCACACGGATTTCAAATATGACAAGTCTCAGAAAAACGGTTTGAAAAACGCAGAAGAGAAGAGAACGGCATGGAGCAATAGACGCTCAAATACTCATAACTTCGTCAATTTTACTCCGATCGACTTGAAATTTTAACACAATATTCTTGATATATTATGCATTCATTTAAAAAATTAAGCAAAAATGAAAAAAAAAAAAATTAAATACTTTACCCTTAACGGTTGAGGATGTTTTCAAAAGAAATTCTGTATGAACTGGAATTGTCGGCGACTAGCTGAGTATTATAAGAAATGTCGTTTTAAAGCTACGGCATAATAGAGAAAGCGAATGTGGACATGCTGCTTTCTTTAAGGTATCCCTTTCGCGGAGGGCCGTATTTTGTGGGAGCATAATGAGGGCCCCTCCAAATCATTGGTAAATTACAGCGGTGGTTAATAAAAATGAGTCCCAATAAATTATTATACCCAACAATAAACTGGAATAAAAAACATCGAGCAAAGTTCGTAGATTTGGACATTGGTACATTTTCTCTGAAAATTCGCGGCTACGAATATTCTCCTGCTAATCACATTCTTTCGCGTTACCAGAGACCTTCAGAATTTTGTCATATACGTTCGTCCGTCTGTCACATCTGGGTGTCTCCCGTCCGCCGTTACTCTTGCAATTGTTTGATCGAAAAGCCCGAATGCCTTCGTAAAAACCTCATTCAGCGAGTTTAGAGTCAATCCGAGAGTGTTGCCCATATATGTGTTCTTTTGCAATCAAACAGCCGAATCGAAAAGGAGCTCGAGCAAGTCCCCGGTGAAGCGTGGAGGCGGTGGTGGTTCGCGGTATTTCTCATCGTCGGGACGCACCGGAACGGGTAGCGGCGGTTCGAGCGCCGCGAGCGTCGGTCGCGGAGGTCAAGGAACGTTCACTCGGGCTCGCAGTGTCAAAGATCGAGAATGTCCGCTGGCCGTTTCCTGCGACTCGCGGGGACATCTGTCCGGTCGATTCGACACGCATTTCACTCTGGAATCTTGTCCTCTATACCACAACACGACACCTCAAGCTTGCGTGTAAGTCTTACGTAGCGCGAACTCGAAGGAAAAGCTGTTTTACGACTCGCCGCGCGTATTAAGGCGTCTTCTCACCTTAGACGCTAAAAAGGCTATTTTCCTGATTTTTAAAAATAGGTTTATATTATAGATGTTGATATAAAAGTTGTTACACTTAATAAATACACTTTCGAAATGCATTTAAAAAATATTATTTATTCAAGGGGTTATATTAGTGTGAATGCTGAAAATTTGGGTGATTTTCGGAATTTTTTTGGAAGAAAAGTACTCAATTAAATGTTTCGGAAAATTAAGAATACATTTGGCTATATTTGACCTATATTACATAATTTTTTCATAGAAAAATATTGAGATCCAAGCGACTCATGTGCTGCCTTCGGAGGCGCAAGAAAAAGTTCCTCCACTGCTGACATGATTCCGACTGATTGAGTAACTGAAACCGAAAAAGGAAAAAATGTCGTTAAACTGGAAGGTATTTCCTGTACAATGACGTAGGATTTTCGAAAAATATCAAAATTTAACAAAATGGCGTGGTTATGAAAAAAAGTCTGTTTTCTTGCCTATAAAATGGTCGTTTTTTTCAATGCCAGATCGTCAATTTTCATCCAATAAAAAATATCCTACGTCATTGTAGAGTAAATATATTCAAGAGTACTCAGTTCAAATTTCAAGTCAATCGGATAATTGCTCTTTGAGTTACAATGTCAGCAAATTTGAAAAATCTCATTTCGAAAAAAACGCGTTTAAAGATTTAACTATCGATTTTTGCAAGATAAAATGATACAAATGATAATGATATTCATGAAAGTATAAACTGTCGGAAAAGGCAAAGAAAATCGATTTTTTGAAAGTGTGACCCTGGTATAGCCCCTTAACGGCGGGGTAAAGTTAATTCGGCGAAAAAAGGCATGTTTTTAAGATTTTTTTTTTGGCGTAACGAATAGTGTTCGTTTATTGAAAAATTTACATATAATAAAGTAACATTTGAACAACATTCTCCTAAATTTACATTGCAAAATATTCAAAATTGAGCGAGTGAAAATTAAACCTCGGAGGCGCCTCGAAAAAAAGTTGGTTTGCGGTGTGCACCATAACTCGCAACAGAATCATTTGAAACAAAAAAATCAAAATGCATTTGTTAAAGGAGATGTTTCTTGAGGTAATGACGGGAGGATTCTTTTTTTTCGATTTTTCGATTTTTCGTAGCACTTGGAAGCCAAAAACCCGATTTTCGCTAAAAAAATCGGCTAATTTGTTGTTGAAAAATTAGTAATTATTAAAAAAAAACAAAAAAGCTCTCGACAATACCTGGTGAATTATGTGAAGAAGTACTGTGCAAAATTTCAAAGCTATTGGTCCAGTA
Source organism: Ophion obscuratus (assembly GCA_964007375.1). Lineage (NCBI taxonomy): Eukaryota > Metazoa > Arthropoda > Insecta > Hymenoptera > Ichneumonidae > Ophion > Ophion obscuratus. The sequence continues at coordinate 18,017,302 of OZ023320.1, forward strand.
GATTTTGAGTTATCGTGCACACGGACTTCAAATATGACAAGTCTCAGAAAAACGGTTTGAAAAACGCAGAAGAGAAGAGAACGGCATGGAGCAATAGACGCTCAAATACTCATAACTTCGTCAATTTTATTCCGACCGACTTGAAATTTTAACACAACATTCTTGATATATTATGCATTCGTTTAAAAATGAAAAAGAAATGAAAAAAATTTTTTAATACTTTACCCCGCCCTTAAGTCACTATTTATAGACGAAATGGTAGTTAAAAAAATGTCCTAAAAAATTGTAGGTCTGCGTTGTTGATGAGATCTCCGAGATGGATCGTCCGAAACAAAAAAATCAAATGGGTTTAGATTCAGTATGTTAATGGCTATAGCGCATATCGTACGATTTTTTATATATGCAAAAATAACAAAATTGCGGACATTAATCGAAAAAATGTGTTTTTTTCACCGTTTTTGGAAAAAAAATACTTAATATCCAAATTTAAAAAAAATCCTTGATATGCGCTATAACTATAGCTGTAAAGAATATGTGGTTAAAAATTCATAACGATCGGTTCAATAGTTTCGAAGATTTTATCAACAAGCCGTCCAAATGTTGTTTCGAGCAAAATGTTGTTTCGGGTTTAAAGTTTGTTTGGGTTACATAAATATATAACATTTTTTTAAAAAGTATTTCGAAAGTGTATTTATTAAGTGTAACAATTTTTATATCAATATTTATGATATAAACCTATGAAAAATGCATGAAAATAGCCTTTTTTTAGCGTCTAAAGTGAAAAGACCCCTTAAGGGGGGGGGGTACATCGATTTAGAGGCCCGAAGAAAATGGTCAAATTCCGAATTTTTTTCTGGCAAACGGTTGGTGAAAAAGAAACATTCTTTTAACACTAAGGTGTTAAAAAAAATGTTTGGTGTTAAAAAAAAGGTGTTAAAGGTGTTTAAAAAGGTGTTAAAAAAACGTGTTAAAGAAAATGGTCAAATTCCGAATTTTTTTCTGGCAAACGGTTGGTGAGAAAGAAACACTTTTTTTAACACTAAAATATTGAGAGCCTTGAAAAAAATACGAAAAAACATGGCCGCCGGTTGATGATGAAAGTTTTGCGCAACGTTTGGCGGTGGACATACAACCGAATAAAAATATTTTTCCAAAATGCAATTTTTCGGCCCACCCAGATAGATGTAGCGCGTGAATTTTCTTCTGAAACGATTGTAAAACTTTTCGATCCTCGAACGCAGTGAATTCTACAAGGAACGCAAGAAACGCGACGAGGAGCGCAAAAAAGCCATAATAAATTTGGGAAAGAAGTCTCCGAAGGGAATGCATCAGACCAACGAGCAGCGAAACTATCAGCTCAAGGTCAAGGACTTACGGAGCAAATGGAAAAAGCCGAGCGGTGACGGAAACGAGAGCGACAGTTGCGGCGAACCAGCGGGCAACGAGAAAGATCGACAGCCTCGCCTCACTGACCTCACGCCCGACTACGATCTCAAGCTCTTTATGGAAGCTCAAGCATTGGCGAGCGAAAAGATTGTGAGTTCATTCTGCTCTTGTTGTTCCCTAACAATACAATGAGCGTTGTTTATTATTTAAATGTAAAATAATGGACATCAGTTCCGCGTTATTGCGTGTCACGTGACAATAGCCTGGGTCAATGCTTGGATGGGTGACCGCCTAGCCGTGTACTGGCACCGACTATCAAGCAAAAGGCGATTTTACAGACTTTCCGGCAGAAATACAAAAATTTGAAATTTTGGATTGGGGTTTTAATTATCTAAAAGTATATACATTCAAAAATATGTTTCATTTTCTTTATTTAAAAATATCAAAAATATACAAGGATATTGTATGATCCTTGGAGCGTCGTAAAAAAAATCTGCGTATACGGTACCCACTGGTGTTTCTTCAAAAATCATCTGAAAAAAAACCACAAAGATTAATAAATTAGATACTAGAATCTAGTACTTGTCATAGCCGATTTTGAAAATATCGATTTATGACAAAATGGCGGACGTTTGAACATAAATAGTGATTTTTGGGCCAAAAATTAGTTATTATTTTGCCTATAAAACAAAAACCAAGTAACGGGAAAAAAAATCCTATGACGGGTACTAGATAATGGTGTATAGAATAACCGCAAAAAACCTCAACGCAATCGGTTCATTGGTTTTCGAGAAATTTTGGGTACCGATTTGAAAAACGTGGTTTTGAGAAAAACGCGTTTGAAAATTTGGGAATGAATAAATCATGAAATTTGTCAACTTACATGGAATCATCGTTACCAGGCCCATAGTCTTCTACGGTCAGGTCTTCTACGGTCGACGGAATGTTCATAGCTTCTAAATCTTCGATCTCGACCGTCTAGGTGTATATCTCTCCTTAAGGCGGGATATACATTTAGACAGACAAAATAAGCAGTATTGAGGGATTTTGTAAACTACGAAATAACTATTCTACAATCATCAAACTTTAGGTATACTTTAATAGTATATTTAAGTATACGAAACAATTTTCTAAAATTAATTCATCATCAAAATGGCGGACCTGTGGCAGACTGTTACAGCAAGGTCGCCGCGGGAGTTGCGAATCGGCGTGCAGTCTAGCTTCCCGTGGACTTTGATTTGCAAAAAAGTTCAAACATTTTTTCAGTTAGAACATATATAGTTTCTATGTGACGGTAATTAAAATAAAGAAAATGCAAATTTGAGAACATGGCACGCATTTACAACAAAAAAATCAACATTTCTGTAAAATGTGGATTAAAAAAGTCGTTTATTTGCAATTTTTCGAAAACAATTTTCGTCAAGTAGAAGATACCAATATTGTCAATATTTCTACCAAGTTTCAACTCAATCGGCTTAATAGTTTTTGAGTAATCCTGCACGCCAATTTCGATAATGCAGTTTGGAGAAAAACGCGTTTGAAGTTCACGCCCGCTCCGAATCCGAGCGGTGAGGCACAGCGTTGACGGGCTGTAACGTTTGATATTTTTCAAATTTTGCTTTGAAACTTCAGGAAACTTTTCTACATCGATAGATCTCTCGTTTAAAGCAAAAAAAAATCGATTTTTTGAACGGTGTAAATGCATATCCCGCCTTAAAAAAAATCATGAAAATCAGCAATTTTTTTCCTTGCCTAAAGGTTATCATACAAACCCCTTAAATATTACTGTGAAAGATAACGAAAAATGCCAATTTTGTCTAGCCCATTGATACATTTACTTTACAATGGCACATGAATAAAAAAAGGCATCAATTTATCAGGAAAAGGAATTGAACGACCTGGACTACGACGCCGAGGGGAGAAACGGCGGTGGCACGAGATGCGTAGAAATGGGAAAATGGAACATGGAAGTGTGGTATCAGAGTCCGTATCCCGAGGAATTCAGTCGTGCTCCGAAGCTCTATTTGTGCGAGTACTGTCTGAGGTACGCGAAGAGTCGTCAAGTGTTGCGTCGTCATCGTGAGAAATGTCTCTGGAGACATCCTCCGGGTCACGAGGTCTACAGGTCTGAAAAAAAACCATTATATATAAATAAACATAAGTACGATACCGTAATTAGTCCTTCCCGACGATTTTCACAGCCCCGTTTTTTCTTTATATTTGAATCGAACTTTTTCGCACATCTTCCGCAGGAAAGACAAAATCGGCGTTTGGGAAGTTGATGGAAAGCGTTACAAGCAGTATTGCCAAAATCTCTGTCTACTGGCCAAGTTTTTCCTCGATCACAAAACGCTCTATTACGACGTCGAGCCTTTTTTGTTTTACGTCATGACGATCGGCGATTCGGAGGGCTGTCACACCGTTGGATACTTCAGTAAGGTAAGTATCGCCGAACAATGGTTCATTAGGAGAACGCCGATTAAGGCAGGATTCTACTTTGAAACCATGAAAAAAACGCTATTTTCGTGAATTTTTTCTGAGAATACTATTAAAGATATCGATATGGGGTTTAAACTATTCAATAAATACACTCTTTAAGTACATAAAATTTTTTTTTCAAATGTATTTTATTCATGTTTTGTACACGTAAAATATGTTTAAAGCCAACGCCTCGAAAAGCAGGTACCGTTGCCGTGGTCGTGAAATCTTCCCGACGGATGGTCTGAAACAAAAAAATCAAATAGTTTCATGTTCAGTATGTCTTCAGGAACCGACCTAACTAGAATATTTTATATACGTGCAAAATTAACAAAATGGCGGCTAAAATACGAAAAAAATGCGTTTTTTTGGGTCTTTTTTTGCAATAAAAAAATAGTTCTAATCAAAATTTTAAGTTGATTGTAGTTAGGTCGGTTGGTACACACATATAGAATATGTGTTCCAAATTTCATAAGGATCGGTTCAGTACTTTTTGAGTTATCACGACCACGGTACTTGAAAATGTCGTTTCGAGAAAAACGCGTTTAAAGTTTTGGTGAGTGATAAATCGTAGAAAAAATGATCTTACCCTCAATCAGCGATGCCTGGGCCATATAATATGCCTTCGACGTGTTCCAGGTGGGTGTTTTCATCCAATTTCAAAGTTTCAAAGTTTCAAAGTAGAATCCTGCCTTAAGGCGAGAAATCCCTTTAGGAGCGTGAAAAATAGGTATTTTTCGGGAATTTTTTTAGAGGGGATAAAATAATCTGATCATTTTTAAATTTGAACATGAGTTTATTATAACTGTCAAGGTTAAACATTTTTTTTTGGGATGACCAACAATATGGCGGCGTTATTAAGGGTCTTCGGACGCCTGTTTTCCGCGACATCGAAAAGTGCTGCAGTTGTCACTATTTTTCTGTTGATCTGAAAAATATTTAATAAGTGTCATTCGTTTACTGACATATTAAGGGGAAGAATATACCTAAAAATTGATGAAAAAGTGCAAAATTAAAAATTTGGGAGCCTTTTTACTCCAAAGTTCGAATTTTCGACCATTTTTTCCACATATTTGACCCCAAAAAAATTATTTATTTACACGCCACCTTTCAAACTTTAGGTATATCCTTCCGATAATATTACTGAGAGCAACCTCTCAAAATTTCATCCAAATCGGTCGATAACTTTTTGAGCTACAACACGAGCAGTTTTTGAAAAAGTCGTTTCGAGATAGTCGCGTTTAAAGTTTACTCGCTACCTGACCGCATGCTGTCCCCGCGCTCTACACTATATGCGATAACTCCGCAAATATTCAATATTTCGAGTTTTCCTTTGGTCAGTATATTCTTTGGGTACCATACTTTCGAAATATGTAAAAAAATTGATTTTTTTTTAAATTCTAAAGGGATTTCTCGCCTTAAGAACGCTCATCGAGAATATGCAATAATATTTACGGTCGGATATATGATGTCAAGTGGAATACATGCGAGCATTGTATGTCTATTGGCTCTGTGCAGGGTACAGGGTGGCGGTGATGAAATCGAACGCAGCGCCCGCAGTGGACAAAAATGGCAATAAACTTGACTAAATAGCCAAGTTTATTGCAATTTATGACAGATTTTGACAGATATTTGACATTTGACAGATAAATATCCGTCAAGTGATCGCAGTTTTGCAATCAAATTTGAAGTATTGATTTATCGAAAGTGGGCTACGACAGTTGCTGTGTAATAATTTGCAGAAATACCGGAAGGAATAGTAAATGCACATTTCGTCGATTGTCTACGGCAAATTGGAAGCTAGAACAGCGCAATCATTGGATAGCTGCAGATAGAATAACTAAAAAACGTTTTAAAAGCAAGTTTTTGTTTAAAAGTTACCGTATTAAAAAGTAAAAAAATAATATTCAGTAAAATTAAAAATCAAAACAGTACAACTACAAAAAAGTCCCTTCCCTGGTCACAGCCCCATGACACTGGGTACTATTCCTATGGCAATAAGTTATTCGCGTGGTGTCGGGGATGTTTAATTGCACTACGGTCCACTTCGTGGCGCTAGAAGTCCTCTGCTCGGCTTCTTTTACGCATGCGCGTTCCATACTCGATATAGGTCGTGTTCGTTGGGTCTTATCATTTTGACTGCGCATGCGCATAATGATGCGCATTTGATGATGCGCACGTTTCATTGCGCAGTTGTGCGTTGCGCATCATTATGCACATGCGCACTTGTTCGTATCAAAATGATGAGACCCAACGAACACGACCATAATAACAACATTTTCGGAGTATTTTGAGAGTTTTACGCGTTTTATGGTTGTGGTTGTGACTTGAGGCTTTTTCAAATTTTTGTCAAAACGCGAATGCAACAATATTGTACGCGTTCGGTGGGTTCGGCCGGTTCACAGATCATACGGCATATATATAGGTCGTGTTCGTTGGGTCTCATCATTTTGATACGAACAAGTGCGCATGCGCATAATGATGCGCGACGCGCAATTTGTTTGTGGTGCCATCTGTGCATGACTCGTTTTATTGCGCTATTGCGCAATTGCGCGTTGCGCATCACTATGCGCATGCGCACTTGTTCGTATCAAAATGATGAGACCCAACGAGAACACGACCATAGTTATCGAGCAGACGACTACTAGCGCCACACGTGGCAGCGATTGAAAATAAAAGAGAAAATAAAATAACCGATGGTTACAGGGGGCTGGTTACTCGTCGTAGGTGCAAGTACTTAAAAGGTATATAAACGTAGATATTTGAAAAATATAAAATATCCATTTTAAAAGATGGAGGCGTTTTATTCGAAATTTTTAAATACTCGTGACGTTTGAGGCCTCAAGTTTTCAATATTTATATTCCATATTTTAGAAATATCTACGTTTATGTACCTTTTAAATACTTGCACCTATGATGAGTGACCAAGGAAGGGACTTTTTTGTAGTTGTACTGTTTTGATTTTCAATTTTACTGGACATTATTTTTTACTTTTTAGTACCTTCTAAATACAGTACCTTTTGAATAAACGTTTGTATTTTTAAAGTTTTTCTACGTTCATTTTATTTTATACTTTTTAGTATTAGAATTTGTTTATTCATTTGCCATGCTAGACCCCCATGCCATTCAGACATCGGCGTAATAAAAAACCTTACCTTAGCTTATAAAGGTTTCGCCAGAAACTTTATAACAGTGCAGTTACGAATAATGTTTAAGACGACAAAGTTAATGAGCCCAAACTCGATGGTCCTACCATTTGCCATTAGGAAATTTCAGTTCCCACCTCCCATCACCATTATCAGACTCTCGTTATGCTGTGTAATGAAAAGTGCTCATGAGAACAAAACTAATGAGCACAAACTCGAGTCCTAATAGCATATATGCTATTAGAAGTTGCATTGCCCACCTCCCACCTCCATCGTCAGATCAGCTTGATGGTACCACATTATTGGATTGCCACCAAAGTTACATAGGTACGCCAAATTTCAGCTCAATCGGATGCCATCAAGTGTTTGAAAAATGGATACCAAATTGATAACTGAAAAGACAAACATACTAACGCAGCAAGTTGAATAAAATCTTATAAAAACAGATTTGCCTTATGAGAAGAGCTTGAATGATTAAACTTGGATCACGTTTTGTCCTGAACTCTTCTAACAAGGAACATCCCTCAGGTTTTGTTGAAATTTGGATATGTTATAAAGCACCGAAAAGCAAGCGATACTTATTTTTTTTATCGGCGGAAAAACGATTTTTGCGGGCTGAAACGCACCCTCAAAAATGGGGATGTTTTTCGTCGATAACGTTTTAACGGTACGAGATATGAAAAAATTTCAAATTGCAACAATGTTTATTTTTTTGTGCACTATACATTGGAGATGAGAACGATAACGTTATCGACGAAAAACACCCCTATTTTCGAGGGTTCGTTTCGCCCCTTAAAACCGTTTTTCCGCCGATAAAAAAAAACACATATCGCTTACTTTTCGGTGCTTTATAACATATTCAAATTTCAACAAAATCGACGGGTGCCACTTGAGGGATGTTCCTTGTAAGTCCCTGACGGTTTCAGCATCTGCCAACAGTTTTCCCTTAGATTGAGTTTGACGTCGGAGTTAACATTCTGAGTTATACTCTCGGAGCTGGTCGTTAAAATTATGCTCATCTCGGTCTGAATTTTTAACATTTATTTATTATTAGTGATGCAGCGATCATAGATCGTTAAATTTTTATAAAAGCAATTATATAGCTTATTTTTTTTGTCTTATAACAAAATTAAAAGTAAACAAAAATATACATTTTAATAAAACTTTACTTACTTTTTTTTTTTCATTTTACTCAAAGGAAGCACTTTTTGCGGTTTTTGGCCAGACAAATTGATTCAATGCAAACAAATTGAATACAATTGAGGCGCGATTATAATTTTTACAATTTATCACAATATTGTAATCACAATCGCAGAGCCGACAAAAATACGAACGCTACGCGGCGCTAGTGTTGCACCCGGAGCCAATAATGATCTTTGTCGACGATCAAGTGACAGCAGAGCACCTCGTCGATATCTCGTGCCAAGCAGCGTTCGTCTGAACCAATACTTGGATGGGTGATCGTTCAGTCGTCTACGTGCTTGCGCACCTGCTACCGAATGACAGACTGCTTTACCGTCTTACCGATTCTGAACGCAGCTGAAACTTATTTAAATATGGCCGCCAGTATCGGCTCAGATCTTCCGCAGTTTCCCCACGCCTTCGTGCCAGTGCGACACGATGGTCCATCGGGAAACAGTGGGCGGATCTCGCTGAAAATGGCGCGGGGTTAAAGCGAAATGGATGGGATCGTAAAAGCCTGCGGGGGAATACGAATGAAGATTGGGAATACTTTAAAATCGAGATATACGTATACAATCCCACGAGAATTTGGAAAAAAGCCACTTGCTTTTATGCTTTAGTCATTCTTCAAGTGACTATATTTACGTAGAGAGCCGAAAGATACTGCCAAATTCCGATTTTTTTCTGGCAAACGGTTGGTGAAAAAAAAACGCACTTTTTTCAACACAAGTACGTACAGTGTGCGGCTTTAAAACAAAAATAAAGAAAAACAACGATTTTTGATATATGCAAAAATAACAAAATGGCGGACGTTTTTCGACAAAAAAAAGATTTTTTCACCGTTTTTGGCATACAAAATAGTAAATATCAAAATTTAAAAAATTCTTGATATGCCCGGTAGCTATAGTTGTAAAGAATATGTGATTTAAATTTCATAAGGATGGGTTTAGTAGTTTTGAAGATTTTATCAACAAGCCGTCGAAAAACGTGTTTAATGTTTGTTTGGGTTACATAAATACATTTAAAAAAATGTTTCAATGTATTTTCGTGAAGTGTATTTATTAAGTGTAACAACTTTTATATCAATATCTATAATATAAATCTATTTTAAAAATCACGACAATAACCTTTTTTGGGGCCGTTCATAAATTACGTCATTTTAAAATAGGGGGGGGGTTCGTCTGCGGATGACGGTAAATGATGGATGGGGGGGGGGGGGGGCGTTTCGAAATTGACGTCATTCTTGTGATACCAGTTACTTCAAAATGTACAATAGTATATTGTACAACTAGAGTGGTTTCCCCGCATGAGTGATGAAAAATATTTTGCAAGTACCTAATGGTATTAATTATTGAACTCATTATTTTTTTATTTATTACATAAGGTTTGTCTACATTATATTCGAGAACTTCAAATAACAGCGTACCTATGAAAATAGTTCGATCGAGCCAAAATGAATATGGGGAGGATACGGAGATATTACCCGTGATCCAGGATTTGCAAGAATGGGTGAAAACTCCGTGGGAGCTATCCAAAGAAAACTAAAGAATAGAGAAGAATAATATTATTATATTAATGAAAATTGCCAAAGTACAAAATAATAAAAGATGATTCTATAACAAAATGTGGGAGCTATCCAAAGAAAACTAAAGAATAGGGAAGAATAATATTATTATATTAATAAACATTGCCAAAGTACAAAATAATAAAAGATGATTCTATAACAAAATGTTTTAATGTTACCCAATTTTTCTCAAATCCGCAAATGTTTTAATTTTGCCAAACTGGTAATGACGTCAATTTTGCGAGAAGGGGGGGGGGGGTCATTAGGAAATTACGATAGGATGATTGTAGGGGGGCGGGGTCGAAAATCAGCAAAAATGGATGACGTAATATATGGACGGCCCCTTTAGCGTCTAAAGTGAGAGTGCCCCTTAACGGGCTACATTGACCCACCCGGGTGGGTGAAAAAAGTGCATTTTCAAAAAAAAAATTATTCGATAGCACCTTTTAGCTATATTCCCTGAAATGTTCATTGAAATATTCCTAAAATTGAATGAGCTATAGCTTCTAACGAAGATTTCCAATCGAAGATCTTATCAACAAGCCGTCGAAAACGTTATTTCGAGAAAAATGCGTTTAAACATTGTTTGAGTTACCTAAATACATTAAAATTTTTTTAAGTGTATTTCGAAAGTGTATTTATCAAGTGTAACAACTTTCATATCAATATCTATGATATAAGCCTATGAAAAAAGTCTTTTTTTAGCGTCTAAAGTGAGAAGACCCCTTAAAGTTTGAAGTACGATGCTGCTACCGCTCGCCCCGCCAACTGTTAAAAGCTGTAGCTCATTCAATTTCAGGAAGATTTCAATGAAATTTTCATGGAATATAGCTAAAAGGTGATACTTTTGGAAAATGCAATTTTGGACCCACCTCGATAGACGTAGCCCGTTAAAAATCACGTTACGTAGAATGGGAAGATGGCGTGCTAATTTCTATCGCGCAAAAAACGAACTCATACTTTTCTTCGATTCCAGAAATGATTGCTGAACGTTGCTTGGTTGTTCTACAATAACGGGACAGCTTCCGGAATATTACCGCGAGAATTGTTTCAACGAGATAATTGGTGCGAAAAGAGCGCTGCGGATACGAAAAACAAAAGTATCGAGGCAGAGGGGCTATTATTTCCCGACAGGACTCAATGAATCGGTTGGAGGAAGCAACGTTGCCAAATAGCCAGAATATCATACATTTGTTGTGACATCGATGGGGCGAAAGGTGCAGAGAGAGAGAAAGAGAGAGAGAGAGAGAGAGAGAGAGAGAGAGAGAGAGAGAGAGAGAGAAGGCGAGCAGGGTGTGTGGCGCAAGTCGCGACCGGAAACCTGGGAGTAGGAAACAGGGAGTGGCTCTGATGGTGCAGTTGCAGCATTCGGGAAATCTATATAGCACGTATTCTCAGAGCAAAGAGTGAGTATGCGTGAGAGAGAAAGAGAGAGAGAGGGGAAGATCGAGGAGCTCGTGAAATTCCGGGATACTGCGATTGTGCTCGTGGGGATTCGAGTTTCGTCGAAGTACCACTGCATTTTCATATATAGCCTGCGCGAACGTTGTATAGCGAGGACTGCAGGGTCTTAGATATTCCGGAAGCTACGCGAGAATACTTCACGAGCAATAAAAAGTAAAATAAAGCGCCGCAGCTTTGAATATTACACAATCGCTTCCTCGCAATTTCGCAGCTCCTCGTGAAATTTATCCAATCGTAGATTGCCTCTTCCGTTCTCACAGACAAATTAGCGAATGACCGAGGCAAAAACGAGGAGGCCTCTTACGGTGGTCCCGGCGACTTTTTCTCTCGTATTTCGTCGAGCGACGATTCGCGAACGGAGGACAATTCAATTAAAAAAATGGCAAATTTACGTTTGAGGAAAGCGTTTTTTTTTTTTTTTTTTTTTCGTTAAATTCTTTGAATTTTGCCACTTTCTTCCTCGCGAATGGCTGAAGTTTTTGAGTCGGCAGGTCAAAAGTTATGGGATGGCCCGGATATTCCGGAAGTTGTCGGAGAATACGAGCAACGATAACAGGCCTGCAAGTTTGAATACCGCAGGCGTGTCGCGCGAAGAGTCTGACCGAACAAGGAGGGAATGGGGGGTACGGGGAAACAAAAACAAAATAATATTTGAATTTGATGTCGCACGTTCGAGAATTCCTGAGTGGTAGATCCCGATCTCTGTCGCTCTCTCTCTCTCTCTCTCTCTCTCTCTCTCTCTCTCTCTCTCTCTCTCTCTCTCTCTCTCTCTCTCAAACCCTCTCTTTCTTTTTCTCTCTCCGAAAAGCAAACGGTAATTGATTCGCTGCGCTCTCTTTGAAGCTCCTCGAGGCTCTCGATCCCAATTACATTTGTAGATTTCGTTCTTTTTCACTTTCTCAAGTAAAAGAGGTTGATATCGGCTTTTACTCTTAACGAGCTTATTCCATCAAAGTGAGTACTCGTAGCGACGTAAATAAATGTTTATTCAACAGACTTGTACAGGCATTAGTCGTGAAGTCGATAGTCAGTATTGCAATGTATCGACCCTTCGTTGAGGCGGGATATACATTTAGACAGGAAAAAAATTAGCAGTATTGAGGGATTTTTTAAACTAAGAAATAATTATTCTACAATTATCAAACTTTATGTGTACTTTAATAGTATATTTAAGTATACGAAACAATTGTTTTTAATTAGTTTATCATCAAAATGGCGGAGCTGCGGCAGAGGGTTACAGCAAGGTCGCTTCGGGAGTTGCGAATCGGCGTGCAGTCTAGCTTCCCGTAGACTTTGATTTGCAAAAAAGTTCAAACATTTTTTCAGTTAGTACATGTATAGTTTCTATGCGACGGTAATTAAAATGAAGAAAATGCAAATTTAAGAAAATGGCAAGCATTTATAAAAAAAAATCAACATTTCACGCAACATTTCTGTAAAATGTTTATGAAAAAAGTAGTTTTTTTTTTTTTTTCAATTAAAAAAAAACAATTTTCGTCGAGTAGATGGTACCAATTTTTACTTTATTCCACTTGTATACCCTTTCGGGCTTTTACATTCTCCGTTCCTTCCCACCTTGCTTCGCTTACACTATTCTTAAACTTAGAATTAGAATGACCGATAAATTACATTTACATTTACACACGAGTACATTAGGTTAAAATCACATTTCTCCTCCCCCTTCTCTTTCAGTCGCCTCTGCCCTCCTCTTCGCTAACCTTTCAAACTGACTCACCATCTCACACATTTCTTCAATTATCTCTTTCCCCTCCAGGGCCTCGACCCATCCCGCTCGTTCGCTCTGGTATTGTTTCGTCCACATTTCAAAGTCTCTTACCACCTTCTGGTCTATTTGCAGCTTCGCGTCCTCGCATTCCCCTATGTGCTCTAACGTTTCCGCCTCCCTCTTACACACTCTACATCGCGTCTGGGAAAACCCCTTTTCCGCCTCCCTTCCCACACTCCCGCATCGCATTCTTGCCCAAATTTCCTTAATTTCTCCTCTTATATTTTGTTTCTCCCAATATTCTTCCATTCCGACCTCCTTCTTCCTATCCTGATATTCTCTACAATATCTCGAGCCCCTGATTTTTTCCCAATTCTTTTGTATCTCTTGGTCCACCATCTTTTGCACTGCTCTTCTAGCCTTTTTCTCCCACTCTGTTTTATTTCCTCTTCTTAGTACGTCTCCTATTTGCCCCTCTCCCGCCTGATTCATTGCGTCTATTACTTCCTTTCCCCACTTAGTCGGGTTTCCATTCTGCATCTTTCTTGCTTCTTCCATCAGACATTTTTTTGGCCATCTGGCCTCTCCCATTTCCAATATGTTCCCTATATATTTTGCAGCTCTTTTTTTTCATTATCACGTCTATCCCCTTACACCCTGCTTCCATCTTCCATATATAGTCCGGTGTGTTCTTTCGCAACCCCATTGCCATTTTTGTGTATCTTGCTTGCATTCTCTCAATTCTTTCCCTTCTTTTCCACCCCCAGATTTCAACCCCATAAAGCAATCCGCTTCTTGCTATCGCCTCCGTTATTCTTAATCTGTCTTTCAAGTTCCCTATCCTTGCTCTTTTTGCTATCCCCCATGCTCCATTGATTGCTTTTCTTATCCTGCCTTCTATCATTCTTATATGTTTTTCGAAGGTGTTACCTGTTGAAAACCATATTCCCAGGTATTTATATTCTCTCACTACCTCCAGCCTTTTGCCGTTCATCTCCCACTCCTTCTCTTTCTTTCGCCTACCCCCTTTCCTAAATATCACGATCTTCGTTTTTTCTATATTCACTTCTAAACTGTTTTTCGCTACGTACTTTTCCAGTTCTCTCAGCATTCCCCTTAACCCCTCTCCCGTGTCCGCTACCAGCACCACATCATCTGCAAACTTTAGTGCGTATATTTTCTCCCCTCCTATCACCGTACCCCCTTCCTTCTTGCGCTTCCATCCCTCCTCCATGTCCTCTATGTACCAGTTAAACAGTGTGGGGCTTAATGCGCATCCCTGTCTAACCCCTCTCCCTGTTCTGAACTTGCCTGTTACTCCTGCTTCCGTTATTATTTCGTTCTGCGTTTCCTTATATATTTCCTGGATCATTTTCATCAGTCTACCTTGGACTCCCGCCTTCTCCAGTTTCTTCATCATTTTCCCCCGGTGTACCGAATCAAACGCTGTCTTAAAGTCTACAAATGCTGCGTACAGTTTTCCCCCTTTCATGCTTAGGTTTTTGTTAATAAGTGCATTCAGCACAAAAACGTGATCGCGTGTCCCCCTCCGTTGTCTAAACCCCGCTTGTCCTTCCGTCAACATCTCCTTCCCTTCTAATAGCTGCCTTAGCCTTTTGTTCATTATCCTCGTCAGTATTTTGTACCCCACATCCATTAGTGTTATCCCTCTATAGTTCTTAACTACCCCTGTGTCCCCTGCTTTATGTAACGGAAAAATTCTGCCTATTTCCCATCCTCTTGCCATTTTTCCCTCTTCCCACAGTCCTTTTATTATCTCCTGCAGTTCATTCCTCCCTTCTCCAGGTAGCCCCTGGAAAAACTCCACTGCTAGCCCATCTTGTCCCGCCGCCTTTCCTCGTTTCATTCTTCTTACCGCTTCTTCTATTTCTTTTGTTTCTATTTCTCTGCTTGCCCTTTTTTCTAGCAGCCTGTTTCTCTCCTCTCTTTCACCTCCTTTTTCTGCACTTCCTCTTTCCGTATTCCCGACTTCTGAGCTTGTTGCACCCTCCAATTCGGCATTTTCTCCTCCTAGTAGTTCTCTGAAGTGTTTTGTCCATTCCTCTTCCCCTATTTTGTTATTCCTAACTGCTTTCCTCGACTTGAAGGGTCTCAATGCCTTCCATAGTTCTGTCTGATTTGTGCTTCCATTCACCGCGTTCCATTTTTCTTCCCATCGTTTCTCCTTTTCCCTTTTCCTCATCTTCTTTAGCTCCCTTCTTGCCTCTCTCAATTTTTCTTTCTCTTCTACCCCCCTTTTTTCCAAAAAATCCTTTAGTTTCTTCCACACTAACCTCTTCTGCTCTCTTATTTCCCTGCTTGGTCTCTTCTCTCCTTCACCACTGCCTCCAACCCACCTCACCATTCCCGCTGCCCTCGCCGCTTCCCGCATCACCTCTATCAGTGTGTCCCATCTATCCCTCACCTTTCCTTTTTTCTCTTTCGTTTCCCATATAGTTCGGAAGTTTTCCTCGTACACTTTTGCGTGTTCTTCTTTCCATGCTATCCTCTTCTCTGTACCCCCTCTTTTCCGTTTTGTTCTTTCTTGTTTTCCCCCTCCTTTTTGTATCTGTTCGCATCGCTCCATTGTTATGACTATTGGTAGGTGATCTGACTCTGTTCTCTGGTCTATCCTAATTTCCTTGACTATCCGTTCTGCTTGCGAGTTAATTAGTACGTAGTCTATGACGGAACCCCCTTCTCCCTGTTCTCCAATATAAGTCAGTTCTCCTTCTCTATCCCCCTCCCATCTTCCATTTCCAACCGTCATTCCATTTTTTATACAGAAGTTTATCAACCTCGTCCCCTCGCCATTTCTTGTTTTATCCTTCGATCTTCTTACGGTGCCCCCTTCCTCTCTGTCCAGTATATCTGCCTGATCTTCTCCAATCCTTGCATTAAAATCTCCGATTATTATCCCACTCTCTCCTTCTTCCTCTATCTCCTCGATTATTCTTTCCAACTCTTCCTCCAGTTCCCTTAAGTTCCTGTTGTATATTGTTACTATTGTCCCTTTCTCCCGTCTATCCTTGCCTAGCTGTACCCCCTTCACAATTATTCCTCCTTCCCACTCCTTCGTTTGTCCTCCTTCTAGCAGTACTTTCCTTATTCCTACCAACTGTCCTCCTTTAGCTCTCCCTTTCCTTCTTTCTCTCGTTGCTGCTTTTGTGGTCCATATGAAGTCTTTTTCCAATTTTCCTATGACTCGTTCCTCTGCCTCCTTTTCTAACCAGGTTTCCTGCACCGCTATCACATCCATTCCTCTCAGCCATTCCCAAGCCTCCGCCAACTTCCATACGCCTGCGATATTCCAGCTAACTATGCGTATCCTCCGATATACGGGTGTTTCCGCCAGTGTTGCTCCCTCTGCCGATTCTCCATTCTCGTTCCTCTCTGCTGCCTGAGTCGCTCGTAGTCCCCCGACGCCTCAAGTTCTCCTTTCCTCTCGTTCCATGTCTTCCAGCTCCCATCTACTTGCATCTTGAGGTATCCTACTCTTGTTTTCCTTCCCTCGTAGCTCATCCGTTCGGCATACTCTTCGATCCATCCTTGCACCTCTCTTTCTCTCTCTGTCCTATCGTCTTCTATTCCCATCCTTCTTCCTCTTGTTCCCTTCATTATCTTTATTTTGTTTTCCATCGATACAGTTTTTATTACTATGCCGCACTCGGTCTCCTTCCATCTCGAAAATCTTGGTTTAACTCCTGTTCTCTCCCATACCTCTTTTTCTATGTCCCAGTCCAGGCCGTTCCCCGACCTCCGCACTCCTTGTATTATTATGTTTCTCTTTTTCTCTCCTCTCTCCCGCCATTCCCTTTCCCACTCGTTCTGGTTTAGTCCTCTCGGCTTCCTTGCCGGTTCCTTTTCTATCCGGTCTTCTTTTTCCTGCCTTGTTCTCCTTCTTGTCACCTCCTTCCACTCTCCGCTCCCTGGTTCCCGCTCTTCGGTGTTGATTTGTTTCTGTGATTCCATCTCTTTGTTCATGTTCCGCATCGCCCACGTGTTCTGGTTATCATCATATCTCCTTTCCTCTCTCCTCTCCCGCTCCTGCTCCAGCTCCCTTCCTTCCAGAGTTCGCGCCGTCTTCTCCAAGTTTTCCAGCCTCTTGGTCAGCCGTTCGTTTTCTTGGACCATCTGTGCTATCAGCTCCTCTTGTTCCTCCAGCTTCCGCTTCGAACTTTCTCGTTCTTCCCTGAGCATTCTTTGTACTTCGCTCCAAGGGATCTTCCCATTTTCCTCCCCATCGCCTTCACTGGATTGCTCTACGCTTCTTATTGTTTCATTCACCGCCATTTTTATCATTGCAACCGCCTTCGCCCCCCATTTCCTTTCCCATTGTGTTGCCCATTTTTCCATACCTGACATTATTTTCTCCTCCGCTCCACTGACTATTTGTCTAGCCATGTCTTCTCGCCAGTCCTTCTCTTCCTCCTCCGTGCACCGCGTCCTCCTTTCCTCTCCTCCGCTGCTTCTCTTTTTCTTTTGGCCGCCTCCCCAGCATTCTATCAGTGAACGTGCACATTGCGTTTTCCTCTTCTTCACCCCCAGAGTTCCAACTGGTCTTCCTCTTCTTCTCTTCCCTGCCTCTGTTCTTTCTTCAGTTGTCTCTCTCTCCTCACTCCACGTTGCTTTCGGTGTTTCTGACAGCCATGTGCTCGGCTCGGCGTGAATCAGCGCCTTCGTGTTTACTTTTCCTCCCGATTCTAGAACTCGGTCGGTAACGAAGATCCCCGCTTTGCCGCTCAAGCCCCCACACCTTGGCTTCAACGGCTCGCCGCTGGTGGTGCCAGTGGTGCCTCCGTTCCCCCAAACGCTCTCGCTGCCTGGACTCCATCCATCGTCCCTGTTGTCACAAACGTTCGTTTCGACACGGGTGGCGTCCTGGTCGCCCCGTTTAAGCCTGCCACTACTGCCTTCTGCCATCTTTTCTGTATTCCAGGTTCCTCTCTAACCTCACTTCCCGGCCTACTTTTCACCACACTTGTACTTTCTCACTCCCTTTTCTCACTCTTCCTATTATCTCCCCGCGATCCTTCCACCTTCTTCCGTCCACCTTCACCTTCTCTTCCTTGCAACTCCCGTCAAATTACTCTGAACTCGGTTTTTATTTACCCCCCGTACAGCACGCGTGCTAATCCTTGCGCTACCGTACCGGAAGTCCCCGAGTAGATGGTACCAATATTATCAATATTTCTACCAAGTTTCAACTCAATCGGCTTAATAGTTTTTGAGTAATCCTGCACGCCAATTTCGTGTTCTAATGTAATTTCAATTCGTTAAATTCGGCCCTTAACTTGCCACACTGGGACAAAAATTGATAAAAAGTAAACTATTGGATATTTTGGCTCAGAAATTTTGTCAGATCATTTAAAAAGTTCACTTTAAGGCGTTATACGAAGTTGCAAGGCCAACAAAGTCGTTTTTTCACGAATTTTTTCTGGAAAAGGATTTCATTTGGGCAAAACGAAAAGTATTATGCAGTGTAGTGGCATCTTTTAGCTTTAGATTAGCATTTTTTATTTTCAAAAATATTCATTAACATTGCTCCTGTAGGAAGTCTCCTGGAGGTCCCCGAAAAAAGTGTCCGGCGGTGAGCAAAGTATGTCCGGTTTTGATTGTCTAAAATGAAAAAACCAAAAAGATTCTTTTAGGGGATAGATGAATCCAGGTATCGATCGAAGGAATAGTCGAAATTTTAATTTTTGACAAAATGGTGGCTCCGGAAAGAAACAATTTCGATTTTCGACCAATTTTTTTCCGTTAAATCGTTGAAAAAAGAATAGAAATAATTATCGGAAATCTTATTCCTTCGATCAATACTTGAAGAATATATCTGACAAGGTTTTGTTAAAATTGCGGACCGCTCGGTTAAGCCGTTTTTGAGAAATCGTGCTCACCGACTTTGAGAACACCGTTTTAAGCAAAACGCGTTTGAAGTTTCTCGGACGCTCGGTGACGCGCTCCGAGCGTCCTTACAAATATGTGTGCATTTCCGAGAATATTCGCTGGATCGATTTGAAATTTTCAGGGAATATACTTACATATTTGTACATTACGAAAATGCAATAAACAAAATCGATTTTTT
The DNA here is from genome assembly GCA_964007375.1 of Ophion obscuratus. Taxonomy (NCBI): domain Eukaryota; kingdom Metazoa; phylum Arthropoda; class Insecta; order Hymenoptera; family Ichneumonidae; genus Ophion; species Ophion obscuratus. The sequence goes on from OZ023320.1 coordinate 18,036,333, forward strand.
GAAATTTCTAACTGCGTACAACCCGTTAAAAGACCATGTAGGTGATTTAGTGAGAAATCAAAATTAACCCTTACTTGCCACACTTCTGTAGAATCACATCAATACATCAATACATTTTGCATGAAAAAAGTGGGTGGGATGTTACGAACTCCACAGTGGCAAGTAAGGGTTAATATTTATTTGAGTATCCAATGTAGCGGAGTACTCTCTACGCACCGAACAGTGTCCTGAAATGTCACTCTCGTGCTCACGTACAGTAAGGACGAGTATCCGTACCGCTAATTTCGAAAATAATATTTTATCGCAAGCATTGAAGAGGTGAATTCTATAGTGGATTTTTCATCGCTTTACATTAGAAGAATTTTGGTTTTTGTTTCATTCAAATGGGTGGGGTGCTTGTGAAACTGCAAAACCACCCCTCGACACGTCTTCCTTCAAGAGGTGGTTTCCCCACTTAAAATCGTTTTTTCTCAACGCTTCATGACATATATGAGTCTCTACAAAATCGACAGCGGAATTGATGTTCCTCGTAAGTCTCAAAAATGACGAAGAAATCTTTCTCGAAAAAGATCATGAAAAATCAATTTTTTTCTCCGCTCAAGGTCCTCCCCCTCAACCTGTCGTTCACCGATAACTATCAACGTTCGACACTCAAGGCCTTAGGCCACAGTAACGGGTATAAAATCATGTGCGAATGTAACATTTTTTTTCGCATGCAAAAGTGATTCACTCATAAAATTATTTACACATCTATTTAGTATCAAGATCAAGCTGTTGAAAAATATATATTTTTTTTTTCGATGTACAAAATGGCCGACTACTCGAAACTTCTCGAAACAGATTTTTTCCAATTGTCGTGACAAATAACTTCAACAATTTTCACTCGATTTACTTCAAATATAAAAGTTTTGTTCCTAACTGCATTTCGCAGAGAAGGACGTACGGAATTTCTGATTAATCGAAAACTTTTCATTTTATGAGCAGTTTATGAGCAGTTATAGTGAAATTTTTCACTGAAAATTCATTTCTTAAGTTCAAATACCTACAACTTTGGAATAAAACAATATTTTTTTAATCCCTTAGGGGCCGCCCATATATTACGTCATCGATTTTTCCTGATTTTCGACCCCCCCCCCCCCCCCCTACAATCATCCTATCGTCATTTCCTAATGACCCCCCCCCCCCTCTCGCAAAACTGACGTCATTACCAGTTTGGCAAAATTAAAACATTTGCGGATTTGAGAAAAATTGGATAACATTAAAACATTTTGTTATAGAATCATCTTTTATTATTTTGTACTTTGGCAATGTTTATTAATATAATAATATTATTCTTCCCTATTCTTTAGTTTTCTTTGGATAGCTCCCACATTTTGTTATAGAATCATCTTTTATTATTTTTTACTTTGGCAATTTTCATTAATATAATAATATTATTCTTCCCTATTCTTTAGTTTTCTTTGGATAGCTCCCACGGAGTTTTCACCCATTCTTGCAAATCCTGGATCACGGGTAATATCTCCGTATCCTCCCCATATTCATTTTGGCTCGATCGAACTATTTTCATAGGTACGCTGTTATTTGAAGTTCTCGAATATAATGTAGACAAACCTTATGTAATAAATAAATAAATAATGAGTTCAATAATTAATACCATTAGGCACTTGCAAAATATTTTTCATCACTCATGCGGGGAAACCACTCTAGTTGTACAATATACTATTGTACATTTTGAATTAACTGGTATCACAAGAATGACGTCAATTTCGAAACGCCCCCCCCCCCCCACTCATCCATCATTTACCGTCATCCGCAGACGAACCTCCCCCCCCCCAAATTTAGAATGACGTAATATATGGACGGCCCCTTACGTACTTCTCTAGGTATTCTAATGTAGATTGACGAGAATTTTTGTTTTTTGTTCTAGGTAAAAAATTGTGGATGCTAAATGTCACGCTGCGGGGCGCCTAAAAAAAAGATAAGAAAATAAAATATTATTAGTCGGCCATTTTGTACATAAAAAAAATATATATATATTTTCCAAAAGCTTGATATTCGTACGAAATAGATGTGTAATTAATTTCATGAGTGAATCACATTTTCATACGAAAAAAATCTGTTAAATTCGCACATGATCGCCTGTACAGTTTTCCCCAAAATCGAACGTATCAATAGGGAGCATATGCCAAAAAAACATTCGGATCCCATTTCTCCTTGGGGGAAAAAAATGCAAGTGCCTCGAAGCTTCTTCCGGAGATATTTGTCCTCCGGTCGTTTCAATCTCGACAGAAATAGGATTGGGCAAAAAGGCTCCCGTGTATTTCGCTGACGAATAATTCATGAATGATTCTTACAGGCATTTTTACGTCGGGCTGAAGGGACCGAGGTTGGTAGAGATTGTTGCATCCCCGTATTGTTTTCCCCGCCGGGATAAGGGGAGCGGGAAAGGGAGGTTAGGGGATGATCGCCGTCTCGTATCTCAGGCAACGCACAGCGGAGGAGGGACTCTCGACGTCTGTTTACCGCAGCGTCCTCCCGCGGCCACCCCCTCCCCGGGGCTACGACTACTACACTACTATACTACGAGGCCGCTACTACCGCGCCTAGGACCAGTCCTATACTCTCCTGTCTTCTCACAGAGCGTCGACTCCGAAATCTTTATCGGCGTTCAACGACCTCTGACCCTGGGAGAGCGTAGCCTGTGACAGGCGGAACGAGCGGGCGATAGACGCGCCCCGGGGATACGCAGCCGCGTAGCTCTCTTCTCCTCTCTATACACCGGTGCATCGGACCGAGAGCTTTTTTTTTACGCCCTCTGACCGACGATCTTTAATCCCCCTGACCTCACCCCGGTGTCGACACTCGTCCATATATTCGTCGAGCAACTCCAGACTCCACCCTCGAATGTTTTAGAAAAGACAACAGAAAAAACAACGGTCCATTTTGCTTTTCAGCCTCACGCCGGAAAAATCGGCCTCTCGAAAATCGGAAAAATTGCTCGAAATGCGCTAGAGATCGGTCCAGATCGGAGTCGAAAAAAGTCTGACAAGAAAAGGAGGTCGAAACTCTCCAATTCCGATGAAATTTCGCGTGTTTGTGCGACACGTATTTTTTTACATCTACGGAAGTCGATTTTTAAGGGGATATACGAGTGTGAGCGCTGAAAATTTGGGTGATTTTCGGGAATTTTTTGGAAGAACTCAGTTAAATGTTTCGGAAAATTAAGAATATATTTGGCTATATTTGACCTATATTACATAATTTTTTCATAGAAAAATATTGAGATCCAAGCGACTTATCGGCGGGGTAAAGTTAATTCGGCGAAAAAAAGGCATGTTTTTAAGATTTTTTTTTGGCGTAACGAATAGTGTTCGTTTATTGAAAAATTTACATATAATAAAGTAACATTTGAACAACATTCTCCTAAATTTGCATTGCAAAATATTCAAAATTGAGCGAGTGAAAATTAAACCCCGGAGGCGCCTCGAAAAAAGGTTGGTTTGCGGTGTGCACCATAAGTCGCAACAGAATCATTTGAAACAAAAAAATCAAAATGCATTTGTTAAAGGAGATGTTTCTCGAGGCAATGACGGGAGGATTTTTTTTTCGATTTTTCGATTTTTCGTAGCACTTGGGAGCCAAAAACCCGATTTTTGCTAAAAAAAAATCGGCTAATTTGTTGTTGAAATATTAGTAATTATTAAAAAAAAAAAAAAGCTCTCGACAATACCTGGTGAATTATGTGAAGAAGTACTGTGCAAAATTTCAAAGCGATTGGTCCAGTAGATTTTGAGTTATCGTGCACACGGACTTCAAATATGACAAGTCTCAGAAAAACGGTTTGAAAAACGCAGAAGAGAAGAGAACGGCATGGAGCAATATATGCTCAAATACTCATAACTTCGTCAATTTTACTCCGATCGACTTGAAATTTTAACACAATAATCTTGATATATTATGCATTCATTTAGAAAATTTAAAAAAAATGAAAAAAAAATTTAAATACTTTACCCCGCCCTTATGCGCTGTCTTCGGAGGCGCCAAAAAAAAAGTTCCTCCATCAGAAGGAATCATGCTGACATGATTCCGGCCGATTGAGTAGCTGTAACCGAAAAAGGAAAAAAATGTTAAACTGGAAGGTATTTCCTGTACAATGACGTAGGATTTTCGAAAAATATTAAAATCTAACAAAATGGAGTAGTCGTGAAAAAAAGTCTGTTTTCTTGCTTATAAAATGGTCGTTTTTTTTCAATGCCAAATCGTCAATTTTCATCCAATGAAAAATATCCTACGTCATTGTAGAGTAAATATATTCAAGAGTACGCGGTTCAAATTTCAAGTCAATCGGATAATTGCTCTTTGAGTTACAATGTCGACAAATTTGAAAAATTTCATTTCGTGAAAAACGCGTTTAAAGATTTAACTATCGATTTTTGCAAGATAAAATGATATTAATATAAACTATATAAATGATAATGATATTCTTGAAAGTATAAAGCCGAAAAAGGCAAAAAAAAACGATTTTTTGAAAATGTGACACTGCTATAGCCCCTCAAGGGGTGAAACGCACCCTCGAAAATAGGGGTGTTTTGCGTTTGAAATTTGCTGTTATTTGCATCGGTCTCATCTCCGATACACGGGAAAATAAACGGAGCAATTTGATTTTTTTTTCATAGCTCGTAACGTTAGAACGTTATCGACGAAAAACTAAAAACACCCCTATTTTCGAGGGTGCGTTTGAGCCTTTAAAAATCGCATTCCGCAAATATGAAAAAATACATGTCGTCTGTTTTTACCCATTCGACAAACATGCCAAATTTCTCCGAAATCGGAGAGTTCGGACTCGCGACCTTTCCTTGGGAGAGAAATGTCACTTGGGAGCTTCTCTGGCAGGAATCAGGCCGATCCACGAATCCGGTGAATCAGTGCCGAAGTATCGGGGGATTGGTGGAATTTGTGGGTACAGGGCGAAAGGTAACAGTGAAGTACTCGATTATCGGGCGGATTTCCGAAACAATTGTGGCATCGTGTGGGCCGGAAAACATTGAGAGGCATTTCGTACGGATATCTGTAACACTGGGCCAGAATGATACAGAATTTAAGGGGTCAGTCCACTTTGGAGCCACGAAAAAAGGCTATTTTCGCGATTTTTTTTGAGGATTTTATAAAAGATATGAATATAGAAGTTTTTGGGCCCCATAAATAAGTCTTGAAATACATTTAAAAAATTTTAAATAATTTTTATTCATTTTTGAGTACAAGAACTATAGTTTAACGTAACGCCTCAAAAATAGGTGGGCTACGTAGCTCCATCACAACTCGGCAACGCCTTGTCTGAAACAAAAAAATCAAAGCCCATTAGATTCAGTATGATACCAGCTACAAAGTGACCCTCGGATATAAAGTTTTACCAAAAAATAAAAAAATGACAAATGAAAAACGAAAAAAAAGTATTTTAAAAACGCATTTTTATCGCAGTTTTTCGCAAAAAAAGAGTAAAAATAAAAATCTTTAAATCATCGAGGGTCTTTAAATCATCTTTAAATCTTTAAATCATTTTGTTGCGAATCATTTTTACAATATGTGGTTCAAATCTCAAGAGAGTCGGTTTATTAGTTTCAGAGATACGATGGAGCTAGATTTTGAAAACGTTGTTTCGAGAAAAACGCGTTTGAAGTTTATACTATGAAAAGCTCTTATCTAAACTCAATCGGCAATTCCTGCACCGTACAAAATCCCTTCTGATTGCGTGTATGTACTTTCGAAAACAGTAAAAAAAAACGTTTTTTTGAAATTTTCAACGTGGACTGGCCCCTTAACGGGCCACATCTACCTAAAGGCTCGAAAAAATGGCCAAATTACGATTTTTCTTTCTGGAAAACAGTCGATGAAGAAGAAACCCGTTTTTTTAACACAAAGGTACATATATTGAGAGCCTTTTAAAAAATCACCAAAAAATCCAGAAAAACAACAAAAACCTGTCCACCAGGAGACGATGAAATTTTTTTCGCGTCGTTAGGCGGTGGATACTCCCCAGCTCAAACCGGGCCATCCGAAATCTGAAAATCAAAAGGGTTATTCAAGTGAACAATAACTACGAGTCGTTGACGATCGTCGATTGTTAGCATTATTTTTTTAAAGCGATCGTCACAGTGTAGCGGGCAGATTTTCGCGATTTTTTTTTCCGTGGTTAAAATACGCTGATCAGTCTGATATTTTTGTGTCAAATCAAAGCACTCGCGAAGAACGGAAAATAATATTTTACACGTTTATTATTATTTTTTGTTACATTTTTTTTTAACGGTTGAAAATGTCTTCGGAAAAAAAGGAGTCCTCACGGTGTACACGGTTGTGGCCGTAAATATTATCTGAAAAAAAATTTGCAAAAAGATTATTAATCAGTATTAAAGCCGCTATCTTGCTACGGAGGTTTCTTTTCATTAAAATTGATAAAATGACGGCGTTTTGAAGGAAAAAAGTATCAAATTTAGCCTGTTTTTTCGATAGTATTTCGTTAAAAAATATGAAGATTTCAAACAAACAAAAAGCTTCCATAGCAAGATCAAGAATGGCATGAAGAATGTTGTGTCAAAATTTGAGACGGATAGCTTAAGGGGTCTTCTCAATTCAGACGCCAAAGAAAGGCTATTAACATGAACTTTCCTGATAGGTTTATATTATGGATACTGATTTAAAAGTTGTTACACTTAATAAATACACTTTTGAAATACATTTTTTTTAAATATGATTTATTTAAGTCACTATAGACGAAAATGGTACTTAAAAAAATGGCCTACAAAAATTGTAGGTCTGCGCTGTTGATGAAATCTCGAAGATGGATCTTCCCAAACAAAAAAATCAAACGGTTCCAGATTCAGTATGTTAATGACTATGGCGCATATCTTACAATTTTTTATATATTCAAAAATAACAAAATGACGGACATTTTTCGAAAAAACAAATAAAAACCTTTTTTTTCACTGTTTTTGGCAAAAGAGCCGTAAATATCAAAATTTGAAAAAATCCTTGATAAACGCTACAGCCATAGTTTGTTTGGGTTACATAAATACATAATTTAAAAAAAAATGTATTTCGAAAGTGTATTTATGAAGTGTACCAACTTTTATATCAAGATGGCCCAGTAGTCGTAACTTAAGCACTTAAGCAGATCGCTTGACTTTGCAAATTTACATACCTCAACCAGGAAAGCGAGTAAAAGTTATTTTAAGTCGTTCTCAATCAGTTTTTTTTATTACGAAGAAGAAGGTCGTCGTGAAATTCCCGTGCCTGGTGCAGTTTTCGAGAAAATATTTCGTGAAGGTTATAAGATGCTACTGTACGAGTCATCGTCATGCGGCCATGATAGGTGGTCTGGCAATCGCCATGGGAACGTCCCACTAATCGTCACATACGTTTCAACTGCTTTGAGGCCTTACATACCTTTGAAAAAAGAATGTTTTTTTTTTTTTGTATCGACTTAAATAATGTATAAACATGCCAAACCTTACATACCTTCGAAAAATAATTGTTTTTGTTTTGTATCGACTTAAATAATGTGTAAACATGCCAAAAATGTTATGCAAAGTTATTTGAGGTGGAATTTTTTTTAAGACATCTAGAAAAATGCTTTTAAAACTTTAAACACTTTTTCCATGTAGAAATGTTTTCAAAATCGGACTCGTAGGTCTTACATTATTTGACCGATTAACTTCAAATTTCAACTATAACCGCTTAGATACATTTTCTAGCGATGTACACACGATTTTTACAATCGATTAACAATTGCGGTTTTTGGAAAATAACAAAGGCCGTTGTTTCAGTCGAAAATTCAACTTTCTTAAAAATGGGGCCAAATTTACAAAAATAAATCTTCTTTATATTTATTATTACGCACTCGGTCACAAACTTGATGATTTTTATTAAGGGGTAAGGCCACTTTAACGGCCCAAAAAAAAAAGGTTTTTTTACTAATTTTTTGCTCCCGAAATTGAAGGTATTTGAAAAAAAACTTTTAATGGTGTTATCGGGCATACATTAAACTTTATTATAAAATTTTTTTACAGTAAAAAAAAACAAAATGGCGGTTCCACAGCTATCTTCCCGGGACATGTTTTGCTTCCAGGGCTCCGCGGCACGCAGCACCACTGGTGCACTTTTGAATCTAGAACAAAAAAAAACCATTAATCTAGAGGGCTATAGCTAGAGAATGTCGATCGGATTTTAAAAAGTATCAATTTTTGTGGATTTGGCGTGCGTTTGAAAAAAAAAATTGATTTTTGACGAAAAAAACGGCAAGTTTTTTGTTAATAAAAAATCAATAAATAAAGTTCTTGAAAATTCCGATCGACATTCTCAAGATAATGTAAATGTTCACATCTGGTTAAAATTTCAAGTAAAAAAAATGAAAATTGTTCGAGTTATGCTGCGTGCCATTTTGAAAAACCATGTTTCGAGAAAAACGCGTTTAAAGTTTTGCGAATAGTTTGTTTGGGTTTGTTTGGGTTTGTTTGGGTTTGTTTGGGTCGCACAGGACCTTTTTTTTCTTATTCTAGAGGGTTTAAACTATTTTTTAAGCCAATAAAAAAAAATCGATTTTTCAAAAAATTTACAGTGGCCTTACCCCTTAAAACATTTGATAAAGAGTTTGAAACATAAATTTCTCTTCCATACAATTTTATTAATTTAAAAAACAAAACTAATTACTGCCTATTACGTCAGAATTATAATTTGTATTTATTTGTAGTCATTACAAACAACTATTTTTTCATAAAATAATTTTTAATATTATCTCGACCGAGTGGTGTTCACCTGTGTTCAAGACGTATCCAGTTATCGACATGGTCACGATCCAGCAATCGACAACATTAATTTATATGTATATCTTTTTACTATCGCGAATATGTGTATGACGATTACTGGTCCGTGGATCCTTCAGACAATGCTAATTACAGACCCAATATTTCTTTTCTGATTTTCTATAAACTAATATTCGATTCGTAAGATTCTTTCTTTGCTAACATTGTCCCAGTTGTCGACAGCCATGGTGATTAATCAGCGGAGTGGTTACGTTGCCGAACCGGTAATCGTCATTTATGAAAACTCGTTGAAATCAACATAAAACTATAATTTTTTACGCTGAACGCAAAACTAAGATCCTTGTTAATCACTTGAAGGAAAACTTGCTTCGCGCAAGTCCACAGGCATTCTCAAATCACCCGTGATGTGACATGGTTCACGTTAACATCCTAATAAAGGATTCGGCCGAAATAACAGCTAGACGTCGTAGCGGAATATATTTAATTTGATTATTCTTGAATACGTATACTTACGGGTGTGAAAATGTAATAGAACACAGTAAATACCTCCTGGGAGTTAATATGCCACAGATCTGCACGAAGGAATGAGTTTTATCTTAAGGCAGGATTCTACTTTGAAACCATGAAAAAAACCCTATTTTCGTGAATTTTTTCTGAGAATACTATTAAAGATATCGATATGGGGTTTAAACTGTTCAATAAATACACTCTTTAAGTACATAAAAAAAAATTTTAAATGTATTTTATTCATTTTTTGTACACGTAAAATATGTTTAAAGCCAACGCCTCGAAAAGCAGGTACCGTTGCCGTGGTCGTGAAATCTTCCCGACGGATGGTCTGAAACAAAAAAATCAAATAGTTTCATGTTCAGTATGTCTTCAGGAACCGACCAAACTAGAATATTTTATATACGTGCAAAATTAACAAAATGGCGGCTAAAATACGAAAACAATGCGTTTTTTTGGGTCTTTTTTTGCAATAAAAAAATAGTTCTAATCAAAATTTTAAGTTGATTGTAGTTAGGTCGGTTGGTACACACATATAGAATATGTGTTCCAAATTTCATAAGGATCGGTTCAGTACTTTTTGAGCTATCACGACCACGGTACTTGAAAATGTCGTTTCGAGAAAAACGCGTTTAAAGTTTTGGTGAGTGATAAATCGTAGAAAAAATGTTCTTACCCTCAATCAGCGATGCCTGGGCCATATAATATGCCTTCGACGTGTTCCAGGTGGGTGTTTTCATCCAATTTCAAAGTTTCAAAGTTTCAAAGTAGAATCCTGCCTTAAGGGAGATTTTGTCCTTGAAGTGCCATATTTCAGGTGTTTACATTTAATTTTTTAAAGGAAACGATTAAAGCTTTTTGAGTGCGGTTTTTTTCTTGCTTTTATTCATGATATACAAAACGTTAAAAAAATTTTGTTTGAAAAAAAACCAAAATGGCGGCCGTTGCAGCTCCGCGAAAACAGGTCCTCAAATCGCGGGAGGTAAACGGCTGACATCACTGCCCCCTCTTTGTTGATCTGAAACACAAATTCAAAGCATATTATCAATCTGTGACCCTTTGGTCATGGAATGACGGATGGGTTTTTCGTTTGGTACAAATTTCGGAAAATGGCAGCAATTTAAAAAAAAATCGAATTTTCGCGTTTTTTTTTTCGCATAAAAAGATAAATAATAAATGCAAAAATGTATCTATCGAAAAAACGATCCGTCATTCCGTGAAGACGTATTTTCTGAGTATGCTCTCCAAATTTCAGGTCGATATGTTAATTACAGCGGTCAGGAGAATGTCAGCCATTTTTAAAAACGTGTTTTCGAGAAAAACGCGTTTAATGTTTTGTAGTGTGTTTACACAAATGTGTTTATAATTACCGCTAATCGGCAATGCCTGGTCCATAGAGGCATCCCTCCTCTTCTTCCAGCTGCTCATGTTGAGCCGCTGACATCTCCCAGGACATCGTCAAGGACAAAGTCTCCCTTGAAATACTTATTTAATGCGTAAACGTGGCGACCGCTAGGACCCTGACGGCCACTGGGCCGTCTACCTTAGCTACAATATAAACCTATCAAAAAAAAAAATCATGAAAATAGCCTTTTTTTACCGTCTAAAGTGAGAAGACCCCTTAAATTTTACGTAACTAAAATGAAGATCGATTTGAAAAAAGTGAGATCGTCAACGACCTTTAAATGTTTCTCACCGTATCTCCTGTAAATATCGAAACAATCCATCAAGTGGTTCTCGAGATATCACGTCCACCGACTTTGAACCCAGTGTTTCGAGAAAGCTGTAGCTCGTTCAATTCCCGGAGTATTTCAATGAAATTTTCAGGGAACAGGGAAAAAAAATATTTTGGAAAAATGCAATTTTTTGGCCCACCTAGGTAGAGGTAGGCCGTTAACGAGTTGGTGAACGTCCGGTTAGACGGAGGGAGACGAGAGCACGAAAAAGGGCGGGTAAGGGAGAAAGAGAGAGGGCAAAACAGAGAGAAAAGGGAGCGCGAGGGACGAGGAGGAGGATTCCCTCTGTCGAGTCAAAATCTTTATCGACGTTCAACGACCCCGACCCTGGCTAGACGGTTGGGAGGGAGGGCCTCGTCGGCTCGCCCCTCGTTGAGGGTGGCCGGGTTGCGCCCAGTGAGCCAGGTTACCCTCGAACCAGGCATCCAGCCCTCCGGCGATACCGCGACGCGCAGAGTCCCCGCTTTTTCCATGTGTACGTGCACGCCTGTATACGTGTGTACTCCAAAGTCTCTCTCTCTCTACCCCTCTTGCCTTTACACGGTAAAAGCACAGTGATTGGCCACTCGATGTTACAAACGGCACAGTCATTGGCAGGGCCGCGATCTCTCTCCAGTCACGGCGTTACGTGGGTCTCGAAGCCAAAAAAGCATTTTTTCTCTATTAAAAAAAAAATATGATATGTAAATTACAGAGTTGAGCGTAATTCTGTTTATAAAAACGAATACGAATTTACTCACATCGTGATTTTCATCTGAATATAAATACAAAATTTATTCATACTTCACTTATTTGTATTCACACGCATGCATGCAAATACAATTGTATTCACAAATATTCTGAACATACGAATAAATTCACAGAAAAAATTGTGAATATTAACAAAAAATGTGAATATTTACAAAACATCCTGTGAATTAAAGAAAATTCACATTAAAATGTGCGAATGCAAATCTATTCAGAAGAAATTGTTAATACAAAAAAAATCACAAAATAAGTTGCGAATTTTTTCGTATTTGAGACAAATTAACGGCGGGGTAAAGTTAATTCGGCGAAAAAAGGCATGTTTTTAAGATTTCTTTTGGCGTAACGAAGTGTTCGTTTATTGAAAAATTGACATATAATAAAGTAACATTTGAACAACATTCTCCTAAATTTGCATTGCAAAATATTCAAAATTGAGCGAGTGAAAATTAAACCCCGGAGGCGCCTCGAAAAAAAGTTGGTTTGTTTGGGTTATACCCAACTCGCAACAGAATCATTTGAAACAAAAAAATCAAAATGCATTTGTTAAAGGAGATGTTTCTCGAGGTAGTGACGGGAGGATTTTTTTCTTTCGATTTTTCGATTTTTCGTAGCACTTGGGAGCCAAAAACCCGATTTTCGCTAAAAAAATCGGCTAATTTGTTGTTGAAAAATTAGTAATTATTAAAAAAAAACAAAAAAGGTCTGGACAATACCTGGTGAATTATGTGAAGAAGTACTGTGCAAAATTTCAAAGCGATTGGTTCAGTAGCTTTTGAGTTATCGTGCACACGGACTTCAAATATGACAAGTCTCAGAAAAACGGTTTGAAAAACGCAGAAGAGAAGAGAACGGCATGGAGCAATAGACGCTCAAATACTCATAACTTCGTCAATTTTACTCCGATCGACTTGAAATTTTAACACAATATTCTTGATATATTATGCATTCATGTAAAAAATTTAAAAAAAATGAAAAAAAAAATGTTAATACTTTACCCCGCCCTTAAAATCAAATTCACAATGATTGGATTAAAATTTACACCAAAAGTGAGTGCCTACGTATTTTGAGAGAAAACATTGCGTCGAGGCAAAGAAATTTTTGTAAAAAAAGTCGTGAGTTTCAAATATTACATTATAAATATGAAAAAATTCACAAAATGAGTTGTGAATTTTCTCAAGTTGAAGAAAAAAAGGAAGGAAAAAAGCGTAAGAACTCACTTGTGGTGTAAATTTTATTATAATTGTCGTGAATTCGATTTTAATTTACTTCAACTTGAGGAAACGCCCAACTCTGGTAAATTATTTAATTAAAAATGTTAAGGGGCTATACCAGTGTGAACGCTGAAAATTTGGGTGATTTTCGGGAATTTTTTGGAATAAAAGTGCTCAATTAAATGTTTCGGAAAATTAAGAATATATTTGGCTGTATTTGATCTATATTACATAATTTTTTCATAGAAAAATATTGAGATCCAAGCGATTTATGCCCTGCCTTCGGAGGCGCCGAAAAAAGTTCCTCCACTGCTGACATGATTCCGGCCGATTGATTAACTGAAACCGAAAAAATAAAAATCGTCGTTAAACTGGAAGGTATTTCCTGTACAATGACGTCGGATTTTCGAAAAATTTCAAAATCTAACAAAATGGCGTAGTTATGAAAAAAAAAGTTGTTTTCTTGCCTATAAAATGGTCGTTTTTTCAATGCCAAATCGTCAATTTTCGTCCAATCAAAAATACCCTACGTCATTGTAGAGTAAATATATTCAAGCATACTCAGATCAAATTTCATGTCAATCGGATAATTGCTGTTTGAGTTACAATGTCAGCAAATTTGAAAAATCTCATTTCGAGAAGAACGCGTTTAAAAATGTAACTATCGAGTTTTTGCAAGATATAATGATATTGATATGAATGATATAAATGATAATGATATTCTTGAAAGTATAAACTGTCGAAAAAGGCAAAAAAAAATTGCTTTTTTTTAAGTGTCACACTGGTATAGCGCCTTAAGGTGGGATATACATTTAGACAGGAAAAAAATAAGCAATATTGAGAAATTTTTTAAACTAAGCAATAATTATTTTACAATTATCAAACTTTGGGTATACTTTAATAGTATATTTAAGTATACGAAACAATTTTTTTAAATTCATTCATCATCAAAATGGCGGAACTGTGGTAGAGTGTTACAGCAAGGGCAACAAGCAAATTTGAGAAAATGGCACGCATTTACAAAAAAAAATCAACATTTCACGCAACATTTCTGTAAAATGTGGATTAAAAAAGTAATTTTTTTTTTTTCAATTTTTCAAAAACAATTCTCGTCAAGTAGAAGGTACCAATATCATCAATATTTATACCAAGTTTCAACTCAATCGGCTTAATAGTTTTTGAGTAATCCTGCACGTCAATTTCTATAATGCAGTTTTGAGGACAAACGCGTTTGAAGTTCACGCCCGCTCCGAATCCGAGCGGCGAGGCACAGCGTTGACGGGCTGTAACGTTTAAAGTTTTTTGAATTTCGCTTTGAAACTTTGGGAAAATATTCTACATATATAGTTCTATGGTTTAAAGAAAAAAAGAAAAAAAATCGAATTTTTGATCGTTGTAAATGTATATCCCGCCTTAAGGCAACGAGACGGCGATAAACCGAGCCGCAGAATACACGCGGATATGCGTGCGACGGCACTGCGGGTTGCCGAGAGAGGGACGAAGAGCGTGAAAGCTGGCGAGGGGGTCGTGAATCGAGAGATGCTGCACAGCCCTATCGTGGACGCGGTATTTCGTCAGAGGCACAGTCATTGGCCACTTCAGACGGTGAATGAAATTATGAAAAGTTGTGGAGCGAAAATAGAAAATAAAAAGATTGACGGAGTACGCGCTATCGTTGGCCTTGTCGAGTGTTCACTCGTCACTATTCAACAACTCTATTCGTAATTAAATTCTTCTGTGCTGCTGGTTTTTCATATTTGAGCTGACATTCGAAATATGTAGGTTGCCCATTGATGGTTTTGGCTCAATGGCCTTGTTAATCGTAATGACGAGTTTCTTGCTCAGGGCTCTCGTATCCTGCGCAGTTTTTGCGCCATTTTTCGTGCAGTTCTTTTTCAAAAGATATTTCCTCGGATCCCGAGCGGTTTGTCGATTTTCATTGGCAACATTTGGGATCAATTTCGTCGAATATTATTTTGTTTCCAACTTGCTCTCGCCCGCAACTTTGTCTGTGTCTAAGTCGGACTTTTATTTCGTGTGTGTAAGGAATAGATTTGAGGGTGGTATCGGATTAAGGGGTAAGGTGATAACCCGAAAAACAGGATTATTTGAAAAAAAAAAATCATTTTAATGGAATAAATAAGATGATTGAAAAATCGTTTGGACATTTATTCGTATGTATAATGACAAAGTTGTGTACCAAATTTCATTGAAAAATATTTATAATTGAGGAAGTTATAAATAATCTCGTGAAGGACCTTTGAACGTGAGGGGCTCAGTGTACTTGATTTTGGCCACCTGGTTCATCGGAAACAAAAAAAAAAACATTTTTTTTCTTCTGAAAGTAGTTAATATTGACTACAAATTGTCTGAGCTTTTTTGTTATGGTGTTTCAACCATTAAATAAAAAATTTGCATTTTTTCTCGTTTTTTCGAGAATAAATAACCTAAAAAAATAACGAGTTTTGTTTCTGGAAAAAGACAATATTGGCTAAGACTTTTTTTTTACCAACATGACAAACTTCGCTAACTTTTTTTTTTGTTATGGTGTTTCAAGCATCAAATAAAAAATTTGAATTTATTTTCTCGATTTTTCGAGTTATGTTTGTTGATGACTAATTTATTGTTTTATCGTTCACGACTAATTAATACAATTTTAAGTTCATTATTTAAGGCTTAATCGTTGTTGACTTATTTGAGCAAAATGTTAAGAAAAACGCCGTCAAGACTAAACTACTAATACACTGAATAAGTGTACCAAATTTCACGTCAATCCGTTCATTAGATGTCGAGAAATCGTGTACATCGTTTCGAAAAACAAAGTTTCGAGAAAAATGCGTTCGACGGGTTCAACCCATGTGACAGCCATTTTTTTCTCGCTTGGGAATTTTTTTTTATGATCATAAAAACTCACTATCTTTGAATTTTTACCACACATTTATTAATATTTTTACAGTTCCTCATAATTTTATTAAACAAAAATAACGAGTCGAATCGACTTTACACCGTTCGGAAGACACTCATCTGTAAAAAAAAGTTAGTCAACGGCTGCCATGATTGCGGAGGTTTTGCTCATCTGAAATAAAAAAATCAAATGGCATTTTAATTTGTAGATTTAAGGCTATCGCCGGAACTAGAGTCACGTAAAAATATCGAAAATTGAACTTTTTGCACGGATTTGAAGGTTAAGTTCCAAGTTTCGCCATTTTTTCCAAGTCTTACGGCTGAAAAAAAAACCGTGGCAGATATGAAGTTTATTCTAGTTCGGGTGAGAACTGTAGATGTGCTGACTATAACATACAAGTCTGAGCGAAATCTGTTCGATAGTTTTTGAGATATCATGGAAGCAAATTAGAAAAGCACAGTTTTTAGAAAAACGCATTTTAAAGTTCGTGTACGATTTACACAAGGAAAATGTTGGCTCACCATGAGTCTCCTATACCAGGTGTATACAACATGCACACATGTTTTTGCCATTATTGCACCAAAAAAAAGTCCAATTTTCAGACCTGTCACTTGGGATGAACGACTTAAAGTTTTACTAGCAGTTCTATCGTTCTAAACATAAGTTTACCTACAATCTACGATCCTGCACCATATGTTGGACTTTCTCCCTTAAGGGGTCTTCTCTAGACGCTTAAAAATGCTATTTTCATGAATTTTTTTGATAGGCTTATATTATAGATATTGATATAAAAGTTGTTACACTTAATAAACACACTTCCCAACTACATTTTTTTAAAATTTTTTTCTTTAGGTCACTATTTATAGACACAAATGGTAGTTAAAAAATGTCCTAAAAAATTGTGTGTCTGCGCGGTTGATGAAATCTCGGAGATGGATCATCCGAAACAAAAAATCAAACGGTTTTAGATTCAGTATGTTAATGGCTATAGCGCATATCATACGATTTTTGATATATGCAAAAATAACAAAGTAGCGGACATTTTTCGAAAAACAAAAAAACGTGTTTATTTCACCGTTTTTGGCAAAAAATTGTAAATATTTAAAAAAAAATTAATCCTTGATATGCGCTATAGCTATAGTTGTAAAGAATATGTGGTTAAAATTTCATAAGGATCGGTTCAGTACTTTCGAAAATTTTATTAACGAGCCGTCGAAAAAAGTTGTTTCGAGAAAAACGCGTTTAAAGTTTGTTTGGGTTACGTAAATGCATGAAATTGTTTTTTTTTTAATGTATTTCCAAAGTGTATTCATTAAGTGTAACAACTTTTATATCAATATCTATAATATAGACCTATCAAAAAAATTCATGCAAATAGCTTTTTTTAGCGTCCAAAGTGACCCCTTAAGTTGCCTCAAGCGACGAACGATTTTTTTTCGCAGTAGCGCAGCCCCTTAGAGGCCACATATACCAAGCTTTTTTGAAAGGGAAAACACGTTTTTTTCACAGTTAAAAATGAACCATGTTCTCTCTTGCCTACACTCAGAAAAAATATTTATTAAGGACAAAAAAGTTTGTCTCCCGACGAATAAGTTTTCTTATTCGTATGTCGGCCGACTACAATTTTATTAACAGCTAAGACATTTTTTTTACTTAAGTTTACGCTTTATTAAGATTTACTACGTAAATCTTGTTTAAGATTTACTAAGATTTTTTCTTAACATCTATTGGGATATATAAGTTAGAAGCAATGGGTGTTTTATATCCGACAAATATAGTTTTTCTTAACATCTAATAGGATTCTTCATAATCCCCCAGCTGGTTTTTTTCGAGGATTTGTGTCATTTCGTCCGTCATTATTTTCTCACTTCAACGTTTTTTTCTCCGACCTGCTGTCGGGCTCGTCGCCTTGAAGGGCAAAGTGCGCATGCGCGCATTAGTATCAATAGGTCGTGTTCGTTGGGTCTCATCATTTTGACACGAACAAGTGCGCATGCGCCTAATGATGCACAACGCGCAACTGCGCAGTGGAACGAGTCATGCGCAAAACGTATGACTCGTTTCATTGCGCAGTTGCGCGTTGCACATCATTATGCGCATGCGCACTTGTTCGAATCAAAATGATGAGACCCAACGAACGCGACCATAGTCACGAAATGAAAAATTTTCGTGATTGGAAAGTAGCATTTATTTGAATTAAACAAATGTTTATTTAAATTTTCTATTTTAAATGTGGCTTTTAATTGATGTGAAAAATCGGCTCGTAAAAAACATATTTAGTGACGCTGAATAAATGCTGTAGTTACCTTCACATAAAAACTGTCTCAATACGAGTAAACATTTATTAATTTCTGATAAATTATGTTGTAATGTGCCAATTTATTAGAACATAATCTATCTTTTTTCTGAGTGTAATACATCCTCAAAATTATAATTCCAGGTTTTTTCTGAATTTTCACCGCGATTGTTTCAGAGAACCATTCAAACAGTAGATCGATCATAATTATTCTTCATTGATAATATCGGATCTTCCCTTCTGACTATTTGAGTACTTTTTTCCCGTAAATAGCCTATATGTTTGATCCGTGGCTCAATCGAGAAATTAAATTGAAAATGGTCCTCGCGTGAGGCTTCCAGCGAAAATAATATCGGAAAAAGAAATAAAAGTTTTTCAGGACGAGATGTGAGTTTTTGCATTGAGATCAATGGAAGCTGCGGTATGGTCGGGGTGGCCAATCACTGTGCCACTGGCGAACCCGTTAGTTCTGGTGGTTTATAGTCGAAGGCGAAAGGTATAGAGGGGGTGAGAGTCAACGTGGCGAACGGGCCAGAGTCGTTAGAGGGCGAAGAGGGCGTCGCCATCATCCCTCTCTCTCTCTCTCTCGTTCTCTCTTCCTCTGGCTACTGCTCGGGTCGTCAACCTTTCTGCAGCAGTGCGACGTCGGTTGGCTCGTTATTATTTCCTCCATGCGCTCTGGCGCTTTTCCTCTCTTCCTCTTTCTCTTCCTCGCCGTCTCGTTCTTTCGCAGTTCGGGAATGCGCAGAGTTAACATTTTTTTTTTTTCCTCGTCCTTCTCGAAAATATTAGTAAGGACCATGAGCGAGCAGCGAATTTCACGAAAAGCATGAAAGAACGCTGAAATAATTATCTCCAAGCAAAAATGGACTACTCTATGCCCATTCACTTGTCGACACAAAGCGTACAATTAGTATTGAAAATAGGTATCCTTCTTGTCCTCGCGAGGGGCGAAACCGTACGAGCCTAATAAATATTGAGCATTCCATTAAAGTGTCTTCTCACTTTAGACGCGAAAAAAGGCTATTTTCATGAATTTCTTTGGTAGGTTTATATTATAGATATTGATATAAAAGTTGTTACACTCGATAAATACACTTTCGAAATACATTTAACATTTTTTTAAATGTATTTATGTAACCCAAATAAATTTTAAACGCGTTTTTCTTGAAACGTTTTTCGACGGCTTGTTGATAAAATCTTCGAAACTACCAAACCGATCCTTATGAAATTTTAACCACGTATTCTTTACAACTATAGCTATAGCGCATATTAAGGTTTTTCATAAATTTGTTTATTAACTATTTTTTTTTGTTGACAAAGACGGTGAAAAAACGCGTTTTTTTTGTTTCTTCGAAATTTGTCCGCCATTTTGTTATTTTTGCATCCGCATATATCAAATCGTGCATATATCAATGCATATATCAAAAATCGTATGATATGCGCTAAAACCGTTTGATTTTTTTGTTTCGGATGATCTGATTCCGAGATTTCATCAACATCGCAGACCTACAATTTTTTTAACTATCATTTTCATCTATAAATAGCGACTTGAATAAACAAATGAAAAAAATTTAATGTATTTCAAAAGTGTATTTATTAAAGTAAAAACTTTTATATCAATATCTATGATATAAATCTATTAAAAAATTCGTGAAAATAGCCTTTTTTAACATCTAAAGTGAGACGTTAACCCCTTAAGGCCTTAGGCCACAGTAACGGGTATAAAATCATGTGCGAATTTAACAATTTTTTTTCCGTATGAAAAAGTAATTCACTCATGAAATTAATTATACATCTATTTAGTATGAATATCAAGCTATCAGAAAAAATATATATATATATATATATATTTTTTTTTTCGATGTACAAAATGGCTGAATACTATTATTTTCTTTTGTCATCTATTGACATTTAGCATCCACAATTTTTTACCTAGAACAAAAAACTCTCGTCGATCTACATTAGAATACCTAGAGAAGTACGTACGGAATTGAAAAAATATTGTTTTATTCAAAAGTTGTAGGTATTTGAACTTAACAAATGAATTTTCAGTGAAATTTTTCGTGCCGTATCATTCGATCAGCCATCCAATCAAAACGATCCACGCGGCCAAAAAATTCGCAAAAAAATGCGTTAAATAAATCACATCTCGTCCCCAAACATCAATCGACTTTAATTCCACAAAATGCGAACATTCTTTCCCAACAAAATTTGCCTTACAAATTTCTTTTTTTTTTGTTCTGCACCTCAATATAATTCACTTACGAACTTTTTGCCCGGCGAGATCATCGTCTGGTTTATTCTAGGCCCGAATTCAAATATTCCCAAGTGTATAATGCGCAAGAGAAGAAATTCTGTCTTTGAGCTTCACGAGATTAAGGCAAGGACGAGAGAGAGAGAGAGAGAGAGAGAGAGGGTTCGTCTCGGTAAGGTCGCGCGTCCGGAGGGCAATTTTCCAAAATATCCAGAGCACAGACTCGTCTCCCCGGTAAGCAATCCACCCCCCCCCCCCCGGGTTCTCGGCTGAAAGAGTCGCGTAAGGGTGAAGGGGCGGTCGGGGGCGGAGGGGGGAGTAGAATGACGTAGAGGGTGCTTTGCGGCGTTGAGACTTTACGCCGCGAAAAGGGCGCGACGAAATACGCGAGACGCGTTGCGAAAGGACGAAGACCGCGATGCGAGAGAAAGAGAGAGAGAGAGGGAGAGAGAGAGAGAAAAGTCGTCGATACGATACGTCGTAGTGCTCTCGCGTCGGGAGGTTGGGGTAGGCTCGTCGGGACAGACCTCAACCCTCATTTCCCACCCTTACGAGACAGAGGCTTACCCTGTGTACAGTCTGAACGAGGGTGAATCGTGAGACCGAGGCATATATACGTATGCTCGGTCGTATGAGCCCTTGACAGTCAGAAGGGCGTAATCCATGGATTCTGGCAAGCCGAGCCCTTCGATTTGCGTCTCCTCGCTTACCAGCAGCCGACGTGTAGGTTATTTTATATACTGGTAGTGTGTATACGTGTACTCAGACACACGGACACGTTATACAGTGAAACACGCAGACAGCTTCAGATGTAGGTAAAAGTATGTACAAGTGTACAGGGTATATATATGTGGGTACGCGCACCGACGACCGGGCTCTTTCGATCGATGCCAGACAGGCTTGTTCACACAACCAAAATTTCTCCGAGCCTCTCGGTCACATTGGCGTAGCCAGGGGGCCTGGCCATGCCGGAAAAAAAATCGAGCCGAAATAATTACATTCGAATAATCGATTGATTTTATTTGTTTCACCCAGGAGCGTGAAGAAATAATTGGATAACTTGGATTATTTGCTTTGTCGTCATTTCGTAATTTGTATAAAAAGTGGCTATTTTATTAGGGGGCCGTCCATAAGTTACGTCATTTTAAAATAGGGGGGGGGGGTTCGACTGCGGATGACGGTAAATGATCGGTGAGGGGGGGGGGGGGGCGTTTCGAAATTGACGTCATTCTTGTGATACCAGTTACTTCAAAATGTACAATAGTATATTGTACAACTAGAGTGGTTTCCCCGCATGAGTGATGAAAAATATTTTGCAAGTACCTAATGGTATTAATTATTGAACTCATTATTTATTTATTTATTACATAAGGTTTGTCTACATTATATTCGAGAACTTCAAATAACAGCGTACCTATGAAAATAGTTCGATCGAGCCAAAATGAATATGGGGAGGATACGGAGATATTACCCGTGATCCAGGATTTGCAAGAATGGGTGAAAACTCCGTGGGAGCTATCCAAAGAAAACTAAAGAATAGGGAAGAATAATATTATTATATTAATGAAAATTGCCAAAGTACAAAATAATAAAAGATGATTCTATAACAAAATGTGGGAGCTATCCAAAGAAAACTAAAGAATAGGGAAGAATAATATTATTATATTAATAAACATTGCCAAAGTACAAAATAATAAAAGATGATTCTATAACAAAATGTTTTAATGTTACCCAATTTTTCTCAAATCCGCAAATGTTTTAATTTTGCCAAACTGGTAATGACGTCAATTTTGCGAGAAGGGGGGGGGGTCATTAGGAAATGACGATAGGATGATTGTAGGGGGGGGGGGTCGAAAATCAGCAAAAATCGATGACGTAATATATGGACGGCCCCTAGGCAAATTAAGGGGCTATGCCAGTGTAAACGCTGAAAATTTGGGTGATTTTCGGGAATTTTTTGGAAGAAAAGTATTCAATTGAATGTTGCGGAAAATTAAGAATATATTTGGCTATATTTGACCTATATTACATAATTTTTTCATAGAAAAATATTGAGATCCAAGCGACTTATGCGCTGCCTTCGGAGGCGCCAAAAAAAAAAGTTCCTTCACTGCTGACATGATTCCGGCCGATTGAGTAGCGATTGAGATCCGGCCGATTGAGAAACCGAAAAAGGGAAAATTGTCGTTAAACTGAAAGGTATTTCCTGTACAATGACGTAGGATTTTCGAAAAATATCAAAATCAAACATAATGGCGTAGATATGAAAAAAAGTCTGTTTTCTTGCCTACAAAATGGTCGTTTTTTTCAATGCCAAATCGTCAATTTTCATCCAATCAAAAATATCCTACGTCATTGTAGAGTAAATATATTCAAGAGTACTCAGTACAAATTTCAAGTCAATCGGATAATTGCTCTTTGAGTTACAATGTCAGCAAATTTGAAAAATCTCATTTCGAGAAAAACGCGTTTAAAGATTTAATTATCGATTTTTGCAAGATTTTTGATTGGTTGATTGATATAAATGATACAAATGATAATGATATTCTTGAAAGTATGAACTCGAAGAAGGTAAAAAAAAACGATTTTTCTTAAGTGTCACACTGGCATAGCCCCTTAAAGAAATATTCAAATTTTGGAATTAAGTTAACTGTGGGCGCAAACAGGCCATTAGGCTTGTCGGCCG
The DNA here is from genome assembly GCA_964007375.1 of Ophion obscuratus. Taxonomy (NCBI): domain Eukaryota; kingdom Metazoa; phylum Arthropoda; class Insecta; order Hymenoptera; family Ichneumonidae; genus Ophion; species Ophion obscuratus. The sequence goes on from OZ023320.1 coordinate 18,059,494, forward strand.
ATACACAAGCAGAAAAATACTGGAAGATCAACATTTATTACGAAATAATAGATAATCTCATTGTAAATCTAAAACGCCGATTTCGGAATCTACCGTGAGCATGCAGTTGATGCATTTTTTAAATTGGATGAGAAGTACAAAGAGGATTTCATGGACAATTATTGAAAAGTTTTCATAATTGATACGACAGCCTTAGATGATGAAGCGGGGGTAATGAAAAACATACTTTCGTTTAAAAATGATGAAGTAAATGCTGAAACTTCGAGAGAGCATATTAAGAAGAAGTACTGTCTTAACTTTGTAAAAGGTTTGTCAAAATTTCCTGACAGTGGAATTTATTAATAAAATGTATTGGGAGTACAAATAAGTCTCCGCCGTTTGACAAAAGATGGCTCCACCAGGAGGTTGTGGTTGAAATTGTCAGATGTAAAACGTCATATCGTAAGGTTGGACGTCTGGCAAGACCATAACCTTGAAATATTAGCGATTTTGTATCAGCATCGCATAATTTTTTTCGTGCGAAAATGTCGAGTTTGGAGCCGAATAAGCATCATTTGCGGGAACTTTTGATTTACTTCTTTAATTTGAGGAAACCTGCGGCTGAGGCGCATCGATTGCTTGTAGAAGCATATGGTGAGGCTGCTTTAAGTGAGAGAAGTTGTCGTGAGTGGTTTCAAAAGTTTAAGAACGGTGAGTTTGACGTCGAAGACAAAGAACGTAGCGGAAGGCCGAAAGTGTACGAAGACGCGGAATTGGACGCATCATTGGAGGGAGATTCGTGCCAAACGCAAGAAGAACTTGCACTTACATTAAGAGCGACTCAACAAGCAATTTCACATAGTTTAAAATCGTTGGGAATGATTCAAAAGCAAGGAAATTGGGTTCCATGTGAACTGAAGCCGAGAAACGTTGAACGCCGATTTTGCACATGTGAAATGCTGCTTGCCAGGCATAGGTCAAAACCTACTTGGAAACGCTCAATTGGGAAGTTTTACCCCACCCGCCGTATTCACCAGACATTGCTCCCTCTGACTATCATTTATTTCCATCGATGACGCACGGCCTGTCTGAGCAGCACTCCACATCATACGAAGATACCAAAAATTGGGTCGATTTGTGGATAGCCTCAAAAGATGAAGCGTTCTTCCGACGCGGTATCCATATGCTGCGAGAAAGATGGGAAAAAGTAGTGGCTGGCGATGGACAATACTTTGAATAAAACATAAAGTACCGTTCTTTCACAACAAATGCCCATTTTTTTTTATAAAAAAACGGCGGAGACCTATTTGTACTCCCAATATTATTTATTTGAAAAGTACGAATATTTTTATTTTAATACAAGGTACAAACATGGTGGTTATGTGTGGAACACAATATCCGATATAACTGGCCGCCTCGTCCCTGTTTGGAATTGTTCACAAAACGTTTCGACGAAATTTTCAATAACATTTTGGCATAATTGCGGTCTAATTTCATCAATGGTGCGTCCAATTGTTTTCTTGAGCTCCGAATGGTCTTTTCCTTCTAGAAAACCCCAAAGAAAGAAGTCCAATGGCGTCAAATCCAACGATCTTAGCGGCTAATTCAGATCGCCACGGCGCGAGATAACACTTTTCGAATCCTTCCTAAAAATGTTGTACTACTTTTGTAGTAAATTTTCACAATTTCTATGCGTTGCTCGATCGTGTAATTCTCCACGACTAAACCTCAATACTTCCTGATGTCAGCTGTCAAAGATTATTATTCTATGTTCGCCAAAATAAAAAAGGCGCGCAACGTAAAATGTCAGGTCATTTTGAGACACCCTTTATATACTTTTCCAAGTACCAATAGTACTCCCAGTGAGCTCCGCTGGCTGTGAGGGGAGTTTTTCTGCCACGAGGAGGACAAAAACGTGGCTTAAAAACACAATGCTTCAGAAACTCTGAATGTCACCCTCATATGTTACTGCTGAACATATAGATAATGACATTTTACAAAAAATTCCTACTATAAAAGTGTTGGACCGATTTGCAAAAAAAAAATATATAAAACTAAGACTCATTTAATCAAGTACCTAATGCAAGTAAAGTTTGAAAACTGATTACTGGATTAAGTAGATATACCAGTGTGAACGCTGAAAATATTGGTGATTTTCGGGAGTTTTTTGGAAGAAAAGTTCTCAATTAAATGTTTCGGAAAATTAAGAATTAATTACTCAGTTTTTACTCAATTATTAATTAACTATTTGGTTATATTTGACCTATATTACATAAATTTTTCATAGAAAAATATTGAGATCCAAGACTTACGCGCTGCTTTCGGCAGCGCCAAAAAAAAGTTCCTCCACTGCTAACATGATTCCGGCCGATTGAGTAGCTGAAACCCAAAAAGGAATAAATGTCGTTAAACTGGAAGGTATTTCCTGTACAATGACGTAGGATTTGCGAAAAATATCAAAATCTAACTAAATGGCGTAGTTATAAAAAAAGTCTGTTTTCTTGCCTATAAAATGGTCGTTTTTTTCGATGCCAAATCGTCAATTTTCATCCAATCAAAAATAGCCTACGTCGTTGTAGAGTAAATATATTCAAGAGTACTCAGCTCAAATTTCAAGTCAATCGGATAATTGCTCTTTGAGTTACAATGTCAGCAAATTTAAAAAATCTCATTTCGAGTAAAACGCGTTTAAGGGGTAAGGCCCATGTAACGGCCCAAAAAAAAAGGTTTTTTCACTAATTTTTTGCTCCCGAAATTGAAGGTATTTGAAAAAAAACTTTTAATGGTGTTATCGGGCATACATTAAACTTTATTATAAAATTTTTTTACAGTAAAAAAAAAACAAAATGGCGGTTCCACAGCTATCTTCCCGGGACATGTTTTGCTTCCAGGGCTCCGCGGCACGCAGCACCGCTGGTGCACTTTTGAATCTAGAACAAAAAAAAAACTATTAATCTAGAGGGCTATAGCTAGAGAATGTCGATCGGATTTTAAAAAGTATCAATTTTTGTGGATTTGGCGTGCGTTTTAAAAAAAAAATTGATTTTTGACGAAAAAAACGGCAAGTTTTTTGTTAATAAAAAATCAATAAATAAAGTTCTTGAAAATTCCGATCGACATTCTCAAGATAATGTAAATGTTCACATCTGGTTAAAATTTCAAGTAAAAAAAATGAAAATTGTTCGAGTTATGCTGCGTGCCATTTTGAAAAACCATGTTTCGAGAAAAACGCGTTTAAAGTTTTGCGAATAGTTTTTTATTGGAAAAAATTTAAAAAAGAAGTTAAAAGGATTTAAACTATTTTTAAACTAGAGGGTTTAAACTATTTTTTAAGCCAATAAAAAAAAATCGATTTTTCAAAAAATTTACCGTGGCCTTACCCCTTAACGATTTAACTATCGATTTTTGCAAGATAAAATGATGATGATATTCTTGAAAGTATAAACTGTCGAAAAAGGCAAAAAAAATCGATTTTTTAAAAGTATCACACTGGTATAGCCCCTTAAGGAACATGACTTCGGTATAACGAAACCTCGATATAACGAAAACTCGATATAACGAACTTCCCTTGAGATTCGTTATATCGAGGTTCGACTGTACTCGTATTGTTTTTTCCTCCCAAACTACACACCCTCTGTCACCACCAATTTATAAATTCCCATTTCTTCGTTTGGTCTTTTCTTCTTTGTTCGATTTTTCCTCTGCCTTTGCCCTCGATGATCGGCCCAGGAGATTCTGAAACTCGTCGACGACACTTTTGGGAGTCCTGAACTTTCCAATGGGCCTTTCGAAGTGCTCGGCTCTGCAACCACGATACTTATCATTGGAGAGTCACAAAATGCTCATGCAAGTGGGAATAAATATTCTCAATTCAGATTCTCCTTTGTGTTTGTCGTGCCGGAGAATAATTTCTGAGCAAGCGAACTGGGAAGAAAAGATTCGGGACAAAGTAGCCCGAATAATGTTCGATATAATTTATATTCAATTATTAATATAATACTAATAGTAATATTAACAATAATAATAATAATGGAATATAAAAGTGGAATATTGTGGAGAATGTATCAAGGGGGAAGAACCCTGTACTAAAAATAATATATGTACTAAATGATATTAATAATAATTTTAATAGCTAAAAAAATGATAATGATAATGGTAATAAAAATGATCATAATAATGATAATAACAATAATAATATTTTATCTATTGGTTTTTTCCTTAGGTACACGCCTTTCGCCTTAATAACAATAATAATTAAAATTTGGGTAAAAATGTTTTGAATAATGCCCAATATGATTTGTATTGAATTATTTTAATTCTATTATTAATATATTAATTTACCAAAAATGGAATTAGGTAGAAGATCTCCACGATCTTTTGCTCAATTGTTTTTTCTTCTTTTTTTTTTGGTTAATTTCAAAATTCTTCCGCAGTAAGGTTTCATGGCGATAGTCTTAACCGTGTTTCGGCTGTGTGAGACTGGCTTCGCGAAGAACCCCGGAGAAAGACCTGCGGCCTAGACGACATTGAAATACGCGAGAGTACGTTCGTCTTTTTTTTTGTTCTTCTTCTGATGTTGGTTCTCGTATTTTCCTCACATTCAGCTTTCGGGCTCGTCTATTCGAGGGCAGGAGATATTTGAAAAATACAAAGTGTCGACAAAAAAAAATAATCAATCGACGATACTCTCATGTAATCTCGAGGCTTGAATGATTTCATCAATTATTCGTGGTCGTTGATTCGATTCTGCATGGAAGATTGTATCAAGGCACGAGATTCGCGAGACTGCGACATATTTCGTGCGCCTGTAGTGATTCGACTGGGAAGTTACGTGTTCCGTGATTAAGGGGGTTAGGCTACAGTGACGAGCCAAAAATCGAGGTTAATTGAAGAAATTGATTGGAGGAATAAGTAAAATGATGGAAAAATCGTTTGGACATTTATTTGTATGTACTTTAACTAAGTTGTGTATCAAATTTGACTTAAAAGTATTAACAATTAAAGAAGTTATAAACGATCTCGTGAAGGACCTTTGAACGTGAGGGGCTAACGGTGTACTTGATGTTAGCCACCCGGTGGATCTGAAACAAAGAAAGCGAGTTTTTTCTTAAGGGATCATAAACAATCAGGAGGCCCGAAAAGATTGATTTTTCAAGAATTTTTCTTGAGAAGACTTTTAAACCCATGAACGTAAAAATTTGTACACATGTCATGGTAACTTTTAACTGTACTTTAACACTGTTTATTTGTAAAAATAATTATTTTGAAAGCTCCTATCGGTGATCTCCGGGAGCATATCTCTGGACTGGATAAACTAAAATGAAAGAAAAAAAAACCAAAAATATTTCGTTAATATAATGGATCATCTTGTAATTGATCGAAGGAATAAGCAAAATAATATTTTTTGACAAAATGGCGGCTTTTGACCGCCTTGAAAATTTTGATATTAACTATTTGTTTTGCCAAAAACGGTGAAAAAACACGTTTTTTGTGTTTTCTCGAAAAATTTCCGCCATTTTGTCATTTTCGCGTATATAAAAAATCGTATGATATGCGCTATAGCCATTAAGGGGTTATACGAGTGTGAACCCTGAAAATTTGGGTGATTTTCGGGAATTTTTTGGAAGAAAAGTACTCAATTGAATGTTTCGGAAAATGAAGAATATATTTGGCTATATTTGACCTATATTACATAATTTTTTCATAGAAAAATATTGAGATCCAAACGACTTATGCGCTGCCTTCGGAGGCGCAAAAAAAAAGTTCCTCCACCGCTGACATGATTCCGGCCGATTGAGTAGCTGAAACCTAAAAAGGAAAAAATGTCATTAAACTGGAAGGTACTTCCTGCACAATGACGTAGGATTTTCGAAAAATATCAAAATCTAACAAAATGGCGTAGTTATGAAAAAAGTCTGTTTTCTTGCCCATAAAATGGTCGTTTTTTTCAACGCCAAATCGTCAATTTTCATCCAATCAAAAATATCCTACGTCATTGTGGAGTACATATATTCAAGAATACCCAATTCAAATTTCAAGTCAATCGGATAATTGCTCTTTGAGTTACAATGTCAGCAAATTTGAAAAATATCATTTCGAGAAAAACGCGTTCAAAGATTTATCTAGCAATTTTTGCAAGATAAAATGATATTGCTATAAATTATATAAATGATGATGATATTCTTGAAAGTATAAACTGTTGAAAAAAACAAAAAAAAATCGATGTTTTTAAAAGCTCACACTGGTATAGCTCCTCAACATACTGAATCTAAAACCGTTTGATTTTTTCGTCTCGGATGATCCATCTCCGAGCTTTCATCAACACTGCAATCCTACAATTGTTTTATGTCATTTTTTTAACTACCATTTCCGTCTATAAATGGTAAGTTCAAAAAATAATTTTAAAAAATGTATTTCGAAAGTGTATTTACTAGGTGTAACAACTTTTATATCAATATCTATAATACAGACCTATGAAATTTTTTTTCGAAAATAGCCTTTTTTTAGCGTCTAAAGTGAGAAGACCCCTTAAAGTTCCACCAGCAGTTCTATCATTGCAATCATAACCTTCAATCTGCGATTCCTGCATGATATGATGTTGGACTTTCCTCTTAAATCCTAGTTGCCTCAAGTATGAGCGCGGGTTCGTCATTTTGACAGTAGCCTAACCCCTTAATGGGAGAGCGAATCGTTGTGGACGACTGGTAAGGATTGTCGCTAGGTGTAAGGACGTATAACGAAAGGGCTGAGAGTTTCAGCACCCCCCCCCCCTCCCCCCGGTAACAAATTTAAATGTACCCCGTACACGCAACGCGGGAGACGACGATGTATACTTTTCTAAAAATAATATTCTCCTCGTGTGGCTTGTATAACATTTGTGGGCACGCACTGTCGCCGAGACTCTCTGGGTCATTGGATAAAGCCTGTATAGGCATATTTCACCGTTACATCGATTATCGAAATTCCATATATATCCAGCCGTACCTCAATACGCGACTGAATTCTCATTATTCATTCGCGCGAACTATCGTTCTTTTTTTTTTGTTAATTTTAATCTCGTCGAGGGTGACTGGAATGGCGTTCGTTGGGCAGATTCGTGACGATTGATTTTTCGATGTTTCCTTCGAAGCTTTTCGCTTCATCTTTCGTAGCAATCGGTGAAGAAAAATTCAGTTGTGCGTACTGGAGAACAAAAGGGAACGTTTTTTTGAACTCCCTCTTCTTGTAGTAGCAACTTTCTCCGGGCTCGATATCGTCATTGTTATTATCGGGCTACACGCTTTCTCGCCTATCTAACGAGTAATTCGGACTCGTCGTCTCGACTTCGATACGCCCGTATGCGAAGGAAGAATGCTTTGTTCGACGGCGAAGAAAGTGACGGAGGAGTATAGGAAGCTAAGAAACTCTCTCTCTCTCTCTCTCTCTCCCTTCTCATTCTCTCATTCTCATATGCGCTCAATCTAAATATAGAAATGACCGTCTGCGCGAACTGCATGGCCATTAGGCCACCTTCACACCAGTCTTCATTCCTTCCTCTCTCGCCCTTTCTCGCTCCCTCTCGATCTTTCACTCTGCCTTTAATTTGTGATCCCAAATACAAGCACGATCGGTAGGGATGAAAAAAAACAAGAGCCAACAAAGAAGAACAGCTGTTTTGACAAATCGTGCGATGACATTTTCGACAAAAGAAAAGCAAGTCATCGCTCAATGGAAAACGTACGAAAGTTGCGAAACAAAAGATTCTACATAAATTTCCCGCGGTATTGAAGTTTGAATCGTTGGAATGCAACGAAAATATATATATATATTTTTGTATTTCTAAAGTTTTTTTCGCATATTTAAGCTATGAACGTCTCTGAAATATTTTTGAAAATTCTTATTGAACATTTATAACCAAAAGCTGCAAAAAACAATTGAAAACAATAAGAGAAATAAACAATTGAAAAAATCAAGAAGAATTTTCTAGGAGTTGGAATACAACGAAATTAATTTTTTTCGTGTCCCAGTTTTTTTTTGGCACACTTAGGCTATCAAAGTCAGTGAAACAGTTTTGAGAATCCTTATTGAAAATTTATAACCAAAAGCCGCAAAAAATAATTTGAGATACTAGCAAAAATTGAAAACAAATTTTAATCAGGAAGAATTTTCTTGGAGTTAGATTGCAATGTTGGAATGCAACGAAAATATATGTATATATTTTTTTTCGCGTTCCCAAATTTTTTTTGGCACATTTAGGCTGCGTAAGTCACTGAAATATTTTTGAGCATTCTTATTGAAAATTGATAACCAAAAGCTGCAAAAAAAAATTGGAAATAATAACAGAAATAAATAAACGAAAAAGTCGACAAGAATTTTCTTGAACTTGGAATGCAATGAAATTAATTTTTTTCGTATCCCAATTTTTTTGCCACATTTGGGCTAAAAAGTCACTGAAACATTTTTTAGAATTCTTATTGTAAATTTATCACCAAGAGCTGCAAAAAAGAATTTGTAATAATGACAAAAATAAATAAATGATGAAATCAAGAAGAACTTTCTTGAAGTTAGAATGCAATGAAAATATGTTTTTTTCATTCGTATTCCCAAATTTTTGGCACATTCGGGCTGCTCAAGTCACTGAAGTTCTTTTGAAAATACTTATTGAAAATTTATAACCATGAGCAAACCAATAAAACAAAAAAACATCAAAAATAAAGAATAAATGAAAAATCAGGAAGAATTTTCTTGGAGTTGGAATCCAAGGTTGGAATGCAACGAAAATTTTCTTTTTTGCATTCCCAACATTTTTTGGCACATTTAGACCTCGAAAGTCACTGAAACCTTTTCGGGAATTCTTCTTGAAAATTTATAACCAAAAGCGGCAAATAAGAATTTGAAACAATAATAAAAATAAAGAATTGAAATAACGAAATAAACAAAAATCAAAAAGAATTTTCGTTACATTCCAACGCTGCAAACCTCAACGCTTAATTTCCCAGTCCAATTCGGGCTTATTCACTCATTCAGTACAACCATTACCGGATAATCCTGCGGGTGAAAATTAACATTTAGTACGCCGAGTGAATCGTCCCAAATTATTTATCGGATATTAGACGAGACCTCGCGTTATTATTCCCATTCGATGCTAATTCGACAATTCATAAATATTCGCTGCTATTAATGACGGTGGATATGTAAAACTTTTCGCTCGCACGCGTTCTCCCGACGCGAACTAATTTCGACCATACGTTCGAACAAATTTCTCGCGGTACGTCGTTCGTAATAATAACGTGCTTTGGCTACGGGATTCGTTTTTTTTTTTTCTACGAAAGCTTCCGTCCATCCCTAGAGGGAATATAAAAGAGATATATACAGATGGTTAGAATTTGCTCTTCGTGACGTCCGGCGAGGATCTTTTGCGTCACTCGATACAGCCACGCCAGGGATACGTCCACTGCGTCATAATAACGTACAGTACTACCTCCCTAAGAGAGCCCTCCCTAAGAGAGAATTTCCCCGCCGTTCCGCTTGAGCGCATTTTATGGCTTCCCCCACCTAGCTCGAGCTGTCCAGTGTACCCGAGGCCTCCCGAGTTTGTCGCGGACACCTCCATAAGAGATCGCGAGCGATTTCAGAAAATCGCACGTCGCACGATTGTCAAATGGATAATATTCCTTTGTATAATAATATATACGTTTAAGCCGTAAAGTCGGAGAAAAAAACATGCACCATAATTAAATTTCAAGTAGTAATTTAATGCAAGTAAAATATATTTTCGATTCAGCCATCCCGTTTTATCTAAAAATGAAATATTTATACATATATATACATTGTATATTTCAACTTGAAGTATATACACAAGATAAATTGTTAGTTACATTTTTTTTGTACACTGTACAGTAGAACCTCAATTATCCGAACGATGACTTAGTTTATCCGAACTCTCAATCATCCGAACGTTGGCGCGAAAGATACATTGTTGCTCGCTGCCACCGCCGTGAGCAACAATGAGCAACCCAACGCAATCTCTCCTTCCCAAACGGCTGCGAGACTTAGCCGCTCAAAAACGCGTTACAGCCGTTCGTAAATTAAAAATGGGCGATTTTATTTTAAAAAAATATAAAAAAAGCATTCAACTTTTTTCAGGTATTTCAAATACATTATATATATATATATATTTCAACGTTAAAATATATGTCAAATTATAATATATATGTATGTACTGTTTTTATATAAAAAGGTGTTGTTTATGATCTCGTCCCAAAAAACCCACGTTTCGATTATCCGAACTTTTGATTATCCGAACTAGTCTCGGTCCCAATTGGTTCGGATAATCGAGGGTCTACTGTATATGTTCGAGTTTCGATAACGAATATACTACGTATATTTTTGCGAACAATAAGATAATTCAACAATTATTGAAAGTTTTACAAATGTTTCCTTCATATGTGTTATAATATTGCAACAACAAAATATACCAAACAGCAGAATAAAAAAACGCGAAGAAAAAGAAAGATTTACACATCAATATTCAATGAGATATACTTACGCATGAAACGACGAAACGCCAGTACACTTTCCGCAACTTGTTTACAGTTTTCTCAACACTTTCGTTCGCGCTCTCTCATAGAGGTCGAGTGGAGAAACACATACACGCTACCACATGCGCGATTTTCGAGCGCGCTAACCTAGCGGTGGGGGAAGGCTTCGGCGACGAATTTCTCGAGAATTACTTCCCCTAACCGCCCTAGACCGCTCTCTTAGGGAGGTAGTACTGTATATAGAATACGATGGAAAGTACCAGTTTTTGCACGTCTCTCACGTGCCGTTTCCTACACCTCTTTAAATAACGATAAAAAATAATATAATAATAATGACAATAGTGATAGCGGCTATAACATTTTTAAATTGTTAGTTTAGTTATATATATATATATAATTTTTTTCTTCATATTATTGTCCATTATATCATAACCATTATTAATGGTTATCATTATTGCTATAATACTAACAATTAAAAAATGTTACAGCTGCTATCTCTATTGTCGTTATTATTATATTAAATATATATATTATATATATATATATACACACACACACACACACACATATATATATATATATACTAAATAATAATAAAAGCAATAATATAACCATTAATAATGGTTATGATATTTTGGACAATAATAAGCCAACAGTAGCAATAATAAAAATAAAAATAATAATAACAGCAATTGAAAAATATTAAGCAAATGTCTGAATTGGTTAAAAAATTATGCGAAAGTAAAATTTGTTTCTTGCACATTTGGTTGAAAAAATTTAACCAAATCATGGTCAAGCGCCACCAAAATTATAAGCGTGCGGAAACCCGTAGTTCTCGGAGTAACCGCTAGAAGTCGCACGCGCGCTTGTTTCTCGTAAGCGTAGCGCGAACCGAACTCTAAAGAGTATCGGTTCTTGGCCTGTGGCTAAGATCAAAGCGTAGCATCTGTTTTAATCAGTTGAATATCTGATATGCTCTCCATGAATATTCCATTGGATATCTGATATTCTCTACACTATTATCGTGGATAATCATTCTAATGCTCACTTTTTATTTAAGATTTAAAACAAATTGAAAAACTTACGTCCCATGGCATATTCGTTTTGATGTAGTGAAGAAATAATTAATTCTATTGATTATATTTTTGTACGAAATAAAAAATGTTCGTAGCGACCGCTTAATTATTTCATCCAATACATCTACGGATTGTATATAGAATGATTTCAATGGATTATAATGTTATTTAAAGGATAATATAGATATTTAGAGAACAGAAGAGCTTTTTCAAATAAAATAATATGTTATTTAAATCAATCACATTTTCCAATATTTTATAGTATTGTAACAATCTCATATATCGGTGGTACTCCGCAACAGCACATTTATTTGGATCAACCAATATATTTTTTAATTGGTTTTTTTTCTCAGTGTGAATGTAATAATGGGCCAACAGCAGCAATAATAAAAATAAAAATAATAATAACAGCAATCGTGTCCATATCAATCGTGCTGATGATAACAATAATATCGATGATAACAACAATAGTATCAATATAATTACCAATAATAATAGTAATAGTAGTGATAGTATGAGTATTACTATTAATGATAGTAATTAATTAATTAATTAATATATAAATAATTAGATAATAATACTATAAAGGGGTTAGGCTACTGTGAAGGTCCGAAAATGAAGATTATTGAAAAAAAAAAAATTCAAGGCATAAATACGATGATTAAAATCGTTTGAACAATTATTTGTATGTACAGTAATAAAGTTGTGTACCAAATTTTATTAGAAAGAATCAATAATTGAAGAAATTATAAGCAATCTCATGAAGGACCCTTGAACGTGAGGGGCCAATGGCATACTTAATTTTGGCCGCACGGTTGATCTGAAAAAAAAAAGATTTTTTTTTACAATAAGCCAAGACTTGACCGAGCTTTTGTTTTTTTTTATCGTGTTTCAATGATAAAAAAAATAATGTCTTCATTTTTATTTCGATTTTTCGAGGAAAAATGACGTCATTAACCCTTCCTTGACGCACTTATATTTGGCCACGGCTTTGGCACACTGGGTCAATTTGACCCGGATAGCAATTCATCCACCTGCCCTTAACAACCCTTCAATCGGTTTTTATTGAAAAAAATCCGGGATACACTTCAAACATTTCTTAACATGTCTGCATAATTAAAATTCGGTAAGTATAAAATTCAATTGGTGTAAAAAAATTATTGAAAAATTTTAATTTTAGGAAAGTGAGTATTTAATTTAGAGTTCTTCCGGGTCAAAATGACCCAGTGTGTCAAGGAAGGGTTAAACTACTATTACACTTAATAAGTGTATCAAATTTCAAGTTAATCCGTTCATTAGATATCGATAAATCATGTACACTGGTTTGAATAACAGAGTTTCGAGAGAAACGCGTTCAAAGTTTTACCAGCAGTTCTATCGTTGCAATTCCAATTTTTCTTTCCTCTTCAACTTGATTTGCCTCAAGTAGCGAACGAGTGTCATTTTCACAGTAGCCTAACCCCTTAAGGAAGTTCGGAAGTCAAACTGACAATTTTAACGATTTTAATTTTTTTTCTTTCGAATGTTTAAAATCCACAGAATTTAATGTCATAAAAAAGTATTTTTATTAGAATGAAAACTTATGATGATTTTCATAAATACGTACAATCGACATTGGTTATTAAGCACTCAGTTGATCATTATCGACTTTACTAGGGAGTTCATGTTTTAAGCAGTTGGCAACGGTACATAACCTCACTTTAGAAGAATTCAACCATCACCTCTCAACGACTCGATAAATGTCTAAACATGGCACAATTACGTGTAAGCGGTCGTTTCTTTTTTTTCACAGAAAATTGATCTCCTTTTGTTCACGCAGATAGATAATAAGAGATTGATTGTGCAGTTTTCAAAGTTTCATCTTCGGGTTAATATACAGAACGAAAACAGAAATAAATTTTAAAGTTTTCTACATAAAAATGTTTACAGCCGTTCTTCATATGTATATTTGTATACGTAATAATCAATTTAAAAAAATTAGATCCATAATCAACATATTTTTATTCATTTTTTATCCTTCGTTTTATTATTACTTTTATTCTATTCTTATTGTATTTACCATGATCTGCAGCGTAGGCATTCGGCGACATTCATATCGCATTCTGCGTAAATTGTCGTCTAGGAATTTCCCCTAGCAATCACAGCTGACGCTCCGATCACCGTTTAGAGAGAGACAGATGCCGGATAGCAAAATTTAATAAATGATTGTGAAAAAATTACACGGTGGATCAGCTACAATGTTTGCAGGTTAAATCCGTATTAATCGAAGATTCGAATAATAGGTTTTGTTTGTTGGGTCAAACGACTACATTTTACGTAAAGTTATCATTTCCGGTAAATTTTTCAGAGGTTACGTTTGAGTGCGTGAATTTTAGGCGAACTTTCAACGTTCATATTTTGAAAATGGTACGGTGGAACGGCTTAATTTTTTTTTATTTCAACGTGGTTAATGACATACTACCGCTTTCTTGGAAAAAAAATAGGAGGTTAAACGTTAGTCGATTTTTGAATTGTTTCTTCCGAACCACCTTAATAATAGTATTATAAATAAGAATGAAATCAATAATAATGCGTTTCAATTCAACCACATTTCTCCTATAGTTTAAATCATTTAATTAAACAGATATTTCCATCAACTACTCGTCAATACAATGAATATCATCGACACATTTGTTTTTCCATACATTCAGTTTCGTTGCTAGCTCGCAGAATTGGCGTAGAAAAAAGAATGTCCACGAAATAAATAGACCAAAGAGAGTATATAAATTAAAGATTGCGATCGAAAAATGAAACAAAAGGGAAATGAAAAACGAGCAACGGAGGAAAGAATTGGCCCACATGTGGTCTCGAGCGAATCGACGAGTATGTCGTTCCTGGGGTGAGGAGAAACGTCCCCGAGGTCGCCGTGTGTTCCACGCGGGCCCTGCCTCACCAAGGACGTCCCGGGGCCCAGATTCTCGATCCTCGAGTATCCTCGCCCCGAACGTCCTCGTCCTCGGCCAGCGCGAACCCGTCTATAGCAAATAGCAATTACGTACATACACGTTAATTAAGGAGGTTGGAGCGTTAGCAACAATTCGAGATCAAAAAATACAAAAGCCATGTCATTTACTAGACTATACTGAGCCTTTACGAATTTTCTGAAATTTTTTCACCACATAACTTCCGAGATAAACAATAGTTTAATTTATGTCGTTCTACATTAGGTTACACTGAGAAAAAAAATCATTGATCCAATATCATTGGTGTTATTGATTGAAATTTCGTTGATTCAATTGTAAAATCGTTGGTGTAAATAATCGAATTTATTAGTCCAAACAAAACGCTATTGACTTCAATAACATGATAAAATTGAAAGATATTTTTCATTCAAAAGATATATTGTTAGCCGAGAATAATATATTATTGAAACTATCTGAAAAATGATCGCGAACAAATTATATAGTTTTGAATGTAATTTCTCCAACGAAAGAAAAAAGCGTTTCAATTCATAACATGAATATTGTTGATTTGAGTGAACAAGAAAAATTGAATTTCGCTCGTTTGATTCAAATAAAATGTCTCTTGAGTAAATATGTTATTTTATTGTTTTTATCATATCCGATATTGATTTTTAGTACATTATACGTAAAAATATCAATATTTTATTTTGATTGAAAAATATTAAGCAAATGTCTGAATTGGTCAAAAAATTATGCGAAAGTAAAATTTGTTTCTTGCACATTTGGTTGTAAAAATTTAACCAAATCATGGCCAAGCGCCACCAAAATTATAAGCGTGCGGAAACCAGTAGTTCTCGGAGTAACCGCTAGAAGTCGCACGCGCGCTCGTTTCTCGCAAGCGTAGCGCGAACCGAAAATCTACTTAAACGCTGGAGAAACTCTAAAGAGTATCGCTTCTTGGCCTGTGGCTAAGAGCAAAGCGTAGCATCTGTTCTAATCAGTTGAATATCTGATATTCTCTCCATAGATATTCCATTGGATATCTGATATTTTCTCCACTATTATCGTGGATAATCATTCTAATGCTCACTTTTTATTTAAGATTTAAAACAAATTGAAAAACTTACGTCCCATGGCATATTCGTTTTGATGTAGTGAAGAAATAATTAATTCTATTGATTATATTTTTGTAAGAAATAAAAAATGTTCGTAGCAACCGCTTAATTATTTCATCCAATACATCTACGGATTGTATATAGAATGATTTCAATGGAATATAATTTTATTTGAAGGATAAGGTAAATGTCCCAATTATTGAACAGCTAAGGATCTGGGGGATTGAATTCGGTGAGAAAAAAATATAAAATCAAGCAAAAACCATCGCTTTCAGGTTCAAATGATACTTTGATATTTTTACTTTCGAAAAATCACCCTTTAAAGTATTTTTAAATCATTTCAAATGAAAAAAAAGAATAACAATGTGAAGCATGTAAATGTCCCAATTATTGAACACTGGAAGTGCCTGTGTCCCTAATATTGAACAGGCATGTCCCAGTTATTGAACACTCTCGAGAATTCTCTTTTCGTTCTGAAAATATTATTTTGGGTACAATATTAAGAGATAAAAGCAAAATGAAACACTTAAATAATCTTTTGTTGATCATGTAAAAATACAAAAATATATATATAGACTCTTTTGACAGGTTTTTGGTTCATTCGCATTTGGTTTATTTTTGCTTTTCGACTCGAACTTCATTTTATTTTTATTTTCAGCTTCCTCGTTTTTATGTTCTGTGTTTGTTTGATTTTGTCGCAGTTTGGCTCCCTGAACTATCGGAGAGCAAAAAATAATGAACAGTACATTCGTATTTTTAAGTTACATTTAGGTTATATTCTCTTTTTACTTTCCTTTTTATGTTTATTGCACGAAAATACAAATAAAAAATATATTTGACGATCTTAGAGTTATTATTAAAAGAATAAAGGTAAGTTTATTCAGGAACTTACAGTTTTTGTTTGAATAAATCCGATTCACACGATCTGTCACACGTTAACTGTCTCGATGTTTTGATGGGTTTAATGACGCCATCTTGGAGAATTTGAGTGTTCAATAATTGGGACACACTGCATTTTCTATGTCCCAATGATCGAACACCGTATTTTTTAACAAATAATTAAATTAAAAAATTTCATAAAAATGGTTATTTTTAAGACATTTTCTGAGGAACGTGAAACGCCTTTACTTTTTGAGATGCGACAGTTTTTGATTTTTGTATGCCCTTACGTATGAAGCGGCGCGTCTTAGCAAAAACGATAAGCAGTTACCACGATACGTCAAATCGGGTCACCGTTGCTGATTAAATAATTTTTGCTCTATCAATTAAAGCTTTTTTTGCACAAGTAAGGTAATATTTCGATAGCTAAAAGTTCCATATATGTAATGAAATTTTTATAAATACGTAAATGCATGCAGGTGAATGAGAAATAATAAAAATACAAGATAGTGTTCAATAATTGGGACATTTACCTTAATGTAGATATTCAGAGAACAGAAGAGCTTTTTCAAATAAAATAATATGTTATTTAAATCAACCACATTTTCCAATATTTTATAGTATTGTAATAATCTTATATATCGGTGGTACTCCGCAGCAGCACATTTATTTGGATCAACCAATATATTTTTTTAAATTCAATTCGTTTTTTTCTCAGTGTAGATGGGCAGGACGTTCACACTACGGGTGATGTAATTTCTCTGGCTATTTAGCACCAATATAAACCATTTATAACAACGGATAAACGCAAACTAAACCTTTGTAAACATTTAGAAGAAAAAAACCCATCTGGCCCATCGTAAGCCATATACATTCAATATTGAACCATCAAGGTTTGATGAAAGATTACGTATCTCGGCTGGCGAATGAAAAGCATTGTTGTCAACCTCAATGCCCGCGATGTTGCCGTATCTCGGCAACACTTAATTGATGCTAATAATAAATAATCTCGTGACATAAATATAAGTAGGCATAATTATAAATGACTCAAAATTCAATTCTGCGTTGTATAAAACATTCGCTGACGCACTTTTTTTATCATAATAATCATCGATAATGTTACACTTTTTCAAGTTGACAGTGACACAAAAGTTTTTCTTATTCGCGTAACAAAAAAAAAAGGAAAATACACAATTTTGAGCTTTAATTGTATATTTTATGCAAAATTAGCATCTTCAAAATTAATCTATACCTTTCATGCATTTTTTGTTGAGGTTAATTGAAAATAAATTTATGAATCGTCAATTGATTCAACCAAGCCGCTCCAACCTCCTTAAACCCGACCCGTGCCTACGTCGATGCTTTTCGTCAATCTCTGGTACGTTTATTCCGAACACTAGAGATACATAGAAAATGCGCATTTTCACAATTCATCGCGTATCAAGAGAGGCCACAATGTCGGTTTTTCTCCAATGCGCCGATAAAAGCTTCATCGCGTCATAAATACCCGCCCGATTTTTTTTTCGGTCGCTATACTTCTATGAGTAAAATAGCTTCGCAAAAATGTTTTCGAGTCCAAAAAAACGTTTCGTCTCGTACAAATTAGCCCATATACAGCTTGTCCTAGCTATTGCTGCCCACTTCTCTTTCTCTCTCTCTCTCTCTCTCTCTCTCTCTCTCTGTTTCTCTCCCCTCCTTCTTTCTCTCTACGTGTCTCGAAGACTCTCGGGTCTCTCCCCTTATTTAGCTTTTATCACGCGTTTTGTGCTCTCGGGGTCTAGAAGCATCAGCAGGAGAAACAGCCAAAGGCCAAGACGAGAGCGAACGATCGGGCCGGCTGTTCTTGAGTCGCGAACTCGACCGTTCGAGGCACAACGAGAGAGTGTGTGTGCGTGTGTAGAGAGAGAGAGAGAGAGAGAGAGAGACAGAGTGGAAAAAAGAGCAAGAGAGAGCCGAGTCTCGCCCCAAACGCACTTTGGTTTGTCCTTCGTTCGGCCCCGATTCCCTACTCGGTCCGAGCTCTCAAGCAGACGTGAGGTATACAACATATATACATATACACACATTCATACACGTATGTTCAATTTGTATATACGTACCCCTATAAGTGTACGCATTAGTCTGTATACATACACGCACAGGCAATCTCTCTCTCTCTCTCTTTCTCTCTCTCTCTCTCTCTCTCTCTCTCTCTCTCTCTCTCTCTCTCTCTCTCTCTCTCTCACACACACACACAAACACATACAACACACTCACGAACACACACCCAAAGGCTGATATACGCTTCTCACAAAAGCACAGGCTGAGAAATCAGCAGTTAGCAACAGCCAGTATCCTATATAGTATACTTTATATATATACAAAGATGTATATATATACATGTGTGTGCGTGTGTGCGACTACGTAAGAATATGGGTATGGTAAAAGGCCGGAAATACCGGGTGCTCGGAAAGTCCGGCACCGGCGATGGTAAACGTCAATCGGACGATTATTGAGACAGAACGAGGCGGCGAGAAAGAGAAAGAGAGAGAGAGAGAGTGAGGGAGAAGGGGGCGGAAGAGACGAGAAAGCTAGAATGGATAATGGAAGGTCCCATAATCGGTAAAGTTCCACAAATAGAATGTTGCCTGTCAGATTAATAGATAATATTGCATGACAGGTGTCAAACAATCGTTGGGGTTCGAATTATTTGTAATCAATGCAGACAACGTGCTTTAGGGTATTAACTCCTTCGCCCTCTACAATTTGCCAAATATTGAGGAGTATTTCTTTGAAATTCATTATAAAGAAAAGTGAGAAAATTTGTGGTGAGGAATATATCGTTTGAAGACATTCGACCAAAAAGATCGTACTCATAGTCGCTGTTTTGTTGAATTTGGGTAAATTAAAAAAGAGACGAAGAGAGAGAGAGAGAGAGAAACGAAAACGATAGAATGGATAATGAAAGGTCCCATAATCGGTAAAGTTCCACAAATAGAATGTTCTCTGTTGGATTAATAGATAATATTGCATGACAGGTGTCAAACAATCGTTGGGGCTAAGATCATGTGTAATCAGTTTAAAAAAAAGTGCTTTGTCGTTTTACCTCTTTTCCCCACCTACAATTTGCCAAATATTAAGGAGTTTTTTTTAGGAATTCATAATCAATTTTACACAAAAAAGGTAAAAATACGTATATGAAAGACATTCGACTGAAAAGATCGCCGTATAGCTGCTTTTTAAATTGACTTTAGTTTATTGAATTTATTTGAATGCCGTTTCAAGGACCGCTGTCTCCAAAATCAAATTGTATTGAAAAATTGACAAGAACCGCTCCGTAACACCAGAATGTGCTGGAAACAAACATTAAATATAATAGATATAATAAATTCTAAATATACTTTCCCTTTATATATGTGTATATGTGGGTCATTCCATGTCAAATCGACAAATTTTTTACCTGACCCCCTTTGATTTCGCTGAAAATTTTCTATCTTTTTCTACACCCCGAAAGTTATTTTTCAGAATTTTTTCAAATTTTTTTTCCCGACTCAAAAAAAGTTATGAATTTTTGAAAAAAACCGCTCTTTTATTTTTAAATTGCCAGAACTTTTTCAAAAATTGACCGTTTGGGAACTTTTTTTTTTCAAAATTTTTGTTTTTAAATGTAGTTTTCGAAAAAAAATATGAAAAAATGTTCAGAATCCCAGATATATGAAATATTTTAGTTTTTTTGAAAAAACCGTAATTTTCTCAAAGTCCGACCGTTTTTTTTTTGTTTTTTTTTTGCTCTAAAAATACTTCAACTAATTCTACAATGATCCCCGTTAATCAAAAGATGTGACGACAATCGCTTCTAATTTTTTTTCTTGATTATAAAAAAAATTTTGTTGAATTTTTGCTGATTTTATATAACTTTGTTATGAAATTTTTTTTATTTCCTCGTGAAACCTCAAAAGTTGAAAAATAAAATTTTATTGGAGAATTTCAAGTGATTATCGTCCAAGAAATTGTTATTTTAAAAAAAAAATAATTTTTTTCTCTCATTGACGTTATTTTTTTACTCTTATGGACGTTTTTTTTTGGTACTGAAATATGACAACTTCAAAAATACAATGGGTTTAAAAGTTACCTCCAGTTGATACAATGTGATAATTTAAGAGCTATCGATTGTCGGTAAAAAAGATATCATCTACATTTCATTTAAATAATATGGAGGTTATGTTTTCAGAATAATTACATTGTCGTTGTGTTCATCGTGTCACGTAGACTTACTATTGCTAAATAAAGTACCTATTATTTATCATAAAGTGCTGTTAATTTATATTTTGTTAACGAGTGATTACAATGCCGAAGTTTTTTGATCGATGTTGCAATCCATTTAATTTGGAGAAGCATAGAAAAAAAATATCCCTGCGAAATTTACCGGAGCATTTAGCAATTCGATACAATTTGTCGACTGATGAGCGAATATGTAGTTC
Source organism: Ophion obscuratus (assembly GCA_964007375.1). NCBI lineage: Eukaryota > Metazoa > Arthropoda > Insecta > Hymenoptera > Ichneumonidae > Ophion > Ophion obscuratus. The sequence goes on from OZ023320.1 coordinate 18,080,465, forward strand.
ATGTTATAAAAAAATGCTTCAGCCCTCTGTTGACAATACTTCTGATGAAAGTTAAATAAAAGATAATATAATTTGAACACATACAAAAAAATGTTTTTAATTTATTTAAAGATGTTAAGAGACGGTGAATTTATTTAAGAGTATGAAAAGTCCTTTTTTTTTACTTTTTTGAAAAAAAATAACAATTTCTTGGACGATAATCACTTGAAATTCTCCAATAAAATTTTATTTTTCAACTTTTGAGGTTTCACGAGGAAATAAAAAAAATTTCATAACAAAGTTATATAAAATCAGCAAAAATTCAACAAAATTTTTTTTATAATCAAGAAAAAAAATTAGAAGCGATTGTCGTCACATCTTTTGATTAACGGGGATCATTGCAGAATTAGTTGAAGTATTTTTAGAGCAAAAAAAAAAACAAAAAAAAACGGTCGGACTTTGAGAAAATTACGGTTTTTTCAAAAAAACTAAAATATTTCATATATCTGGGATTCTGAAAATGTTTTCATATTTTTTTTCGAAAACTACATTTAAAAACAAAAATTTTGAAAAAAAAAAGTTCCCAAACGGTCAATTTTTGAAAAAGTTCTGGCAATTTAAAAATAAAAGAGCGGTTTTTTTAAAAAATTCATAACTTTTTTTGAGTCGGGAAAAAAAATTTGAAAAAATTCTGAAAAATAACTTTCGGGGGGTAGAAAAAGATAGAAAATTTTCAGCGAAATCAAAGGGGGTCAGGTAAAAAATTTGTCGATTTGACATGGAATGACCCATGTATATACACATTTAATTCATTCGCCGATTACGCCCATTCGACGCAAGCGAATAAAAAAGCAAATGTACACACACAGAGAGAGAGAGAGAGAGAGAGACGCACACACAGCTGATGAGTTTCCGGCTTGTCAAACAAAAAGTCGAGTAACCGTAACGTTTCGGGATACTTGCCCGTAACATTTGGCTCTTGATAATTCCATGCGTGATAATGAAACGGTAAATTATCAATAATTTATACGAAATTCTCCGAAATTCATTGCACGTCACGAAGCCAACGTTACACTCGAATGAGCAATGAGGAATGAAGAAAAACGAAGACGTTTTTTTTTTTCTTGACACACCCTAATTTATATAAATGTATTACGTCTCGTCTGCGCGGTCCGATACGTTACATTTTTCTCGTCTATTCGGCGCGTGTGTGTGTAGACAAGTCTCGAGGTTTCTCTCGCGCCAGCTAATACAACGTTGCGTATGAATGCTCGTGTACTGGATCACGCTTTGTACACGAAAGCTCCGATGAGTCACACGCTCGGGCAAGCCAGGACTTTCTCAGGTTCTCCGAGAGATAAATCGAAAAAAGTCCGCGGAGAGAACGAGGTAGAGAAAAGAAGAGGCGAGAAAGTCCTGGGTGATGTCAGCCCGCATGAATTTACGAGATCTACGGGTTGTAAAATTTTCGAAATTCCTTATCTATCCATTTTTAGGCTTCAGGAGCCACGGGGAACCCTTGTAACTGCTCCATGTCCGTTTTGTTTGTCGTGAGGCGTTGCCTCGAAAATCTCCATTTGGTACAATAATATTTAGTGTTTACTTTCGAATTAAATTACTCTAGATATTGTGGAATAATTAGTTTGGGAAAAATATAGGAAAAGCGCTTGTTTTTTTTTAACTTTCACGCGGTTCTGTCTGAAATATTACTTACACTGTTCCAAAAATTGTGGGTGTTGTACATTGGTGGATATGGCTGCCTGTGGAGTATCGTAAAAACTTTGTACTTCGTAGTACAAAACTTAGTACTTTGTACTTTGTAAGTATCGTAGTACTTTGACATTCGGGGTAACTTTGACAGTTTTTGGGGCTACTTTGACAGAGCGCCAAAATACGTTTTAACCCTTAATAGTCAAACAAATTATTTTGATGCCGCACAACTTTTTTTTCCAATAAAACTTACCTTTTTTTATATGCGTAAGTGTTTCATTCTTTCCTTCTAAATCGCACCTGCGTTGGATGAAATAAATACACTTTTTGAAAAGTCCACAGAAACCGCTATGTCTATTTCAAAGTACATTGTTTCCAGATTATAAGAGCATTTTTTAATTTTTTTTTTGTCAATAATTACAAGAGGTACAGCAATTTTTGTCAAAATAAGTCATTTTTCACGTTTTTGTTTGCATAATTTTCTTTGCATATTTAAAATTTCATTTTTGATTTTTAACCAATATCCTTGTGTTAAACAAGGTTCAAATTATACCTCACTATTTTTTCATGTCGCTCAATGCATTATTTCATTATTTATAAGAATTCAAAAACGCCGGGGTCCCATAGACCCAGTATGACTACTACTGTGTCCAAAAAATAAGGTGACATTGTATTTATTTCGAAAATTCTTTATTTATTTTTCCAAATCAATTTCATCCCCTTCAAAGTAATCCCCTCCCGATGCAATGCACTTATGCCAACGGATTTTCCAATCTTCGAAACACTGATTGTAGTCACTTTCTCTATCGTATCAATCGAATCTCATCTATCGTATCAAAACCGTGTCCCCGGAGCGATCTTTTGAGCTTGCTGAACAGCCAGAAGTCGCACGCCGCCAGATCAGGTGAATACGGTGGTTGCGGAACGATATGGGTTGAGTTTTTGGCGAAATGATCACGAATTACGAGTGCAGTATGGGATGGTGCATTATTGTGGTGTAAAAACGAAGAATTGTCTTTCCACAATTCCGGCCTTTTTAGGCGGATAGCGTTACGCAAACGACGCATAACGTTCAAATAATATTCCTTGTTGACTGTTTGACCCGGCGGAAGGAATTCATAATGCACAACACCACGATAATCGAAGAAAACAGTCAACATGACCTTGATTTTTGAGCGACTTCGGCGCGATTTTTTTTGTTTCGGCTCTCCTTTGGCACGATATTCGCTCGATTGATCGGTTGTTTCGGGGTCGTAAGCATAGATCCAAGTCTCGTCTCCAGTGATCATGCGTTCCATCTTGTCCTGATAGTCAGAAAGCATCGTTTCACACACTTCAACGCGACGCCTTTTTTCCAAAAAATTCAATGTTTTCGATACCAGTCGAGATTTGACGCACTTGAGGCCCAAAACATCCTTTAAAATGGTATTGACCGAGCCTTTCGATATGCCAACCTCATCAGCAAGGTCTCTAATCGTTAATCGACGGTTTTTCAACACCAAATCTTTGATTTGTTGGACGTGAGCTTCGTCGGTTGAGGTTGATGGTCGCCCAGGACGCTCTTCGTCTTCGACACGTTCACGGCCAGCTTGGAACTCACTATACCATTTGTAAACATTTTTTTAGCCATAGCCTCATCACCAAAGGCTTTCTGCACCATCCTCAACGTATCCGCAGCAGAAAATTGATTCCGCAAACAAAATGTAATGCAAATTCTTTGCTCAACAAATTTCGACATCGCAAAAAACGAAAAACTAACTTTTAGCAGCTCACAAAACGACGCGTATCTCAAACACTAATGAATATTTTGACATGTAAATTTGACATAGATGTCACTGACAGTACTACCAACCTAAAAAAAATAATTCTCCAAATCCTTCGACGCGCGCAGTTTAAATTCAAATGTCACCTTATTTTTTGGACACAGTAGTATAACGCGATTCTAGCTAAGTGTGACTACTAAGGGTTAAATGTGTGCGCAGCGGGGAATAAACTTGAACAACAATTTGTTGTTCAAGTTCATTATAATGTTGCTAAAGTTGATTGTAATGTTGCTCAAGTTGATTTTGATCTCAATGACAATTATAAGACTCATTGAGTGCCTATAATGGCACCAGAGGTACTTGATATTTTTATGTAAAATGTTTCCTCAAAGGAGGCACCACTGTAACTGCCCATTTTCGACCGTTTCCTTTGGATTTTTTTTTCTCAAGAAATGAATAAAATACATGGTCAAAGGAGCCTTTAGGTTTTATGAGGTACATATTGAAGTATGTAAAAAAAATTATTTGTCAGAAGTATAGAAAATTGCGGCGCACGAGTCACTATAGCACTACCGTTTTTCAGCCAACCCTCTCCGCGGCACGCAGCAGAACTGTCGTAAATTCAGTCCCGGAACTAAGAGTGAAATATTTTTGGTAATTATATTATTTTTAGCAGTCAAGTACAGGGGGGAATTAAAAAATAATTAAAAGAAAAATAGAGACGAGTTTGTAAAAAGGTTCGTTTTTTCGACCATAATTTTCATCTCAAAGGTGATATATTTTGAACAATTTTCGATTCATCAAAAAAAGCGCTCGTACTTAACCGTTGAAGCAATATATGAAGCTACAATTAAAATTTCAAGTCGATTGGACGAAAATTGTTCGAGTTCTGCTGCTTTAATAACGATGACAATTGGATTATAAAAAATCGTTATTTTTCATTAATTTCATGTATAATGCATAAAATATGACATTTTTTTATCAAGATTATTCCAAAGTAACCCTTAATCTTTGACATGAGTTGCATTTCAATGCCCTGTCAAAGAATCTCTCGGGGCTACTTTGACACTTTAAAAAATGTATATGAGGCATTCTTCATCAACTGGGCCACTTTTTTTTAAGCTCTCCAATTTTTTTCAAAATCTGCCGGTTTGAAACGTTAGTCAAAAGGAATGTCTGTGATTTTTTTAGGCGTCCGTTCGGGATTTTCAATTTTTTATTACGAACACTGTATCCGAAAAAATATTCATCAAACAAAAAAAAACACAAAAATGAAAACTTTTTATTTTTTCCGCTTTATCGAAAAAAATCAAAATCATAATTTTTCTGCATTGAGAAAATTGAAATTTGGCAAAAAAATGAGAATACCATTTTTTTAAACCTAATAAAACACTTTCGATTTCGGTACAAATTTTACAGGATGTCTGTCATTGGGTGAAGAGTCAGCGAAAAAAATTCAGAATGGTAATTGCAATGGTTAGGATGAAAAAAAAATAAAAAGCCTGCGAAATCTCATAATCGAGCGGTGAGGCACAGCGTTGACGGGCTGTAACGTTTGAAGTTTTTCGAATTTCGCTTTGAAACTTGAGGAAAATATTCTACACATATAGTTCTATCGTTTAAAGGGAAAAAAAGAAATCGATTTTTTTTATCGTTGTAAATATGGATCGCGCCTTAAGCGCCGATCGATTTTTTTTTTAATTTCCACAAAAGCCCAACTCCTTAATAGGATTCGTATAAAATTTGTTCCAGGAATTCTCCAAACTTACTTGCGAAAGGTTATTTCCAGAAAAACGCCTTTTGAGCCTTGAATCCCATTATTTTGAGTTTGTCATTGAACCTTTAGTAGTTAAATTAGCATAATTTGATCTGACACCGTAAATAGTATCGATATCGATTGCTACAATTGACTGTCAAGTATGATTTACCGCTCTAAAAAACGGTTTTTCCCCGGCCCTCTGAGGCTTGAGATTAAAATAAGGCCTTAATCGGCCAACTTTTTACAATTAAGTTAAAATTCCACATAACAATTATTAACGTATCTAACGAGCTACGAAATCCCATTTCAATGCGTGATCCTACGCGCAGTTGGCAACGCATTTAACTATTTTTTCTTTGCTACACTCCCACCTTTTTTATTCTCCCCCTTAAAATTATAACGAACGTACGAGAATCGAGTAAAAAAGCGAGGCCAACTTGACATTCGTTTCCTACACGTTGTATCTGCGAAATGCTTCATATTCGTAACAAAAGCGTGTGCCTGCGTTGGTGAATTCTCCGCAGCCCCGAACAGTCCCTCTACGCCCTAAATACTCAACACCTGCAAGAATAATTGTTTCGGGCTCGCCATTATGTTCTCGAGCTCGCACTTCCCTCACGTAACGAGTGTTTTATGTGTTTTTTTTCGCTCGACTTTGTGTTGCAGGAAAAAAATTCTTTCCTCAATTACAACGTGTCTTGCATACTCACTCTGCCGCCGTATCAGCGCCAGGGTTATGGACGCCTTCTCATCGATTTCAGTAAGTAAATGAGTGCATTCCCTCAACGGTATTTTTTTTTTGCACACTGCTGTTTTTTCAAGCTGCAAACGCAGGGTAACGAAAAAAAACTTCGCGCTTCCCGACTAACGGTCTGCGTAGGCTTGGAGCACAGAAAAAGGACGGTTTAAAAAAAAAATTCTCATGACAGTATCGAGATGACGAGGTTGCGATTTTATCGAAATTTAATGCATGTCATGCTAAGTTTAAGAGTTTTTAAAAATTAAAAAGTAAGATGGGATGTTCTCACTTTAGACGCTAAAAAGAGGCTATTTTCATCAATTTTTGATATAGGTTTATATTATAGATATTGATATAAAAGTTCTTCCACTTAATAAATACACTTTCGAAATACATTAAAATTTGTTTAATGTATTTATGTAACCCAAATAAACTTTAAACGGGTTTTTCTCAAAACAACGTTTTTCGACGACTTGTTGATAAAATTTTTGAAACTACTGAACCGACCCTTATGAAATTTTAAACACATATTCTTTACAACTATAGCTAAAGCGGATATCAAGGATTTTTTAAATTTTGATATTGACTAATTTTTTTGGCCAAAAACTGTGAAAAAAAAACACTTTTTTTCGGTTTTACCGAAAAATGTCCGCCATTCGGTTATTTTTGCATATATCGAGAATCATCTGATATGCGCTATAGCCATTAACATACTGAATTTAAAACCGTTTGGTTTTTTTTTCTTTCGGATGATCCATCTTCGAGATTTCACCAACAGCGCAGACCTACAATTTTTTTAGGACAATTTTTTATCTACAATTTTTCTTCGATGAATAGTGACTTGAATAAAAAAAAACATTTTCTTTTTATGTATTTCGAAAGTGTATTTATTGAGTGAAACAACTTTTATATCAATATCTATAATATAAACTTATCAAAAAAATCATGAAAATAGCCGTTTTTTAGCGTCTAAAGTGACAAGACCCCTTAATGAACAAGGAAGTTATTATTATTTAAGCAAAGTGCCGTCGGTGCTGCGAGGGCGATCGGTGCAGGTGGTTCCGGCAATTAGGGTGATCCGAAATGAAAAATGACAACATGGGCTCTCAGTATAATAATAAAACTTTCGTATGAACAGATACTTTTTGGAATATTTGATCATTACGAAAATGACGAGGTGTAGAATAAAAAGTTCGATTTTTGACAAAAAAAAAACCACTTAAAAAATTTGCTATTAACAAACGGATGATAATATTGAAAAGATCGCCCGGCTATAGGATAGAAAATGTTATAGACGATGATCTGTTCGAATTGGAATTGACTTGGGCCTGTAGATTTTGAGAGACGACCTGCAGGGGTTCCATGAATCATAATTTCCAGAAGAACGCAAGACAAAAGAGGGCAAATCGCAGCGGGGCGATTAAAAATCATCGTAACTCCGTAAATTTTTGGAACTTTTGCAAAACCTTTGTCGCAAATTCAATTTTAAATCCTAGGCTATACAATTATGGAATAAAAAAAATTGTATTTTCAAAATATCAAGCTCTCGCATTTAAACGATACATTTTTTACGTATAGCTATCAAAAGTTTTGTCCAACCACCAAAATACATTTATTCATAACAAGAGGAGTCTTCGTCAAATTGAAAAATCCTTACGTATTACTGTGGAGAATTTGGGTTAGGAGATACCATGAAAATGTTCAGGTGAATCGAGTAAACTCAAATTATGCCACAGGCCAATTTGAAAAATCTTGTTCGTAATAAAAGTGCATAAAAAAAAATTGCGCCACATTATTTTGAGCTCAGAAGTAAAATTTAGCATTCGAAATAGCAATTTTCCGGCATAACGCCACCTCCTCTTTCGTCTCCGCCTATCGGGTCCGAAGGACCCTACAATATATATTCTGAGGCTTTAAAAAAATGTTTTTTTTCCCCGCCTCTCTGGGTTGGGCTCACTCCTTAAGGGGGGAGATACCTTTAGGCGAAACAAAAAGAGTTTATTTCTATGATTTTTTTCTAAAGGAAAGCTATCTTCACCATTTTCAAGACTTAGAGTATGTTTTATTACTATTTTTGGCGGTTACATGGTATTTTTTTCTTATTAATCTTCGAAAACGACGGAGGTATGGCACGGTCTTCCAAACAGGTTACGGTGGATGTTGCCCGTTAAAAAAAAACCAACGAAGATTTTTCTTCCGTTACCACTCATACGCAGAATATACACCAAGGAAAAATGAGAAATGGTGATAAACGATTAAACGGTACACTATCGGACAAAAAGATTGAATGTTCCAAAAAAAATGGCAACATTTTGCAATGAAAAAAAAACGTTTTTTATTTCCAAAACTAATTTAGGGTTATGTTTTAGACAATAAGGTCGGAAAGATTTATACCCAATTTCATCAGAAATGGTCGATTAGTTTTTTAGCTGTACGTCACCTTAGTTTTGAAAATGCAGTTTGGAAGACCGTGTCATACCTTTGCCATTTATGAAAATCAATTTTTCAAAACCCAAGTAACAGCCAAACGTAGTAATAAAACATACCCTAAGTCTTAAAAACGCCGAATAAATCTTCCGAATAAAAAAAGCACGAAAATCAGCAAATTCACCCTTTAATAATATCTTTCCTTCGTTACCGACATAGCAAAACTCGCGAAAACT
>OZ023320.1:18089277-18191937 GCA_964007375.1 Ophion obscuratus
AACCCTCGATGCAAAAGACGCGGAGCCTCGGAAAGAAAGGCTCGAGGAAGAAAAGAAAAAACAACAGGGCGAAAAGGCGAGATGGAGGTGGAGAAGGTGAAGGAGGAAGAAGAAGCAAAAAAAAGGTGGAGAGAGAGAGAGAGAGAGAGGAACGAGGAAAGTCCTTCGCGAGTCTGCGAGCGGGGAAGTTCTCTCGCAGCTTCCCGAGTGCAGATCGGGGATGAGGATGGAGAGGGCGAGTGCGACGCCCGGCGTCTCGCCACATCGACCTGCGCCTCCACCCTCAACGCGAGCCTCCCCCCCCCCCACCCCCCCCCCCCCCGCGGTCCTCTATCCTTCCCTAACCGACATCTCCGTCTATCAACCGGTGCGCTTTCCGTTCGCCAGTCTACCTATGTAACCCTCGTGCTCGCCCTCGAAAGGGCGTACCGCGGAAGATTTCCCACGCGAAGTTGGCCCGGTTACCACCCTTCGATTGCTCAAGCTCGATACGCGCATGAATTTTGCGTATGTATGACGGTGAATGTGCACACACACATGGAGACGAAAAGAGAGAGAGAGAGAGAGAGAGAGAGAGAGAGAGAGAGAGAGAGAGAGAGAGTTTATATATAGGTTTGGGCGAATCTCGCACGTACCAGCGCACACGAATAAATGCACCCACACAGGGAGATTACAATCGTATGACCTCCGGTGACCTCCGTTGCAGCAGCCGGGGGATGGCCAGCCGACGGCCCACCACGCCGAGAGAGCAATCCCTCCCTCGTTCTCTCTCACTTTCAATATTTATATATCTGTAGTGCATTTATATACTGCGCACGTGTATGCGCATAGGTACACATACGTGCATGGATGCGCGTGTACCTTTTGCCCGTATACCAGGAAACACCCAGAGCTTAACGGTATAGTCGTTGATGGTACAGGACGCCGTCACCAGAGCGCCAACCACCAGCGTGCAGCACCGTGTGAACCGCACCACCGACGAGACGCGTTTATCCCGCGAGTCTGCGGACGGGAGAGAGAGAGAGAGAGACAGAGAGAGAGAGAGAGAGAGAGAGAGAGAGAGAGAGAGAAGGGCAGAGGGAAGTGGTAGAGGGATATGGACCGGGAGGATGAGCAGGGTAAAGGATAGGACACAACCGCGAGACCACTAGCCTCTCTGACGGATCATACTGGCGAAAGAGTACTAGGCGGAGAACCGGAAGCAAGGCAAAAGGGATGAAGAGGAAAAGAGAAGAGGATGAGAAAAAAGGGAGAACTAATCGTAGAAGGCAGGACGAACCGTCGGTGCTTCCACACCATGCTCACATTACACGTATGTGGGCTCTTTCCCTTGAAGCCTTTGCGACCAAAAAGCTCGGCGCGAGCCGTTTGAGGGGCTATACCAGTGTGAACGCTGAAAATTTGTTGTGATCTTCGGAAATTTTTGGAAGAAAAGTGCTCAATTCACGGCGGGGTAAAGTTAATTCGGCGAAAAAAAGGCATGTTTTTAAGATTTTTTTTTTGGCGTAACGAATAGTGTTCGTTTATTGAAAAATTTACATATAATAAAGTAACACTTGAACAACATTCTCCTAAATTTGCATTGCAAAATATTCAAAATTGAGCGAGTAAAAATTAAACCCCGGAGGCGCCTCGAAAAAAAGTTGGTTTGCGGTGTGCACCATAACTCGCAACAGAATCATTTGAAACAAAAAAATCAAAATGCATTTGTTAAAGGAGATATTTCTCGAGGTAATGATGGGAGGATTTTTTTTTTCGATTTTTCGATTTTTCGTAGCACTTGGGAGCCAAAAACCCGATTTTCGCTAAAAAAATCGGCTAATTTGTTGTTGAAAAATTAGTAATTATTTAAAAAAAAACAAAAAAGCTCTCGACAATACCTGGTGAATTATGTGAAGAGGTACTGTGCAAAATTTCAAAGCGATTGGTCCAGTAGATTTTGAGTTATCGTGCACACGGACTTCAAATATGACAAGTCTCAGAAAAACGGTTTGAAAAACGCAGAAGAGAAGAGAACGGCATGGAGCAATGGACGCTCAAATACTCATAACTTCGTCAATTTTACTCCGATCGACTTGAAATTTTAACACAATATTCTTGATATATTATGCAATCATTTTTAAAAAAAATTTAAAATGAAAAAAATTTTTTTAGTACTTTACCCCGCCCTTAAATGTTTCGGAAAATTGAGAATATATTTGGCTATATTTGACCTATGTTACATGATTTTTTCAAAGAAAAATATTGAGAGCCAGGCGACTTGTGGGCTGCTTTCGGAGGTGCAAAAAAAAAGTTCCTCCACTGCTGACATGATTCCGGCCGATTGAGTAGCTGAAACCGAAAAAGGAAAAAATGTCGTTAAACTGGAAGGTATTTCCTGTACAATGCCGTAGGATTTTCGAAAAATATCAAAATCTAACAAAATGGGGTAGTTATGAAGAAAAGTCTGTTTTCTTGCCTATAAAATGGTCGTTTTTTTCAATGTCAAATCGTCCATTTTCATCCAATCAAAAATATCCTACGTCATTGTAGAGTAAATATATTCAAGAGTACTCAGTTCAAATTTCAAGTCAATCGGATAATTGCTCTTTGAGTTACAATGTCAGCAAATTTGAAAAATCTCATTTCGAGAAAAACGCGTTTAAAGATTTAACTATCGATTTTTGCAAGATAAAAAGATTAGAGATACGGCCTTGAAATTTTTACAGGGTATTCTTGAAAGTATAAAATGTCGAAAAAGGCAAAAAAATCGATTTTTTGAAAGTGTCACACTGGTAAAGCCCCTCAACTGCCAGCGTCTGAAGGGGTTACGTGGGTTTAAAAATATCGAAAAATCCATTTTTTATTTTATTATCAAATAGTACGATATGTCTGGAATATTCTCCCAAAGTTTTAAGTCAATCGGAGTAATAGTCTAGGAGAGAGAGCCTTTGGGAATTCCCCCCGTTGGGAAAGACCGGCCGGGAGCGACGCAGGTAATCGCATTTTTCTCAAAACATTATATAGGAAGTCGGTGGACACGATTGCTCAAAAACTAATGCACCGATTTATTGAATTTCTTTTAAAATATTGTTGAAATGTTGCTCTTTTATGTGCTTAAGAGGGGCTATACCAGTGACTTTTTTTAAAAATCGATTTTTTTTGCTTTTGTCGACAGTTTATACTTTCAAGGATATCATTATCATTTATATCATTTATATAAATATCATTTTATCTTGTAAAAATCGATAGTTAAATCTTTAAACGCATTTTTCTCGAAATGAGATTTTTCAAATTTGTTGACATTGTAACTCGAAGAGCAGTTATCCGATTGACTTGAAATTTAAACTGAGTACTCTTGAATATAATTACTCTACAATCACGTAGGATATTTTTGATTGGATGAAAAATGACTATTTGGTATTGAAAAAAACGACCATTTTATGGGCAAGAAAACAGACTTTTTTTCATAACTACGCCATTTGGTTAGATTATGATATTTTTCGAAAATCCTACGTCATTGCACAGGAAATACCTTCCAGTTTAACGACATTTTTTTCCTTTTTCGGTTTCAGCTACTCAATCGGCCGGAATCATGTCAGCAGTGGAGGAACTTTTTTTTGGGCCTCCGAAGGCAGCGCATAAGTCGCTCGGATCTCAATATTTTTCTATGAAAAAATTGTGTTATATAGGTCAAATATAGCGAAATATATTCTTAATTTTCCGAAACATTTAATTGAGAACTTTTCGTCCAAAAAATTCCCGAAAATCGCCAAAATATTCAGCGTTCACACTGGTATAGCCCCTTAACGTTTTCAATAAAATAATTCATATAGTATATTTTTTTTAATAGAGAAAATATGCTTTTTTGGCTTCGAAACCCACGTAACCCCTGAAACCACGAAAAAGAAGAGAGGGAAAAGGGCGTAAGGGAAGAATATTCCAAACAGATGAAGAATGATGAAAAATGGAGATGGAGTAATAAGGAACGACTATGGAGAAGCACAATGCGATGAGCAATACCAAAGTGGAATAAAGAAGGCAAGCTGGACTGCAGAAGTGAATGAAACATGGAAATTGTCCAAGAGATTCAGAATGGAACTGGAATACGAAAAAATACTACAATCCCGGGAAAATGGATCAGTGCAATAGGGAAAAGAAGATGGAGGGCACAAATTTGAAAAGAGGCTACGAAGATCAAACAGCGAGGGAGGCGAAGGTATCGGAAGAAGAGGAGCAAAAAATGAGGGCACAAGTTTATGAATGGCTTTTTAGCAGACCGTGCCTATCCCGGCTCAGAGTATCGTTCGCGTAAAAGGACCGAAGACGTGGAGAAAAAGAGAGGGGGAGGGAGAGAGACAAAGAGCGAAGAAAAAACAAAGGAAAATGTGACTGAAGGGGCGGGGGGGGGGGGAGAAATGGCAAAAGTCTGCTGAGGGAACGACGAGGAAAAATAGAAGAGCGAAAGGAGGGAAAAAGCAATCACAATGGCGGGAGCAACGAGTGTAACATTATGCCTCGGTAAACTGGGGGATAATAATTGACACTGCGAAATGATGGAGTAGCATACACCAAAATTAGGCATATAATGGCAATAAAAAAAAACAAAGGGATAACATACTAAATAATACGAAAGTAGGATGAAACACACTGATGGAAAGCTGAAATAAATATCGAAACAAAAGTGAAACAATCGAGAAAATAAGGCGAAATCTTCCCGCAAAACCGACATTGGTGGATGGACGGTCGGGGTCCGGCTCGGGCGGTCCTTCGGAGAATAAATGGTCAGAATATATATGAAAAGCATATAATCGCATGGAAGTGGTTGAATAAATTACAGAAGTGTAAGGTTGATATGGGGTTAAGTCAACATGTTACCAACGAGCTGAAATTTTTTCTGGACCTTTATAACCTCTTTGCTGATCATCCTGTGCAGTTGGAATACGATCCACAGTACTGTTTTGTAGATAAAAATCGGCAACTCGACGCATTTCTTGGGTTAATTACATTACGCTTATGGAAAACTCCCGATCATTTTTCTGTACATTATTAATATCTGCTGAGTGAATGTTACCACGGAGTTTAAAAAATAGGTACGGTTCGACTAATCATCGGACTAACCCTCGGTATCGTGAAAATGAGGATTCACAGTACCGTTATAAAATTATTAATGTTTTTGATAGCGAATTTGTGCGAAAATTAAGCACACAAAATATTAGTCTGTGCAATCATGGCAAAGTCGTAGACGGCACAAATCCTATCTATCTTACCGGTATTCGGTAATTATGCCCGGGAACCTCCAACTACACTGAGAAAAAAAAATCACTGATCCAATATCATTGGTGTTATTGAATGAAATTTCGTTGATTCAATTGTAAAATTGTTGGTGTAAATAATCGAATTTATTAATCCAAACAAAATGCGATTGATGAAATTAAAAGTTTTTTTTTCATTCCAAAGATATATTGTTAGCCGACAACAATATATTATTGAAACTATCTGAAAAATTATCGCGAACAAATTAAATAGTTTTGAATACATTTTCAGCAACGAACAAAAAAAGCGTTTCAATTCATAACATGAATATTGTTGATTCGAGTACCCAAGAAAAATTGAATTTCGCTCTTTTGATTCAGATAAAATTTCTATTGAGCAAATATGTTATTGTATTTTTTTCACCATATCCGATATTGATTACCAAGTACATTAGTCGTTAAAACATTAATATTTTATTTTGATTGAAAAATATGTAGCAAATGTCTGAACTAGTTAAAAAATTATGCGAAAATAAAATTTGTTTCTTGCGCATTTGGTTGAAAAAATTCAACCAAATCATGGCCGAGCGCCACCGAAATTATAGGTGTGAGGAAACCCGTAGTTCTCAGAGTAACCGCTAGAAGCCGCACGCGCGCTCGTTTCTCGTAAGCGTAGCGCTAACCAAAAATCTACTTAAACGCCGGAGAAACTCTAAAGAGTGGTCGCGTTCGTTTGGTCTCATCATTTTGATACGAACCAGTGCGCATGTGCATAATGATGCGCAACGCGCAACTGCGGAATGATGCGCAACGCGCAACTGCGCAATGAAACGTGCGCATCATTATGCACATGCGCAATCAAAATGACGAGACCCAACGAACACGACCAGTATCACTTCTCGGCCTGTGGCTAAGATCAAAGTCTAGTATCTGTTCTCATCAGTTGAATATCTGATATTCTCGCCATGGATATTCCATTGGATATCTGATATTCTCTCCACTATTATCGTGGATGATCATTCTAATGCTCACTTTTTATTAAAGATTTAAAACAATTTGAAAAACTTACGTCCCATGGCATATTCGTTTCGAAGTAGCAAAGAAATAATTAATTCTATTGATTATACTTTTGTGCGAAATAAAAAATGTTGTAGCAACCGCTCACTTATTTCATACAATACGTCTACGGATTGTATATAGAATGATTTCAATAGAATATAATTTTATTTGAACGACAATGTAGATATTCAGAGTACGGAAGAGCTTTTTCAAATAAAATAATATGTTATTTAAATCAATCACATTTTCCTATATTTTATAGTATTGTAACAATCTCTCTCTCTCTATATATATATATATACAAATGGATAAATATATCAAAAAATCGGATGTCGAATGAAAAGACGAGTAGATTTTGAGATACGAATTACACCATTTCTTAAAACATAGTCTCGAAAAAAACGCAAAATGAAAAGGGGTAAATCGCAGCGGGGCGGTTTGCTGTAGCACAGTGGGCGATCTGATCGTTCACGAAAATCTTCATAACGCGGTTGATTTGGAATTTTTACAAATTCTTTTTCGCACAGTAAGACCCTAGGCTACAAAACTAGGCGGGGCCCTTAAGACTGGCCAAATAGAGAGAGGGGGTGGGGAGAGAGAGAGAGAGAGAGAGAGAGAGAGAGAGAGAGAGAGAGAGAGAGAGAGAGAGAGAGAGAGAGAGAGCGAGAGAGAGAGAGAGATGGCACGATCGAGAGAGATGGGACGATCACTTAAAAATGTGAAAAATGTATAGAAAAGATAATGGATGCTGTCGCACAGCGTCTTGCTACGAGATAGTTCGGCAGCATTGGTAAATCAGATCTATAACTACAACACGATCGCAGACAGTCTGCGGCCCTTCGCGCAGTTGGAGGGGGATCATCCCTGGGACGTACAGTTGCACGAGATACGTGTGGAGATCGTCTGTGCGCGAGGGAGACGAAGAGAACGAGAAAAATAGATGGAGGGAGCGATGGAGGGCGTAGAGCGAGAGAGAGAGAGAGAGACAACGACGACTTTACGCATATACGCACGAGGTGGTGTAGTAATCGCGTGGGAGAAGGGCCTCCCGAACGCGACGAACTGTCCTACGCCCCGCATATATCTCCTCTTTCTCTCTCCCTCTCTCTCTCTCTCTCCCCCTCTCTCTCTCTCTCTCTCTCTCTTTCAGTGTCTCATGCCGCTGGTGCGGAGAGTTTGGGTGGTAAATCGAGAGACGTGCTGCTGGTGCTTGCTGCCGCAGCCGTCGGGGGACGGGCGAGACACGGCCGGTCGTTGAACCTTTACTATACTACACTTTACTATATAGGGAGAGAATCAGAGAGAGCGAGTGGGAGAAAGAGAGGGAGAGGGAGAGATGCTCCGTTTCGTCTCGAGTCCAAACGTCAACGGGAAAAACGATTTATACGTCTCCTCGAAATTTTAAAGACCCAAAATTTTAACGGCCTATGGCTGTGTGTTCTCCAGAATTAGATCACTGAAAATCTATTCAACTTTTACGTCGTATCTCGATGACGGTTCGTCGAAAAATCCAACGTCCCTGCCGATGTAGAGTCTCGTTCGATTCTATGGAATTCGATCATTGGCAAACCATTTTTTCTCTCCCTCAATATTATTATGATATTATTTATGATAATATTATTATGATAGTATTTCTCTCCATTCACATATGCACACGATTAATGACGCTGAAGTTTTCATCGTTGGAACGCAACGATATTCTTCTGCATTTTTTATATCGCCATTCTTATCATTATCCGAAGCTTTTTTTGCAAATTAAGTTCGTGAATTTCTAATAACAATACGTAGAAGCGTTGGAGCGATTTTAATACACGAATATGGAACTTATGTCTCGATCTTTCTGCGATTTACAATCATTTTTATTGGATGCATTCTCGACCTTCAATCCCGTTGTATTTCGGTCTCTCTGGAACTTTGGAACGAAACTTTTCTCCAAAGATGAAAGTGATGAAATTTTGTTCGTGGCCCTGTATAAGGAAGTACGTGAATATTTGAACACATAAAAAGGAAGATAGAGTGGTCTGCTCTGTGTCGAAGTAATTGATGGCCGACCCATGTCGTGTTCCGTGTATCTTGATTGAATGATGGAGGTATCAAAGGCATCTTTCGAACGAATATTGTCGATTTTTCGATCTGTTCGATGTTCGATACCGCTTATTATGCTTAGGGGAATATTGTCCCGAATTTTCATTATCCACTTTTATGGAAAAATACACACATACATACACATCTATATATTAAGACGTTGGATAAGTTCTCACTGTTGTCCAACAGATGGCGCTGCCAGAACTTTGTTCCTTTTTTTTGGATGTCCTTTTTTTTGGACGTGTAGCTTTTTTTTGGATGTCTTTTTTTTGGACGTGTAGCTTAAGGAAGCTTAAGGTCGCTGGCGTGTAGCTTAAGGGGCACGACTAGTGTGACGCTTTCCAAAAATCGATTTTTTGTTGTTGCATTTTTCGATAGTCTATACCTTCAAGATAAACATACTAAGATTTCAAGTGCGGATCTCAAATAGTTTTTTTTAACTACAGCCTTCTAAAGAGCAGCTGTCATGCTTCACGTTTTGGCATAACAACTCTTGCCGCGCAGTATTGTAAAAAGATCATCGATTCATGTGTGAAATCTACTTACCGTCAGAGTTGTCGATTCGGGGAGAAAAAAAAGATAGTGATCCTGAAAATTACGAAGAATGGCTCTTACAGCATGATGATTGCGATGTAAACCACGCTGGATCGACTTCAAAAATGGAAGTCGATAGTGTAAAAGAAATGTTCGATCGCTCGATTGATTATTACGGAGTAAGATATACGCGATATACTGGCGATGGTGATAGTGCCACATATGAAGGATTTTTTAATTTGAACCCACATGATGTTCCTATAGAAGAGCTGAGGTGTCATTTGCAGGTAAAAAAAGAATGGGAACACGATGCCGTAATGTGAAGAAACAGAATAAGAGCTTAGGAGGAAAAAGTAAAGATACCATGAAATTAACTGACAAGTTAATTAAGATGGTAACGCTTCTATAAAGAAGTACTATAAGCAAGCTTGAAATTCAGTGGATGTCATTTCGCCGAAGTGTAAACACCTTTTTTTTCATAGTGTTAAACGTGTCAAATTTCGTGCCAAAAAGACTATTTGCAGGGAATTTTACTGCACTACTTTATTTAGAAAAAAAATCTGCATCTGCAGCACACAGAATTCTCGTTGAGACTTATGGCGACCATGCTCTGTCGGAAACACCATGCAGAGAACGTTTCAAGAAGAATGATTTTCATGTGTTGATTTGGAGACATTACTCAAGGGGCTATACCGGTGTGAACACCGAAAATTTGGGTGATTTTCGGGAATTTTTTGGAAGAAAAGTACGCAATTAAATGTTTCGGAAAATTAAGAATATATTTGTCTATATTTGACCTATATTACATAATTTTTTCATAGAAAAATATTGAGATCCAAACGACTTATGCGCTGCCTTAGGAGGCGCCAAAAAAAAAAGTTCCTCCATTTCTGACATGATTCCGGCCGATTGAGTAGCTGAAACCGAAAAAGGAAAAAATGTCGTTAAACTGGACGGTATTTTCTGTACAATGACGTAGGATTTTCGAAAAATATCAAAATCTAACAAAATGGCGTAGTTATGAAAAAAAAGTCTGTTTTCTTGCCTATAAAGTGGTCGTTTTTTTCAATGCCAAATCGTCAATTTTCATCCAATCCAAAATATCGTACGTCATTGTAGAGTAAATATATTCCAGAGTACTCTGTTCAAATTTCAAGTCAATCAGGTAATTGCTCTTTGAGTTGCAGTGTCAGCAAATTTGAAAAATCTCATTGGGAGAAAAACGCGTTTAAAGATTTAACTATCGATTTTCGCAAGATAAAATGATATTGATATAAATGATGTAAATGATGATGATATTCTTGAAAGTGTAAACTGTCAAAAAAGGCACAGAAAAATCGATTTTTTGAACGTGTCACACTGGTATGGCCCCTTAACGAAGACTCATGTTAGTCGCTAGCTGAACTTGCAGAATCATTAGGAGTTGATCACGCAACAGTTTCTGAATATTTGGTAATTAGGAATGATTTTTTGAAATGAAGCGTGAATGTACATGAAAAAAACACCGAGAACTCGTTCAACATATACATATATATATATATATATATATATATATATATATATATATATATATATATATATATATATATATACCGAGAGGAAGGCACTTTTACTGAATTTCCGATTATGAACACGATTGAAACTTAGTGCAAGTACAGCTGCTTGTATCAGTTTTTCCCAGTTCCCCGGTGCCCTCGTGCAAACGCGATGCATTAGAAAATGAGTGACCGTGGACAACACTCCGAGGGGTCGCTGAGGAACTGGAAATACCGAAGTGACAAGCGTTGGGCTAAAAGTGAAGGTGGGATCGTTAACCCATTTGAAGCATAAAAGTTCGTTTTTTTTGCACTTTCGTTATTGATAACACCCGCTACGTGAAAAATGAAAATTGAATAGGTACGTTTTAGTAGTTATTGAAGTCCAAGGAACCTTGAAACGCATTTAAAACCGCCATATTTAATTAAAAAACACTTTTTATCATGAAAAACTGAATTGAATTAGGAGTAACACCATAGTGTAACACCATAGTGTAACACCATAGCGTAACACCAGTGTTACACTATTGCGGAAAGGGTCAAGACACGAAAAGGCATACAAAGAAACATTCAAATTCAATTACGACGAAAATAGTAGGTTGGTATGAAAGTCTTTGCGTTTTATCACCAAAAATAAAACAAAAAAGCATTCTTGAAACAAATCATTAATTTTACTCTAAATAGAATCCGATGGTGGAAACATATACTAAAATTTTAGTTTTAAGGCTTTCACGGCTCTTTATGTAATGAGAAGAGTATGTGGCTTCCGGATGGAGGCCATGTTGAGGAACAGCGTTGTGCCGACGTTTCGCAAACGTTACAGTCTGCATCATCAGGGCTGAGAGCTCCGATACTGAAGCTCTCGTGTCTCAGGTATTCCTTATATAATTGCAGTCATCGTTCCGGATCGCTGCACCAGCCAATCAGATGTTTTAATTGAATCCCTTTTCTGGATGTACTGGTTCAACGGAAAAGCGATG
Organism: Ophion obscuratus; assembly: GCA_964007375.1. Lineage (NCBI taxonomy): Eukaryota > Metazoa > Arthropoda > Insecta > Hymenoptera > Ichneumonidae > Ophion > Ophion obscuratus. The sequence goes on from OZ023320.1 coordinate 18,100,705, forward strand.
GCACTTTGGGCCATAAAGTTTACCGGAAGCCAACGCATACGGATAGATACCTCCATGCTACGTCCCATCACCACCCTTCCCAAAAACAGTCGGTCATAAGCTCTCTGGTCTACAGAGCTCTAGCGATCTCCGAACCAGACTCCTTGGAGGTTGAACTAGAACACCTACGAAAAGCTTTAGGAGACAATGGCTACAAGCCAGGCAACATCGAAAGAACGATCAAAAATCTAAAAAGAAAAATAGCTGATCCGAAAACGGTTACAGCACCTGATGGGGAGAATGAAGGACAAATAACCGCAACAACTTCCCTTCCATACCTCCAGGGCATAACCGATCGCATAGGGAGGGTCCTTGGAAAACATAACGTGCGAGTCATCTTCAAACCTCAGAAGAAACTAGCACAAGTGATTCCGAGTGCAAAAGACCAAAGACCACCATTAAGTGCACCAGGAGTATACAAGATACCCTGCTCATGCGGTGAAGTGTACATAGGAGAAACCGAGAGGAAGATCAGTACACGGATCAAAGAACATCAACGGTGTATCAAATATGGCCATATTACACAATCAGCGCTGGCCGAACATTGGATGGAGACTGGTCATGCCATCCAGTTCGACAAAGCCCAAAGTCTGGCCCCATCAAACAGCTATTTTTCCAGGAAACACCGAGAAGGCTTGGAAATCCGAAAACATCCGGACAATCTAAACAGAGATGGAGGATATCACGTCAATCCTATTTGGCACACCGTCCTCCCGGTTTTTTAATTGACCAGCTGATCAATTAAAACATCTGATTGGCTGGTGCAGCGATCCGGAACGATGACTGCAACTATATAAGGAATACCTGAGACACGAGAGCTTCGGTATCGGAGCTCTCAGCCCTGATGATGCAGACTGTAACGTTTGCGAAACGTCGGCACAACGCTGTTCCTCAACACGGCCTCCATCCGGAAGCCACATACTCTTCTCATATACTAAAATTAATCATTCGTTTCAAGACTGCTATTTTATTTTATTTTTGGTGATAAAACGCAAAGACTTTCATGCCAACCTAATACATAGATCGATAAATTTATCATGCCGTAATTCAACTGAATGACATCAGCATGAAGAATAACAAAGCTTTATGGTTTGATCAACCAATCTGGGCAAACGCATAAAAATGGTAGTTTATAAAGTAAATAATTACGAAGAAACAAGAAAAGTGTGAAACAGAGAGGGAGAGGGAGGGGGGAGAGAGAGAGAGGCGAATAGTCTGCGGCTCTAAGAGAAGGAGGGCGGAGGTGGGGGGCTGAGAAGGAGAGTGAGAGATATTCGCGTAATGATCCTGTTGTTAATCAGCCAGGCGAATTGAAGACGAAAGGAATGAACGGTAAAGGGACAGTGCGACGACAGATCGTCGTCGTCGTCGTCGGATCGAACTGCTCGCAGCGTGCCAACGAACTCGTCTACGTGGGGCGTTAACCCTCCGTCTTCTCTACCTCCTCCTCATTCTCGTATTCTCTCTCTTTCTCTCCGGCAGTCGCTCGATCGTTTGCAAACTCACAAAACTCGCTCTCGTAAGGATGCTTAAGAATTTCCGTGGACCCCGTTCGTGAGTCCTCGAAAATACCATTGCCTTTTGGCTTTTCTACCTCTCTCGGTCGTTCGTACACGAGGCACACAAAAGAAAACGTTCATTGGATCGATAAATCGTTAACGACGGTAATTTTAACACGAGATAACAACTATTTATTCCCGAAGAATTGATGATTATCGCAGTTATTGATATTCATTTGGTATCAATCGATTAGGAAAATTCTGCGATTTTATGACGAGGTCTTGTATTATTGTGACACGAAATTATTCTTGTTTTTCTTTTTATTTGAACTGGAACTACATTTTCGAGAATATCCGCGGAGTTGGTCTTAAAAATGTTGATATATGTATCCTACTGAGTCTCCGAATGAACTTTTGATCGTACTCAAGCATGGAAGCGGCTATTTTATATTTGTACAGTGTTCTGGAATTGTTAGATGTCCCCTCGGCTTCGCCCGCATTGAAACCCGATCGATGTCAGAACTACCCCCTCGATTCTATATGTTTTGAACATTTTTGGTGAGATGGTGAAACATCTTACATAAGATACTTTGAAGGGTCCATACAACCTTACTGTGTGGGATTCTCAGCCACCGAAATCTCTCACTCCCTTTCTCCTTCTCTCTCCCCCTCTCTCACTGCTTGCCCTCCACTTCCAATTGATTTGATTAATATAAACGATCTGTGTCATTCTGTTATATGTAGAGATAGAGGTTTACAGACGTACAGACATAGGATGCGTCATTATTTGTACGTTTCTGTTAATTTCGTAATTTGGTCTTTTGTCTCAAGTTATTGTTTTAAAAACAATTATGTATCCTCATACACACACACTCACATATATATATATATATATATATATATAGATATTGCTTATTAGCAATAATAACGATCTGCAGAGACCTTTCATAAAAAATACAAAGCGACCCAGAACTCATGATTGCTTCTCAATTTCTGTTTCTTTATTTGTTCATTTGTTTATTCATACACTGGAAAAGAAATTCAGTTGGTTTAACAAAATGTATCTTTAAATACGTTCAACTTGATTTTTGATTGGCATAACAAACATTTTGTTAATCTAACGATAGTTTTAGTGGTGTGAACTGTAGCTAAATAAGCTACAGTTCACACCACTAAAACTATCGTTAGATTAACAAAATGTTTGTTATGCCAATCAAAAATCAAGTTGAACGTATTTAAAGATATATTTTGTTAAACCAACTGAATTCTTTTTTCAGTGTAGGTGCTCGTTTTTTTTAAATATTGTTAATTACTCAACTTGGTCTTTTGTCTGGAGTAGTTTATATATATATATATATATATATATATATATATATATATATGTATATATTGGGGTGGTACAAAAATCTTGCAACACACAACACGAGTAAGAAAGAAAAATATTTTATTTTAACAATAAACGATTATTCAGTAGTGTAGGTTCCCTCTGCATCTACAGCTCTTGCTCAACGCTCTGGTAGACTTTGCACGCCCGCAGACCAGAATTCTTTTGGTCGTGAATTCAGAAAGTCATCCAATGTATTTTTGAGATCCGACAAACGATCAAATTTTTTATCCCGTAAATAGTTCTTCAAAGCTCGAAACAGCTGATGGTCGGTAGGTGCTAAGTCTGGTGAACACGGTGGGTGTGGTAGAACTTTCCATCCTTGCTGCGAAATAGTTTCTTGTGTCATCTTAGCGACGTGGGGTCGACCATTGTCATGGAGAAGCCGAACTTGAAGACGTTTACGCCTTTTCTGTTTCATAATTTTAGCCACCTTTTGCAGTTGTGCAGAATAAATCTCTGCCTGTATTGTGGTATTGGTTGGCAGAAATTCGTAATAGAGCATGCCCTCAGAATCTCACCAACAGAGTAAAACTTTCTTCATTTCACGGGGCCGTTTAGGGGTCGGTTCTGGTTTTTCCCCTTTCGGTAGCCACTGACGCTTGCGCGTGTGATTAACATACAACACCCAGCTTTCATCCCCAGTGACTATTTCTTGAAGAAAATCCTTTCTTTGCGGACGATGCAGGAGTGAAAGACAGATGGACATGCATGTTGCTTTGTTTGATTCGCTGAGATTGTGCGGTATCCAAGACGAATCAACTTTCCTATATCCCATCTCCTGTAAATGTCGAAGGATAGTAGGATGACTGCAGTTGAGTTTGTTGGCTAATTCTCGTGACGACATATTAGGCTTTGCCTTTATAAGTGCTCGCAGTTCTTCATCGTCCACAATCGATTCCCTGCCGGACCTAAGTTTGTCTTCAAAAGATGTATCGCCAGAATGAAAAAGCTGATACCATCGGGAGACCGTTGAATAATTAACTACATTAGCCTTGAACGCACTTCACATATTACGGGCTGCAGCTCTTACAGAATGCCCTTGCAAGAATTCGTAATATGCGATTGCTCGAAGTGCACGTTCATCCATCTTTGCTCATACTGACTCCGCGGAGCATTTGACTCGCTTGTATATCCTGCGGCATGGAAGGTTCTAGACCATTCTTGTATTTCCTATTCTCGAATGTTCTCGAACTTCATTATTAGGAAAAATATTTTAATTGAAAAAAAAGTGTTGCAAAATTTTTGTACCAACCCAATATATATATATCGATCCAAAATAATTAAATTCAAATAATCGATTAATTTGATTTGTGTCACCCAAGCAACCGCGAAGAATTAATTTAATAACTATTGAATTATTTCGTTCGTCGTAATTTCGTAACTTGCATGAAAAGTAGCTATTTCATTGCGCAAATTAAATAGGTATTTAAATTTCACAGTTAAATTTACTGTGGGAAAAAGAAATACATTAGATTTGCCGGCTGATAAGCAACCAGAAAAATACTGGCAGATTAACATTCGCTACGAAGTAATTGATAATATCGTTGTAAATGTAAAACGCCGATTTGCGAATCTACCTTTGGCTGATGCAGTTGACGCATTTTTTAAATTGAATATGAAGAACGAAGAGGATTCAATCGATAATTATTTTTAAATCTTAATAATTGATACGTCAGCGTTAGAAGCTGAAAGGATAGTCATAAAAAACATACTTCCACTTGAAACTGATGGAATAAATGTTGGAAATTTAAAAAAGCATATTAAAAGAGAGTACTGCCCTAACTTGTGTAAACTTTTCTGAGCAACAATACTCCCAGTCAGCTCCGCCGGCTGTGAGTTTTTCTGCCATAAGACGGATAAAAATGTGTTTTTTTTTATTCAAGTCAATATTTATAGACGAAAATGGTTGTTAAAAAAATGTCCTAAAAAATTGTAGGTCTGCGCTGTTACATAAATACATAAACATTTTTTTAAATGCATTTCGAAAGTGTATTTATTAAGTGTAACAACTTTTATATCAATATCTATAATATAAACCTATCAAAAAAATCATGAAAATAGCCTTTTTTAGCTTCTAAAGTGAAAGGACCCCTTAAGGAATGATGAAAAATAAGGTATTGCAAGAATTGAATATTAACGCTTACTTGCCACACTTTTGTAGAATACACATCATCAATACATTTTCGCATAAGAAAAAAAGTGGTGGGGTTGTTTCGTACCCCACAGTGGCAAGTAAGGGTTAATGTTAATGTTAACATGAACGTGTGATTAAAGGTTTATACTTTATGTGTTACGTGATTACCGACTATCATACAAATTAAGACTTAAAAAAAAAGACAATTGTGAACCAAACCACTTTTTTGTCAGCACCCCCCCCCCCCCCCCCCGGAAAAATGCTGGCTACGCCAATGTACTCACCTTCATGGTTCAAAAGTTTCTCTTCAATTCATTCAGAGATATCCAATAGCCTCTTCCATTGACCTACGGATCTCTCAATTTCAGGCTATCTCCTCACGAGGGTGGAAAAGAAAATTGGATCGCCGGAAAAGCCGCTCTCCGACCTTGGATTAATATCGTATCGTAGTTACTGGAAGGACGTGCTCTTGCAGTATCTTTGCAACTTTGGTGGCAAAGAATTGTCCGTCAAAGGTAATCACGACGTGTTCAAAATACCATCGATTATCCATTCCCACAATTGTTCACCGTATATAAACTTTCGTCATATTTGCGGTACCGAAATGTCTTGGAACCGTGGCAAACAATCTTTACGAACCTTTGTCGTCGTATCTTCATTGTTTGCTTTATTTGTTTTTTTTTTATTCTCCAAGACATCAGCAAGGAAATGGCGATAGACTCGTACGACATTGTAAGTACGTTGCAGGCCCTCGGTATGATGAAGTATTGGAAGGGTAAACACATTATACTCAAGAAACAGGTGAGTGCATAGAACATCCATCGTAAATATTTACTATCTCGTAACCCAATTTATGGTCAAAGTGCCGGGTGACAAATTCATTCGAGGTTATTTTTTTCGTAATTAGTATTTCGTCCTAATTCATTCGAGTTGTTTTTTGCATACATAATATGTACTGTTTAACCTTAAAAATTATACATTGAGAGGGAATTTTGCTGAAATATGCGAAAAATGTATAATGTTGAAGTTTGGATCGTTGCAGTACAACGAAAATTGATTTTTAATATTGAAAATATGTTGAGGCTCGTTGGACTAATTTTTTAGCTAAACGGCGAGACGAGATAGATGACCACAGTAGGGGAAGTGATTTTTTAGAAATTAACTTTTCGTTCATTTTTGGAAATTTTTAGAAATGAAAATTTTAGAAGCAAAATTTTTAGAAATGGGATTTTAGAAATGGAATTTTTCGTAATGATTTTTTTATAAATCGAATTTTTAGAAATGAAATTGACTTTTTGTTCGTTTTTAGACATTTTTAGAAATGGCATTTTTAGACAAATGAAACACAGCAGGGGGAATAATCTTTCAGAATTTAACTTTTTGTTTATTTTTAGAAGTTTTTAGGAATAAAATTTTTGGAAGCGAAATTTTTAGAAATGAAATTATGAGAAATGCAATTTTTAGTAATGAAATTATTAGAAATGAAATTTTTAGTAATGCAATTTTTAGAAATAAAATTTTTAATAATGACATTTTTAGAATTGAAGAGAATGAAATGAACAGTAAATTTTTAGCGTTCCGAATTTTGTGAGACGAGTCCGTGACGCATGTATGTGTGTGTAAAAAAATGGAGAGCTCTCATTGGTCAGCACCCTGGCTAAATGACGGACCAAATAAAGAATAGAGTAACGTATAATTAACGTTTCAAAATACATCATTACTTGCAATATCCCATTCTCTTGCATGCTGCAAAGACTGTCCATTTTTTTAAATTAGCTCAATTTTATTTTTCGGCCGATTCAGACTGTGGAAGTCACAGTGTAACGCGAAACGTTTTTACGTATTGACATTAGAGATTAACGACTTTAATTTGCAAAAAGAAAGGCTTTGGATAATGATAGAAATACAGGAATGGGGCCGTCCATATATTACGTCATCGATTTTTGCTGATTTTCGACCCCCCCCCCCCCCTAAAATCATCCTATCGTCATTTCCTAAAGACCCCCCCCCCCTCTCGCAAAATTGACGTCATTACCAGTTTGGCAAAATTAAAACATTTGCGGATTTGAGAAAAATGGGGTAACATTAAAACATTTTGTTATAGAATCATCTTTTATTATTTTGTACTTTGGCAATGTTTATTAATATAATAATATTATTCTTCCCTATTCTTTAGTTTTCTTTGGATAGCTCCCACATTTTGTTATAGAATCATCTTTTATTATTTTGTACTTTGGCAATTTTCATTAATATAATAATATTATTCTTCTCTATTCTTTAGTTTTCTTTGGATAGCTCCCACGGAGTTTTCACCCATTCTTGCAAATCCTGGATCACGGGTAATATCTCCGTATCCTCCCCATATTCATTTTGGCTCGATCGAACTATTTTCATAGGTACGCTGTTATTTGAAGTTCTTGAATATAATGTAGACAAACCTTATGTAATAAATAAATAAATAATGAGTTCAATAATTAATACCATTAGGTACTTGCAAAATATTTTTCATCACTCATGCGGGGAAACCACTCTAGTTGTACAATATACTATTGTACATTTTGAAGTAACTGGTATCACAAGAATGACGTCAATTTCGAAACGCCCCCCCCCCCCCATCCATCATTTACCGTCATCCGCAGACGAACCCCCCCCCCCTATTTTAAAATGACGTAATTTATGGACGGCCCCAATGAAAAAATGAACAAAAAAATTCGTCGCGTTCCAACGATGCAAACTTCAACGTCATAAAAATGTCTCATTTTCATGAAGCTTTATCTGGCGATTTATTTTCAGGGACGCATTTATTATTCCGTAAATGTGGTGTTCATCTTACCATTATGCCCGCATTAACAGTAATTTTATAACAATAGCAATAATTATGATTGTTGTGGTAAACAATGATGATAAAATTGATAGTGAATAAACATAACGGGCTCCATTTCAAAATCGGTCGAGTTTCATTTTAACCGATTTCGCCCTCTCTACAGGGTGTCCTGTTATGAATGGATAATCCTGCAACTCTCGATAGGGCAGATCATGTCCTACTATATGCTGGAATTTCAGTTTCGTAAAAGTCCCACGGATTTCGAGCTAAAGCTCATCTGCTTTTGGTTTTTTGCATGCCATTTTTACAAAGGATAACTTTTTACCCGACCTTTTTTAAGGGGTTATATACAGTGAGGAGGCTAAAAAAGATCGATTTTTCAAGAATTTTTCTTTAGAAGATCTTTGAATCTATTAACGTACAAACTTGTACACATATTGGGGTAACTTTTAACTGTATTTAAAAAAAATTTATTTCAAAAAATAATTGTTTTCAAAGCTGCTATAGCTGATCTCCGGGAGCACCTCTAAAAAAGGCGTCTTGCGGTGAGCACGATATCTCTGAACTGGATCATCTTAATTGAAAAAAAAAACAAAAACAAAAATATTTCGTTAATATAATGTAATTGATCGAAGGAATAAGCAAAATAATAATTTTTGACAAAATGGCTACTTCTAAAAAAATCGATTTTTGTCAAAAATGTAGGCCTCACATTGTTCATAGAATGGTAAATATATATCGGTGAGAAAAAGTTCAGCCGTTTGCGAGAAATCTTGCTCACCGACTTTAAAAACACAGTTTTGAGAAAAACGCGTTTGCATTATCAAAAGCACTTTACAACGCTTTGACGCGTCATTACAAATGTGCGTGTAACTTCGAGAATATTCGCCGCATTGACATGAAATTTTCCGTGTGTGTACTTAAATATATTTGTACATTACGATTTTTTTGCAATCGATTTTCCAAAAATTTTAACTGTATATAACCCCTTGAATACTCTTGGTTATTTGCTTTATCTAGAGAAGTCTGCTTTTAACCTTAAAAGTTGAGGAAACTTTATGAAAAAAAGATCTTACGCAGAATTTTCACACAAACAAATTCAAACGTCTGACTTTCGCGAACATCTGACTACGCATATCATGTCAATTACTTCAAAAAGTCGCTCAGTTATTGTCCATTCATATCATTTGTAGAAATGCCATGCGAAAAACCAAAAGCAAATGATTTTTTCAAAAAAATAATATGAAGCCCAAAATTTCGAAAACCGTGGAACTTTTACTGAATTAAAATTCCAGCATATAGTAGGACATGATCGGACCTATCGACAGTTGCAGGATTATTCATTCATAACAGGACACTCTGTATATTAATTCCCACACCATTGTCAAGTCTTAACAATCGTTGAAAAAAATCCATCGGTTTTGCGGTAAAGTCCCTTCTTTTAAATGTCGCCCTTTTCTCGAAGCGGAGATAACAGGAGAGCCGTGACAGTATTAAGGGGCTACATCTACCTAGAGGCCCGAAAAATGGCCGAATTCCGATTTTTTTCTCGAGGAAATGGTTCGTGAAAAAAAACGCATTTTTTTAACACAAAGGTACATATATTGAGAGCCTTTTGAAAAATCACCAAAAAATACAGAAAAACAACAAAAACATAGCCGCCGACAGATGAAATTTTTTTTGCAACGTATGGCGGTGGACTCTCTCCAGTTTAAACGGTCGATCCGAAATGTGAAAACCAAACGGGTTATTCAAGTTAAGGGGGGAAATCACAGTAGCACACAAAAAAATAGGCATATTTTCGGGAATCAATTTTGGCTGAATAAAAGTATCAAACGAAAATCTGTAAAGTAGGTTTTATAGCAATACTAAAAAAGTACAAAATGTAATTTTTTCAATAAAAAATATTTAAAAATGGCGGCTGCGCAGCATATGCCCCAAGGCGCCTTTTTTTGAGCTCGCCGAAGACATAACTCGAGCAAATTTTTACCGATCGACTTGAAATTTTGACAGTAGCTTCGAAACATCTTTCTCCACGGAGCTACGTAGGATTTTTTCGATATATTGATTTTTCGCGAAATGGTGCATGTTTGAAAATAAAGTTAAATTTTTAACAAAAAAAACGCCATAAAATCGTTGATACAAAAAAAGTAAGCCATATAAAATAAAAAATCCTACGTAGCTCCGTGGAGAAAGATGTTTCGCAGCTACTGTCAAAATTTCAAGTCGATCGGTAAAAATTTGCTCGAGTTATGTCTTCGGCGAGCTCAAAAAAAGGTGCCTTGGGGCATATGCTGCGCAGCCGCCATTTTTAAATATTTTTTATTGAAAAAATTACATTTTTTACTTTTTTAGTATTGCTATAAAACCTACTTTACAGATTTTCGATTGCTTTGATTGATTCAGCCAAAATTAATTCCCGAAAATATGCCTATTTTTTTGTGTGCTACTGTGATTTCCCCCCCTTAACATCAAATGCGAGTCGTTGACGATCGTCGATTGTTAAAATAATTTTTTTTACCAACGTGGCGAGAAATTGAAACTCGAGCATGCAACTTCCATGAAAAATATCGTCATTTTTACGTAACTATTAAAAAATGAAGATCGATTTGAAAAAGTTGGATCGTCAACGACCCTTTAATGTTTCTCGTCGTATCTTCTATAAATTGGGAATTCATCCGTCGCGTGGTCCTCGAGATATCATGTCCACCGACTTAGAAAACAGTTTTTCGGTAAAAACGCGTTTTGGGACGGTAAAAAAAGTCTATTTTCATGAATTTTTGTTGATAGGTTTATATTATAAATATTGATATAAAAGTTGTTACGATTAATAAATACACTTTCGCAATCCATAAAAAAAAAGTATTATTCATTCAAGTCACTACTTGTAGACGAAAATGGTAGTTAAAAAAGTGTCCTAAAAAAATTGCAGGTCTGCGCTGTTGATGAAATCTCGGAGATGGATCATCCGAAACAAGAAAATCCACCGGTTTTAGATTCAGTATGTTAATGGCTATAGCGCATATCATACGATTTTTTATTCATGCAATAATAACAAAATGGCGGACATTTTCCGAAAACACAAAAAACGTCGAAAATCGTTGGTTCGAGAAAAACGCGTGTAAAGTTTGTTTGGGTTACACAAATACATACATTTTTCTAAATGTATTTCGAAAGTGTATTTATTAAGTGTAACAACTTTTATATCAATATTTATAATATAAACCTATCAAAAAATCCTGAAAATAGCCTTTTTTAGCGTCAAAAGTGAGGAGACCCCTTAAAGTTCGAAGTACGGTGCTGCTTCCCAAACAATAGCTGCCCAAACCCAAACAAACCGAAACAATAGCTGCCGTTCATTCAATCATCCGAATATTTCAATGAAAATTTCAGGCAACGTAGCTAAAAGGCGATACTATAGACTAAAAATATTTTCGGGAAATGCCATTTTTTGGCCCACCTAGGTAGATGTAGCCCGTTAAGGGGCTATACCAGTGTGAACGCTGAGAATTTGGGTGATTTTCGGGAATTTTTTGGAAGAAAAGCACTCAATTAAATGTTTCGAAAAATTAAGAATATATTTGGCTATATTTGACCTATATTACATAATTTTTTCATAAAAAAATATTGAGATCCAAGCGACTTATGCGCTGCCTTCGGAGGCGCCAAAAAAAAAAGTTCCTCCACCGCTGACATGATTCCGGCCGATTGCGTAGCTGAAACCGAAAAAGGAAAAAATGTCGTTAAACTGGAAGGTATTTCCTGTACAATGACGTAGGATTTTCGAAAAATATCAAAATCTAACAAAATGGCGTAGTTATGAAAAAAGTCTGTTTTCTTGCCCATAAAATGGTCGTTTTTTTCAACGCCAAATCGTCAATTTTCATCCAATCAAAAATATCCTACGTCATTGCAGAGAAAATATATCCAAGAGCACTCAGTTCAAATTTCAAGTCAATCGGATAATTGCTCTTTGAGTTACAATGTCAGCAAATTTGAAAAGTCTCATTTGGAGAAAAACGCGTTTAAAGATTTAAGGCGTTACCCCCACTTGTAGCGCAAAAAAGGCCTTATTCATGAATTTTTTTAAACAAAACTACAAAACTTTTTTAGTCGATCAATATACCATCTTAAAGAACACATCTTGAAGAACTTTCAGTAATTTTTTTATTGAAAAATATTACATTGTTCAGTGGCAAATAGCCGTCAATGAAATAATGTTTTTATATACACGGTTTGCGGTGACCAACATTGCGGCGAAGTGGATCATCGGAAAAAAAAAATGCGGATGGATTTAGTCAAATATAAGTATAAACTAGTCTTTAATCGAAGGATTTTAAAAAATATTCATTTTTCACAAAATGGCGGACAGTCAAAGTTAATGGTTCGATTTTAACGAAAAAAATCGAACGATTAAAGACTACATTTTTATGTATTAAATAAGCCTGCAAAATTTCAAGAAGATCGGTTCATTAGTGTTCGAGTAATCTTGATCACCGACTTCGGAAATGCCATTTTGAGAAAAAACGCGTTTAAAGTTTCAATTTCCGGTCGTTTACACAACGGATTCTTCTCTTTCAACGCTCATATCTCAGTCAATTTTGTTCGGATCGACTTGACATTTTCAGGACATATTCTCAGATACTTATACTTCGAAAAAATGCAATAAAAAAAAATCCATTTTTTCAAAATCGCAAGTGGCGGTAACCCCTTAACTATCGAATTTTGCAAGATAAAATGATTAGAGATACGGCCTTCAGATTTTTACAGGATATATATATATAGAAAATCGATTTTTTCAAAGTGTCACACTGGTATAGCCCCTTAATGATCGAAGGTTCCAATAGAACGAACGTCGCGCGTAGTAGGGACAAAGTAATGTAAAATGAGTGGCACGAATAGCGAGAATCGTTGTTATCTAGAGTAGATGAAAGTATAGGGAAGTGCAACAAGAAAAAATGGACTAACGTGTGTAAAATTGTTTCAACAATGACGAACAAGGACGTGATAGACGACTACAAGGAGAGAGTGAAGCGTCGGGGCCCCGTCTACAAAGAAATCGATCCGGAGTGTCTGAAATGGAATCCCTTCCAGCCGCCCAAGACGCCAGCCGCCTCTAACTAAACTCTTGGCAAGGCACAAACTCCAGGGGGGAGTCTCCCTCATACACGTTGTATCTCCGTCCTCGTTTCGCCAACGTTCGACGTATCTGCCTCATCGTCGCAAAGAGAGAGAGAGAGAGAGAGTACCATCGTCGTCGTCGTCGTCGTCGTCGTCGTCCTCGACGAGTCTCTCTCCCTCGATCTCTCAGGGTCGCGCAGACACCTCCGCCTCCTTTTTCGACGACTATCCTACTACGCGCGAGCCGCCAACCCTTACAGGACCAACCACCGTCTGGGCGACCATTACCCCGCCTTGGAGTTCCTCGTTCTCCCGCGCGCACACACGAGAAAGGGAGGAAAAGCGTCTACTACGCGTCCCAGACGATTTCGCCTTCATCCTCTCTCTCGCCCCCCCCCCCTTCTCCATCGCCAAGCGGGATCCAGACTCCGCCGACAAAAAGACGAGACGTGGCAATAAGAAGGAAGTACGAGGCGGAAAGAGAGCCGGCCGCGGGAACGAGACGGACAATCCTCCGGCACAAAGGCAAGCGCGAGGGAAGAAAAACGGAGAAACGTCAAAAGGATCGAGAGAAAGAGCGGAAAAGATGGCAGGACAGGAGTCAAATTAATCCGCAGAACGAGCAGAGTCAACCGGAACGGGGGCAATAATCATGAAACCGGAGAGTGTACAAAATTTTACGCCGAACAAATTCGTATTAAGAATACAATGCGAGCGGAACTGTCGATCATTCGCCTAATCGAATATCGATCAGCTGGAAAACTCGAATCGATATTATGCGGCGAGGAATTTTCAAAAGATCGAGCAATCTCGGACTTAGAGAGAAGAAAAACAAAACAAAACTCGGGAAGAAAAATAGCCGTTCCTGGTAGCAGTGAACGGATCGGCGCACGATGTTTTTCCAGCGGCTGAACAAAAAAACTCGGCATCAAGTTCCGAATAGGACAGACCTCGGATTTATTTGGAATTTTGTGCACCCGTGTATTTTTACTCGCTGTTCGCGGATATTACAGTGAAAATACCTGCACATTTGATTTTCAAGGTCACAACTCACAAAAACTGATTATTAAAAAGTTTGCCCATTTTATTGTAATAAATGTCGATCTTAGAGAGAAATGTTTCCGACAAAAGGTGTAGCCTGTCAAAAGATTGATCTTTCATGTTCTATACAAGTTTTGTCTAAAACCACTCTGTTTCGAGAAAAATGGGATAATGCTCCGAAAAGTACATTTTCCTAAACTCTATTAGTTTCGATATTATATACTCTATCGAAACAAACCCAAACAACACGCAACACAACAGAAAAACCTAAACAACACACAATAGGGCAAAGAAACTCACACAGCACAACAAACCCAAACACACAACACAAAAAACAAATACAAACGTACAACATAACAAGCAAGTCCAAACAACACAGCACAACAAACAAATCCAAACGTACCACGCAATAAAAAGTCCCAGCAACACACAACAAATACAAACAATACACAATACGGCAAACAAACCCTAAAATACAATAAACAAGCCCTAACGCTCAACACAACAAACCCAAACAACACACTACAAACAAATCCAAACATTACACAACACAACAAACAAACGGAAACAAACGCCAACCTTCCCGCGGTAAAGTGCGTACGTAGATAATATCGAAGCGGCGAATTCAAACAACCCATAACACAACAAACAAACCCAAACAACACACAACACAACAAACAAACGCCAACCTTCCCGCGGTTACGCACTTTAAGTGCGTAAGTAGATAATATCGAAACGACAAATCGAAACAACGCACAGCATAACAAACAAACCCAAACAAAACACAACAAACAAACAACACACTACAAACAAATCCAAACATTACACAACACAACAAACAAACGGAAACAAACGCCAACCTTCCCGCGGTAAAGTGCGTACGTAGATAATATCGAAGCGACGAATCCAAACAACGCACAACACAACAAGCAAACCCAAACAACACAAAACAAATAAAGCCAAACAAACGCCAACCTTCCCACAGTAAAGTGCGTAAGTAGATAATATCGAAACTACAGACCTAAACAACGGACAACACAACAAACAAATCCAAACAGCAAAAAACATACAACACAACAAACAAACCTAAACAAACTCCAACCTTCCGAAACTATCGAAGCTAATGGAGTTTAGCAAAATATACGTCTTAGAGCATTATCTCATTTTTCTCGAAACAGAATGGTTTTAGACAAAAACTGTATAGAACACAAAAGATCAATCTTCTTATAGGCTACAACTTTTGTGGGAAATATTTTTCTCTAAGATGAAAATTTATTCAAATAAAGTAGAAAAACTATTCAAATTTCCGTTTTTGTGAGTTTTGACCTTGAAAATCAAATTTGCGCGTAATTTCACTATCATATTCGTAATCGGCGAGTCAAAATACGTGGCTACACAAAATTCCAAGTTAATCGGAGGTGTGTCCTTTTCGGAACTACGCCCAAACCTCGCGAACTTCGAGCAAAATCACGATGAAAATACCGACGTCAGAGAACGCGCGAAAAGCGAAAGACGTTTTATCGGGGGTTTGAAGTAAGAGAGAGAAAGAAATAACTCGAACGATAGGGGAAGGCGCTTCCGACGACGTGAATTTTAATCGTGAATATTTCGCCATGCGAAATACTCGTGTACGAACATGGTCGCGGTCGCGGTGATTCGTCGAGGCTCGTTGATTCGCGCTTCAGCCGCGTGCGAAACGAACACGTGCTCCTCCCGGTGCCAATATGCGCATATCGGCGAATAAGTTGGGACATTTCGAGACCACGCGTGTGTGCATCGCGTTCGTCGTCGTCGAGAGGGGGAGAGAGAAGAACAAGCGCTTATTTTTTGTACACTGCGTGTCCGGCGAGAAAAAAATGGAGCCTGGAGGAGGCGGCGATGACACGTGTGGCTCAAGGTCAAACTACTTGCACTTGTAGATTATATTTTTTATTTTTTATTTTTTTTTAATGCAATATTCGCCCGACGAAGTTGGGCACGTGAATCGTGGATGAAAGCCTTTTACAGCAAAAATTCTGACGAAATAATTACTTCAGGATGAACGGCAATCATTTTTTTAACAAACGTTCGTACGTATATTGTAGTTTTTTTTGATCAGTCGATTGTTTGAATCGAATGTAATTTATTGTTCGAACGGCACTTTTTTCCTCGTGATTATCTTGTCAGAAGAATATTTCGAATTCTTTACATTCGAACACTCGTCAATTTTCTCGGTACGATCTACGCACACTTGGGTGTTTGCGAGTGAGAAAAAAACGCCGTTTCGTCAATTGTGACGGCAAATGAGGAAAAAAAAGAGACTATTCTACGCGGACGGATTCTGTCGAATTTTTATACGCAGCATTGCAGATCGAGAAGACTATATATATATATATATATATATATATATATATATATATATATATATATATATATATATATATATATGCTGCAGGTTGACTTCTCTCTTGTACCTATATTTTAAAGCGTCGTTGTTGATGAAGTAATAAATAAAGTTCTTACGAATGATGAATTAAAAAGATCGTAGATTTCTTTATTTTATCATTTTACACATTGCTTGTTTCTCTCTGTCGTCTTCATTCCTTATTTCTGGTGTTGAAGTTCCATCTTCGGAAACATAAATAAATACATACTAACGCAATAAGATATCAATAAAAAATAATACAAAGTTGATTGAAAAAAAAAAAAATTCTCATCATTATTGGGCTTGTAGATCTCCATCGATAATTCAAAAAAATGTTTCAATGATTTCCCCGACCTAAATCCGCCGCAAATATTGCGAAAAAATAAACTTTATTGTCATTGCATTCCAACGATACAGCCGTTTTTTTATTATTTTTATCATACGTTTTTTTTTATTACTCGTAACATAGGGCTACTTTATTTTTTTCCATCGCTCTCGTTGTCGGTTCCGTTGTCGTTCTCGTCGTCGTGTTCCTCGTCGTTTCCAGTCTTCGCATCTGGCTTGTACTTGTCGGCGTTTTTTGGCTTGTAATTTCCGCTGAACGGTTGATTGTTGATCGCCTCTTGTCGCCAGTACTGAGCAGCTCGGCTCTCCTCCGAAAAGCTCTTCGGCGCTTTTGTGTGAACTGCGAGACAAAGAAAGTAAGAAGGGAAAAGGCGAAATTATTCATGCAGAGTACGAGCGATTGAGTATCGAGGAATGGGCCCGAACTCGTGCCCTTCCGGTGGAACAATATCGCGGCCATTATCGTTAGTGCCCTTCGTGCAAATCTCGGAGCCACGCGAGGTGTGAAATTGAGTGTGACGGAAAAGACTTTTTCGATTCCAAGGAGACGTTTCGCCGCGACGAAGGAACATTGGCAATTTTTTTTTTCCCGACTGGACATTAGAAAGCGAATAATAGAATCGAGGGAGGAACGAGAGACTGAGCGCCTTCGTATCGGCACGATTAATCGTGACACAAATCGCGACCATGGAATGTAGGTCACTGCTAACAGCAAATCGGTCAATGACGCAAACAAATCGTGCACCGCTTACGAATTATGATCGATCTAACGACGATAAGCGTCGGACGTAACGTCCGACGTGACCAAAAAGCAATCAAACGACGCTCTTTTTCTTTCATACAGTGGGTAAAAAAAGTATTTTTACGTCTTACACGAAATTGTTGTTGATTTGGCTTTATTTGTTTGTTTGGTTTCATGTCACCGGATCACACGACAAAATATCACGGACAAAATATCATCACGACAAAATATCACCACGACAAAATATCACCACGACAAAATATCACCACGACAAAATATCACCAGGACAAAATATCACCACTACAAAATATCACCACGACAAAATATCACCACGACAAAATATCACCACGATAAAATATCACCAAGACAAAATATCACCAAGACAAAATATCACCACGACAAAATATCACCACGACAAAATATCACCAAGACAAAATATCACCACGACAAAATATCACCACGACAAAATATCACCACGACAAAATATCACCACGACAAAATATCACCACGACAAAATATCACCACGACAAAATATCACCACGACAAAATATCACCACGACAAAATATCACCACGACAAAATATCACCACGACAAAATATCACCACCACAAAATATTACCACCACAAAATATCACCACGACAAAATATCACCACGACAAAATATCACCACGACAAAATATCACCACCACAAAATATCACCACGACAAAATATCACCACCACAAAATATCACCATGACAAAATATCACACGACAAAACACACCCAAACAAACAAACAAACAAACCCACTCTCGCGTGGGGAGGATAATCGGATTGTGATATTTTATGGTCGTGATGTTTTGTCGTGGTGATATTTTGTCGGTGATATTTTCTTCGTAATATTATGACATGCTACCGTTTGTTTGTATTTCCCCAAGATTTTTTTTAACAGACACCTTGTATATTTAGGATAAGCTATCAAACACAGAAACTTAATAAAGCATTTTATTTTTTTCGTAGGATAATTTGAAAAGACAACATGCACAAATACTTGTTTTACCCACTATATATACCACACCGATAATATCAAATTATTTTGAAGTTTGCATCGTTGGAGCGTAACGAAAATCAATTGTTTTTTAATCCACCGATTTTCCCGCATTGAAAATCACTCAAACCTTTTTACGTATTCTTATTCGAGATTTACGACCTCGATTTGCAGAAAAAGGCTTTGGATAGGCATACAAATAAAGAAATGAAAAAATTAAAGCAAATGGCTGCATTCCGACGATGCAAACTTCAACGTCGTTCTCGCAACGGTCCAGCCATTCGCTATCCCATAGTCCGAAACGTAAGAACATAGAAACATAGTCCACTTTCTTCGCATGACTAGAAAACGTTGTTTTCATTTTTTGTATACAATCGTGCACGGTAAGGAAATAAATGTATTGTTATTAAGAAAATAAATGTACATTATTTTATTTTCCTACATTGTAAGAAAAGTTTGGCGTTTGTGTTTCGCTTTTTTTCTATAAAATAAACTTTTGGACTGTGGCTTTTTATATTATACATTGCAAATGATAATTCATGGCTGTAGTGTGAATGGTTTTATATCGCATAAAATCCTGCTGCATGGAGGATTTTGTTGTTTTTTTTTACAATTTATAGTAATAATTAAAAAATAATTATTATTCAAACTCCAACAGCTCGTAGTAACTCGAATTATTATAGTGGTGGTATCAGTAGTAGTAGCAAACATAATAATCATGAATACATTATATACTGTAAGTTGATTTATTCCCTTGATGCTATAAACATATAACGTCGTCAAATATGAGGACACTCGCAGGATATACAGTGTGCCACGTTACATCAAAAGGTACAAAGTGATGTTTATCGTAAGGACGTCAGAGCGGAACATTACGAATATTTCGTGCCTTTACCAGTTATACTCAGCAAATGAAACTGGCTTATGACAGTGCCATCTACACTGACAGAAAAATTCTATTGATATTAACTAATCGCGTCTATTTGATTTTTGTTCACTTGAATCAACTAGATTTTTCGTAGAAACAATTTTTTTCCTATTGCATTCCATTATTGAAATTATTTACTTTAAATATATTTATTTATTCAAATCAAAATATAATTAATAACGTCCAATAACTACATATTTTATTCAATCCTAATAAATCTGTGATTCGGTATCGTTTGCTCAAAAAACAATTTAGTTAAAATCCACTAAATGGAACCATTTGATTTTTTTTTTAATTTAAATTAAATAGAATTATCGCTGAGTCAACCATTTTTCTATTTGATTGAATGGTCGGTCTTTATTGTAACATACATATCAATGAGGTATGGGGGTAGAGAGGGTGGAGAGAGAGAGGAATTATATATTTATATATATATATATACACACACACACACACATAGATTTAAATAGATCCTATTTAAACTAAATATTTGGCAGTGTATAGTCCACTGAATCACATGAACAAAAGGTGCGTACATAGAATTGCATCTAACATATACAAAGCATTTATTAATATTAATAATATACATTATTATACAGTGTGCCATTCAAATTGGCACAACAAAATGTCTAGAAGGGTGGATCTCAAAAAATAATGTTTCGACCAAATGGTATTGAATTTTGCATCATTGGACTGCAACGAAAATATATTTTCTTCGTATTGTCGATTTTTTTTTCGGCTCATTTAGAGTATGCAAATTACAGAAACATTTTTCAAGAATCTTTCTGCAAAATTCGTAACCAAACCCTGCAAAAAGGTAATAAACTAATAATAAAAATGAAGAAATGAAGAAAATCAAGAAGGATTTTCGTTCCATCCCGACGATACAAACTTCAGCAGCATTCGAACAAAATTTTCGCAATTTCAAGGAACTGAAATGATGGTGTCGGATATTTTTTATTCTATGGCGAATTGCAAGGTTATTCCAAGGCTAACGTTAGTTTTTCGAATGTTAAATAATATTTTTTTATTTAAGAATTATTTTGTGCGTAACAAAATAAGTAATTTTTGTTTCGCACTTTTTTGTTTGCCTTTGAATTTTGAGATATTTTCAATATTTATGCGAACATTTTGTCAATATTTGATACTAGTTAATTAGGTATCCATTTGGGTGAATATACAAATTATCGAAAAAAAATTCAAAGCCAAAGGAAAGAAAGTGTCATACAAAAGTTACCTACCTACCTTGTTACGCAAAAAAATATTGCGGAATAAATAATATTGGTTTCCGTATTTAAAAAAAAACTGAATTTGACCTTGAAATAACCTTGAAAACTGTCACAAGCTAAAAATTAATCAATCCTATTATTCTTGTACGTCGAAACTCGGAAATTTTTGTTTGAAACACTTTTGATGACGTATAGTTTGCATCGTTTTTAATCGTTCACATTTTTGTTTCGCCCTTTTATGCTGTGACAATCCCCCAAAAGTTTTTAGCTATTATTAGAGATTCACGTCCTCAATTTGCACTGAAAAGGCTTTGGATAATGCAAAAAAAAAAAACAAACAAAAAATGAAGAAAAAAAAAAGTCGTAACGATGCAAACTTCAACCCCATACATCTTTCCCTAAAATGCATTTCTGTCGGAATATTCCTTTGTGCCAATTTAAATGGTACACTCTTTAGATACGATGTTTTTAATATGGCGATAATTCTTTGCTATTGCGACTGACTAAAATTCGTTGAGAATCATAATGAATACGTTACCAAACGTATGAACGAATATCCAAAGCCAAAGAGACGCGGACATGATGAATAAGAAATTGGCTAGTATACTCTTCCATTGGCCTGTAGGTGCCTCGAATTCCGCGAATGTTGAACAGAAACTTGCCCTGTAGAGAGTCTTCTTTTCCTCGATGGACAATCTTCGCCAATCGCCGCGTTCCTTCTCCCGCAGTGCCTATAAAGGATCACGAGAGGCAGAAAGAACGAGGGAGAGACTAGCATAGAGACAGAGAACGATATGAACGCAAACCAACGGCCATCTTTGTACGTAAAAATTCGGGGAAAAGGAAAGAAAAAAAGGCTCGAAGCACGCACCAGAATCTCGGGCGAATTTTCGCGAAATCGTATAGCCGGGAACGGGAACATCGATATATCCGCATACATGTTTGCGCCGTTGACACCGTGACAAACGACTTCGCGATTTCCACATGTTCGGCGATCCCCATGATTCGCAACCCTCGACTTTGTCAAGTCGTGGGAAATTTTGAGCAACCTCGCGGCATTGATGTAACTCAACGGGCGAGCACTCAACATCGTCGATCGGTTATTTTTAATTGATCGACGATGATAAAAAGAATGAAAACTTTGGCGTTTTTTTTCTTGTTAAATCGATACACAACGATAAAGTGAGTGTAGGTTTGACTGGCTCGACAGGTTAGTACGGAAAATTGTGGGACTGGTCGTATCGAGGGTAAAGACAAAAAAGTATCGCTCAAAAATTGCGTGATCCCAGTAGCCATGAATGTTTTACGCTGGCAGAAAAATTCTATTGATATGAACTAATCGCGTCTATTTGATTTTTGTTCATTGGAATTAACTAGATTTTCTTTAAATATATTTATTTATTCAAATAAAAATATATTCGATATCGTCCAATAACTGAATATTTCATTTAATCCTAATAAATCTGTGATTCGGTTTCATCTGCTCAAAAAACAATTCAATTGAATCCACTGAATGGATCTGTTTTTTTTTAGTTTAAATTAAATCGAATTTTCGTAGAGTCAACCATTTTTCGATCTGATTGAATGGTCTGTCTTTATTGCAACACACATATCAATGAGGTGTGGGGGTAGAGAGGG
Source organism: Ophion obscuratus (assembly GCA_964007375.1). Taxonomy (NCBI): domain Eukaryota; kingdom Metazoa; phylum Arthropoda; class Insecta; order Hymenoptera; family Ichneumonidae; genus Ophion; species Ophion obscuratus. The sequence continues at coordinate 18,123,060 of OZ023320.1, forward strand.
TGGAGAGAGAGGAATTATATATAAATATATTTATAGGTTATGTTAGAAAAATATATAGCATGTTGTTCGATAAAACTCTCCAATTATCACAATGATGATTAACTAATTGATATAGTTTATGTGATACAGCAAATAATTATAGGAATTCATTTGGTCTCTTAGCCATATCTGCGACTATGATGATACAAGCACTCGGTAGCATAGGGGTAGCGTGCGTAGCTGTGAGTAGGTAGGTTCTAGGTTCGCTTCCCATATAGGTGAAATATTTTCTTCGATATAAATCATCTCGAAAAGGCCCGAGAATGACGTATTACGATACAAAATCGTTGTCGTAAAACTCTCTCAATTAAGTATTTCATTTTATTTTGGATTTATGAAATATTTCATGTATATAGTACACTTAGATTTACAGCGTACATTGTAAGCAAATAGAGATTTAGTTGCATCGAATCTTTATTTATTCTTTTCGAATATATTCAATATTTAAAAAGAATAGCTGAAACAAATAAAAAAATATCTTTGAAACAAACAAGATCGCAGTAGGCCGTGAGCCAAGGAATAAACCTATTTGATTTAAATAGATCTTATTTGAATTGATTTTTTTTTGCAGTGTACTTTCAGTTTATTCAAGAGCGAAAAAATTACGACGTAGATGCTTGCATCGTTGGAATGCAACGAAAACGATTTTTACGAGTTTTTATTTCACTTGGCTTCCTGTGAGATGCAAAAAGGAAAATCGATGTTTTACCCACTTCTCGACTACTTGGAGCTCTGAAATTTTGCCAACGTGCATTTAAAAGGTGACAATGCATGATTCAAGTTTTTTTTTTAATAATAAAAAAATATACATAACATTGTCAACTTTTCATGTAAAATTAGCAATATCTAATCATCCATATAAAATCTCACCAACACATAAAAACAAATTCGTAGCCGACTCTATTTGTACGTGAAAAGTTTGTGCAGCAATTAGTAAGTTCAATCCCAATTACAGTTTTTGTTATTTTTTACAAGCATTTCATGTTCCTAACGTACAAACTCGTAAACTAGTTAACTACTAGTAACGACTAACTAGTCAAATCAATTAAAGACTAAAAAGTAGAAAATATTAGGTGTACAAATAAGTTTTAGGACACTTCGATTTTGTATCATAACAGCTATTCTAAATTAATTCAAAGGTCCCGCTCACTTATCATAGATGGCGCTTGATATGTAGTATCGAAACGTAAAGGAGTCATAAACATAACCTATAAATTCTGTAAATTAAACATGCAGACCGATAAGCTATTTATTAGACACTGCATTCGCTATGAATTCCATCAAGGGAAAAGTGTTAGGAAAGCGTGTGAATCGATATGTTCTGTTCTTGGAGACAACATTGTATCTAAAAGTACATGTGAGTATTGGTATAAGCGATTCAAAGAAGGTGATTTCGACGTTAGTGACCGTGAACGCACGGGGCCTCCTGTAAAGGTGGACGATCAGGAACTGTAAGCGTTGCTGGATGAAAACTCTTGTCAGACGGAGAAACAACTTTCGGAACAGCTTGGAGTAACTCAACAAACTGTTTCTTATCGTTTAAAAGCAATGGGTAAGATTCGAAAAGGAACAAAGTGGGTACCACACTTTCTGACTCAAGAAAATAAAAACAGCCGTCTTAACATTTGTGTGAGTCTTTACAACAAGCAACATAGAAAGTCTTTCTTGTGGAAAATTGTGACCGGCGATGAAAAGTGGATTTATTTTGATAATCCGAAACGCAAATATCATTGGGTTGACCCCGGCGAGCCGACAACATCCACGCCAAAGCGCAATGTTCATTGTAACAAAGTCATGCTGTGCATATGGTGGGATATGAAAAGCGTACTGTATTATGAACTTCTCAAACCTGGTCAAACAGTTACTACCGATCGCTATTGTCATCAATTGATGCAAGTGAATCAAGAAATTGAGAAGAAACGTCCATTTTCTGGTAAAGGAAAGCGTCCAGTAAAACTGCTCCATGACAACGCGCGGCCTCATGTGGGTAAACCGGTCAAGGATACGTTACTAGCGCTTGGATGGGAAGCTGTACCACACCCGGCGTATTCACCAGACGATCCACCACCCCATCCGATTATCATTTATTCCGGAAAATGCAGAACGATTTGTCTGACGTGCGATTCAAAACATTTGAAGAAGTGGAAAAATGGGTCGCTAAATTTCTCACCTCGCAAGACGAAAGTTTCTTTGCGAAAGGCATCCACGAGTTACCTGAGAGATGGCTGAAGGTCATTCAGTGCGATGGAGATTACTTCGATGAATAACTGTTTTACTTCTTTTTTAATAAATCTTGAATTTTTTGAAAACTGTCCTGAAACTTATTTGTACACCTAATAACTTATATGTAAAAAATATATTTAAAAAACACGCTTTTATTTAATGTACTAAAAAGTAGAAAATAATTCTTTCAGAGTCACCTATATGTGAATATAAATAAAAGCTTGGGGCGCTCGAAATTAAGACATATAAGCTTTAATTTACATAAAACCGTTAAAACATCAACTGTATTTAATTTACTGTAAAACATCCGTAGATTTCTTAAATCAAAATCCTGAAAGTGAGTATAAACGTGTGGTGATAATTTCTCTAATTACTATTGTGCCAAATTAAATACGGTTAATGAAACTGAATTGATCAAATTTATCAAACATTTAAAAAGTTGAGTGCCTCAAGTCTTTATTTAGTCACATATAGGTGACTTGGCAAAGAAAATTATTTTCTACTTTTTAGTACATTAAATAAAAGCTTGTTTTTCAAAAATACTTTTTTTCTCTCATTTCCCAAATTTCCTTTGGCAGATTCGAACTACGAAAATCACGCGAACATTTTCGAGGATTTTTGTTTAGTGATTTGCAACAAATCTGCAAAATGTTATTTTGGATATCAATGAAAATAAGAATTCAAAAAGAATATTCGTTGCGTTCGACCGATGCAAACTTCAACCCCGTGAAAAAAACGTAACTAAGATCGCTATGAAGAGAATTGCATAATATCGAAAAAGAAAACGCCGTGGAACGAAGAATCTTCGCTCACAATGTTGCCAGGCAATGATATTTGAGTCTCAAAAACCTATAAAAAAAAGATTACCTTCGTGCAAGAATCATGAATAAGTCTATTTTTTTCGCATTCGATTTTATATCAGTTTTTTTCTTGTTTATATCGATTTACATCGTAATAGTCGATTGCTCATGGTTTTAATTTTTTCTTTAATTATTTGGGATATAATTGTATTATTACTCGATAATTAATACGAATAATCACAATAATACGGGTATCGATGGCTATGAGAAAAATGCGATCGACTTTTTTTCCATAAAATTGAAATAATATCCACTGTTTTGGTAATATTAAGAACTTTGTAATTGAATTTTTTTTAAACAAATACCGCTCGTGATAACTTCGAGAGTGTTATATTTTTATTTTATAGTCTAAAAAAATTATATTCCTGTCAAACAGTTGTTATTCTTATGGAAAATGAGATCGAAAATGTTATTGGCGAGAAAAAAAATATTTTTTGGAAATCTGTTCTCAAACCTTAAAATACAATGCAGATATTCTCTTGTATTTGTTACAATACATGTAATTACCGATTCATCAATGTTGGAAAAATAGGAAGTAAATTTCGATTCTTATTATGATTATTATGATTATTGATATTCATTAACTAATCGTAATTCATGTATATCCCTCTAAATTGCGATTCCTCTTTTCCATGCGAAGCTACGAAACTGCGGTTCGAAAATTGTGCGTCGTTTTGCGTGAAAGTTGTAAACCATCCGATATTAATTCCATCTGTTTGTATCGTCATTGGAGAAAAAAAAAGCATCACGTGCGATAAAACTTTGTGTCGCGTTATCAAAAAAAAAAAAAAAAAAAAAACTGATGAAATCTTTTTGCCACGCGGTTGGACGGCGCAAAAAATAACGTGAAGATGTGGCATACATTCGGAGAAAAGACTATCTAGTCTCCAATTATTTTAAACAAATGGATTAAATGAATAGAGCGATACGTTTATGCGAATAAAGAACAAATATTTTTCTACTCGACATTGTGCCGCCATTAATATAACATTTCTCCGCATTTTTCGTTATCCATGATGACCGTAACCTCAAAAAAGTGGCCAATTTGATTATATTGAAGTTTGCATCGTTGGAATGCAACGAATTTCTTTTTATTCTATTTTTTTTTTAAATGCAGTTCAAAGCTACGTTAAGGTGGTTCGGAAGAAACAATTAAATAATCGATTAACGTTTAACCTCCTATTTTTTTTCGAGAAACAGATAATATGTCATTAGCCACGTTAAAATTTTAAAAAAATTGAGCCACTCCACTGTACTATTTCCGAGATATGAAGGTTGAAAGTTGGCCTAAAATACACGCACTCAAACGTAACCTCCGAAAAACTTACCGGAAATGATAACTTTATGTAAAATTTAGTCGTTTGACCCAACAAACGAAACTTCTTATTCGAATCTTCGATTGAGGAGGTTGGAGCGATTCAGTTGAGTCAAATGACGGTTTATTCATTTTTTTTTTCAACGAACCTCAAAAAATGCATACGAGGTACAGATTTATTCTATATATGCTAATTTTTTAAATACATAATTAAAGGGCAAAATTCTGCATTTTAACATTTTTATTACGTAAAGTAGAAAAACTTTTGTGTTACTACCAACTTGAAAAAGCATAACATTATCGATGATTATTATGAAAAAAACTACGACAACGAATGTTTTATACAATTCACAATGAAATTTTGAGTAATCCATAATTATGCCTATTCATATTTACGTCACGAGATTATTGGCCCGTGGTTTACGATGGGCAAGATGAGTATTTTTTTTTTCTAAATGTTCACAAAGGTTCAGTTTGCGTTAATCCGTTGTTAGAAATGGTTTATCTTGGTGCTAAATTACAATAAAAATTACATAACCATTAGTGTGAAAGTCTTGTCCATCTAACCGCACGTTAAATTACATACATTAAACTATTTTTTATCTCTGGTGTTAGGTGGTGAAAAAAGTTAAAAAAATTCGTAAAAACTCAGTATAGTGTAAACAATAACATGTATTTTTATTAAATTTAACCTTGGATTGTGGCTAACGCTCCAAGCTCCTTAAGCCGATTTTAAAATCCTCATTGGAGACCAACAACCTAACTCTATTGAAAAATATTTCGGATAACAATGATAAATGGGGAAAAAGGAAATGAAAAAGAATTTCCGTTGCAATGCAACGATGCAAACGTCAAGCGCATCCATTTTGTATGTTTACGAATATTTTAACGACGAATTATTGTAAGTAGATTTCAAACAAATAGAAATAAAACGTAAGAATCAAACGAACCTAACGATGGATCAAATGGAACAAAAAGAATGTTCTCTACGAACTGTGTGTCAAATAATCATTTGAGAATTTAGCCTACTGTGAAAATGACGAACGCTCGTTCGTCGCTTGGAGCAACTCAAATTGAAGAGGACGGTCCAACATATGGTGCAGGAATCGCAGATTGAAGGTAAACTTATTATTGCAACGATAGAACAGCTAGTAAAACTTTAAACGTGTTTTTCTCGAAGCTATCTTTTTCAAAACGGTGTACACCATTTTTCGACATCTGATGAACGAATTGGCATGAAATTTGGCACACTAATTCAGTGTCATAGTAGTTTAGTCTTGACCGATGTTTTTCAACCCAACATTTTTTTTTCATTAGTTATTAACAATGATGACATTTTTCCTCGAAATATAAGGAAAAAAATTCAAAATGTTTTATTTTCTTGATTGAAACACGATAACAAAAAAACGCTCGGTCAAGTCATAGGCAATAATATGTATTTTCAGAAAAAAAAACTCGTTTTTTTTGTTCAAATCAACCGGGTGGCCAAAATCAAGTACCACCGTTGAGCCTCTCACGTTCAAAGGTCCTTCGCAAGATTGTTTGTAACTTCGTTAATTATTAATATTTTTGAATGAAATTTGACACACAACTTTGTTAATGTGCAAAGAAATAAACGTCCGAACGATTATTCAATCACCGTACTTATTCCTTCAAAATTCACTTTTTCAAATACACTCTTATTTTCTAATAATCGTAGCCAATTTCCCTAACAATCCTAACCTCAAAGAATGGCCATTGTGTACATACGCAATCAAACTCTGACTGCAAATTATTTTACGCGCATTTAAAACAAATAAACATTAAAAATAGAACGATCAAGTTTAATGGAGTATACGCTATTGCTTCGCGGCTTTGTGCTAGACTGTGCGACGTTGAAGTTTGCATCGTTGGAATGCAACGATTTTTCTGTTGGTTGTTTTTCTTTATTTTTATAATAGTTTAAAAACTTTTTTTCCAACTTGAGGTCGTCAAGCTGTAAATAAAAATACGTGAGAAACTTCCAATGATTATCCATAGCCTGAATCGACGAAAAAGACATTTCGTCGATGAACAAGAATTCATTTCCGTTGCGTTCCAACGATGCGAACTTCAAGATCGTTTAACTGTACACTATTAAGGGGCTATACCAGTGTGACACTTTCAAAAAATCGATTTTTTTTGCATTTTTCGACAGTTTATACTTTCAAGAATATCATTATCATTTATATCATTTTATCTTGCAAAAATCGATAGTTAAATATTTAAACGCGTTTTTCTCGAAATGAGATTTGTCAAATTTGCTGACATTGCAACTCAAAGAGCAATTATCCGATTGACTTGAAATTTGAACGGAGTACTCTTGAATATATTTTCTCTACAATGACGTAGGATATTTTTGATTGGATGAAAATTGACGATTTCGCATTGAAAAAAACGACCATTTTATAGGCAAGAAAACAGACTTTTTTTCATAACTACGCTATTTTGTTAGATTTTGATATTTTTCGAAAATCCTACGTCATTGTACAGGAAATACCTTCCAGTTTAACATTTTTTCCTTTTTCGGTTACAGCTACTCAATCGGCCGGAATCATGTCAGCAGTGGAGGAACTTTTTTTGCGCCTCCGAAGGCAGCGCATAAGTCGCTTGGATCTCAATATTTTTCTATGAAAAAATTATGTAATATAGGTCAAATGTAGCCAAATATATTCCTAATTTTCCGAAATATTTAATTGAGTACTTTTCTTCCAAAAAATTCCCGAACATCGCCCAAATTTTCAGCGTTCACACTGGTATAGCCCCTTAAGGAAAGATATACACCTAGATGGTCGAGGTCGACGATTCAGAAGCTATGAACATTCCGTCGATCGTAGAAGACCTACACTATGGGCCTGGTATCGATGATTCCATGTAAGTTGACAAATTTCATGATTTATTCATTCCCAAATTTTCAAACGCGTACTTCTTAAAACCACGTTTTTCAAATCGGTACCCAAAATTTCTCAAAAACCAATGAACCGATTGCCTTCAGGTTTTTTGTGGTTATTCTATACACCATTATCTAATACTTGTCATAGGATTTTTTTTTCCGTTACTAAGTTTTTGTTTTATAGGCAAAATAATATCTCATTTTTTGCCCAAAAATCACTATTTATGTTCGAACGTCCGCCATTTTGTCATAAATCGATATTTTAAAAATCGCCTATGACAAGTACTAGATTATAGTTTCTAATTTAATAATCTTTTTGGTTTTTTTTTTCAGATGATTTTTGAAGAAACTCCAGTGGGTACCGTATACGCAGATTTTTTTATATCTATATACTTTTAAGTATATATAAGTATATATGTATATACTTTTAGATAATTAAAACCCCAATCCGACATTTCAAATAGTTTTCCTTGAAAAAAATCACGAAAATGACCTTTTTCCGGCTCCTAGATGTATATCTCCCCTTAAAATCACATACTCGCGTACTTCCTAGTTCATCCATGACAATCGTAGCCTCGAGAACTGGCCATCTCGTACGTACATGCATGTACAGCGCATTATTACGCACATTTGTAGAAACAGAGAATATATTTCAAAAAATAGAACAATAATTAGAAATAGAAAAAGAAAAACATTACTCCGCAACTTTGTGCCGTTCCTTGTATCATTAAAATCACATTTTTGCGTACTCATCGCCCGTAATAATCGTAGCTACAAAAGTCGCCATTTTGCCCACGTGCCGAGAAACATTTCTAAACAATAACCCCGCGAATTGAGACACATTACGAGAATTGCGAAAATATGGGCGTAGATCCTTTGGTGATCGTTGCGACATGGAGCAAGGCACAGTCATATGAATTGCGCTCCAACAGGTGCCGGGTATCAGGTCCACCAGAGCACCTGATGAAGTACAATCAACATGCAGCCTCCGTGGCTTCAGCCTGCATCTTTTTCTTTCGACATCCCCCCCCCCCCCCCCCCCTTCGTAACCCATCCTCATTTCCTTACCAAAAGAAACTTTTTAAAAGCATTTCTCGCATTTATTTTCGACGATTGCAGCGAGGACGAGGATGGCCAACCCGCGGCGCGCGCTACTTCAGGTACCTGACTAGTTTGAAAAAATCACAGTCGGAAGTACCTGAGTAACACGCGTTGAGAGAGGCCGATACGTTGGAAACGTCGTTGCGAGCATTTCTCCCACTTCCGCCGATGTCCCGTGCTGCCACCTGTGCAAACTCCGTAGCAAGAGACCGAGCAAAAAGGCTCTCGAACAAAACTTTTCGCCAAGTTCGTTCATTCCCGACGAAATCTCACCGCGACGAGCGTTTTGACGTTTCACTGACCTTCGTCGAGGATCGCGAGGAAGGGAGAATGAAAAAAAGAAAGAAAACAAAAAGCGTTAACGTCTGCGGGATACGCCCCTTGGAAGTTATTTCGATAAAACTTTGGGGGAGTCTCGAGGCGGCGTTCGCGACGGGGTGGGAATCAAGGGGACGTCTCCTCGTAGATCCTGAGCACAATTTTATTTTTCGTCTCCACCTGCTCGACGCACCCGACTGGACGACTCGTCCGCGTTCCAATTTTTTTTTCTCGTATTTTCAAAAGCGACGTAGAAGCGCGGTTAAGGTCAGAGGAACGTACGAAATCAGAGACACCGAAAGTAATCGCTTATCATTCAACTGCGAATTTGGCGTCAACGGAGAAACGAAAATTACTCGCAGTAGCGTCACGACGAGTCTTCGCGCAGTTCACTCGCTATGCGCTCTTTGTAAAATCGTTACGATTATCCCCGCGGCACGATTAATGAAGCACAATCGTGAATAATGAACGCCGTGGCACTGGCGATTTCAGTAATGGTTTTGCTGCCCACTTTTCTACGTTTTCATAAATGCGAAGATATCGAGATCGCACGCCCGGCGGTGAAACGATTCGGACGCAAGATTAACGTCGCCCGGCGAAGCCCCAACGGGTTCGTACCAGTCACGTCGCGCATTTTTCCTCGTACGTGTCGCACAGAGTTTGGGCTTTCTTTTCCTCAATTGTGGTACGTCGCGACGTTGATATCGGGCGACGATTCTCTTTTGTCATTCCATTCTCAAATTACCTCACAATCACGGAGCACACGAACCAATCGAATCAATGTGAAAACTCGAGTTTGCCAGCTTTACATCACCGATGCGAAAAAATGTACTCGCGAAACTAAGTGAGTCTGAGTATAATCGTAAGCACGTTGAGAGTTGCCTTGTTTCGTGCACACTATGGGGAAAACCGATAAAACGCCGTGAAGAAACCAAGTGGCCGAAAAAGTGACTAAGATTATCGCGAACGATAAACGGCTGGATTGAAAAAGGCGAACGAGAGATACGAGTAGGATGTCTCACGAGGCGAGCAAGGAGACCACTGGAGCTCCGCACCGGTCGCGAGGGGCCGTGAAACTGACAATGAGCCGAGACGAGGAGCCGAAACTCACTCTCTATCGCTGTCTCTCTCTCTCTTCGCGAATACCTCCCCGTACAATTGCCCCCACGGTTTTCGTCGCTCTGCTCAACTCCTCTCTCTCTCTCTCTTTCTCTCTCTTTCTCTCCCTCCTGCGTCGCAGTTTCCTTCTCTCTCTGACTGCGAGTCTCATGGCTCATTCGCTTCGCGAACTTCTCGCTTTGCTCGAAGAAATCCGAGAGGGAGAAAGGTCGGTGGGCGCACGAGCTCTCGCGACTACGAGAAAGGGAGAGAAAGAGAAGGAGAAAGAGAGAGAGAGAGAGAGAGAGACGAGACAAAGGGTGCGCAGATGTTTGTCCGTTGTCGCAGCGAGGAGCGCGTAGCGCGCAGGTAGTTGTGAGTAGCCGGTACCGAAGAGTCGTCGCGCAAACTGCGAAAAACACTTTTTTCCGAATGCGAATATCGTTTCGGCAATGGACATTTTTCCACCACGCTTTTTTTCACCCGTTCGATAGTCTCGAAGCATCGTTGCAACGAAATGTGCTTTTTATATTTTTATATCCTCGTTTTTGATATTCTGCAAAATATCGTTATTTAGATTTGAATTCTAGATCGCGAAATGAGCGACTCAAGATGTGGTTGAGGGTTGGAGCGATCCAGTTCAGTCAAATGACGGTTTATAAGTTTTGTTTTTCGATGAACCTCAAAAAAGTGCATACGAGATACAGATTTATTCTGTAGATGCTAGTTTTTTTTTATAAAGACATCCTAGTATAGGGGCCGTCCATATATTACGTCATTCTAAATTTTGGGGGGGGGGGGTTCGTCTGCGGATGACGGTAAATGATGGATGAGTGGGGGGGGGGCGTTTCGAAATTGACGTCATTCTTGTGATACCAGTTACTTCAAAATGTACAATAGTATATTGTACAACTAGAGTGGTTTCCCCGCATGAGTGATGAAAAATATTTTGCAAGTACCTAATGGTATTAATTATTGAACTCATTATTTATTTATTACATAAGGTTTGTCTACATTATATTCGAGAACTTCAAGTAACAGCGTACCTATGAAAATAGTTCGATCGAGCCAAAATGAATATGGGGAGGATACGGAGATATTACCCGTGATCCAGGATTTGCAAGAATGGGTGAAAACTCCGTGGGAGCTATCCAAAGAAAACTAAAGAATAGGGAAGAATAATATTATTATATTAATGAAAATTGCCAAAGTACAAAATAATAATAAAAGATGATTCTATAACAAAATGTGGGAGCTATCCAAAGAAAACTAAAGAATAGGGAAGAATAATATTATTATATTAATAAACATTGCCAAAGTACAAAATAATAAAAGATGATTCTATAACAAAATGTTTTAATGTTACCTAATTTTTCTCAAATCCGCAAATGTTTTAATTTTGCCAAACTGGTAATGACGTCAGTTTTGCGAGAGGGGGGGGGGGTCATTAGGAAATGACGATAGGATGATTGTAGGGGGGGGAGTCGAAAATCAGCAAAAATCGATGACGTAATATATGGACGGCCCCATACTGGTAAAATGTCAAGCCATGTTAGCGAACTTTTAACGAAAAATTACGACACATTTCTCTCTAATAATTTATGCACCACATAACGCTGGATGCTTGATACAAACGGCTCACGCGAGTAAAGAAATTTAAAGATTCCATAACGACAATTAAAAAACGACGTCATAAAATGTCTAAAAAAATGATGATGAGACTTAGAAAAATGTGACTAGCAGAAGAGTTTTCGTAGGCGCGACTTTTCCTACAAAATGTAAAAAGATATGAATATACTAAATTTTTGCGATTTTTTTTATACCAGCTTATTATTTGGTGTAATAATTGGTTGCGACTTATTTTTATTAAACGCCACTGTAATTTACCAATGATTCGGAAGGGCCCTGCTCACCCCCACAGCCATCCGCAAAGGGAATTGTCGTAACGAAAACTTAAGGCCTTGGGCCTTAAGTTTCCACAGTGTATAAAATCATGTGCGAATTTAACCATTTTTTTCGTATGAAAAAGTGATTCACTCATAAAATTAATTACACATCTATTTAGCATGAATATCAAACTGTTGGAAATTTTTTTTTTCGGTGTACAAAATGGCCGACTACTCGAAACTTCTCGAAACAGCTTTTTTCCAATTGGCGTGACAAATATCATCAACAATTTTCACTCGATTTACATCAAATTTAACAGTTATGTTCCTAATTGCATTTCGCAGAGAAGTACGTACGGAATTTCTGATTAATCGAAAAGTTTTCATTTTATGAGCAGTTTATGAGCAGTTGTAACGAAATTTTTCACTGAAAATTCATTTCTTAAGTTCAAATACCTACAACTTTTGAATAAAACGATATTTTTTAAGCTATGTACGTACTTCGCGAGGTATTCTAATGTAGATTGACGAAAATTTTTGTTTTTTGTTCTAGGTTAAAAATTGTCGATGCTAAATGTCACGCCGCGGAGCGCCTAAAAAAAGATATCAAAAGGAAATATTAGTAGTCGGCCATTTTGTGCATCGAAAAAAAAAAAAAATTCTAACAGCTTGATATTCATACTAAATAGACACGTGATTAATTTTATGAGTGAATCACTTTTTCATACGAAAAAAAACGGTTAAATTTGCACATTTTTTTATACCCGTTACTGTGGCCGAAGGCCTTAACGAATTGTCGTAACGAAAATTGGCCTAACCAAATTCGTAAAATAACCATTTTCATTGCACTCTAAGGATGCAAACTACAATCTCATTCCTCTCATCACTAGATGCCCATGTACGAATTGCATTCTAAATAGTTCCTATCGGCGCGCGGAATTTAGTTGGGTTAAGGGGTCTTCTCACTTTAGACGCTAAAAAAGGCTATTTTCATACATTTGTTTGATAGGTTTATATTATGGATATTGATATAAAAGTTGTTACACTCAATAAATACACTTTCGAAATACATTTTTAAAAATTCTAATGTATTTATGTAACCCAAACAAACTTTAAACGCGTTTTTTACTCGAAACAACGTTTTTCGACGGCTTGTTGATAAAATCGTCGAAACTACTGAAACGATCCTTATGAAATGTTAAATGTTTACAACCATATCTATAGCGCATAACAAGATTTTTTTTAAATTTTGATATCTACTATTTGTTTTGCCAAAAACGGTAAAAAAAGCACGTTTTTTCGAAAAATGTCCGCCATTTTGTTATTTTTGCATATATCAAAAATCGTACGAGATGCGCTATAGCCATTAATATACTGAATCTGATTGTGAGACCGTTTGATTTGTTTGGTTCGGATGATCCATCTCCGAGATTTCATCAACAGCGCAGACTTACAATTTTTAGGACATTTTTTTAAATACCACTTTCGTGAACCGGTGCAATGGTCTAGTGGTTAGCGTGCTCGCCACTAAACCAGCGGACCGGGAGGTCCCGAGTTCGAATCCCGGTCGCGTACATTTCGTCGTGAAATGTTTTTCTTCGGCATTTTCGCGGCGAAATAAGACTAGTTCCACGACCGGGGGGCGAATTCGATGACCGGCTGTATTGGTATAGGTTTTCCGCAGTTTCCCTATACCCATGACAGAAAATGTCATGATGAATATAATACGGAGGGGGAAGTCGGCTGCGGCCGCAAGAGGGGGGAAACAGAGACGAAGATGGAGAAAAAAGGAAGTAAAAACAGTAGAGGAAAGAACGGTCATAATATGGGGAAGAATAGGTAACAAACGCGAAAAGCGTTGTACCTAAGGAAAAAACCAATAAAAAAAAAAAAAAAAATACCACTTTCGTCTATAAATAGTGACTTAAATAAATAATTTTTTAAAAATGTATTTCGAAAGTGTATTTATGAAGTGTAACGACTTTTATATCAATATCTATAATTTTAACTTGTCAAAAAAATTCATGGAAATGGCCTTTTTTAGCGTCTAAAGTGAGAAGACACCTTAAGGGGTTACCCCCACTTGCGATTTTGAAAAAATCGATTTTTTTTTATTGCATTTTTTGAAGTATAAGTATCTGAGAATATGTCCTGAAAATTTCAAGTCGATCCGAACAAAATTGACTGAGATATGAGCGTTGAAAGAGAAGAATCCGTTGTGTAAACGACCGGCTAATTGAAACTTTAAACGCGTTTTTCTCAAAATGGCAGTTCTGAAGTCGATGACCAAGATTACTCGAACACTAATGAACCGATCTTCTTGAAATTTTGCAGGCTTTTTTAATACATAAAAATGTAGTCTTTGATCGTTCGATTTCTTTTTCGAAAAAAAATGGCCGTTTTATAGCCAAAAAACGGCCGTTTTTTTTCGTTAAAATCGAACCGTTAACTTCGACTCTCCGCCATTTTGTGAAAAATGAATATTTTTTAAAATCCTTCGATTAAAGACTAGTTTATACTTATATTTGACTAAATCCATCCGCATTTTTTTTTCAGATGATCCACTTCGCTGCAATGTTGGTCACCGCAAACCGTGTATATAAAAACATTATTTCATTGACGGCCATTTGCCACTAAACAGTGTAATATTTTTCAATAAAAAAATTACTGAAAGTTCTTCACGATGTGTTCTTTAAGATGGTATATTGATCGATTAAACAAGTTTTGTAGTTGTCTTTTAAAAAATTCATGAAAAAGGCCTTTTTTGCGCTACAAGTGGGGGTAAGGCCTTAAGAACGCCGAATGGCGATAAGCAAATTTTGGCGATGGAAGCGCGAGATTGCGCGTGCAGCAGCGCCTAGCGGGGAGAGTACGATTCAAACAGGCCGAGAAAAAGTTGACCGTTTCGGTGTTATCCTTTGTTCCGAGAAAGTTTGCTAAGGGGGGGGGGGGGGGGGGGGGGGTTAAAAGTGGAAAGCCCGGATATTTTGGGATTATCGAAAAGGTTCGAATTCCTCGATACTTTTGTACACATAACGTCATATTTAACACGTTCGTATGTCGCACGTGTGTGCGTGCCAGATATGAACGTTTCCAACAACAATATAATGTCACGAGAGAATAATTCGATCTAAAAAAACACTCTTATGGTAGCAACAGAATGTCGCAGAAAGCCAGAAAACTCGAGGGTGTCTCTGAATGATCTGACATTTTAATTTATTAATAAAACGTATTATTTATTCGAATAGTACGAATATTTTTATTTTGATATAAGGTACAAACATGGAGGTTATGTGTGAAACAAAATATCCGATAAATGTCCGCCTCGTCCCTGTTTGCAAACGTTCACTCTTTTGGCGAAACTTTCAATAACATTTTGGCACAATTGCAGACTAATTCCATTAATAGTGCGTCCAATACGGATGTTTCCAGTAACCAAGAATTAAAAAAATATCGTTATGACGTGGTAGCGTATAATTAAAGCAATGCTCGGAAGTGCTACTGTATTTTGTTTCGGTGAAAATTGTAGATCAATTTATATAAATAAATTGTAAAAAAAAAATATCCTTAAGTCACGTGACAAACAGCACTAATCAGAGCGCATGACGTCACGCGTTGGAAGACAAGAACGAGTCGACGCTCTAAACGTACTGCTTATGCGAGGCTGTCAATGTTTACTTTGTCTTCAAATACAATTTGTGAGATTTCTCGATTGATTATGAATTTTACTCGAACTGTAATAATGGAGAATGGATTCGTGAAGGCAAATAGTTCGAATTTACCTAGGATTGACTGCACAATGGTGGCCAATTTTTCTTTACAAAAAAAAATAGCGACTTCTGCTCTGCAGAATTCACAAACGTGAAGACTTCCATGTAAGTATACCCTAAACAAATGTTATTTGTGCAACGAATAATGTATATAGCATTGATAGTATTACAAACTCTCAAATAATTTTTATTTGTGCAACGAATAATGTATATATCATTAATAATATTACAAACTCTCAAATAATTGTTATTTGTGCAACGAATAATGTAAATAGCGTTAATAATATTACAAACTCTCAAATAATTGTTATTTGTACAACGAATAATGTATATAGCATTAATAATATTATAAACTCTATAATAATTCCAACAAATTTTTGAGGTTATGTATCGTTTTGCAGCTTGCTTCGTTTTATTTAATTGCAGGTTTTCATGACAGCCATACGGTGACGAATGGAATTTAGAATTCATCCTTAAACTTGTTAATTCTGAAATATTTGTTATTGTGTTTGTTCAGAGACCCGTATTTTGCAGAGTATGACGTCACGCGCCGTCAAATGACAGGTCAGGGGCGTTTTGGCGCGTATTTTTAAATGGATTAATTAAAACGCGATTTTTGAAGAATTTAATTCGTGTAAACACATGAAATAAACATGCAGAGGTATATTATGTATATGTTAATAATTTTTAACACTTTCCCATAAATAGGCAACATCCCTATAGCTTGCTTGAGCTCCGGAATGGTGTGTGGATCATCAGCATACATACTATTTTTTTTGCTTTTTTCGACAGTTTGTACTTTCAAGAATATCATAATAATTTACATCATTCATATCAATATCACATTATCTCGCAAAAATCGATAGTTAAATCTTTAAACGCGTTTTTCTCGAAATGAGATTTGTCAAATTTGCCGAAATTGTAACTCAAAGAGCAATTATCCGATTGACTTGAAATTTGAACCGAGTACTCTTGAATATATGTACTCTACAATGACGTAGGATATCTTTGATTGGATGAAAATTGACGATTTGGCATTGAAAAAAACGACCATTTTATAGGCAAGAAAACAGACTTTTTCTTCATAACTACGCCATTTTGTTAGATTTTGATATTTTTCGAAAATCCTACGTCATTGTACAGGAAATACCTTCCAGTTTAACGACATTTTTTCCTTTTTCGGTTTCCGCTACTCAATCGGCCAGAATCATGTCAGCAGTGGAGGAACGTTTTTTTTTGCGCCTCCGAAGACAGCGGATCGGCCGTCCATATATTACGTCATCGATTTTTGCTGATTTTCGACCCCCCCCCCCCCCCTACAATCATCCTATCGTCATTTCCTAATGACCCCCCCCCCCCCTCGCAAAATTGACGTCATTACCAGTTTGGCAAAATTAAAACATTTGCGGATTTGAGAAAAATTGGGTAACATTAAAACATTTTGTTATAGAATCATCTTTTATTATTTTGTACTTTGGCAATGTTTATTAATATAATAATATTATTCTTCCCTATTCTTTAGTTTTCTTTGGATAGCTCCCACATTTTGTTATAGAATCATCTTTTATTATTTTGTACTTTGGCAATTTTCATTAATATAATAATATTATTCTTCTCCATTCTTTAATTTTCTTTGGATAGCTCCCACGGAGTTTTCACCCATTCTTGCAAATCCTGGATCACGGGTAATATCTCCGTATCCTCCCCATATCCATTTTGGCTCGATCGAACTATTTTCATAGGTACGCTGTTATTTGAAGTTCTCGAATATAATGTAGACAAACCTTATGTAATAAATAAATAAATAATGAGTTCAATAATTAATACCATTAGGTACTTGCAAAATATTTTTCATCACTCATGCGGGGAAACCACTCTAGTTGTACAATATACAACATTTGTTGTATATTGTACATTTTGAAGTAACTGGTATCACAAGAATGACGTCAATTTCGAAACGCCCCCCCCCCCCCCCTCATCCATCATTTACCGTCATCCGCAGACGAACCTCCCCCCCCCCCAAATTTAGAATGACGTAATATATCGACGGCCCCTAAGTCGCCAAATATATTCTTAATTTTCCGAAACATTTAATTGAGTACTGGTATAGCTGGTATAGCCCCTTAACCTCAATACTTCCTGATGCCAGTTGTCAAAGATTGGTACTCTATGTTCGCCACAAAAAAAAATAGCGCGCAATTTAAAATGTCAGGTCATTTTGAGACACTGGAAGAGTCAAGGAACAATTTCCCATAGAGATGAAAGAAAACGTGTCTACAATACAAAGGAAAACTCCGAGTTCTTTTTCTTGCCCTGCTTTCTTTTCGTCCGACGAGACGAGAGAGAGAGAGAGAGATTAAATAGATAAACGCGAGATCGGGGGAGCGTTATGTATGGAGAAGGGAGGGAAAGAAAACGACGACCGTGTAGTGTGCATAAAGCTCTCGAAACTCTCAAGGCTTCTCCCCTAATGGCCCCGCGGCCGCCGTCGGTTCGTTCCCCCATGGTGAGGAAGGTCGATTCTCTCTCTCTCTCTCTCTCTATCTCTATCTCTCTTTCTCTCTTTCTCTCTGTCTCTCCGAGACGATCTTGACCGCGACCTTCCTTCCTTCCTCCCTCGTCGTCGATAATTTCGCGTCAAGCACACGACGTAAGCGCCCTCTCTGCGCTCCGGACGTAAACCCATCCAAAAAGAAAGAAAAAAAAAACCCCCCTCATTATACGAACTTTGTATAGTTGAGAAAGGTGAAAAAAATTATCCATATTTTCACACAACAGACCGGCGGAAGAGCCCATGCGAATACTGATTTCGTCGTGCGCTTACACACGCGCGCTACGTGTACGTGCAATACGTAGAATTTCGCGCGGACGTGACTGCGTAAGCGATCAATCGATCGAACAATCGAGACGGAGTATATTTGTCGGAAAAATATATTATAACGGGAACTTTAGTATAGCTGCAGAGATACCGAATACATGGTACACGTCTCGACGTACACACACACACACACACACACACAGACACATCGATGTGTAAGTATGCACGTAAGTATGTATATATGTACGTATGTATATGTATATTTATAGGGTACTCGGTGACTATATGTTTACAGAATATACGACGCTGATGCTTAGACAATGAGAGATATCGAGGAAAGAACATATTATTCTATCAAAGCCTTGGCAAACTTTCGCCTGAGAGATTAAGGCGTTAGGCCATAGTAACGTGCATAAAGCTCATGTGCGAATTTAACAATTTTTTTCGTACGAAAAAAGTGTTTCACTCATAAAATTAATTACACATCTATTTAGTACGAATATCAAGCTGTTAGAATTTTTTTTTTCGATGTACAAAATGGCCGACTACTAATATATTTCTTTTGTTATCTTTTTTTAGGCGCTCCGCGGCGTGACATTAAGCATCCACAATTTTTTACCTAGAACAAAAAACAAAAATTCTCGTCAATGTACGTTAGAATTCCTAGAGAAGTACGTACGGAATTTAAAAAATATTGTTTCATGCAAAAGTTGTAGGAGTTGAACTTAAGAAATGGAGCTTAAGGAAAAGTTGTAGGAGTTGAACTTAAGGAATGGAGCAATAGTTGAACTTAAGAAATGAATTTTCAGTGAAAAATTTCGTTGTAACTGCTCATAAAATGAAAAGTTTTCGATTAAACAGAAATTCCGTACGTACTTCTCTGCGAAATGCAATTAGGAACATAACTTTTAAATTTGAAGTAAATCGAGTGAAAATTGTTGAAGTTATTTGTCACGCAAATTGGAAAAAAGCTGATTCGAGAAGTTTCGAGTAGTCGGCCATTTTGTACATCGAAAAAAAAATTCTAACTCCTTGATATTCATACTAAATAGATGTGTAATTAATTTTATGAGTGAATCACTTTTACATACGAATTGTTTTTTTTAATCGCACATGATTTATACCCGTTACTGTGGCCTAACGCCTTAAGGCCTAATAACAGTTATTTTGTAACGGCCGGAGGAAGAAATTCAAAATTCAAAAACGCACGCCCGATTTAGCTTATACTACGTAAGAATATCAATTAAACACGAAATATAACATAGAATAAAGCTGTGAACATTGTGTTCGTGTACATCGAAAATATTGGCAAAACAAGTCATTGGAAAGATGAAGGATAAATGATGGAATTACATTAAAAACATTTGTGGAATTTTTTATGGTAAGGTAAATGTCCCAATTATTGAACAGGTCCCAATTATCGAACACTATCTTGTATTCTAATTATTTCTCATTCATCTGCATGCATTTACTTATTTATAAACATTCATTACATATATGGAACTTTCAGCTATCGAAATGTTACCTTACTTGTGCAAAAAAAGCTTTAATTAATAGAGAAAAAAATTATTTAATCAGCAACGGTGACTCGTTTTGACGTCTCGTGGTAACTGCTTATCGTTTTTGCTAAGACGCGCCGCTTCATGCGTAAGGGCATAAAAAATTCAAAAACTGTCGCATCTCAAAAAGTAAAGGCGTTTCAGGTTCCTCAGAAAATTTCTTACAAATAACAATTTTTATGAAAAAAACTTTATTTAATTATTTGTTAAAAAATACGGTGTTCGATCATTGGGACATAGAAAATGCAGTGTGTCCCAATTACTGAACACTCGAATTCTCCAAGTTGGCGTCATTAAACCCATCAAAAAATCGAGACAGTTAACGTGTGACAGATCGTGTGAATCGGATTTATTCAAACAAAAACTGTAAGTTCCTGAATAAACTTACCTTTATTCTTTTAATAATAACTCTAAGATCGTCAAATATATTTTTCATTTGTATTTTCGTGAAATAAACATAAAAAGGAAAGTAAAAAGAGAATATAACCTAAATGTAACCTAAAAATACGAATTTACTGTTCAATATTTTTTGCTCTCCGTTATTTCAGGGAGCCAAGCTGCGACAAAATCAAACAAAAACAGAATATGAAAACGAGGAAGCTGAAAATAAAAATAAAATAGAGTTCGAGTTGAAAAGCAAAAATAAACCAAATGCGAATGAACCAAAAACCTGTCAAAAGAGACTAAATATGTATTTTTGTATTTTTACATGATTAACAAAAGATTATTTAAGTGTTTGATTTTGCTTTTATTTCTTAATATTGTACCCAAAATAATATTTTTAGAACGGAAAAAGAATTCTCGAGAGTGTTCAATAACTGGGACATGCCTGTTCAATATTAGGGACATAGGCACTTCCAGTGTTCAATAATTGGGACACTTGCATTCTTCACATTGTTATTCTTTTTTTTTCATTTGAAATCATTTAAAAATAATTTAAAGTGTGATTTTTCGAAAGTAAAAATATCAAAGTATCATGTGAACCTGAAAGCGATGGTTTTTTCTTGATTTTATATTTTTTTCTCACCGAAATTCAATCCCCCAGATCCTTAGCTGTTCAATAATTGGGACATTTACCTTATTGTATCGTTGGAATGCAACGAATTTTTTTCTTGATTTCATATTGCCCGATTTTTTGCACATTAGGCTACAAGTACCACTGTTATATTTTTGAAGATGTTTATTAAGGATCGATAACCTAAAACTGCAAAATAAGATTTTAGACAGTGATAAAAATAAAGAAGTGGACAAATATAGATTATCTTTGCGTTCCAACGATGCAACCTTCAACACCATCATTTTTGTCTGCCTGTGTGTCTGGTTGTTTGTGCAAGCCTGATGTCAACGCTACTGACCCAATCTGGATGGTGTTTTCAGAAAAAATACAGAGCTTGAGGGGTTAAGTTACTGTGAAAATTTCAATTCTCTCATTTTTCAATTTTTCATTACTTAGTAACAAGTCGATATTCCTCGGAGAAACGAAAAAAAAATTCAAACTTAAAAAAAAAATGTTTTAAATGCGATAACAAAAAAAACTGGGTCAAGTCTTAGTCAATATTATCTATTTTAACCCTCCGCGGTCACCCGGGGTCAAAATGACCCCAAGCGCAACGTTAAACCAAAATCCCTATTATATGTTGTTGGCGGTGAAGGCGACTGGCCTGCCTTCTAACGGTGCTTTGTACACTTTGGTGTACCCTTTGTAAGTGCAGACCAGGGTCGGACGTGGAGCTATTTTTTCTTAAACTATTTCCCACTATGGAACTTTTTTTCCCTTGAACTATCATATCTCAAGAGAATCACCCGAAAAGTTCATGGAAAAAGTTTGAATATTGCAAGAGTTATGATTTTTTTAGTTAAAAAAGGGCTTTTTCACACATTGGGCCCTTGCAGATTTTCTTCGGCCGTTTTAAAATTCGATAAAAATATAATACCGAGAATGCTAAATTCTAGAATGCTCAAACTAATATCCTAAATTTTCTATGAGTCATTTGGAACGATACGGTCAATGCGGCAACGATGAAACATGGCTGGGGTCATTGTGACCCCCTGTGACTAGCGTATTTATAGCCAGAACGTGTGACCGCGAAAGGTCAAAATAAAAAAAGTTCTTCGCGAGATTGTTTATAACTTCGTCAATTATTCATATTTCTCACTGAAATTTGGTGCACAGTCTTGTTAAGGTTTTAACAAGGTCTTGTTTTCATAATTTTTTGAGCTTCACTAAATACTACTGTGTCCAAAAAATAAGGTGACATTTGAATTTAAACTGCGCGCGTCGAAGGATATGGAGAATTATTTTTTTTTTAGGTTGGTAGTACTGTCAGTGACATCTATGTCAAATTTACATGTCAACATATTCATTCGTGTTTGAGATACGCGTCGTTTTGTGAGCTGCTAAAAGTGAGTTTATCGTTTTTTGCGATGTCGAAATTTGTTGAGCAAAGAATGTGCATTACATTTTGTTTGCGGAATCAATTTTCTGCTGCGGATACGTTGAGGATGGTGCAGAAAGCCTTTGGTGATGAGGCTATGTCTAAAAAAAAATGTTTACAAGTGGTACAGTGAATTCCAAGCCGGCCGTGAACGTGTCGAAGACGAAGAGCGTCCTGGCCGACCATCAACCTCAACCGACGAAGCTCACGTCCAACAAATCAAAGATTTGGTGTTGAAAAACCGTCGATTAACGATTAGAGACCTTGCTGATGAGGTTGGCATATCGAAAGGCTCGGTCAATACCATTTTAAAGGATGTTTTGGGCCTCAAGCGCGTCAAATCTCGACTGGTACCGAAATCATTGAATTTTTTGGAAAAAAAGGCGTCGCGTTGAAGTGTGTGAAACGATGCTTTCTGACTATCAGGACAAGATGGAACGCATGATCACTGGAGACGAGACTTGGATCTATGCTTACGACCCCGAAACAACCGATCAATCGAGCGAATATCGTGCCAAAGGAGAGCCGAAACCAAAAAAATCGCCCCGAAGTCGCTCAAAAATCAAGGTCATGTTGACTGTTTTCTTCGATTATCGTGGTGTTGCGCATTATGAATTCCTTCCGCCGGGCCAAACAGTCAGCAAGGAATCTTATTTGAACGTTATGCGTCGTTTGCGTAACGCTATCCGCCTAAAAAGGCCGGAATTGTGGAAAGACAATTCTTGGTTTTTACACCACGATAATGCACCATCCCATACTGCACTCGTAATTCGTGATCATTTCGCCAAAAACTCAACCCATATCGTTCCGCAACCACCGTATTCACCTGATCTGGCGCCGTGCGACTTCTGGCTGTTCAGCAAGCTCAAAAGATCGCTCCGGGGACACCGTTTTGATACGATAGAGGAGATTCAAGCCGCAGCGAAGACGGAACTGAAGGCCATCCCGGAAAGTGACTACAATCAGTGTTTCGAAGATTGGAAAATCCGTTGGCATAAGTGCATTGCATCGGGAGGGGATTACTTTGAAGGGGATGAAATTGATTTGGAAAAATAAATAAAGAATTTTCGAAATAAATACAATGTCACCTTATTTTTTGGACACAGTAGTATATTAATAATCGTCTCTGTAAAATGTCAAGGTCGTTTATCGACCTGACAGAGAAAAGAAATATTAAAATTGCGTATTTTTGTGAAGGAATTCCGAGACGACGTACAAAAACCCAATTTCCGGTCGCTACAAAAGTGTATATAACAGTGGGAATCCGTCAGATTCTTAAAAATAATCAGATTTACATACTTAACACTCGTAGTAAGCCAGTGCTCTCCGAAAAAATTACGCTTATTGACCTAATTTTTATGTAATATCAAGGTTAATTTGAACTTCCGAAATTGGATTTATCACCACTTGCTACGATAAAGAGACGCGACAGCAAGGCAACAGCTGACTGTAGTCCTAACCTCATCTCGCTCATTCGAATTTCCACACATATTTCATTTTTAACCGACATATTTCGCAGACACAAATTTTTCACGCTTTTTACCAGTCGTCGCCCGAATACAATGCTTTATATTTCCCGCACCTGACATTGTTTTGACAGATCGACGTTGAAAAGCATGGAGGTTAATACTCGCCTGGTTGAGTAAAAAGAAGTGGAGATAGAACCAATGTAGCCAAATATCAAACCTAGAAATACTGCGCGAATCGTTTGAAGAACTATTTTTTTCATTTTTCTAATTAAATGTGAACATCCATTAAACAGTTTACACATCGAAAATTTAGTTATTACAATTTTTTTTGCATATGTTAAGAATATAAATTGTAAAAGTCTCAAGTATGATCAGTGGTATGACTAGTGTGAAGTGATAGGACTACCTTAAGGGGTAAGGCCACTGTAAATTTTTTGAAAAATCGATTTTTTTTTATTGGCTTAAAAAATAGTTTAAACCCTCTAGTTTAAAAATAGTTTAAATCCTTTTAACTTCTTTTTTTAATTTTTTCCAATAAAAAACTATTCGCAAAACTTTAAACGCGTTTTTCTCGAAACATGGTTTTTCAAAATGGCACGCAGCATAACTCGAACAATTTTCATTTTTTTTACTTGAAATTTTAACCAGATGTGAACATTTACATTATCTTGAGAATGTCGATCGGAATTTTAAAGAACTTTATTTATTGATTTTTTATTAACAAAAAACTTGCCGTTTTTTTCGTCAAAAATCAATTTTTTTTTCAAACGCACGCCAAATCCACAAAAATTGATACTTTTTAAAATTCGATCGACATTCTCTAGCTATAGCCCTCTAGATTAATGGTTTTTTTTTGTTCTAGATTCAAAAGTGCACCAGTGGTGCTGCGTGCCGCGGAGCCCTGGAAGCAAAACATGTCCCGGGAAGATAGCTGTGGAACCGCCATTTTGTTTTTTTTTACTGTAAAAAAATTTTATAATAAAGTTTAATGTATGCCTGATAACACCATTAAAAGTTTTTTTTCAAATACCTTCAATTTCGGGAGCAAAAAATTAGTGAAAAAACCTTTTTTTTGGGCCGTTACAGTGGCCTTACCCCTTAATGTAAATAGAAATAAATGTCCACACCACTTTTCAACCATCTTACTTGATCCCTCGAAACAATTTTTTACATAACCCTGATTTTCGAGTCGTCACAGTGGCCCTCAGTATACCCAATTCAATATTCATCGATAAGCATAATGACACTAGAACACTAGCGATAAAATTTCAGTCGCCATAATGATAATTGCAATAATTACAGTAGTAATGTCAATGTGAAATATTAATAACGCGGTCAGTAATGCCAAAACACAAGCACCAATATCATCAAGATATGAATATATCATCTATGTACAATATTTCACGAAACAGGCTTGGCTAATTTAAATAAATGGACTATACGAGTAATAAAGTTATTATAAAAATTTCAAGCACGTCGTGCGATTGGAAATTAAAATTGTGCCCGAGCTTGTAATGTGTTCGGTCGAAAATAATGACAACAACCATAATGGTACTCTAATTATTAATCGTCAGCTTGGCAGTCGAGCCAAATTCATGCGTGAAAAGGAGGTCGGAGGTAATAAGGTCTTTCTTTTCTTTTCTGCGCGTTTTTTTTTTTTGCGAGACACCGTACGACCTTCGGGGATATGAGGCGGTATTGAGAGTAGCAGAACGGGACGAGAGCGCCAGGGACACTTCGTGGAAACGGTCGCGGAGCTCGCGCGGTTTCCACGTAGCACACTAGAGAAACGCGACGAAAGAGCGCGAATGAGCCAGTCGCGACGAGCCGAGAACGGAGAACGAGCATGTATCCTCGATTGACGAACGCTCTCGATGTGCAAACGTGACACGCGAATATCTCGCACAGCTCGGTCTCGCGAGGCGCGTTCGTACGAATTTATACACAAGGAACGGCGCGTGTATGCTCGAATCTCGCGATCTCCGATTCGCTCGTGCTCGCGCAAATATTTCACGAACGTTCGGAATTCCGAAAACACCGAAACGGCGTCAGATATCGCGCCGACGATGAGACTCGACGATGTTCAGACGCCTGTGGAAATCCACAATCTGCCGGGATTTCCGCGTTAAGGGATTAGGCCAAGGTAACGGGTATAAAATCATGTGTGAATTTAACAATTGTTTTCGTATGAAAAAGTGATTCAGTCATAAATTCAATTACACATGTATTTAGTATGAATATCAAGCTGTTAGAAAATATATATATTTTTTTTCGATGCACAAAATGGCCGACTACTATTAGTAAAGTCGTGCTGTCGCTGAAAAAGCCCGGAATCGGAGAAAATTAGAAGAAGGCTAGTTTTGTGACAGGTGATTTTGTAGGTGCCGCGGGTGCGAAACACGGAAAAAAATAAATAGTAGAAAATACAGGGGCTACACAGTTCGCATTGGACTCGAGCGATTGCACAGGGATATTGCCTGAAACACAGTGCTCAAAATACAGTGTACTCAAAGTAAATTATTACAGTTCCTATACTGTCCTCTTTGGACTCGAACCGCTCTACTGTATCTTTTACTGGCACACACAGTCCAAAATACAGTGTAGTCAAAAGTAAATTTTAACAGTTCAACACTGTAATATAAATGTAACAAAACCTGTAATTTGACAGGTGTTTAATCTGTATTATGTACAATGAATGCGCCAGTTAAATCGATAAAGTTTATGTAGGTGTTTTAACAGAAACTGGTTAGTAACAGATATGGTTTCAGTTTTGAACCGTTGCTTTTTACAGTGTGAACACGGGAAACGTTCTTGTTTTAATACTGTAATTCAAACTTGATGAACCCCGTAATTTAATAGTGCCACAAATCGTATATTATACAAAATTAGGGGTAAAAATAACATTAGATAGCGCTGAAAGAACTGCCAGTCCTTTGTGTCCTGGTCGCGCCACGCTCGAGACAAGTACTAACCACTGAATACCGTTTACAACGTCACACTGTAAATTTGATTATAAAAATAAAATAAAAAAATTCGGCGAAACCTTTGCTTACAATATATATATATATATATCAAGAATATAATGAAGTGAATGAGACACACTAAAAAACGTTTATCCATGAAAGAAGTGTGTAAAAAATGTGTAGAAAATATTTAAAAATCAGTCACGTACACAAGAACGTACCTTTTTGTAAATAATTCTCTCTTTTTTATAATTTCTTCAATTATGTCGCGTAAATTTCAACATTCACATCCTATCGACCACGCACTACTAACTGGCAATCCTTTGTGTCCTGACCACGTGTCTCACCCCACGCGCGAGACAAGTCCTAATTAGACAAGAACGTACTTTTTTTTTAAATTCTCTCTTTCTTTATAATTTCTTGAATTCTGTCGCACAAATTTCGATGTCCGCGTCCCATCAACCACGTACTACTAACTGGCAATCCTTTGTGTCCTGGCCTTGTGCCGCACCTCGTGCTTCATGTGCGTACAGTATAAAAATCAGTGATCGCATTTAAATTTTACAGTTGAATATTTTTACTGAAATCACTGATGTATTCACAATATCAAACTGCAAATAAACCAGTGTAACTGTAAAAATCTCAGAGTGCACAGATTACGTCACGAACTGTCGAAAGAATAGTAAAACCACCGTGCCACACTGTGAAATTTAATGAATCACTCTGCACTCAATACAGTGTACACTGTAACCCTTGCACTTTACATACAGTATAAAAATCAGTGACCTCATTTAAATTTTACCGTTGAATATTTTTACTGAAAGCACTGATTTATTCACAATACCAAACTGTAAAGAAATCAGTGTAACTGTAAAAATCTCAGAGTGCACAGATTACGTCACGAACTGTCGAAAGAAGAGTCAAACTACCGTGCCACACTGTACAATTTGATGAATCACTCTGTACTCAATACAGTGTACACTGCAACCCTTGAAGTTTGCGTACAGTATAAAAATCAGTGATCTCATGTAAATTTTACAGTTGAATATTTTTACTGAAAACACGGATGTATTCACAATACCGAACTGTACATAAGCCAGTGTAACTGTAAAAATGTCAGTGTGTACAGGAAAATTCGTCATTTTTGTAGGGCAGGATTTACATTACTCGGTTTCACTGTAAAATGAACTATGGCACCCTGTTTTTCATGCGGTTTATACTGTGATTTTCGCTGTTTCTTTTTTTCCGTGAATCCAAGTTTGCCTAAAAATCGGGGTGTAGGGTTTTTTTGGGGGATGAAAGGATATGGGGGTGGATTAATGCCAAACTACAACCCCTACGAGGTCGGCGCCACGAGACAAAATGTGCAGAAAAATCCGGGCTTTAGTTTTGTCCACAGCGCCGAAGTCGTGGACATTCATTTTGGGGGTGAAAAAGTGGGGTGAAATTTTGAAAAATCAGTTTTAATTCAATAACTCTTTAGAAAAAAATCGTACACTTTTTGTTCAAATGAGAACGTTCTAGCCCTTGAAAAGACGCGCCGATCAAGTATTTGATCATCACTCTCCGATAATATCTTCACCTCCAAAAAAATGGTTAAAATACCAAAAAAAATTGTTTATTGATTAACTAAAAAATAATCGATTTTTCGGGCATGGTTCAAATGTACGAAATGTAGAGAATAATTTTCTCTATGTTTTTGTTTCTATGGACCAGCCTTGAATTTTGATTTTCCAACCTCTCTCGGGGGTTGAAAACTCAAAATGAAATTCTGGGAAAACTATTGACTCCACGAATTCGCCGCCGTGGAAGAATTTGTAGCTTGAACCCTCAGCTACATTTTTGTCCGCGGCGCCAAAATCGTATCTCTTTATTTTCGGTCAATAGTTTTCCCAGAATTTCATTTTGAATTTTCAACCCCTGAGAGGGGTTCGAAAAAGTAAAATTCAAGGGTGGTCCATAGGAACGAAAATATAGAGAAAATTATTCTCTACATTTCGTACATCTAAACCATCCCCGAAAAATCGATTGTTTTTGAGTTATTCAATAGACAATTTTTTTGTTGATACTTCAACAATTCTTTTGGCGGTGAAGATATTATTGGAGAGGGATGATCAAATACGCGATCGACGCGTCTTTTCAAGGGCTACAATATTCCCATTTGAACAAAAATTGTATGAATTTTTCCTAAAGAGTTATCGAATGAAAACTGGTTTTTCAAAATTTCACCCCACTTTTCCACCCCCAAAATGAACTTCCACGACTTCGGCGCTGTGGACAAAAATAAAACCCGGATTTTTCTGAACATTTTGTCTCTCGGCGCCGACCTCGTGGGGGTTGTAGTTTGACATTAATCCACACCCATCCCCTTTCATCCCCTAAAAAAATCCTACACTCCGATTTTTAGGCAAACTAGGATCACCGGCGGCATCTACAAAATCACCTGACAAAAAACTAGCCTTCTAATTTTTTCCGATTCCAATATACAGCACGACTGTACTATATTTTCTTTTGTTATCTTTTTTTTAAGCGCTCCGCGGCGTGACATTTAGCATCCACAATTTTTTGCCTAGAGAGATAAACAAAAATTCTCGTCAATCTACATTAGAATACCCAGAGCAGTACGTACGGAATGCAAAAAATATTGTTTTATTTAAAGTTGTAGGTATTTGAATTGAGTTGTAGATATTTGAATGAATTTTCAGTGAAAAATTTCGTATAAAACTGCTCATAAAATGAAAAGTTTTCGATTAATCAGAAATTCCGTACGTACTTCTCTACGAAATGCAATTAGGAACATAACTTTTAAATTTGAAGTAAATCGAGTGAAAATTGTTGACGTTATTTGTCGCGCCAATTGGAAAAAAAGCTGTTTCGAGAAAAACGAGTTTAAAGTTTTAGGTACTACGTGGCCGTGCTAGAAGTGGGTTTACGTTAGACGCTCAAAGTCGGCGAAAAAAATATTTCTTGCTATAAATCGAATAGCAATAAAATCGATTTTTTGAAAATTCTACTGTGGTTTACCCCTTAAGGAGTTGAAGAAAGTTGAAGAAAAAAAATATTGCATAGTTCGCTTGTTATTAACAATTATCTGACGATTTTTTAGGCAAATTTTCAAAAAATGAAAAATTTCGACAGATAATTGTAATGAGAAATGAACTATGCAATGTCAAAAAAAATCCTACGTACTTCCACAGATAATGTCTTTTTCTAGATACATTCAACATTTCAAGTGAATCGGTTGAAAATTGTCTGAGTTATGATTCCGGTCAATTTAAAAAATGCAGTTTTGAGATAAACGTTTCACAGCCGCCATTATGAAATTAATCGCTTCAAAAAAATTATTGTATACAGTTACTGATATGTATGATAAACACCCTTTTTGTAATCTCGATCTAATTTTTAGTTTTTCTGGAAAAAAAATCCCCAAAAAGCCTATTTTTTCGGCCTCTAGAGTGGCTTAGCCCCTTAATTGCGTGTAAAATCTCCAGCTCGTAATTCCATTACTTATTACTCTCATCGGAAAAACAGCATTGGAAATCGACGGGTATTTTTGGGGCCGTCCATATATTACGTCATTCTAAATTTGGGGGGGGGGGGAGGTTCGTCTGCGGATGACGGTTAAATGATGGATGAGGGGGGGGAGGGGCGTTTCGAAATTGACGTCATTCTTGTGATACCAGTTACTTCAAAATGTACAATAGTATATTGTACAACTAGAATGGTTTCCCCGCATGAGTGATGAAAAATATTTTGCAAGTACCTAATGGTATTAATTATTGAACTCATTATTTATTTATTTATTACATAAGGTTTGTCTACATTATATTCGAGAACTTCGAATAACAGCGTACCTATGAAAATAGTTCGATCAAGCCAAAATGAATATGGGGAGGATACGGAGATATTACCCGTGATCCAGGATTTGCAAGAATGGGTCAAAACTCCGTGGGAGCTATCCAAAGAAAACTAAAGAATAGGGAAGAATAATATTATTATATTAATGAAAATTGCCAAAGTACAAAATAATAAAAGATGATTCTATAACAAAATGTGGGAGCTATCCAAAGAAAACTAAAGAATAGGGAAGAATAATATTATATTAATAAACATTGCCAAAGTACAAAATAATAAAAGATGATTCTATAACAAAATGTTTTAATGTTACCCAATTTTTCTCAAATCCGCAAATGTTTTAATTTTGCCAAACTGGTAATGACGTCAGTTTTGCGAGAGGGGGGGGGTCATTAGGAAATGACGATAGGACGATTGTGGGGGGGGGGGGTCGAAAATCAACAAAAATCGATGACGTAATATATGGACGGCCCCTTTGCAGGCTTATACCGAATCTCATCGCCGTTGTTTCCACAAGAAACGAGTCCTTTCTTCTTCCAATGGTTATGATTACTTTCCCAAGGTTTTGTTTACTTTGGCTAGGAAGGCCGAGGTCGCTCACCAGCGCGTGTAGATCGCGGTGGGAATTCTCTCGGAAACTAATCAGTTCCCGGTATACGACGAGTTTCAAAAACTCATCGTGGGCCTACATATGAGCCGGCAAATTCTCCACTTAATTCCGACGTTCCGTCCTACATGGCTGTCCACCGATGCCGTTCGCCGGTCCACGCGGCAAATCGTCAAAGGTGTCATTTTGGACTTGCGAAATAACTGATCTACGGTTCCACGAGCGGAAGGACATTGTTCGTGTCGTTGTCCCATAAATATGACAGGACACGACTATTTATGGTGTACACACGCATATATATGTATACACGTAGTGTCGAGGACTCGAGACCGTTGCGAATTAGCTTAGCCCACGGTACTTTTGGAACCGTTGGAGATTTTGTAGTGGAATAATTCCAGAACATGAAAGAGAGCGAGAGAGCGAGGGAGAGGGGGAGGGGCAAGGAGGAAAGCAAAGGGGTTTGATGAATGAAACCTCGGTTGTGGTCTATGCGAAGGGCCGGAATATTGATATTTGTATTGAATTTCTTTCCTTTTATAACCTCAATAAATTCTCACCGCAACGTCTCCGAAGGCAGCCACGTTGAATAAACTCATTGCTCGAAGATACAAGTACTGTACTGTACTTTATAAATTTAAGGGGCTATACCAGTGTGAACGCTGAAACTTTGGGTGATTTTCCGGATTTTTTTGGAAGAAAAGTACTCAATTAAATGTTTCGGAAAATTAAGAATATATTTGGCTATATTTGACCTATATTGCATAATTTTTTCATAGAAAAATATTGAGATCCAAGCGACTTATGCGCTGCCTTCGGAGGCGCCAAAAAAAAATTTCTCCACTGCTGACATGATTCCGGCCGATTGAGTAGCTGAAACCGAAAAAGGAAAAAAAATGTTAAACTGAAAGGTATTTCCTGTACAATGACGTATGATTTTCGAAAAATATCAAAATCTAACAAAATGGCGTAGTTATGAAAAAGTCTGTTTTCTTGCCTATAAAATGGTCGTTTTTTTCAATGCCAAATCGTCAATTTTCATCCAATCGAAAATATCCTACGTCATTGTAGAGTAAATATATTCAAGAGTACGCAGTTTAAATTTCAAGTCAATCGGATAATTGCTCTTTGAGTTACAATGTCAGTAAACTTGAAAAACTCATTTCGAGATAAACGCGTTTGAAGATTTAAGTATTGATTTTTGCAAGTTAAAATGATATTGATATAAATGATAATGATATTCTTGAAAGTATTGGGTTGGTACAAAAATCTTGCAACACTTTTTTTCAATTAAAATATTTTTCCTAATAACGAAGTTCGAGAACATTCGAGAATAGAAAATACAAGAATGGTCTAGAACCTTCCATGCCGCAGGATATATAAGCGAGTCAGTTGTTCCGTAGAGTCAGTATGAGCAAAGATGGATCAACGTGCACTTCGAGCAATCGCATATTACGAATTTTTGCAACGACATTCTGCAAGAGCCGCAGCCCGTAATATGTGCAGTGCGTTCGAGGCTAATGTAGTTAATTATTCAACGGTCTCCTGTTGATATCAGCGTTTTCATTCTGGCGATACATCTTTTGAAGACAAACCTTGGTCCGGGAGGGAATCGATTGTGGACGATGAAGAACTGCGAGCACTTATAAAGGCAAAGCCTGATATGTCGTCACGAGAATTAACCAACAAACTCAACTTCAGTCATCCTACGATCCTTCGACATTTACAACAGATGGGATATAGGAAAGTTTTTTCGTCTTGGATACCGCACAATCTCAGCGAATCAAACAAAGCAACACGCATGTCCATCTGTCTTTCACTCCTCCATCGTCTGCAAAGAAAGGATTTTCTTCAAGAAATAGTCACTGGGGATGAAAGCTGGGTGTTGTATGTTAATCACACGCGCAAGCGTCAGTGGCTACCGAAAGGGGAAAAACCAGAACCGACCCCTAAACGGCCCCGTGAAATGAAGAAAGTTTTACTCTGTTGGTGAGATTCTGAGGGCATGCTCTATTACGAATTTCTGCCAACCAATACCACAATACAGGCAGAGATTTATTCCGCACAACTGCAAAAGGTGGCTAAAATTATGAAACAGAAAAGGCGTAAACGTCTTCAAGTTCGGCTTCTCCATGACAATGGTCGACCCCACGTCGCTAAGATGACACAAGAAATTATTTCGCAGCAAGGATGGAAAGTTCTACCACACCCACCGTGTTCACCAGACTTAGCACCTACCGACTATCAGCTGTTTCGAGCTTTGAAGAACTATTTACGGGATAAAAAATTTGATCGTTTATCGGATCTCAAAAATACATTGGATGACTTTCTGAATTCACGACCAAAAGAATTCTGGTCTGCGGGCGTGCAAAGTCTACCAGAGCGTTGAGCAAGAGTTTTAGATGCAGAGGGAACCTACACTACTGAATAATCGTTTATTGTTAAAATAAAATATTTTTCTTTCTTACTCGTGTTGTGTGTTGCAAGATTTTTGTACCAACCCAATATAAACTGTCGAAAAAAGCAACAAAAAAATCGATTTTTTGAAAGTATCACACCGGTAACCCTTAAGGGGTTAGGTTACTGTGATAAAAAACAAATAAAAAAAAACGGTTGTCGCGTGAGACAACGCAAATTTAAGAGGAAGATTCAAAATATGGTGCAGGAATTGCGAATTGAAGGTAAACTTATGATTACAACGATGTAACTGTTAGTAAAACTTTGAGGGGTCATCACGGTGTAAAAATGTTCAAAAATGGATTTTTTTTCGCAGTATCCCATTGTGTAGACGATTATAAGTATGCTGTTCATATACTTGCATGAACGTAAGTGGACAATTTATATAAAAATTCAAGCTATGCGTTTCAAATTTTTACACAACATTCTTCACGCCATTCTTTATCTTCCGATGCAAACTTTTTTCTCGAAATCTTCATATTTTTTTTTTAAGGAAAATTGTCGAAAAAATAAGCTAAATTTGATACTTTTTTTCAAGTCGCCGCCATTTTGTCAATTTTGATTTTGAAAAACCCCCATAGCAAGATGGCGGCTTTCATACTGATTAATAATCTTTTTACAAATTTTGTTTCAGATAATATTTACGGCCACAACCGTGTACGCCGTGAGGACTTCTTTTTCTTCAGACATTTTTAACCGTTAAAAAAATTGGACAAAATTAAAATAAACGTTTAAAAATGTATTTTCTGTTCTTCACGAGTGCTTTGATTTGACGTAAAAAATCAGACTAGCGTATTTGATGATCCCTTAAACGCGTTTTTCTCAAACCTATTTTTCAAAACGGTGTACACGATTTCTCGACACGTAATGAACGGATTGACTTCAGATTCAGTACACCTATTCAGTGTAATAGTAGTTTCGTCTTGACCGACGTTTTTCCTTTTAACATTTTTTTTTCATTACTTATCAACAATAATGTCATTTGTCGTGAAAAATCGAAAAAAAAAAAAATCTTTCTTGAATAATTCATTTTTTTAATGATTAAATCATGATAACAAAAAACCTCAATGAAGTCTTAGCCAATATGATCTATTTTAAGGAAAAACTTTTTTTTTCAGTTTCAGATCAACCGCGTCGCCAAAATCAAGTACACCGATGAGGCCCTGCCGTTCGAAGATCTTTCGCGAGATGATGTTGACATTTGCATCGTTGGAATGCAACGAAAGTAAACTTTCCTCATATTGCTCGCGTTTTCTTTGCCGACGTCGGGTACGCAAATCACGCAAACTGTTTTTTATTATCCTCACAAAATATCCACGATCTTCATCTATACAAAAAATTATAGATTGTAATAAAAAAAGAAGAAACATAAAACTTTCGTTGCATTCCAACGATGAAAACTTCAACGCCATTTCACGAGTTTTTCCATAACTTGTTTAATTAGTAATATTTTAGAATGACATTTGGTACACAATTTTGTTGAATCTACATAGAAATAAATGTCCAAAGGACTTTTCAATCATCTTACTTATTCTTTCAACATTTTTTTTTTAATAACCCCCGATTTTTGGCTTTTCACAGTCTTGTTCAGTAAACGTGTCTTGTTCAGTAAAAATCATCTTCGGAGATGGTTACGTTGCAGTAACGATACTCCTCCCGCGTATTATCGCCTGGTTTTTTATAATTCCGTTCGACTGGTATACGTTCATTTTTCCGAAAATATTGACATTTGGTAGCTGGCCGAAGCTGCGAGCACGTTCCAAGTGCGAAGCGAATGAAAAATTCGCGCAAGGGGAGAGGGGGTGAACGAAGGAGAAAAGATTCGTGGAGATTTGGCAGAAAACCAAGGGATCTGCGAGAGATCTTCCTTTCATACGATCTCCGGATTGATGGCCAATAACCTCTCTCGTACGAATGCTCGCTCTTTTTTTCTGCTAGCCTCTCGTACGTTTTCTATTTTTAGGAAAATTCCGCCGCACTGCAGTTTGTGGGATGCAGTTTACGTCCATAGTTTGTGGTGTTATAGCGCTTGGCTCGGTTGCCCAGTTGGCCTAGACGCACAGGGAATCAGAGGAAGGGGGGAGGGAGAGAGAGAGAGAGAGAGAGAGAGAGAGAGAGAGAGAGAGAGAGAGAGAGAGGAAGTCCACCAAATAAAAGAATCAATATGCACGTAACGAAATTTGTGAGAAACAAGGACGATGGAAGAATGAAGAAAAAATGTCTTCGGATGCTGTCGAATCCAGCGGCCAAAGATCTTCCAATTGGCTATGCAGCGAAATATTCGGCAATGGTTGCAATGCCTACTTTTTTCCCTCCTCTCTATGCAATGCAGTACGCATGGAATATAATATACTACTGTGTCCAAAAAATAAGGTGACATTTGAATTTAAACTGCGCGCGGCGAAGGATTTGGAGAATTTTTTTTTTTTTAGGTTGGTAGTACTGTCAGTGACATCTATGTCAAATTTACATGTCAAAATATTCATTAGTGTTTGAGATACGCGTCGTTTTGTGAGCTGCTAAAAGTGAGTTTTTCGTTTTTTGCGATGTCGAAATTTGTTGAGCAAAGAATTTGCATTAAATTTTGTTTGCGGAATCAATTTTCTGCTGCGGATACGTTGAGGATGGTGCAGAAAGCCTTTGGTGATGAGGCTATGTCTAAAAAAAAATGTTTACAAGTGGTATAGTGAGTTCCAAGCCGGCCGTGAACGTGTCAAAGACGAAGAGCGTCCTGGCCGACCATCAACCTCAACCGACGAAGCTCACGTCCAACAAATCAAAGATTTGGTGTTGAAAAACCGTCGATTAACGATTAGAGACCTTGCTGATGAGGTTGGCATATTGAAAGGCTCGGTCAATACCATTTTAAAGGATGTTTTGGGCCTCAAGCGCGTCAAATCTCGACTGGTACCGAAATCATTGAATTTTTTGGAAAAAAAGGCGTCGCGTTGAAGTGTGTGAAACGATGCTTTCTGACTATCAGGACAAGATGGAACGCATGATCACTGGAGACGAGACTTGGATCTATGCTTACGACCCCGAAACAACCGATCAATCGAGCGAATATCGTGCCAAAGGAGAGCCGAAACCAAAAAAATCGCGCCGAAGTCGCTCAAAAATCAAGGTCATGTTGACTGTTTTCTTCGATTATCGTGGTGTTGCGCATTATGAATTCCTTCCGCCGGGCCAAACAGTCAGCAAGGAATATTATTTGAACGTTATGCGTCGTTTGCGTAACGCTATCCGCCTAAAAAGGCCGGAATTGCGGAAAGACAATTCTTGGTTTTTACACCACGATAATGTACCATCCCATACTGCACTCGTAATTCGTTATCATTTCGCCAAAAACTCAACCCATATCGTTCCGCAACCACCGTATTCACCTGATCTGGCGCCGTGCGACTTCTGGCTGTTCAGCAAGCTCAAAAGATCGCTCCGGGGACCCCGTTTTGATACGATAGAGGAGATTCAAGCCGCAGCGAAGACGGAACTGAAGGCCATCCCGGAAAGTGACTACAATCAGTGTTTCGAAGATTGGAAAATCCATTGGCATAAGTGCACTGCATCGGGAGGGGATTACTTTGAAGGGGATGAAATTGATTTGGAAAAATAAATAAAGAATTTTCGAAATAAATACAATGTCACCTTATTTTTTGGACACAGTAGTACATAGGGCACAAGCAGTTGAAGAAAACGCGATCCTGTGCTCGAATTTATTTCGTTGCTTAATTAAGGGGTAAGGCCACAGCAGAATTTTCAGAAAATCCATATTTTTCGCTAAAACGGTGCTTCATCATCATAAGAATAAGTTATTATTCGATTTATATAACATTTCTTTCTGGCGAATTTAGGCTACGAAAATTACTGGACCACCATTATGTATTCTCATTAGAGATTCACGACCAGAATTTGCAAAAAAAACAAAGATTTTCGATAATAATAAAAATATAGAAATAAAAAGTGAGGAAAAAAGTCGTTGTATTCCAACTATGCAAATTTTAACGTCACTAAAAAGCCTAGTTTATAACAGTTTCTATCGTAAGACTAGATGATTTTTCAAATATGCTTATCCGTGTGGTTACAATAAATTACTGAATTTTTTTTCTTCGAAAATCGAACTTTTTTTCTCTGCAGCTTGCCTTTTGATAATTTTCGAAATTTGAAAAAAAAAACTGTTCGGTCGTACGAAAATTGTATTATGATACTGGATGTAGATTTTACAAAAAAGTCCATTTCAGATCACCCGGATTGTTTATCCGCTTGGTTGTAAATGTTATTCATTTTTTTAAAATGCAAGCTTTGCAAGACCGTGTATCAATTGCGTGTCAAATCCCGACCCCGTAATTCCAATATTCTGATCAGAAAAAAAAATATAGATAATCGACCTGTTTTTTGGTCCCCTAGCTTTACGCAGACTCGTTAATGTATTCTTCATGGGGAATAATGTATGAGATGGTCGCGTGTGCGTTTTTTTCGGGCTCATTTGGATCGTTTGCTTGGCAATATGAATTCCCATGTTGCGCAATTAAATTTATTATGCAATTATTTTTATTATTATTATTGCCATGAGTATTATCATCGTGGAGACATGTCCAAATATTCATTTGAACCTGGTTATGTGTAAACTGAAATATTAAAATCCGAATATTTCAATGATTCATACACGGAATGATAAATTGTCATTTGTCTGAACATGACTGAGCAGTATGTAGAGTTATCGTCAACGAAATTTGGATCTTTTTATAGGAAAGAAAACATAATTACACTTCTAAAGAGTGTACAATATATGTTAGTTGATTTTTTGTAGTTTTTGAAGTTTTTCCACTTCAAAAACTATTTTCGTGAACAATTTATTAAGGTTATTCGTGAACAATTTATTACAAAAATCCTTGATATGCGCTATAGCTATAGTCGTAAAGAATATGTGGTTAAAATTTCATAAGGATCGGTTCAGTAGTTTCGATGATTTTATCAACAAGCCGTCGAAAAACGTCGTTTCGAGAAAAACGCGTTTAAAGTTTGTTTAGGTTACATAAATACATAACATTTTTTTGAAATGTATTTCGAAAGTGTATTTATTGAGTGTAACAATTTTTATATTAATATCTATACTATGACTGGGGTAGAATATCCATAAGTCGAATTAGGGGTGGGCATATTCGATTTTTTTAAATTCTAGAAT
This sequence comes from Ophion obscuratus, assembly GCA_964007375.1. Lineage (NCBI taxonomy): Eukaryota > Metazoa > Arthropoda > Insecta > Hymenoptera > Ichneumonidae > Ophion > Ophion obscuratus. The sequence continues at coordinate 18,161,923 of OZ023320.1, forward strand.
AATAAAGAAACTTATTCAAAATTCGTTCCGAAAATGAATAAAGAATCCCACTGGATTCAGTATTCATTCCGAAAATGAATAACGAACCCAACTCAATTCAGTATTCGTTTCGAAAATGAATAATGAATCCTACTGGATTCAGTATTCATTTCAAAATGAATAATGAATCCAACTGAATTCAGTATTCATTTCAACATAAGTAACGAATCCAACTCGATTCAGTATTCATTCCGTATTCGGATATCATCAAATTGAATAATCTGGAAAATGGACAATGGAAATGGGACACATATAATGTCCCATTTCTATCCCCATTTCTTCAGTTACTAGATACTAAGAGCGCGATTTCCCTTGGGTAAATATAATGTAATCGGACGATAATGTTTCAATAGAATAAACATGTTGTCTGTCAATTTTTCCAGATTATTCAATTTGATGATATCCGAATGCGGAATGAATACTGAATCGAATTGGATTAATGACTTATGTTGAAATGAATATTGAATTCCGTTGGATTCATTATTCATTTTGGAATGAATACTGAATCCAACTGAATTGATTATTCATTTTGAAATGAATACTGAATCCAGTAGGATTCATTATTCATTTTGGGATGAATACTGAATCCAACTGGATTCATTATTTATTCTCGGAATGAATACTGAATCGAGGTAGATTCATTATCGAAAAAAATGAATATCCATCTGACATGTATTCGGTATTATTTTCCTACTTCCATGATGTATGTCCATCTCTGAGTTGAATATCCATAAGTCGAATTTCAACAACCAAATATCCATAAGTACGAATATCCATAAGTCGAATATCCGTACGTGAGTATAGAGTAGGAATGAGTGCCAGAAATAGCGGGAGGTAGAGGAAAAGTGAGTATAGAGGGAACCCAAACAAACTAACTTATCTCTACCTCCCGCCATTTCTGGCACTTATTTCTACTCTATATTAACTTATGGATATTCGACTCATAGGTATTCATACTTATGGATATTCGACTTATGGATATTCGACTTATAGATATTCGACTTATGGATATTCGACTTATGGATATTCGACTTATGGATGTTCGACTTATGGATATTCGACTTATGGATATCCGACTTATGGATGTTCGACTTATGGATGTTCGACTTATGGATATTCGACTTATGGATATTCGACTTATGGATATTCGACCTATGGATATTCGTACTTATGGATATTCGACTTATGGATATTCGACCTATGGATATTCGTACTTATGGATATTTGACTTATGAATATTCGACTTATGAGTATCCACTTATGGATATTCGACGACAGTGCTATAATATAAACCTATGAAAAAAATTAATGAAAATAGCCCTTTTCTAGCGTCTAAAGTAAGAAGACGTAATAAGGCTTAATTGATATGGAACCCGCAAAATATATCCTACTAATAAAAGCTTCCTATTTCTACAGCATCGGTATTTTCCTGCCGCATGCTACAGGTACTGCCCGTTTTTTCACTCATTTTGCTCGCGCAATAAAAGATTCGTTGATACGTGTGGATTCCATAACACGGAGGATTACGTTCGTAAATGGGGGACCCCACGTATCGGATGGAGCTCGCACTCTCGTAGCTTCTCGTGAGTTACCGCGGACGGAAAGTGAATGCTTAATGACTCGGATGAGCGGCCCCGTGTTTTGGGATCGTTTGCCGACCGTTTCGCCCAAAAATGTGGTCTCTGGTCCCGTATACTTCTCGTTTCCCCGAGAGCTGGTCCAGTTCGGCGCGCGTATCTACGTTTTTATCGTCGTCAACGTAACATGACGTTGAGGTTCGCGTCGTTGGGATGTAACGATCTTTTTGTTATTTCATTATTTTTTTATAATTCGAAAAGTTTTTTTTTGCAACATGAGGTCGTGAAATCTGTCATAAAAATACGTAAAAAAACGTTCGAATGATTTTCATAACCTAAATCGGTGTGGAAGAAATTTTATCGAGGAAAAATAATTGAGTTTTGTTACGTTCCAACGCATCAAAACGTAATCGCGTCTTCCTTCGGACTCGAAATGAGGATTCTGTTCCTCAAAATGAACCTCCTCTGCGACTCTTCGAATGTGTTCAAGCGGAACTTGGGACCACGATGAATATAATTTTTTTGGTACACAACTTCAGCAATGTGCACACAACTTTGATAATGTACATACAAATGAAAGTCCAAACAATTTATCAACATCTGACTTGTTGCTGCAATTTTTTTTACATAACCCTGATTTTCGGTTCGTTTTATATGAACTTCTTTGGATTCATATGAGGGTCCACACGAGTCTTTAACACTAACGTACTAGGACCCCAATAAAGTTAAGGGGCTATACTAGTGTGACACTTGCAAAAAATCGATTTTTTTTGCCTTTTTCGGCAGTTCGATAGTTAAATCTTTAAGGGGTTACCCCCACTTGCGATTTTGAAAAAAAAAAACGATTTTTTTAATTGCATTTTTTTGAAGTATAAGTATCTGAGAATATGTCCTGAAAATTTCAAGTCGATCCGAACCAAATTGACTGAGATATGAGCGTTGAAAGAGAAGAATCCGTTGTGTATACGACCGGAAATTGAAACTTTAAACGCGTTTTTCTCAATATGGCATTTCTGAAGTCGGTGACCGAGATTACTCGAACACTAATGAACCGATCTTCTTGAAATTTTCCAGGCTTATTTAATACATAAAAATGTAGTCTTTAATCGTTCGATTTTTTTTTCGAAAAAAATGGCCGTTTTATAGCCAAAAAACGGCCGTTTTTTTTTCGTTAAAATCGAACCATTAACTTTGACTGTCCGCCATTTTGTGAAAAATGAATATTTTTTAAAATCCTTCGATTAAAGACTAGTTTATACTTATATTTGACTAAATCCATCCGCATTTTTTTTTTTCAGATGATCCACTTCGCCGCAATGTTGGTCACCGCAAACCGTGTATATAAAAACATTATTTCATTGACGGCCATTTGCCACTAAACAATGTAATATTTTTCAATAAAAAAATTACTGAAAGTTCTTCAAGATGTGTTCTTTAAGATGGTATATTGATCGATTAAAAAAGTTTTGTAGTTTTCTTTAAAAAAATTCATGAAAAAGGCCTTTTTTTGCGCTACAAGTGGGGGTAACGCCTTAAACGCGTTTTTCTCGAAATGTAATTTTTCAAGTTTGCTGACATTGTAACTCAAAGAGCAGTTATCCGACTGACTTGAAATTTGAAGTGAGTACTCTTGAATATATTTACTCTATAATGACGTAGGATATTTTTAATTGCATGAAAATTGACGCTTTGGCATTGAAAAAAAGGACCATTCTATAGGCAAGGAGACAGACTTTTTTTCATAACTACGCCATTTTGTTAGATTTTGATATTTTTCGAAAATTCTACGCCATTGTACAGGAATGTGAGTGCATCTTGACTCCCCAACAAACTTGTGCGCGGGATGACCGAAGGACCTTTTTTCGAAGATCCCAAAAATTCCGCTCGAGAATTGCAGATAAAAAATCAAAATTCAACTCGATTGAAGTCGAAGAATTTCGAAGAACTTAAATCACTTGAATTCCAATGCGGACTTCCTACATGCGGCGTCCCTATGAAATCCCTATGGACGTGGTAGGATCTGGGGACTCCCCGACAAATTTCTGCACAGGATAGCAGCACTTACAAATTTTCGGCATGAACAGAGATGACTCAATGCGTGAGTTTCCAGCGATATGTACACACACACAGCCGCGGTCGCGCGCGCGCGCGCGCGTTCACACACGCATACGTGGTGAGAGTCCACACACGCAAAAGGCGCGACGTCGACGTCTCATTTTTAGAAAAAATCTTTCCTCGTCTCTTTCTCTCGTTCCGTTTCGTGACGACGATTGTTCTTCGATCTCCCGGGCACGAATCTCAAGGACGTCCGCATAAATGCGAAAACCGGCTCCGGTGAAAAGAAGAAAAAACGAGAAAGAAACGAGTCACGAGGAGAAAGAAGATAATATAAATGGAACAGAACGAGAGGAAGAACGTCGTCGCCTTCTCAGCTCTTTTTTTCGCGCACATATACTCTGCACCACTGAAATTTTGCATTTGCCCCACTGGTCTATCTTTTTATCTATCTATCTATCTACCTCGCTTTCCCCTTATCGCTATCCTCCCATCGCCCCTTGTCTCGCTCGCCCCGTTCGGCTCTTCCTCCCTCTCTATCTACTTTCCCATTTCTCTCTTTTTCTCCTCAGCTTTTCGCGTTACCATTGTGATTTTTTTTTCTTCTTACGACACGACTGTCTCAATCATCGAGAACTCGAGGCACGAGATAAACGCCGACGACGACGAAAAAGAAAGAAAAAAAGGAGAAAAAAACATTATCGTTCTTATGCGAGCCGAAAACGTGTGTCTAGCCGAATTTCAATTGGCCCATTTCTCGTCGTTAAAGTGACGAGACGAGAGCCTGATGATACCCGGGCAATGAATATCGCGTATAAACATATACGTGCCTATCCGCATACACACACACACACACACACACACACACACACACACACACACACACACACACACACACACACACACACACACACACACACACACACACACACACACACACACACACACACATGTATACAGCAATATATATATATATATATTGCTATATACATGTATGTATGTGTGTATGAGTGTGTGTGTGCATATGTGTATACATCACACGCATTAATATTCGCACACTTTAAACGAGAGCAAGAGAAGAACAGGAATTTGGCCACGTAGCGAGGGCTTCCGTCCGAGCGAGTTTTGACTCGTTCAAATTCGCACACCCGCCTCTATATATACACGCATATTCCTATATTCGCGCTCACTTGTATATATATACGCATGAGTATGTCCTTGCCGAGAAATATACTCGCGAGGTCTGTAGTCAAACGAGGTCAACTGAATATATATAAATACATACTTATCTACTCGTATATACGTATATACATATATGCACATATATACATATCTTAAAACGGCTAAAAAATTTGCTTTACGCATACGCATAGACAAGCAGCTATGTACAGCACATAACAAAATAAAGTACACAAAAGACAAAAGGCGCAAAGAGAGAGAGAGAGAGAGAGAGAGAGAGAGAGAGAGAGAGAGAGAGAGAGAGAGAGAGAGAGAAGAGAGAGAGAGAGAGAGAGAGAGAGAGAGAGAGAGAGAGAGAGATGTTCGCTTTCAGAACACTTGACAAATTACACCTGGTCTTCGTGTTACGTGAATTTTTCCTGAAAAAAAATATACAGATTTTCAATTTTTTTTTAATTTCACCTCAACCCCTTCGTTGGCAGAGAGAATTCGACAAAAAGTGCCCAAAATGGCAGGAAGATTGTTTTATCCTGAAAACTTGTGCTCTGGGGTTTTCGAGGGTGTTGATTACGAATATGAACTCAAAATTCAGGAATTCACAATAACGAACAAATATGGCGAATGAAATTACAAATAATACAGATTGATTTGGATCCAACACGGTGCTCATAGATTGCTTAGGTCACTAATTATGAGTCTCAACATTTTGAATTTTTAAATTCAAAGTTCACATTCGTAATAAGCGACCTCAAGAATCCCGGAGTGCTAATTTTCATCTAAATCGAGTCAAGTTTTTTTATTTTTGTCCGCCATATTGAATTTCTAAATTTTGACTTCAAATTCGGATTCAGCGAGCCAAAAAACCCCTAAGTGAGGCTCCGATTTCAAATTAGAGCAAGTTAAATAGGGAAATAAAGGTTGACGCACTACTGCGTCAATGCTACACAGGGCCCGGAATTATTTGACGCACTGTTGACGCAACCATAATCTTTAACCCCCAACGAAGGGGTTAAAGATTATGGTTTTAAGTATCTTTTACAGTTTTGTATTGAAAAATATTTATAAACGCGGTAGTGCGGTAAATGGTGTGTGCAGACCGCTGTTTGAAAAACGTCCTTCGCGGTGATCACTGCTGCTCGGCAACAAATTGACCGAAATAAAAAAAAAAAGTCAAACGCGTTCCGTTTTTGCATGAAATTATCTAGAGCTCGAACGAAGGATTTAACAAAACATGGATTTGTGAAAAAATTGCCGTAGTCCAAAGTCGAAAGTATCGATTTTCCGAGAAAACAAATTCTCTGTTTTCGTTGATGAAAAAAAAACTGCATAAAAGAAATGCCTTTGTTCACGCACTGCTTTTTGACATGTAAAAGGAGCTTGTAAAATTACGAAGTTAAAGTTTGCATCGTTGGAGTGAAACGAAATATTTGTTTTCTTCAATTGCACTAATTTTATTTGGCCGATTTAAGCTGCGGAAATTACTCAAACGTTTTTACGTATTTTCATTGGAGATTCACGACGTCAATTTGCAATAAAACGGGTTTGGTTGGTAAACATAAGGAAATGCTAAATGAAGAGGACAATCGTAGCATTGCAACGATGCAAATTTCAACGTCGTGTGAAATTCGAAGTTGATCGATGCCTTGATTTTGAGATATCGTGGCCACTGATTTCGAAATCGTGATTTTGAGAAAAACGCGTTCAAAGTTCGCTGGTTCGCGAAATCTACCAATAAACGCACATAACGCCTTAAATTTTTAACGAAGCGACTTGAAATTTTTAGAGAATACTTTTCGAATCATATATTTTGAGAGTCCATCGAAAGTGGAATATTTTTAAAAATTTCACCCAGGCTGTTGTGGCTTAAAATTTCACTCTTGACTGTTGTGGCAGCGGGCCTTACATTTTGTTAAACAATTAGGAAATTGTTCAACAAAATTTGGGGTCCGCTGTCATTATGGAAGTATATTCAGTTAATGGCCATTTCGAGAACCGTCCTGTAACCTAAATTAGTGAATCTAAGTTACAGGACGGTCTTCCAAATGGCTGTTAAGGGGTCTTCTCACTTTAGACGCTAAAAAAGGCCATTTTCATGAATTTTTTAATAGGCTTATATTGTAGATATTGATTTAAAAGCTGTTGCACTTAATAAATACACTTTCGAAATACATAAAAAAATGTTCAATGTATTTATGTAAGCCAAACAAACTTTAAACGCGTTATTTTTTACAACCATAGCTATCGCGCATATCAACGTTTTTTTAAATTTTGATGTTTACTTTTTTGCCAAAAATTGTGAAAAAAAAACCCTTTTTGTTTTTGTTTTCTCGAAAAATGTTATTTTGCGACCTTTTTTCGCCATTTTGTAATTTTTGCATACATCAAAAAGCGTATGATATGCGCTATGGGGCCGTCCATAAATTACGTCATTTTAAAATAGGGGGGGGGGGTTCGTCTGCGGATGACGGTAAATGATGGATGGGGGAGGGGGGGCGTTTCGAAATTGACGTCATTCTTGTGATACCAGTTACTTCAAAATGTACAATAGTATATTGTACAACTAGAGTGGTTTCCCCGCATGAGTGATGAAAAATATTTTGCAAGTACCTAATGGTATTAATTATTGAACTCATTATTTATTTATTTATTACATAAGGTTTGTCTACATTATATTCAAGAACTTCAAATAACAGCGTACCTATGAAAATAGTTCGATCGAGCCAAAATGAATATGGGGAGGATACGGAGATCCCGTGATCCAGGATTTGCAAGAATGGGTGAAAACTCTGTGGGAGCTATCCAAAGAAAACTAAAGAATAGAGAAGAATAATATTATTATATTAATGAAAATTGCCAAAGTACAAAATAATAAAAGATGATTCTATAACAAAATGTGGGAGCTATCCAAAGAAAACTAAAGAATAGGGAAGAATAATATTATTATATTAATAAACATTGCCAAAGTACAAAATAATAAAAGATGATTCTATAACAAAATGTTTTAATGTTACCCAATTTTTCTCAAATCCGCAAATGTTTTAATTTTACCAAACTGGTAATGACGTCAATTTTGCGAGAGGGGGGGGGTCTTTAGGAAATGACGATAGGATGATTTTAGGGGGGGGGGGGGGGTCGAAAATCAGCAAAAATCGATGACGTAATATATGGACGGCCCCTATAGCCATTAACATACTGAATCTAAAACCGCTTGATTTTTTTGTTTTAGATGATCCATCTTCGAGATTTCAACAACAGCGCAGACCTACAATTTTTTAAGACATTTTTTTAACTACCATTTTCGTCTATAAATAGTGATTTGAATAAATAAGAATTTAAAAAAAATGTATTTCGAAAGTGTATTTATTAGGGGCTATACCAGTGTGACACTTTCAAAAACTCGATTTTTTTGCCTTTTTCGACAGTTTATACTTTCAAGAATATCCTGTAAAAATGTCAAGGCCGTATCATTTTATCTTGCAAAAGTCGATATTTAAATCTTTAAACGCGTTTTTCTCGAAATGAGATTTTTTAAATTTGCTGCAATTATCCGATTGACTTGAAATTTGAACTGAGTACTCTCGAATATATTTACTCTACAATGACGTAGGACATTTTTGATTGGATGAAAATTAACGATTTGCCATTGACAAAAAAACGACCATTTTATGCGCAAGAAAACAGACTTTTATTCATAACTACGTATCTTTGTTAGATTTTGATATTTTTCGAAAATCGTACGTCATTGTACAGGAAATACCTTCCAGTTTAACGACATTTTTTCCTTTTTCGGTTTCAGCTACTCAATCGGCCGAAATTATGTCAGCAGTGGAGGAACTTTTTTTTTTGCGCCTCCGAAGGAATCGCATCAGTCGCTTGGATCTCAATATTTTGATATGAAAAAATTATGCAATATAGGTCAAATATAGCCAAATATATTCTTAATTTTCTGAAATATTCAATTGAGTACTTTTCTTGCAAAAAAATCCCGAAAATCACCCAAATTTTCAGGGTTCACACTGGTATAGCCCCTTAAGTGTAACGACTTTTATATCAATATCTATAATACAAAGCTATCAGAAAAATTCACGAAAATAGCCTTTTTAAGGGTCTAAAGTGAGAAGACCCCTTAACTGAATGTACTTACACAATATTAAGTATGGGTCAATTGACTACTACGAGGACAGTCCTCGAGGTTCAATGTCTTAAAAATCACGTGACCAAGCATACGTGTCTACATGTGTAGCCCATTGTTCCCTCTCTCCGTGTGATAATTCGAGGAACTCAGTTTTTTACATTAAAAGCCCATTCATGCGCGTCAAATGGTCCCAAGGCAACGTCTGACTTATAACCTCCCCGCCCCCCAGCAAGGCGAAAAAGCAATTATTCCGTGGATAAAGTATCCAATCGCGAGCCGCACCACAGATACGTCTTTATACGACGATTATTCAAGTATTCGCAGCGACTTTGAGTTGGAGGCAGAAAGTGATTGCAGACTTATTAGACGTTCGTTCCCGACTGACTGTGGCCGCGTTAGGTGTCCAAATTGGGAGTCTGGCGGACGCAGCGAGTCGATCGATCATTCCGGTTAACGTCAAAACGTAACGAAAAGCCGAGGACGAAGTTCTCGATGCGGGGAATAAGCAAAAGCCAACGAGATCGGACACGCACACACATGATCGATCAATCTTTTCGTCACATCTATATTTTCCGTTTATATATTTGTGTACAGTGAATTTAAAAAGTATTCTTACAGTGATGAAAAGAAAAACATTTGAAAGGGGGGAGGTACCTTTAGGCGCGGAAAAGATTGCTGATTTTCATGAATCTTTTTGAGAGCAGATTTCTTCACCATTTATGAGACCTAGGGTATGTTTTATTACTACTTTTGGCCGTTACATGGTATTTTATTTTTACTTTTATTAATTTTTAAACATGGCGGAGGTATGGCGCGATCTTATAAACAGGTTGTGGCAGATGACGGCGAGATTAATCTGACAAAACCCAACGAAGATTTTTCTTTCAGTGAGGCCACAGGAACGGGTATAAAATCATCTGCGAATTTAACATTTAACAGAAAATTTATTTTTCGCATGAAAAAGTGATTCACTCATCAAATTAATTACACATCTATTTAGTATGGATATCAAGTTGTAGGAATTTTTTTTTTCGATGTACAAAATGGCCGACTACTCGAAACTTCTCGAAACAGCTTTTTTCCAATTGGCGTGACAAATAACTTCAACAATTTTCACTCGACTTACTTCAAATTTAAAGGTTATGTTCCTAATTGCATTTCGCAGAGAAGTACGTAGGGAATTTCTGATAAATCGAAAACTTTTCATTTTATGAGCAGTTTATGAGCAGTTGTAACGAAATTTTTTACTGAAAATTCATTTCTTAAGTTCAAATTCCTACGACTTTTGAATAAAACAATATTTTTTAAATTCCGTACGTACTTCTCTAGGTATTCTAATGTAGATTGACGAGAATTTTTGTTTTTTGTTCTAGGTCAAAAATTGTGGGTGCTTAACGTCACGCCGCGGAGCGCCTAAAAAAGATAACAAAAGAAAATATTAGTGGTCATTTTGTACACAAAGAAAAAATATTTTCTAACAGCTTGATATTCATACTAAATAGATGTGTAATTAATTTTATGAGTGAATCACTTTTTCATACGAAAAAAATTGTTCAATTCTCACATGATTTTATACCCGTTGCTGTGGCCTAAGGCCTTAACACTCATACGAAGAATATGAAGCAAGAAAAAGAGAGAAACGTCGAAAATCGATTAAATTGTACGCTTTGAAACAATAAGATTGAACTGACCGGAAAAAAAGGTTTATTTTTTATTTTCACAAACATTTAGAGACCTAGGGATTTGGGGATTCATATATTTATTTTCTTATTTTTATTACTATACAAAATCTTTATTTGCAAATTTAATATATTGTGGAACCCTGAACAAGTATCGTGAAAAATGGTAAAGGGCCTTTGTCCGCGAAATATGCGAAAGGAAATTGAAGCGATTCAGAAATTAATTAATTCAATTAATAACTATCTCATTAGTACTATTCACCTCGCACGCACGCGTAATGAAATAATCTTTTTGAAATTTACGGAAATATTTTCTGGCCCCCGCGGTACGCGAACACGTGCGACTTACATTCGAATGCCCTGTACAGTGGGTAGAGGACACGTATCGGACGAACATTTGTAGTTGCGTAGTTGGTAATAGGAGTATTTGATGTTTTGCCACATCGGATACTGAAACGAAAGAAAATACGACGCGACGCTTGACCGCGTTTGAGCCTTTATCACGGTTACTGGACGCTTCGTGCGCGCGCGCTAGTCACGGATCCGAAGGAGAGTCATTCCGATGAGACACATCGGAATGACGAACGCGAACCTCAACGAGCGATAATTCGAATAAAATTCCGCCCGCAGCGGTGCCGGTACAGTTCCGCGTGCGAGTTCCAACGAGATTTGAACGGATTTTCCAACACCCCCACAACGATTACCGTAAAACGGGGTTAAATTGACATTGAGGGTAACTTTGACAGCTAATGAGGCTACTTGAGATAATCCTATCGCTTCACACTTGTCATACCACTGATCATACTTGAAACTTGTACAATTTATATTTTTAACATATGCAAACAAAAATAATTTGTAATAACGAAATATTCCATGTGTAAAACTAATGAATGTTCACATTTAATTAGAAAAATGAAAAAATAGTTATTCCAACGATTCGCGCGGTATTTCTAGGTTTGATGTTTGGCAACATTGGTTCCATCTCCGTCTCTTTTTACTCAACCAGGCGAGTTTAACCTCCGTGCTTTTCAACGTCGATCTGTCAAAACAATGGCAGGTGCGGGAAATATAAAGCATTGTACTCGGGCCACGACTGGTAAAAAGCGTGGAAAATTTGTGTCGGCGAAATATGTCGGTTAAAAATGAAATTTGTGTGGAAATTCGAATGAGTGAAATGAGGTTAGGACTACAGTCAGCTGACGCCTTGCTGTCGCGTCTCTTTATCGTAGCAAGTGGTAATAAATCCAATACCGGAAGTTCAAATTAAACTTGATATTACATAAAAATTAGGTCAATAAGCGTAACTTTTTCTGAGAGCATTGGATTACTACGAGTGTTAAGTATGTAAATCTGATTATTTTTAAGAATCTGACGGATTCCCACTATTATATACACTTTTGTAGCGACCAGAAATTGGGGTTTTTTATGTCGTCTCGGAATTCCTTCACGAAAATACGCAATTTTAATATTTTTTTTTCTCTGTAATTAGATCGATAACCGATCCGGAAATTTTACAGAGACTCATTATTACAACGATAGAACTGCTGGTGAAACACTGAACGCGTTTTTCTCGAAACTATGTTTTTCAAAACGGTGTACACGATTTATCGACATCTAATGAACTGATAGACTCGAAATTTGGTACACTTATCCAGTGTGACAGTAGTTTAGCTCTGACCGACGTTTTTCTTCTCAACATTTTTTTTTCCCTAGTTTTTAAGACCGACATTTTTACTCGAAAAATTAAAAAGAAAATATTTTTTTTTCAATGATTGAAACAATATAACGAAAAGAAACTCGGTCAAGTCTTAGCCAATATTATCTATTTTAAGAAAAAAAACTCGCTTTTTCGCATTAGATCAACCGAGTGGCCAAAATCAAGTACACCGTTTGAGTTTGAGTATGAGATTGATCATAACTTCTTCAATTATGAATATTTTTCAATGAAATTTGATATGCAACTTTGTTAATACACATACAAATAAATGTCCAAACGATTTTTCATCATCTTACTTATTCCTTCAAAATTGTTTATTCAAATAACCCTGATTTTTCGGTCATCACAGTAGCTTAACCCAATCAATCGATCAAAACGAGTTTCATTTGCACAACTTTATAACGAATTTTTTTCAGACCACAGTGAACTAACACAATCAATCAAATCGAGTTTTATTTGCACAACTGCCAAAAAAGTTCTTTACAAAACACAGTAGCCTAACGCCTTGATACGATTTTTTTCATTGCTTACTGTCACAGCCTAGGGCCTTAACTTTCGTTTGCAACAAAGATTTCGTGAAAATTCCGAAAATTTGTCGATATGTGACGATTTTTGCGAATGTTCAGATCGCGCATTGCGCTAACCCGATTCTTTTTCTTTTGTGTTTTTCTCGAAATTATGTTTTGTTAAATGGCGTAAGTCGTATCTCAAATTTGGACTTCGAATTCACTTTCAATTCATTCATTTGTATCAGAGTTGGGCGTAATTCTATTTATAAATACGAATACGAATTTATTCACATCGTGATTTTCACGTGAATATAAATACAATTTTATTAATAGTTCACTTATTGTAAATACGAATACAAATAAATTCGTATTAACAACTGTGAATACGAATTTATTTTTATTCACATGCATGCATACAAATACAATTGTATTCACAAATATTCTGAACATACAAATAAATTCACAGCAAAAATTGTGAATATTCACAAAAAATCTGAATATTTACAAAAAATCCTGTGAATTGAAAAAAATCACATAAAAATCTGTGAATGCAAATGTATTCACAAACAATTGTTAATACGAAAAAATTCACAAAATAAGTTGTGTTTTTTCGTATTTAATTAAGACAAATTGCAATCTTTTTCACAATTATTAAATTAAAATTTACACCAAAAGTGAGTTCTTGTTGAGTTCAACACAATGTTTTCTCTCAAAATACGTAAGGACTCACTTGTGGTGTAAATATTAATATAATTGTCGTGAACTCGTCTTTAATTTTCTTCAACTTGAGGAAATTCACACCTCATTTTGTGAATTTTTTCATATTTATAATGTAATACTTGAAACTCACAACTTCGTTTGCAAAAATTTCTTTGCTTCGCCGCAATGTTTTCTCTCAAAATACGTAAGAACTCACTTTTGGTGTAAATTTTAATCAAATTATTGTGAATTTGATTTTTATTTGTCTTAAATACGAAAAAAAAATCACCACGTATTTGGTGATTTTTTTTTGTATTTACACTTTAGTGTGAATACATTTGCATGCACAGATTTTTATGTGAATTTTTTTTAATTCCCAGGATTTTTTGTAAATATTAACATTTTTTGTGAATATTCACAATTTTTTCTGTTAATCTATTTGTATTTTCAGAATATTTGTGAATACAATTGTATTTATATGCTTGCATGTAAGTACAAATAAAGTATGAATAAATTTGTATTTATAATAACATTAAAATCACGATGTGAATAAATTCGTATTCGTATTTATAAATAGAATTACGCCCAACTCTGATTTGGATTCACTTAAATTTGGACAAAGCATAGTTTATAATATTTTCTATAATATTTTTTTTTTAATCTTTATCCATTTACTAATAACAATTACTAACCCTTGTCAGTCACACCTCCAGATTGTGACGTAATAGTCGTTGGGGGTGTAATCAACCCCACTCACTTTGGAGAGTGATAAATAATTGAAAAATTGAGAAAAAAATACTACAAGGCATTTTCAACCCTTGCGTGTAAGACCATGCCGATTATTTTCAAGTCGTGTAATTTTTAATATAAAAAAAAGTCGAAAAAAATTCTCGAATGTATCGCAGGTCGAAAAACGGCTGGGGTTGATTCATCCCCCGATGACTGTTGAGGGTTAAAGTCGTTTAGTTATTGTCAAAAATCGGACGTTTTTCCTACAGCTTGCCATTTTCGTAATTGTCAACATTCCAACGTCATTCGATCATCCGAATCTCATTATCCTAAGATTACATTTTTTACTTTTCATTTCCGATCGCCCTACTTGCCATAACCACCTACACCGATAGGCATTGCAACAACGGTAGAACTTCGTTCAAATAAAAATAACCTCACTGTTAATCAAAATTTTGCGATAAAATTTAATCTCCACATCGGCCTGCCTATGTATCAATTGTGTATAAAATCCCAACCTCGCCAGTCCAACACGCTCCTCAGGAGAAAAAAAACACGAAAAATCAACCAGTATCGTGGGCCCCAAGCCCCCGTTAAAAATCATCCAAAACGTCGATTTTGCGGTCACGACAGTCCAACAAGCTCCCTTGACATAAATTGGCTTGCATTTCTATCCAAAGGTGACTTCGAAGGCACTTGGGTGTCCATGCTATCGAATATGGGGACGGAGAGGAGACTCCTCGAAGTCGAACGCTTGAAAATTACCTTTGCTCGCATCGTATATGTGCAATGGGGTCTATCCGCGTGTGTGTGGGACGTAGCTACAGGACACGTAGAAAGACGAGAATCGCGAGGCGTCGGAGGATGAGGCGTGAGTGAGGTGAACCGGCATGTGGGAGGCTGAAGGGGGGGGGTAAGCGCGAGGAAGAAGGGCGAGCGGGCAGCAGACAGGGGCGGGGCACGTTGCGGAGAGCCGGTTGGTGGGGGCGCCTAGCAACAGTCTCACAGTGGCGTTCTCTCGCGGGCTCTCCTCGGCTTCTGCACGCTCTTGGTGCCTACGCTGACGCACGGCCAGCAGCCGAGCAAACGTGATTAAATAAAACTTGTGACGACTACGAGGAACGTCGTAGGGAAGTAGAGTCGGAGAAGCGAATCAAGCGGAGACCCGTTGAGATCAACGAGTAGCTATCATCTATCGGCCCACAGTGTGTTGTGTGTAATATACCGCAAGCTATCTATCTCTCTCTCTCTGTATGTCTCTCTCGCTCGATCTTCGTGTTTTTTCTTCTGGATGGAGTGGGGGGTGGTCATAAGGTGCGCGCAGAGGATAGTTTGGTCGCGTCGCGCATCGAGAGGCTCGCGGCCGTCGACCGAACCGGCCGGCGTCGCGAGGAAACCAAACACGCACACACATGGCACGATCGACTGTCACGCGAGCAAGAGAGAAAGAGAGACCATGCGGACGAAAAATCCAACGAGAAACTTCATGGATAATTGTACCTGCCCATCGCATATTCTCGGCCCACATGAGTAGCCACGACCGCGAATGAACTTGCCAACGCCTTGGTATTGGAAATTAAACACGCCTCGTTGCTCGTTACGAATTGAAATGAGGATAAAGTCTTCATGGTGGTTAACCCTGAAACGACACACTGCCTGTGCACGACACAGTTCGTGCGCTTCCTTTTTATTTGCTATTTTAATTTGCCGGTTTTCATCGTTGGTTCCATTGGCGAGGCAAAATTAGGTTAGTTTCGTACGAATAATGGTATCCGGGCAGGGATACGCGGCGAATGAACCTGTGTCGGAGAACGAGAGAAATGCGACGAAATTTGCGGATGATTCACCGTCCAGTTTTTGCGATGGCGTTAATCGAGAGGATGCGCGGTGTGGCGGACCGAATGTCTGTCTTTCTCTAGTACTCGTCTGGAAAACTAACCTCGCGAACTCCGCAGCCACGATTAAGATCCTTAAGGGGATATACCAGTGTGACACTTTCAAAAAATCGATTTTTGTTTGCCTTTTTCGACAGTTTATACTTTCAAGAATAACATCATTTATATCAATATCATTTTATCTTGCAAAAATCGATAGTTAAGGAGAGATTTGCACCTAGATGGTCGAAAAAACCGATTTAGAAGCTATGAACATTCCGTCGACCGTAGAAGACCTACACTATGGGCCTGGTATCGATGATTCCATGTAAGTTGACAAATTTCACGATTTATTCATTCCCAAATTTTCAAACGCGTTTTTCTCAAAACCTCGTTTTTCAAATCGGTACCCAAAATTTCTCGAAAACCAATGAACCGATTGCCTTGAGGTTTTTTGTGGTTATTCTATACATTATCTAGTACTTGTCATAGGATTTTTTTTCCATTACTTAGTTTTTGTTTTATAGGCAAAATAATAACTAATTTTTGGCCCAAAAATCACTATTTATGTTCAAACGTCCGCCATTTTGTCATAAATCGATATTTTCAAAATCGGCTATGACAAGTACTAGATTATAGTATCTAATTTAATATTTTTGGTTTTTTTTTTCAGATCATTTTTGAAGAAACGCCAGTGGGTACTGTATACGCAGATTTTTACGACGCTCCAACGATCATACAATATCCTTGTATATTTTTGATATTTTTAAATAAAGAAAATTAAACATATTTTTGAATGTATATACTTTTAGATAATTAAAACCCCAATCCGAAATTTCAAATAGTTTTCCTTGAAAAAATTCACAAAAATGACCTTTTTCCGGCTCCTAGGTGTATATCTCCCCTTAAATCTTTAAACGCGTTTTTCTCGAAATGAGATTTTTTTAAATTGCTGACACTGTAACTCAAAGAGCAATTATCCGATTGACTTGATATTTCAACTGAGTACTCTTGAATATATTTACTCTACAATGACGTAGGATATTTTTGATTCTATGAAAATTGACGATTTGGCATTGAAAAAAACGACCATTTTATAGGCAAGAAAACAGACTTTTTTTTCATAACTACGCCATTTTGTTAGATTTTGATATTTTTCGAAAATCCTACGTCATTGTACAGGAAATACCTTCCAGTTTAACGACATTTTTTCCTTTTTCGGTTTCAGCTACTCAATCGGCCGGAATCATGTCAGCAGCGGAGGAACTTTTTTTTTGGCGCCCCAAAGGCAGCGCATAAGTCGCTTGGATCTCAATATTTATCTATGAAAAAAATATGTAATATAGATTAAATATAGCCAAATATATTCGTAATTTTCCGAAACATTTAATTGAGTACTTTTCTTCCAAAAAATTCCCGAAAATCACCCAAATTTTCAGCGTTCACTCTGGTATAGCCCCTTAAGGAGGTACGATCATTACGAAGAATCTATCTTTCGAACATGAAATTTTTATATGATTTTGACGAATAGGTTGTGCACTCTTTGGCAAAATTTGAGCTATATTGACAGTTTTTTCGTAATAAAATGGCAAAGTCGAGCACTTTGAGGGAATGAAGCACATCGTCTTGTGAAGACGATCGACCGGAAGTGCGGTGATCACGGTTTTGCTGTTCACGTATCCAACTAAGGTCGTTGAAAAACTGAAATTTGTTAAAAATAGACATCATAGATTCCGTGAAAAATCGAAAATTCGAACTTCACCGCGTAGTACAAGCATTACGTTATAAAAAGATTCCAATTTCCGGTTGACAATTATCGGAACGACGAAATAGCACCTACAGGCTTGGCAACGTCGGGCGTAACGCCTGATGCGTTTGGCGAACATAACCTAGCTCTGCACCATAACCTAACCTTTCGCATCAATGAGTCCCGAGTGCCAACTTTGAGCATCGCGAACGCGACGTTGTCAGGTGTTTGTTCAACATTCCACTATATTTATGGAGTTTTACAAATCATCGCCTATCGATAACATGTTCAATTACAATATCACCCATAGTATTAATTCCGCTGAAGTAATTCAGGGTTATTTAAATAAGATTCCGACAAATTAGTTGCAACGTTTTCCAGTTCGTTTTTGTGGTGAGACTCTTATTGTGAATATGACGGAGACTATTCCAGAGTCCTTTAAGATCTAATTTTCGAGTTTTTCATTAGTAATTATGCAATAAATAAAACATTTACCACAAATTTCACACATTAGAATCGGAAATATGAATATTCAACACGAGTTAATGCAAATTGGAACAACTGTGGGTGAAATAAATTCAGTATCTTTGTTGACCCTGAAAAACTAGTCGTAGCTCCTTAAGATCCAAGGAGTATCGCGAGCAATCGACGGCTCGTGTTTGTCGCTGAATCTTCCAGATTCCTATCGCTACGCGTTCTCGTATGGTATTAGCTTAACCTGTAAACTATGCGCTCGCGCTACGTGTTACGTCCTCGTGCATCCGCCAGATGTCAATGACTGTGCAATTGCAACGCGAACACGAGAATCCACTCTTCCAACGATAAACCAAGTTTTAGTATTCGCGTATGAGAGAAAATACATGCTCGGTTACATTTTTGCTTCGATCTTCCGCAAGTTCCGTTACATCGTCTGCGGAAAGAAATCGAAGGGCCGAGTGAGCTGCGAGTTTTAAACGGAAAACCGTGAATCCGCGTGGGATTTAAGGAGGTTGGAGCGGTCCAGTTGAGTCACATGATAGTTTATCATTTTTTTTTAAATGAACCTCAAAAAATGCATACGAGGTGTAGATTTATTCTGTTAATGTTAGTTTTTCTTATAATATAGCAATTAAGGCTATATTATATAGCCTTAATGCTATATTGAGGCTATATAATATTATTGCCTTACTGTGCCTTAATGATATATTAAGGCCACAGTAATGGGGGGGAAATCATGTGCGGATTTAACAATTTTTTTTCGTACGAAAAAGTTATTCACTTATCAAATTAATTACATATTTATTTAGTATGAATATCAAACTGTTAGGAAAAATATATATACTATTTTTTCAACGTACAAAATGGCCGGATACTCGAAAATTCTCAAAACAGGTTTGTTCCAATTGGCATGCGAATAAGTTCAACAATTTTCACTCGATTTACTTCAAATTTCGCCGAGAAGTACGTACGGAATTTCTGATTAATCGAAAACTTTTCATTTTATGGGGCCGTCCATATATTACGTCATTCTAAATTTGGGGGGGGGGGGGAGGTTCGTCTGCGGATGACGGTAAATGATGGATGAGGGGGGGGGGGGGCGTTTCGAAATTGACGTCATTCTTGTGATACCAGTTAATTCAAAATGTACAATAGTATATTGTACAACTAGAGTGGTTTCCCCGCATGAGTGATGAAAAATATTTTGCAAGTACCTAATGGTATTAATTATTGAACTCATTATTTATTTATTTATTACATAAGGTTTGTCTACATTATATTCGAGAACTTCGAATAACAGCGTACCTATGAAAATAGTTCGATCAAGCCAAAATGAATATGGGGAGGATACGGAGATATTACCCGTGATCCAGGATTTGCAAGAATGGGTGAAAACTCCGTGGGAGCTATCCAAAGAAAACTAAAGAATAGGGAAGAATAATATTATTATATTAATGAAAATTGCCAAAGTACAAAATAATAAAAGATGATTCTATAACAAAATGTGGGAGCTATCCAAAGAAAACTAAAGAATAGGGAAGAATAATATTATTATATTAATAAACATTGCCAAAGTACAAAATAATAAAAGATGATTCTATAACAAAATGTTTTAATGTTACCCAATTTTTCTCAAATCCGCAAATGTTTTAATTTTGCCAAACTGGTAATGACGTCAGTTTTGCGAGAGGGGGGGGGTCATTAGGAAATGATGATAGGATGATTGTAGGGGGGGGGAGGGTCGAAAATCAGCAAAAATCGATGACGTAATATATGGACGGCTATGAGCAATTATAACGAAATTTCTCACTGAAAATTCATTTCTTAAGTTCAAACATCTACAACTTTTGAATAAAACAATATTTTTTAAATTCCGTACGTACTTCTCTAGGTATTCTGGTAGATTGACGAGAATTTTTGTTTTTTGCTCTAGGTAAAAAATTGTGGATGCCAAATGTCACGTCGCGGAGCGCCTGAAAAAAAGATGACAAAAGAAAATATTAGTAGTCGGCCATTTTGTACATCGAAAGAAAAATATATATATATATATTTTCTCACAGCTTGATATTGATACTAAATAGATGTGTAATTAATTTTATGAGTGAATCACTTTTCCATACGAAAAAAAATTCTAAAATTCGCACATGATTTTATACCCGTTACTGTGGCCTAAGCTTAAATATTAATAACTTCATTGTTTATCGATATCGCGCAATAAAAAAGAAACTCCATCTCGTCAAGACCATGCATCAATTGTGTGTAAAATCCCCACCTCGTCATCCCAACACTCTCCTCGGCTTTTTTTTAAATCGACCTGTTTTGTGGCCCTGATATGGCGAGGTAGAATTTATACCACGTGACATACGAGTTCGAGACAGCTGAAATTTTCAAACAGAAATTCCTCGGAGATGAATAATATTTAGGGCTAAAAAAAAATCGTCAAGCTCTGCCGCAGTGAATTCTACAGATCCTGATGCTTTGATTGTCCCAAAAAACAAAACGTGACCATGTATGAGAAAACTATTCAAAAATGTGTGAGGTTATGTTGAGTCCATGCCCTTACGCAGACCCGTCCACCATTCTCGCTAAAATGCTCTCGATCCTTTCATAAACGCAAGGTGAATTTCCTTCCTTGGAACAACCAAAAAGCCTCATATCCCAAGAACGCAAATTATTTTCGAATTTCGTGTACGATATCGTAGTTTTTCAACTTTGCAGTCAAAAATCAAGCGACCGATCCCGAGAACGATGTCCCGCTGCTCGATTCGGCAAAAAACTGTCTCGACTACGACGACACACACGCGTGAATTAATCTCGCTGCATCTTCGTACGCATTGTGCAGCGCATGTATATGCATAGATTACTGGAAAAGGAAGCGGGGGAGGGGGGGATTCATCGAGAATGAAATATTACGTACGTGCCGTGTGGCTATACGCGTGGAGTGCGCTCGGGCGTGTGTGTAAACGATGATCCGAAAGAGAGAACGAGGGAATTGTGGTGTGGGGTTGTCGAGGAGTTAGCCACGCGAGATCCGACCCGGCTCGAGGTCGAATCATAGGAGGAGTGGCCTGGTAACAGGCGAGACTATCATCCTTGGCTCGCGACCGCCGCCGGACAGCCGGCTACCCATTCCCCCCAACCCACCCCCCGGCCCACCGTTCCCCACGCCGTTGCCCCCCGCCCAAGCCTCTTTCTTTCTCTCGCGCCCTCCCGTCTTCTTCCTCTTCCACCGAGAGCTGCTTTCTTCGTTCTCTCGTCTTCGTTTTACATTTATAACGCATATAGCTGCATAAACGTCGTCCGGATTCAGAGAATTCCGCGAAATCTATGCAGCGGACACTGGCGCGTGTATATATACGCGCGTGTCACGCGAAAAGGGAGAAGAAAGGAAGAACAAAAAACGTGTGCGCTATGCTAAGTCGTCTTCGTTGTGGGCACCCAACGAAGCGGCAGATTGTATTTCGAGTGTACGCGCCCGTCGTTCCGGGAGACAATTCGCGTACAGCAATTCCGTTACGTATCAATTAAGGGGCTGTACCAGTGTGAACGCTGGAAATTTGGGTGATTTTCGGGATTTTTTTTGGAAGAAAAGTACTCAATTTAATGTTTCGAAAAATTGAGAATACATTTGGCTATATTTGATCTATGTTGCATAATTTTTTCATAGAAAAATATTGAGATCCTAGCGACTTATGCGCTGCCTTCGGAGGCGCCAAAAAAAAAGTTCCTCCACTGCTGACATGATTCCGGCCGATTGAGTAGCTGACAAGGGGACAGTGCGGCAGTCGGATTTTTGTTATTTTTCGTACTCATGGTACGCGAAGTTCAGAGCTCGAATATTAATATCCCAAAGCAGTTCGACGCCATATTCAGAAATTTTCGAGATAATTGACTTTGAAGTTTTCGAGCGCACTCTTATCCCACAAAGATGCAACGATATTCGAACCGGGCTCGTGGCGTACCCGGTAGCGCTCGATTCTAGTAATCGCGGGGTCGCTGGTTCGAGTCTCACTTTGAAATTTTTTTTTTTTTTTTTTTTTCATTTTTTTAAATTCGCATACCTCCGTCATTTAAATATCCCGATAAATTTTTGTTGTATATGGGTCATTCCATGTCAAATCGACAAATTTTTTACCTGACCCCCTTTGATTTCGCTGAAAATTTTCTATCTTTTTCTACCCCCCGAAAGTTATTTTTCAGAATTTTTTCAAATTTTTTTTCCCGACTCAAAAAAAGTTATGAATTTTTGAAAAAAACCGCTCTTTTATTTTTAAATTGCCAGAACTTTTTCAAAAATTGACCGTTTGGGAACTTTTTTTTTTCAAAATTTTTGTTTTTAAATGTAGTTTTCGAAAAAAAATATGAAAAAATTTTCAGAATCCCAGATATATGAAATATTTTAGTTTTTTTGAAAAAACCGTAATTTTCTCAAAGTCCGACCGTTTTTTTTTTGTTTTTTTTTGCTCTAAAAATACTTCAACTAATTCTGCAATGATCCCCGTTAATCAAAAGATGTGACGACAATCGCTTCTAATTTTTTTTCTTGATTATAAAAAAAATTTTGTTGAATTTTTGCTGATTTTATATAACTTTGTTATGAAATTTTTTTTATTTCCTCGTGAAACCTCAAAAGTTGAAAAATAAAATTTTATTGGAGAATTTCAAGTGATTATCGTCCAAGAAATTGTTATTTAAAAAAAAAAAAAAATTTTCTCTCATTGACGTTATTTTTTTACTCTTATGGACGTTTTTTTTTGGTACTGAAATATGACAACTTCAAAAATACAATGGGTTTAAAAGTTACCTCCAGTTGATACAATGTGATAATTTAAGAGCTATCGATTGTCGGTAAAAAAGATATCATCTACATTTCATTTAAATAATATGGAGGTTATGTTTTCAGAATAATTACATTGTCGTTGTGTTCATCGTGTCACGTAGACTTACTATTGCTAAATAAAGTACCTATTATTTATCATAAAGTGCTGTTAATTTATATTTTGTTAACGAGTGATTACAATGCCGAAGTTTTTTGATTGATGTTGCAATCCATTTAATTTGGAGAAGCATAGAAAAAAAATATCCCTGCGAAATTTACCGGAGCATTTAGCAATTCGATACAATTTGTCGACTGATGAGCGAATATGTAGTTCATGTTATAAAAAAATGCTTCAGCCCTCTGTTGACAATACTTCTGATGAAAGTTAAATAAAAGATAATATAATTTGAACACATACAAAAAAATGTTTTTAATTTATTTAAAGATGTTAAGAGACGGTGAATTTATTTAAGAGTAAGAAAAGTCCGTTTTTTTTTACTTTTTTGAAAAAAAATAACAATTTCTTGGACGATAATCACTTGAAATTCTCCAATAAAATTTTATTTTTCAACTTTTGAGGTTTCACGAGGAAATAAAAAAAATTTCATAACAAAGTTATATAAAATCAGCAAAAATTCAACAAAAATTTTTTTATAATCAAGAAAAAAAATTAGAAGCGATTGTCGTCACATCTTTTGATTAACGGGGATCATTGCAGAATTAGTTGAAGTATTTTTAGAGCAAAAAAAAAAACAAAAAAAAAACGGTCGGACTTTGAGAAAATTACGGTTTTTTCAAAAAAACTAAAATATTTCATATATCTGGGATTCTGAAAATTTTTTCATATTTTTTTTCGAAAACTACATTTAAAAACAAAAATTTTGAAAAAAAAAAGTTCCCAAACGGTCAATTTTTGAAAAAGTTCTGGCAATTTAAAAATAAAAGAGCGGTTTTTTTCAAAAATTCATAACTTTTTTTGAGTCGGGAAAAAAAATTTGAAAAAATTCTGAAAAATAACTTTCGGGGGGTAGAAAAAGATAGAAAATTTTCAGAGAAATCAAAGGGGGTCAGGTAAAAAATTTGTCGATTTGACATGGAATGACCCATATAATCACATATTATTATATATAATTAATATAATATATCTATATATGTTTATATATGGACAAAATCCATATATAGTTATTTATGTACAAAATTCATTATAGTTATACATAATTATATATTTTCTCATATATGATCATATATTATTTATATATAACAATAGGTGATTATTTATAAAAAAATAAATAAATAATCCCGGGATAAAAATAATAAAATCTATGCTAATTCACATATATGTAATTATAAATGTCAATGATAAATGCAAGTCTTATTTTCGATTATCTCTTGCTTGAAATTGCGAATAGGCGACGTAAAAATATCCAGTAATAATATTTACATAAACTCCCTTGTAGATTAACAGGAATATAAATAGAAGAATAAATGTTGAAATATGTGAATATAACGCTTGCTTTGGCAACCGTCGATATTGTGAATAACAGTTCTGCGTACATCGTTTGCCTTTGTCCTGATCAACTACCTGCGAAGCGTATTCAAAAGTATTCAATTCCTACCTGATCAACTACCTGCGAAGCGTATTCGAAGTATTCAATTCCTTACCCGACGTTTTTCATTTTCATCCTAAAAATGTTGTTGGTTATAAATATTGATACTTGAAAATGTATGTTTATAATCAAGAGATAATTAAAAATATGACTTGCGTTTTTTCATTTTAAAAAAAATGAAGAAAAAAAAAATTCGAAGTGAGACTCGAACCAGCGACCCCGCGATTACTAGACTCGAGCGAGAATATCGTTGCATCTTTGTGGGATAAGAGTGCGCTCGAAAACTTCAAAGTCAATTTTCTCGAAAATTTCTGAATATGGCGTCGAACTGCTTTGGGATATTAATATTCGAGCTCTGAACTTCGCGTACCATGAGTACGAAAAATTACAAAAATCCGACTGCCGTACTGTCCCCTTGTGAAACCGAAAAAGGAAAAAATGTCCTTAAACTGGAAGGTATTTCCTGTGCAATGACGTAGGATTTTCGAAAAATATCAAAATCTAACAAAATGGCGTAGTTATGAAAAAAAAAGTCTGTTTTCTTGCCTATAAAATGGTCGTTTTTTTCAATGCCAAATCGTCAATTTTCATCCAATCAAAAATATCCTACGTCATTGTAGAGTAAATATATTCAAGATTACTCAGTTCAAATTTCAAGTCAATCGGATAATTGCTCTTTGAGATACAATGTCAGCAAATTTGAAAAATCTCATTTCGAGAAAAACGCGTTTAAAGACTTAACTATCGATTTTTGCAAGATAAAATTATATAAATGATAATGATATTCTTGAAAGTATAAACTGTCGAAAAAGGCAACAAAAAATATCGATTTTTTCTTAAAGTGTCACACTGGTATAGACCCTTAAATGGAACGATCATCGATCGTCCCACGCCTCATTTCTTTTGCTTTTCCTCCGCCGATGTTGACTGTGAAAAACACTCAAACGTTTTCACGTATTCTTATGAGAGATTGATTACCACAATTTGCAAAAAAAAACATTGAATGATGATAAAAATTGAAATTTTAATTAAAAGAAACATCGTTGCATCCCAACGATGCAATCTTCAACGTGATACTAAGATGGTTGTGAATTTAGCATTGTTGGAACGCAACGAAAATTAAATATTTTTCACCGATGGAATTTAGTTTTGGCCGATTTAGGCTGTGAAAATCATTGGAACCTATTTTTATTACAGACTTACCTCAATTTGCAAAAAAAAATGTTTCAAATAATGATAAAAAATGACGAAATAAGAAAAAAATCGTTGCGTTCCAACGATGCAAACTTCAACGTCGTGCTTGTTCAGAGTACAAGTGACTTGCGGGAGAAAGGTCGGGCCTTGCACCACACTCCGGCCGCAGGACGTACTGCTAGATTTATGAATTTGTTACTTAACTGAAATTAAAAAATATGAATCAACCCGTTTAGGCTATACGACTGGATGTTCCTTGAGTATATAATAGCAAATACCAAAATTAGTAGAAGAACAGACGTTTTTACTACTCAAAGCTGTTAAATAGATCTTGATATAAATAAATAAATATACTTTAAATGGATCGCGGGAACAGTAGAGTCAAATTTAAAGAAAACATTGATTACACGAAAATCCTAGTTTTTTCAAAGAAAAAAAAGATCGAATAAATGCATTTAGTTGATTCCAATCATCTTCGAAAAAGCGTAAAGTCTTTCGTAGCAGATTTATACAGGGTGTCCCAAAACTCAACGATAATCTGAGACCGGATGAAAGGCCAAGTTATACCAGTTCTGGGAAAAATAAAAAAAAAATCCATATCACTCAGTTCAGCGATAATAGACATTTTTTAAAAAAAGTTGAAATTCGACACCCTTGGTCGCATTTTCAAGTCCTGTGATTACCAATGTCACAATTTCGCTGTGATTTTTTTAATTTCGTGATCTTCATTAACGATGCTATTAATCGCAACTACAAATTAATGCAAAAAACATTGTTAATTTAATAAAATAAGTTAAGTTTTAGTGAGTCATGGTTCACAAAAATATTGTTAGTTAACTTTGACACTTCATTTTGAAAAAAAATGTACTACACTACCCTTGGCAAGTTATTTTAAAAGATGGCGCATTTAATCAAGATTTCAAAATGGTGCAACACTTGCCACTTTTCTTGCCATTAAAAATTTTACTTCTTATTTTTTTCAAATTGAGCTCATTTTGAACAACTCAACATTAGGAATTTTTGTTACTAAAATTTGTTATTTTTTGTTTCTGGTCTGAAATAAAATTATTATTTTTAGTAAAGAGGTAATTGAGTCAGTTAATAACCAATTTTTATTGTAAAAAACATATGTTTTTTACAATAAAAATTGTAGTCAGTTAATAACCAATTTTTATTGTAAAAAACATATGTTTTTTACAATAAAAATTGGTTATTAACTGACTCAATTACCTCTTTACTAAAAATAATAATTTTATTTCAGATCAATTACCTCTTTACTAAAAATAATAATTTAATTTCAGACCAGAAAAATTATAATAATAATTATTTTTTATTTAATAACCAATAACCTCTTTATTAAAAATGATAATTTTATTTCAGACCAGAAACAAAAAATAACAAATTTTAGTAACGAAAATTCCTAATGTTGAGTTGTTCAAAATGAGCTCAATTTGAAAAAAATAAGACATAAAATTTTTAATGGCAAGAAAAGTGGCAAGTGTTGCACCATTTTGAAATCTTGATTAAATGCGCCATCTTTTGAAACAACTTGCCAAGGGTAGTGTAGTACATTTTTTTTTCAAAATGAAGTGTCAAAGTTAACTAACAATATTTTTGTGAACCATGACTCACTAAAACTTAACTTATTTTATTAAATTAACAATGTTTTTTGCATTAATTTGTAGTTGCGATTAATAGCATCGTTAATGAAGATCACGAAATTAAAAAAATCACAGCGAAATTGTGACATTGGTAATCACAGGACTTGAAAATGCGACCAAGGGGGTCGAATTTCAACTTTTTTTTTGAAATGTCTATTATTGCTGAACTGACTGATATGGATTTTTTTTATTTTTCCCAGAACTGGTATAACTTGGCCTTTCATCCGGTCTCAGATTATCGTTGAGTTTTGGGACACCCTGTATAACCCTTAGACTGCACACTTCCGCCACGAACCTCTGACTGCATGTGGGGTCGGTCGGACCCCAGACGTTTTTCAGATCGTTGTATTTCAGTATATATGATTTTTTTGTGGAGACCTTTTTTTAGTCAATGATGCTTATTTTGTGGTGCAATATTTATTTTTTGAGAAAAACAGAAATTCAGTGTCCAAACATTCGTTCAAAGTGGGAGATGCGTTGAAAAATTAGTCGCACGAAAAAGAAATGAGGTCAAAACGACCCAGCGTACAGTCGAAAGGTTAACTTCAAGGCTCCGCAGTGAAATTTTGAAAAAATAATTTACGTGTATCGAAACACGTGCTCGAGATCTCGGAAACGTGGGAGAAAGAATTCGAAGCTGCGCAAAATAAAAATGATTCAGTGTGCCCTCGAAAGATTTCGCACATCGTACCGGAAATACATTGGGCACCCACGTGGATACGTACACAGAAAACTTCGTTTTCGCACGTCAGCGAACAGTCGGTGCTTTTGTTTCACAGTTTGTCGTTTTTTATTCCGTCGTACGTTTCACCTCCTCGGCGAAATGAAAACCACACTGGTAAAGATAGAAAAAAAAGTGTTGCACGTGTGTGGGAGTCTGTGTGACACGGCCTTGCGAAATTCGAGCGGCTTTGTATCGCGAGAACTCGCCGTGCGATTGCGCCCAAATTTCGCAGATAAGTAGAGCAGACTACGCCCATTGTGCTTGAATCTACAGCGTTTTTTTTTTCATCCGAAATTACACGCAGTATAGGCTTCCGCACGGCTTGGAATTTTTAGGGTCTTTAAAATAAAATAAAAACGTTAATTAGCGGTGAATTGACAAAATGATAAAAGAAACTCGGAATATGAACATACGAGCCTAAAGAAAAACGCGGAAAAATGGTGAGAAAAAATTTGTGGTGGCGAATTGAGGGTTTAGGTTACTGTGGAAATTAAAAAAAAAACGCTCGTCGCTTGAGGCACCTCAAATTGAAGAGGAGGGTCCAACATATGGTAAAGTTATGATTACATCGATAGAACTGCTGGTAAAACTCTAAGGTCATCCTATCGCTTCACACTAGTCATACCACTGATCATACTTGAGACTTGTACAATTTATATTTTTAACATATGCAAACAAAAATAATTTGTAATAACGAAAATTTTCCATGTGTAAACTGTTGAATGAATGTTCACATATAATTAGAAAAATGAAAAAATAGTTATTCCAACAATTCGCGCAGTATTTGTGGGTTTGATATTTGGCAACGTTGGTTCTATCTCGTCAACGTCGATCTGTCAAAACAATGTCAGGCGCGGGAAATATAAAGCATTGTATTCGGGCCACGACTTGTACAAAGAGTGGAAAATTTGTGTGGCGAAATACGTCGGTTAAAAATGAAATATGTGTGGAAATTCGAATGAGTCGGATGAAGTTAGGACTAGTCAGCTGTTGCCTTGCTGCCAAGTCTCTTTGTCGTAGCAAATGGTAATTAATCCAATACCGAGAGTTTAAATTAAACTTGATATTACATAAAAATTAGGTCAATAAGCGTTATTTTTCTGAGAGCATTGGATTACTTCAAGTGTTAAGTATGGAAATCTGATTATTTTTAAGAATCTGACGGATTTCCATTATTATATACACTTCTGTAGCGACCAGAAATTGAATTTTTGTATGTCGTCCCGAAATTCCTTCGCAAAAACACGCAATTTTAATATTTTTTTTCTCTGTAGTTAGGTCGATAACCAAACCTGAAATTTTACAGTGACGATAAGTTATATATTTAGTGAAGCTCAAAAAAAAATTATGAAAATCCTATGGATTGAAGCCTAATAGGACTACCTTAAAAGTGTTTTTCGCGAAACTGTTTTTCAAAACGATATACACAATTTCTCGACATCTAATCGTCTCGAATTGCTCGGTGTATTTATATCGCAAAGTCGATATTATATCTCTCATTATTTTGTTAAAGCTTATATTTATTTTCGCTATAAATCAATTTCGAGATATTTGTATTATCAATTTTTATTAACTAATTTACAGACTATCAACT